>CM019176.2:15347719-15969394 GCA_009739505.2 Apolygus lucorum
CTGAAGAAAGAGAGAAAGAAAGCCGTATGGAGACGGGGATTCAACTGGTTGCTAAGGACGCAAAACTGAGTACAACTCGAAGAAACGAACATCGATCGCATTTCGGTCAGCTAAAATTTGAACGGAGATTAGGCCTCTTTTGCGATTCATACTCGTGTTTCTGATTTATCGTACGTAAAACCTTTAAATTCTCGTAGGGAGCGAACGGTTTGTCCTACAGAGCTCCGCGTGGTCTCAAAAAATCCTAAAAATTCTATAGAATCCTAAATTGAAGGAAAAACAATACTTTATATCAAAATTTTTTGAGTTAGGGCGTTTTCAAAATTCATTTTGGGACCCTCAGAACTAACCTACATCAACCAAAATCTTCGGGGCACAACTAGACCCCAAATGGAGCGTAAATACCAAATTTCATCAAAATCGGTCAATGCTAAGTGGCAAAAGTGTACGTAAGGCGTACGGAAGGCCAAATTTGTATTCGATTTTTGGATTCTACGTACCTTGAAACGTAAATCATCAAATTTTGAGGGGGTGTTAAAAAAATTTTTTCTTGGTCGATTCCAAAGGTTCATTAATGAAAATAATAAACCAAAAACCGTGTTCTTTGCTGGGTAGTGATCCATTGTGTAACTGACGTTTTGATCATTTCTTACGTATCGTGATCAGATACAATCAAACTGTAAACAATGAAAACAAAGAAGATTTCACCTGAAGAGTTTTTCTTTTTGTAACCGATTAGGTACCTATATTTAGTTTTCAACTTTGCAGTTGGGTAATACAAGGCTCATTCTACCTGGAAAGAAGGTACAAAATAGGAAGCGAATTCCGTCTGAGTTTTTAATGTGGAAAGAAACGTTTTGATCGAAGCGAGGTCGGTTGCACTACTTTAGAAAACGCGGATGAATAATTTTGTCGATAAACCTGTTTCGATATCAGGACTTCAGTTGCGAGTTACCTACGAGCACACTTCAGGGGAAAATTTGGTAATTCATCGTACGAAAGTAGGTATTAATATCGCATCACGTTCGTGATATCACGACAGTGCGTTCATCAGGAGAAACCACCTACTTAGCCCCCAACTGAATGTGTAATTGGAAAAGTTTGGAAATGCGGTGAAATATTGAGTCAGAGAGGACGGTTTCGGGTGGACTTGGGGCATTATCGACTGCTCCCACTCATATCTACTTATTACAGGAGCATGAGTCAAGACCCAGCACAATTATTCATGTCATCCACGTTCATAGGAGTTTCAACTAGATTCCAATATTCGGGTGTCTCAGATAAACACGTATTCGGGTGAATCTTGCTACCTGTTATTTGAAGTAGGTTTGTTCCTACACCTGTAGCAGACAGCGAGAGTACCGGCACCCGATGACACCGGAAAGGAATCATTCTGTCTTCCTCCAAAAATCAATCTATGCAGACAATCTTCCAGAATACCTTATTACCAGAGACCTTCAAATGCCACATTGCCTCGGCGCCACACTAAAATGCCACATTATGCCCATTTTTCGGTAAAATGCCATATTTCGTTGATTTCTTTGAAAATGCCACATTTTGTGCCACATTTCGCCCTAATTTATTAATGTTTATTTTTACTAACGCCCGAAAACGCCGAGAAAAATATGACGAATGGATGTTTGCTAAAACCAGCTAAGATTAACTTATCATCACAGATCAACGTGGGTCTTCGGCTGTTGTTAGGGTCTCATGTCCGTTCCTACCCAGGAACCATTGGATTAAGGATTAACGCCAAGGTTCAGGCCATTCTGGACAGGAATTGCGGCTGGGAAGAAATGAAAAGTATAGCCGCGAATCTCGAAGGGAAGGAATCTTCTCTCAGGGAAGAGTGGGACGCTGAAGACGTCCTTGCAGTGAAGTACGCGCCTGCGACTTCTGCCGATGTAGAGAGATAATTCTCTAAATTGAAATATATCCTGAGCGACCGTCGTCTCAATTTATCCATGTATAACATTGCCGCCCACTTAAAATTGTTTTATAATTGAATTTAACATGTTGTAAATACATGTAAATAGTTGACATACATAAGACAGTAGTTGATATGCTTTCAAGTTTCATGATTTATTGGTTTAACATCCCTTTTATGGTGGGAAGGGGGTGGAAAGTTGACAAAAATTAATACCACATCAGCTGAAATAAATGCCACATTCGGCCACAATAAGTGCCATATTGCCACATTTTATAGTGCCACATTTTATACAAAAAAAAGTGCCACATTTTGAAGGTCTCTGCTTATTACCTACACCCAATAAGAATATTTTTGCTAAAATAACTTAAAACCAGAGTTTTGACATTTCTAAAACCAAGTAATTGAAACGCTGCAAATTTTTACACAAAGGTTTATTATATTTCTTTAAAGATCACCTTCCTGCAAAGAACATGGCTTTGCCATTGCCACTACGTACCAACCACATTATGGTTTATTATTTTCAATAATCAACCTTTGGAATCGACCAAGAAAAAAATTGATACCCCCTCAAACTTTGTTGGTTTACGTTTCAAGGTACGTAGAATCCGAAAATCGAATACAAATTTGGGCGACCGTCCGCCGCACGTGGCTTTTTCCTTAGTTACCATGGACTGATTTTGATGAAATTTGGTATATGGGCTCCATTTGGGGTCTAGTTGTGCCCCAAAGCTTTTGGTTTATCAGTCACTTCTGAAGGTTGAAAAATATGGGCTGACATTTTCAAAGCGTTCTAGCTGAAAAACTTTCAATACGAAGGTACCTATTGGTTTTTCATAAATTTAAAATAATATTAAATTTTTAGAAACGAATGAGACCACCCAGCTCTGTAGGACCAACCGTTCACTCCCCATGAGAACTTGAGGGTAGATCTTCGATAATAATCGCGAAAGAGGCCTAATCACCATTCAAATCTTAGCAGTCCAAAGTGTTGTTCGTTTCTTCGAATCGCACTCAGTTTTGCGTCTTTAGAAATCAGTAATCACATTAAATGTGATTTAAATTATTAGGAAATTTTCCTAATAATTAAGACAACCTCATCTCTCTACTTCATCAAATTGATTGTTAGGCATTTATTTCTTAAAATAAACTAGAAAGTGAAGTAGGTATGAGTAGTAGGTAGGTAGTTAGGTAGTATTTATGGTTGGTAGACAGTGACAATGACAAAGCTGTATTATTTTTGTAGACGAGTGATCAATACAGAAAAATAATATACAAATGGAGAGTTAAAGAAATAGAGTTGTTGGTGCCTTCCGTAGGAATTTGATTACTGGTTGCTAAGGACGCAAAATTGAGAACAGCTCGAAGAAACGAAAAACGATCGCATTTGAGTGATTTATCGTAAATTGTGTTCAGTTTGTCCTACAGAGCTCTTGGTGGGCTCATTCGATTCTAAAATTCAATTCTGTTTTAAATTGGAGAAAGAACAGTACATTAATTTTGAGAGATTTCGAATAGGTAGGTCGTTTTGGAACTTACAACCAGTATTTTTGACCCCTTAGAAGTGACTGACTAATCAAAATGATTCGATTCAAGGAAAAGGAATACATTTGTATCAATTTACCTCTCATTAGTGCTGTTTGTAAGTCCGGTAAAAAGAGGTTGTCGGGCGCGGAAATTCACTCACTCGTTGAACGGGTTGCGCGCGTTCGAAAGCATTTACAAAATATTTTATGTAGACCCTGAATCAGCTATAAAAAATAAGGGTTCCCATTCTTTTAATAAAGCTGGTTTGGTTCATCGCGCGATCACGTTCAATTAGGGCATGGCCTTACAATTTTTCCTACTTTTAAGCTAATTTAAAAGTGGATGCTTGGTTAAACATATTGTTAAAGTAATGCAAGCATTCCAGGGGACGTCCCATTGGATAAGCGGTAGATCAATTTAAACCAGTTGGTAAGCGATAAAACTGTTCCACAGGATGTGATTCATTTAGTAATTCAGGCAAGAAATAGTGCCCCCCCCCCTCATCACTATCTACCATAGGTAACATCTCTAGCGGCATGGGAGCCTCGAATTTGAAGAGCATTTTAAAATCCATGATCTACGACACCCAACATGCGAATTCGATTTACCCCCCCCCCCACCGCCCCACCAATGTAACCAGTCTGGCACCAAAGCGGAAATACGTCGTAACGTTCAACTTTCATCCATTTAGGCAGGTAGTCCGTCAAAGTTCACCCCCGTATTCAAGGTGACACAACAAAAATCAAGGAAAAACAAAACAAAAACACGTAATATGAGGTTTATGGTGCCCTGGCACCATGGTGGCACCATTATTGGTTTCATGATGGTACAGGGAAACATTCATGGAAATCCGGAGATATGATTAGAATTTTTCCTCAATTTCGAAGCTTGGATACAATTAGTAAGCTTTAAAGGAACCGAAATATTGAAAAATCGGATATTTTGTGAAAATTATTCCCCCACTCGCCCCCTTCCCTTGCTAATTTTGATACTCTGGTGAAATAGTGCACCGTTTGGACGATTTATGAGTCGAACAAAAAGAAACACGCAAATCGGTTGGATATTGAGGCCTGGGCAGAGTTTAGAGGCAAATCCACGTTTTTAAGCATTAACCCCCCCCCCCCCCCCACCTTAAAAGGCAAAATTCGAAATTCCGGTAACGTAGTGCACAACTAGATAGATTCCGCGTCGAAAAAAAAGAACCACGAAAATCGGTTGAAAACTAAAGCCTGGGCAGACGACACAAGATTTTGTCTCACACACGCACAGACATACGCCTATGGTTTTTTCGCGGATTTGGATTCAGAATGGTCTAAAACGGACGGATTAGTGTGTGGTTTTTTTTCTGTTGAGTGTTGTCGAACTTTACTCCAGATTAATCGCATAAGGACGCCCGTGTGGGACGTCCTAAAAAAAATAGGTGGGGCACCCTGAGCAATACTACTTACATCGCCCACTAAAGTTGAGCTTCGATCCTGACTGTTACAGAACGGACTTCCGCATGGAGAAGGGTCGAATTTCCACTGCAATGACAGCAACATCTTGAAAAAATTGGCAAAGAATGACAAAATTCTGTCACGCCTTATTAGACTCCTTACTACTTCTCTACATCGAGAGCCAGACCTCAGACAACAGTCGCATATTGTTCGACCTCAGATCGATGAGAACCGTGGAAATCCAATTCAATCACGAAAATTCCTCAACAATAGAAACCAGAAATGATTTCACGGTTCAGGGAAACCTATAACCGCCAGTCGAATCGAACATGAACGCCCATTCGGTCAGAACCGTTAATGAAGGTAAATACTGCGAGGTCAGAAGTCAATATGGGATAACCCTCAGACAGAAAATTAATCTAACTTCCAAACACGAGGGGGAATCCGCCAAAGGCCAGTCGGTATCACCTGGGCTCATTTACTACCTCGTACACTGAGGCAGGTCACAGCTGTTGAGAAACGAATTGATTACACACGCGCCCGTGTCTGATATTGGTGCGAAGCTACTGATTCATGACAGAAAACTGTGTGACCAATGTTATAACTGTAACTACTCGGCGTTATTTACTCGAACAATCAGTGGGCTAAAAATACAAATAATTTACTGGACTGAATTTGAACTTAAATCAAGGTATTGAGGTATCAAGGAAGGTTGTAATCGCTTCACCTTTTCGAGGCTAAAAACCTGATGTCATTGAGCAAGAACAGCTGGGCTGAACCTTTGAGATACTTATGTTGACACTTGATGAGTTTTGATCCAGTTCTCTACTGTATCATAAGCAAATTGTCAACAAAAAAAATAAATATATATATATATATAGGCTAAATATACAATAAACTTAAAATTTTAAGAATGGAAAATTTTCAATTTTTGATTTATTAATTTCAATAATGAACCTTTGGAATAGACCAAGTAAAAAAATATCGTCAAAATCGGATAGAAAATATGGAAGTTATAGCTGTTACAAGGAATTCACGTTTGCGGATGCGCAGCGGCTACTATCAGTCCGGGGGTGATGATTTTCATAGGGGACCATCTACACGCTAATCCGCAAAATCCCCGAAAATTTCATCCAAATCGGGTGAGAAATGTTGAAGTTATGGCTGGGGCAAGGATTTCATGATAGACAGACAGACACGGAACCAAAATTGTTCAGAAAGGTCTGAAACGTAAAACCCGAGTAGAAATTTCGATTTTGGAGAACTTTTTTTTCAACCTCGAAAAGTGAAAACAATGCTTCCGCTACCTCGGTAGACTCAGAAGCAAAATATTGTTAGATTTTTGGATGATCGTATACCCTATAACGTTCAAAATTTTGAGGTGGAGGATTATAATTGAAATTAATAAACCAGAAGTGTTGATTCGTCAACGAAATTGCGACAATTATTTAGTAGCTTTAAATTATATTTAAATCATTAGGTAGGTAGCTATTTGAGCTGGTTATTCTCATCTCGTCAGAATATTTCTAACTTTATATCAAATTTCTCTTTCGAGTTGCTATTTGTTAACTTGGGAAGCTGTCAACACGATCGTGAAAATAATTTCTATTTGCTGTCAAATCGTGAAGCTACAGACTTCTGATGTCTACGCTTCAAATAATCGATTTCATTGACCTCCTTTCGGATGTCGGTCATGAAGGACCACTTCTCAACAGTGAAGTGTTTTCTACGCTTTAAGATTGATTGTTAAACATTTGTTTAAGTTGCATTTCAGGAAAGTCAGTTGTTATCTGCTCGTGATTGGAAAATACACCATTATCTATAATAATTGGACTGGTTTTAAAACACGAGCATAACTAAGGTAAACAAAATTAAATGAGAATGGAAGAAATCAAGACGAAGAAGCAGAAAGTGCACAGCGATTGTCGACGAAAATTCTGTTTGCTTCTCTACCTGTACCTACCAACTTTCTACTCTTCAACTTCCTTAACTCTCTTAAAACACCACTCCCAAATTTGCATTCCATTCCATTCTATCGTTGAAAAAAATGCACGGTTTTCCACGTTCAAACACAAATTTCTCCCTTAAACTCGATTGTAAATTATTGCTTCCGATTCTACCAAGGTAGCGGAAGCTTTGTTTTCACTTTTCAAGGTTGGAGAAAAAAAGTTCTCCAAAATCGAAATTTCCACTCGCGTTTTACGTTTCAGACCTTTTTGAACAATTTTGGTTCCGTGTCTGTCTGTCTGTCATGAAATCCTTGCCACAGCCATAACTTCCACATTTTTCATCCGATTTCGATGAAATTTTCAGGATTATGCGGATTGGGTTGTAGATTGTTCCCAATGAAAATCAAGGCCTTAAAATTGACAGTAGCCTCTGCGCATGCGCAAACGTAAAATCCTTGTAATAGCCAAAATAGTTACATTTTTCATCCGAATTTGATGAAATTTTCTAGGATTGGCGGATGAAAATGAAATTCGACGAAATTCCTAGGAAGTTCAGATTGGCGTGTGGATGGTCCCCTATGAAAATCATCATTCCGAACTGATAGTAGCCGCAGCACATGAGCGAACGTGAATTCCTTATAACTGCCATAACTTCCACATTTTTCATCCGATGTTAATGAAATTTCTCTGGATTATTTTGATTAGCGTGTAGATGGTCCCCTATGAGGGTAGTGAAAGGTACTTAGAGATTGATATTTTGAGATTAACTACTATGCATCGGATCATCTATACAATCGGGTTGAGGGATACAAGGAAGCTATGTGCCACACCCACTTGGCAGACGTTTTTCAGATTTTCAAGTAAAAGTTATGGCAATTTTAATGGCATAAGGTCGAACACATCAGAAAATCTTAAAATGGGAAAAACTTGGAGAAAAAGGGGTTGAAACAAAATTGCTAGGAGACAATTTTTCACTCAAATTAGCTGTAGAATCGACTCCCGAAGTGTTTCGGACCTTAACATGGGACACCCTGTATACAATTATATCAATAAATTTACCTTGGATACCTTGGTGTATCCGTCAATGTCACCTTGTTTGTTTCTTCTTATTTTTGTTAATTATTGTGTTGTTTTTGTTTCGTTCTCGTGTTCTTTTCTGCTAAATTCAGTAGTAAAACGATCCTGCATTGACTGAGATCAACAATGGACTGTTGTGGTTTCAATGTTTTCATTTGGAAACTCTGAGGTTTTGTTTGAAAACACATTAGGTCAATTTTTAAAAGGAAAATTTGAAATAAATACAGTTATCAGCTAATTAATAATAAACAGATTTAAACAGAATTTTATGAACAAATACAATCAGTTTTTAAGTAGACAAATTTTTCAAGCATAAGTTTATTCTGGCTTTGTCATTCTGTTAAAAAATTCGGTTGGTACTGTTTGTTTGGTTATTACATAATTTTTTGTTATTTTTTATATTGTTCTACCCTGTGACCCCCTCCCCTGCCCCTGCGTGTACATGTTAATGACATTTACGCATCAAACCTGAAAATATAATCAAAATTGTATCATGATTTCGAGTAGGTAGGGAGAGTTCGAATCTACAGCAAAGCAAATGTCTTTTCGTAAGAATCTCTCGCTGGTACCTTGGTTCGTATGAAAGATCCTCTTTAGAACAGAGGCTGCATCAAGGAGACTGTGGAGTCAGGTGGCACGCGCCACTAATGGGCATATTGTTCCCTCCTTTCAGAAAATCGTCTTGTCTGGTTCATCCCATCTGTCACGGGGCAAATGTTAAACCCCAGTAGTTAAGGTGCCATTCATGGCTCCCTCACGAGGCTAGAGGTACCTTCCTCTCTAAGTTCCCTAATAACACTTCAGTTCCTCATCCTTATTTCATAAATTATGTACAAAATATAGGTTCATTATGTTGGTTTTTGAAATCAATTTCAACAGCAAATGCTATCTCGGTAGGTATAAAAGATATGAATATATCAGGTGGATCACACCTACTTTTTCTATGGAGCGACTGTTCCGATTATGAGCATGTGCCCACCAAAAGACCAGCTGCCGATCTAACAACGCATATGAATTGAGTAGATGAGATACCTCAATTCCTCCTTTAGTAACTCAATTTTTCTCTGAATTACAGTGAATGAACGAAGTCGACTTTGGTTGCAGATTTTCTCGCAGTTGATCCGTTTTTGAACAGTAATTCTGAATTAATCCCTTCAACTCAACACTTTAGCTTCTTCTCTTTTGGGGGCAGAAAAACAGTATTCCCGGAGCAGGCGTTGGTGGGTCTTACAAAATCAAACTTCCGAAAACAAGACTTTCGGCGAATAATAGGTATGAAGAACTACTCAAGATCCTTTTTTGATTCAATTTACAGATTTGATGAGGAGTAGTCTTGAGATCCCTTGAATTTCATAAGCAAACGGCTCCGTGTAAACTTGCTCAATAACTTGTAAATCGATTTCTCATTAACGGGCTCGATTTTTGTCAAATATGAATAAAAGACGACGGTAGAGGGCCTTAAGCCTAAAATTGCACAGTAGATAATCTATCTAGTTCCAGCACAGTGGGGTGTACGACACCACCCCCCCCCCCCCCTTCTATTCAAATAATAGGCCTGATTCCTAATGTAGGCGTTATTGTCCTAAAAACCGTTTGTATGAAATCAGGAAAAAATACAAAAACGCTCAGAGAAAACGAGAATAAACGAATTTTTAATTCATAATATGAAACAGTACCTAATATGAATACAATACCGATTGTTGGTTAACGTTTCAAGGTGGGTAGAATCCAAAAATCGAATAAAACTTTGGCCGTCCGTCCGCCGTACGCGGCACTTTTGCCACTTAGCATTGACGAATTTTGATGAAATTTGGTATGTAGGCTCCTTTTGGGGTCTAGTTGTGTCCCGAAGATTTTGGTTGATGTAGGTCACTTCTAAGGGTTGAAAAATGAATTTTTGCAATTTTGAAAACGCCCTAACTCAAAAAATTTTGTTATAAGTAAAGGTATTGTTTTTCCATCAATTTAAGATAGTACAGAATTTTTAGAGACCACGCGGAGCCCTGTAGGACAAACCGTTCGCTCCTTACGAGAATTTAAGGGTTGGAATTACGGTAAATCAGAAACACGAGTGTGATCGAGGTTTTTCTTCAAGTTGGCTGGTGGTAACAATGGCAAAGCCGTGTTCTTTGCAGACCGAGTGATCTATATAGAAAAATAATAAACCTTTGTGTAATAGTTTGCTGCGTTTTTGTTCGATTTTTGGATTCTACGTACCTTAAAGCGTAAACAAATATTGAGGAGTGTTAAAAAAAAATTTCATTATTGAAAATAATAAACCAAAAGGCTGCAAATTATTACACAATGGTTTATTATTTTTCTATATAGATCACTCGTCTACAAAATCACCAACCATCCAATATGAAAAAAAAAATCAAAAAAAAAAAAAAAAAAAAAATTTCAAAAAAAAATTTAAAAAAAAGTCAAAATCACCAACCATTGATTGAATTTCGGTCAGCTCTAATTTGAACGGAGATTAGGCCTCTTTTGCGATTCACACTCGTGTTTTGATTTATGTATATATATATATTTCAATATAAACCCTTAAATTTTCGTAGGGAGCGAACGGTTTGTCCTACAGAGCTCGGCGTGGTCTCAAAAAAGTTTAAAAATTCTATAGAATCTTAAATTGAAGGAAAAACAATACCTCTATATCAAAATTTTTTGAGTTAGGGCGTTTTCAAAATTTCAAAATTGATTTTGGAACCCTTAGATTTGACCTACATCAACCAAAAGCTTCGGGGCACAACTAGACCCCAAATGGAGCCTACATACCAAATTTCATCAAAATCGGTTAATGCTAAGTGGCAAAAGTGCCGCGTACGGCGGACGGCGGACGGACGGCCAAATTTTTATTCGATTTTTGGATTCTACGTACCTTGAAACGTAAACCATCAAATTTTGAGGGGGTGTTAAAATTTTTTTTTTCTTGGTCGATTCCAAAGGTTCATTATAAATTCATAATTCATAAATGCATTTATTGGCACATTAACAAACAGAAGTAAAAAAACACATTTTTTTTTTCTTCATTTTGATTTATTATTGAAAATAATAAACCAAAATGGCCGCTTTAAATCATAAATCAGGTCCATACTTGGGCATATCACATCAAATTTCTCGGCAGGCGAAAATCAAAAGGATGAATATGAAAATTTCGAACCTTGAGAAAAAGGCTCAAGTCTTCAATTATGTGAATTTTAGATTGTATCACAGAGGAACGTTTTTTTTTTCTTTTTAAATGCTAACCAGACATTTATCAAGGGAGGATGGTGACAGACTCAACAGTATTAACCTTTCTTTGAGGTAAAAAAAATTGGTAGGTAGAAAAGAAAATTGAGAAAGATTGGGGTGTTTTCAAATATGGGACAAATAATTCAACAGATTCCTTCCAAATTCAAGTTGGTTGGAACCTTCCAAAAGAAGCCAGTCCTCCACTTTCACCCAACCCCACCTGATGTGTGACAGACCTCCAACCGCAATGTGGTAGGTACGCACACTCGCTGGCCTGGAAGATCCTCCTGATTCGGAAAAGTAGTTATCTATTGATAGCAGCTGACTCGGAACCGCACGCGTACCGCAACCTAACAGTTCCAGTTAGAACGCTCTGGCTCGTCTTCCATCCCCCAACAATGATTACAGGTTGTTTTATCGAGACTGTCTCTAAATAGGAAGTGATGAACGGGGCTCTCCCCTCCCCCATCCTGTGGATCCGCTGAAAACGAAGATGAAGAAGAGCAAAAAAGAATTGAAAGAGAGTTTTTCTTTGTAGAAAGAGAAGGTAACCTTCGTCGCCGCGCCCACCTGTTCTACAACTGGCGGCCTTGAAATCTGTTACTTGGGGGGTTGTGCCAGTTTTTTTTACCGTCTAGGACACCCCAACGGTCTATTCACTAGACTCGTCTGATGTCTTCCAGGTGATGAGCTTAAGAAGAGATGATAGTGAAGATGACCTGAATTGTATCAGTCAACAATCTTCAGCTGCGGCAAAGCCGTTTTCGTTGCTGCCTAACTCTTATCGATTCCTTGACACTTGAGACTTGGAGGACACCTACTGGTGTATCCCTACAGAAGTATCCGTTGTTCAGACGGATTTCCATATCACACCACTGCTCCTAAGTACTATCAGTCTGATACTTCATGTTAGCGAGTGATGACACTCGAATGATTATAGGGCGATGATAGTGATGACGTGGCTTGATTCGACGTGGTTTTGTTTTCTGAATAAAAATTGATTCTCTGATTTGATTGTGAACGAGGTGTCTGTTTCCATTGTTTACTATTTCTATAATTATTGACATTTTCATGTCTTTGCTTTGGCACATGAACTGAAAAATCGTCACGAAAACTAAGCAAGTCTTTTTCACGCGACCAATAAATAAAATAGACTCCCTGTGTTGCGTAGAGAACAATCAACAACCCTACATTTTGCTTTGGCACATGAACTGAAAAATCGTCACGAAAACTTTGATGCTTGGGTTGAACTAAAAACCTTACTTCACTACCTTGTTGTGTAGTGGTTGACAGGAAAATGTCCCAATGTGTTGCAGACTCGTATGCAAGCATTTCTGATTTAATTATTAATACAAAGCTTCTCAGCTTTTCACTTCAATTATTCAACGCAGTTGTCCTTTATTTAGGGTTGGGCACCTGTTTCCTCCATCAACCAAATGAAAATGGCAAAATGAAAGGAAAACAACAAATATACAAAAACGATATACCAAATAACACAGGGTGTTCCACAAGACAAAGACCCCCCCTAAAACCGTAATTGCTGTGGTATTGCTTCCGAGTCTACCAAGGTAGCTGAAGCTTTGTTTTCACTTTTCAAGGTTGAAAACAAAATCGAAATTTTCACTCACGTTTTACGTTTTAGACCTTTCTGAACAATTTTGGTTCCGTGTCTGTCTGTCTGTGTGTCTATGTGCCTGTCATGAAATCCTTGCCACGGCCATAACTTCTACAATTCTCATTCGATTTCGATGAAATTTCGGGGGATTTTGCGGGTTGGCGTGTAGATGGGCCTCTATGAAAATCACTACCCCCGGACTGATAGTAGCCGCTGCGCATGCGCAAACGTGAAATCCTTGCCACAACCATAACTTTTACATTTCTCATTCGATTTCGATAAAATTTTCGGGGGTTTTGCGGGTTGGCGTATATATGATGCCCTTTGAAAATCATCACCCCCAGATTGATGGCACTGCGCATGCGCAAAAGTATATTTCCTTGTTACAGCCATAAATTCCACATTTTCCAACAACAGATTTTGCAGATTTAGATTCTAGGCAAAACTTAATGAATTTTCTGGTTTTTTTTAGCGCGCTCAATCTGTTCCGCGAGCGCGCAAAGTTGCCTATTTACTAAAATAGCGCAAAATATGGATTATAGTAAACCTGGAATGAATTGCCCCGTGAATTTCCATTGGTTTTTCAACGCTGATTCACGTAAGGCCTTCTATTTGATCCGTTTTTAGCGGTTTAATGACAAAAAATTGCTTATTTTGTGTGAAAACTCAATGCTTTGCGCATAATACAAAAGTTATATTATTTCTAGCAACATATCTAAAATGCATTGAGGGAAACTCGGCGCTCTGCGCCTCAAAATCGGATCGAAGTGTCGGAAAAGACGCGTGATCGGAGTGTTTAAAAGGCGCATGAGTGTAGCGCATCCCACTTCCACGTAACGTTTTTCGGGTAGTTACCCGACAATACTGATGCAGAATTTGGTCGAATTTGGAGTCAGAGGAGAAGATTTGTGTGAATTTATTATCTTCTTTGCTCAGAGTCATGTTATTCAAGTTATAATGTACTCATTTCATCCGTTAACCTTTGAGACACCATATGAGATGACGTGTGGCCACTGGGCTGAAAGCTGTAGCTGGGAGCCCTAGAAGCGTTCTGATTGCTGGAGCTCCAGGATGTAGTTCTAGATGAGTGCAACAGATCGCGTTCATGATCGCTTGTTCCCAACCTCATCGCAGCAAGTCACCTTCTTTAACACGTTCAGACCGGCTGCTTCCACCCTGGATCCACGCAAAACCTTCGCCTGGTACAGCTGCTTCCACGGTGGATCCATGAACTCATGATTCGGTGGATCCAGGAACATTTTTCGAAACGCTCTGGATAGTTCATTTTTCCCCCAACAGGGCTCTTTTTGGTCTCAATCGGTTCGGAATGAACCCACCTTACCGTCCCAACCTTTCGGTTTTGGATATCAGTGCATGTTATCACGCAAAAATGCCGGCTTCTCATCAGTGCGACTGTTTTGCTGTGAAGTTCCAAAATTTTCCTAGGTCCTGGGGACAATCTGGGTTTTGAGCCCCGGTCTGAAGGTGTTAACACATATGTTTCTCCTTGGTGCGTTACCGGCCGCATCTTAGTAATTAATTTGATAACATTTAGCTATATTCTCGATATGTTTGATAAAATTGAGCGATTTTCAATGATACACTGGGCTTCAAACGTTTCTATGGGTGGCAGTTGTCGAATGAACATTTGAACTACCTACTGGCAATAGGGACAACAACGATTGTCAGGGCAACTTGGAAAATACCATTCGCCTCGATTGGTTTTTCCAAGTAATTCTTGCAAATCTAAATGACCATGAAATTGAGAGTTATCATTTTCTGGCCATTCGAAAGAATTTGAAAAGAAGCCGCATGAAAAATGTGCCCCCCCCCCCCCCGAGCCACTTCAGATTAGAGATGGGTTGTGACAGGTTTTTTGAGTCACAGGAGCAACTTGTTCCTGTTACTTTTTGGTACCTGATACTTTTACCTGATACTTGTCACAAATGTTCCTATGAGCCAAGTCACGGACGTGGAGCAATCCGGTGGGTGGGACTCCGCCTCTGGTCCCCTCCTCGTCCGTCTGACCCACACCGGTGAGCTGCTGCAGCCAAATTTCTTTGAATTCCAATTGTACTCTATCTCGATAAGAAGGTACATTCTTGGAAACAGAGCAATGGGTGCATGCTTACTCTTGAAGTGTCAACGAACTTTCGAACTTCAATCCTTGCATTTCAATTGAAATACTGAAAATAAATACCTATTTCAACGAAATTTGTTACTTTTCTTCTCTTCAATATTCATCTGAAGAGCCACCAGGAAAATACCTGGGACTGGACCGAAAATGAAAGGTACGAGGGAACAGAGCAAACGGTAACACCTACACGATGTGACCGCAGTCTCTGATACTTTCGGCTTGTCACATTTGAGAGTACCTGCTACTTTCCAGTCACTGGGACAAGTATCAGATTGATACAGAACAAATCATCTCTACTTCAGATTCTGTAGTAGTTCTTTAGCTGAAAGTAGATGGTGCCACTGAGGCAGCCTCAAAACAGCTTGCACGCCATTTTAACATTAGCTTTCTCCAGTGTTAACTTGTCTCCAGTACTCTGTGCCCTAGGGCAATAACATGTTCCATGTTAAAATCATCTTTTATGCCATTTTGACTCTCAGAATTAAGATGATTTTTCACTTGATTACTGTAGATTGTTTCCATTTCCATTTTTACATTTTTCAACCATACCTCGAAAAACATTTTAGTAAAAATCTGGAAATTGGCGCTTAAATGATTAAAAACTTGCATGAAAATCAAATATTCATCAATTCCATTTGATAGATCAAAGCGTTATTTTTATTTTCAAACAGGTAGGATACATTAATTCTAGCTGTCGCAAGATTTGGTTTTTTGAAAAAAAATACGAGTAGTGTTCACGATATTGATGTGAAAACCCAATTAATTAATTTGGTATATGGTAAAGAATATATGAATGGTATAGCAAAGTTTGAGAATTTATTAATAAAGATGAAAGAGTGATAAGGACATAGAAGAAAGAAGGTACATGCAGAGATGGAAGATCGTGTTTTTGCAAACAATTCCACCCCAACAATTTTGTATTGATTTCAAAATAATCCTAACGGACTTTCTCCTAGCAAAATTTAACCCAATTTATTTAGCAAAATTTAAGTCCAATTTTGAAATACCTATAGAAATCACAGTTCGCCACTAAAGTGTGTGGGTTTTTGCTGCTTAAATTGCCAATCAGGAATCGAAGCACAGATTGCAACAAAAATCGTCGAAATCCGTCCAATTATAATAATTAACTGTAGTATCAATAGTAATCAACTGTAATCGGAATTTAATATTATGAAGTCGGCCGAAAAGGACCAACCCGAAGTTTATGTGAGGAATTTTGAAGCTCTCAGCAAGAATTAGAGGCTGGCGTTTCCTACAGGACAAGAGCAATATTACTCAAGCACCGCCACAAGTTCATACGTTTCATTTTTTGCTTGGTGTGTTAAAAATCGTATCTTGAATACAGCTAGTTAAGGAGATAAAATTCAAGTAGAGAACGTTAATAAAAGCAAGTTTATTATCAACTTACTGAGATGTTTGGCTTCCAATCGAGGTGATTCAATTTTATTCACCATCAAAGGTAAGCAGTACGTTTCGAAAATATAGAACACCTGTGATGAAAATCTTCTTGGATGATGAGAAATTGTATGAAATGAATCGATTTTCTAGTCCACGAAGTCGCAAAGGCTTCACGTTTTTCAGCTACGACCTGTAAAGAAGAAAAATGGGAATGAATAATTAAAAGTATCAAATCCCCATTATAATCAAGTATTCAAGGGAAATCGGTAGTTATTTCATTATTTGACACTTGAGCAAGTGAAATGGCGTTGGAAAGAAACCTACCAAGTAGGGTGGGCAGTAAAGCTTACTCGAATGCTTTCTATCCAGCACTGTAAACTGGCAATTACTAGCTGAACTGCACTAACCATGATGATCTTCAGTGTTGAAATTCCAATTAAGTTTGGCTTCATATTTATTCCCAGCCGTCATTAATACTACATAAAATGATTAACTAACCTAGTTTCGTGCTTTCTATTCGTTTTCCAAGATTTACACCGTAATATCAATGGTTCGCACTTTCAGACAAACTTAAATCATTCATCTGATGTCAATTCTTCTAGTCCAGTAAACTATTCAGACACTGTAACTACAGAAAACTTTTAAGCGAATTTTCAAGGAAAATGAAGTTTTTGCAATGGCCTCAAAATTTTTAGACTGGACATTTTTGAAAACTTATTTCACTGAAATCCGTTTTGGAACATTCTGAAACGATCCCTGAGATTTGTATATATAAAAAAGGTTATAAAAAAGTTTTTTGTTAATCTTCATGATTTTTTCCTAGGATCTCAAAACGTCTGCCAAGTGGGTGTGGCACATAGCTTCCTCGTATCCATAACCCGACTGTATAGATGATCCGATGCATAGTAGTTAGTTGGGCACTTTCCCCACTTAGCATTGACCTATTTTGATGAAATTTGGTATGTAGGTTCCATTTGGGATCTAGTTGTGCCCCAAAGATTTTGGTTGATGTAGGTCACTTCTAAGGGTTCCAAAATGAATTTCGAAATTTTGAAAACGCCCTAACTCAAAAAATGTTAATATAAAGGTATTGTTTTTCCATCAATTTAAGATTCTATAGAATTTTTTGAGACCACCCGGAGCTCTGTAGGACAAATCGTTCGCTCACTACGACAATTTAAGTTTTGGACGTACGATAAATCAGAAACACGAGTGTGAATCGCAAAAGAGGCCTAATCTCCGTTCAAATTTTAGCTGACCGAAATGCGTTCGATGTTTTTCTTCATGTTGGATGGTTGGTTGCTTTGCAGACGAGTGATCAATATAAACATAATAAACCATTGTGTAATAATTTGCAGCGTTTTTTTATACATACTATCGTTAGGGAAGTCTTGTTTTCTTAGTTTCGCCTTTTTCCCAAGTCTTTATCCTTCAACAGAAACCAAAATCTTGGGGGCACAACTAGACCCCAAATGGAGCCTACATACCAAATTTCATCAAAATCGGTCAATGCTAAGAGGGGAAAGTGCCGCGTACGGCGGACGGACGGCCAAATCTTTATTTGATTTTTGGATTCTACGTGCCTTGAAACGTAAACCAACAAATGGGGAATTTGCCTCAATTTTAGATTCTGGAATTTCAAGTCAAATCCTATTATAGGGCCCTAGAATAACGTTTAACACTAGGAATAACCAACGGAAAAAAATTACCGTAGGAGAAAATGACTAAACAAGTGAACCTCTGTTACAAAACACCGCGAAAATCGAGGAATATTGTTGACGTCATACGAAAAAAAAAAAAAAAAAAACGACGCGAAAACAACTCCGACAACAGACAGAGTTCTAGCAACGCCACACAAAACGATCCAGTGAAATGGCTACTCGAATAATGTGATTCAAATCTTGAAACTAAATAAGAGAAGATGAAGAATAATAATGCTTGATAAACTAGTAGATAGATTCGTATTGTAAAAAAGTGAGTAATATTGTTTCTTTTGGTCACTTTCTGTGTCTGGGTTCTTCCTGCCAGTTCGTGGCGCACTCTTGTGCGCACTACTCGGAAGGTAAAAGTTCGCGTATGTTCCGCTTCTGTGGTAAGCGCCACAGAACCTCCTTTGAAGTCAGATTGGTAGAATATCCGTTACGTTTCAAACATGGCTGCCTCTTACACATTGCCACCACATTTAAAATTTCCATCTTCCTTAAATTCTCTAAATTTTTTGGATGCGTTTTCGAGCAGCTCACTATGGTTTTTTTCCATAAAAATAAACCCTCATTCGAGAAAAAAAATAAAAAATGTGAGGCAAATTCCCCATTTTGAGGGGTGTAGAAAAATTTTCTTTCTTGGTCGATTCCAAAGGTTCATTATTGAAAATAATAAACCAAAAAAACCTAGAGAAAGAACTATCGTTTTATTTTCCCGAGCAGCGTTTCCAAGTCTCTATAGATTAGTGCACGTCAAAGTATGAGGTACCTTCAATTCAAATGGTGAATGATTACGTACCTAAACTCACCTAACATTTTTAGGTTTGATCGGCGAACGATGTCTTCTCGGGCTTGATGCACGTCGGTGGCTCCATATGGGACTTCTACTTCTACGTCTGACGTTGCTGTAGCTTTTTGGTAATTGGGCTTCAATTCTCTTGGGTGGGCTCCTCCTGCTTCTGCTTCGACTTCTCTTTCTCCTCTGAGATTGCGGGTAATCTACACGTTGAACGTCTCTTCCTCTGTTCCCAGACGATTTTGCTGGGACCCACGAGTTGAAAGGGGACCACTGGTTTCTGGGCGACGCTGGCTTTGCATGCGCATTGTACTCCAAAGCTGGTTGTTTGGATGGAGGTAGTTCCAAGACTCTCCCACCAGCAGCGCCTGACTGTCGAGATACGAAGTGGCGATACGACGCAAAGCTGCAAACTGATATAAGAGGTTTAATTACTGTAGACTTGGCGGTTCCTCTTTGAGGTATTCGAAAATTAACTTTTCCCGGACAACCTCGGGAAATTTCAGTATCCAAAGGTTTAGTTGCAGTCGATTCAATTCCCCTACTTACTGTGCCAGTCTGTTTGGGCAGGTCATTATGAATTGAGGCAAAGCTACAAACTGATATATGCGGTTTACGAACGGCAGATTCAACATTTTCACTTTGAGGTACTTGAACATTTCCAGTATCCAAAGGCACTGGTTCATAAACGTGTTCGTTTGCACCATCTAACACTCCGTCATCGAGATCATAGCTGAAATCTAACAAACCTTCGATCAACGTCACATCCTTTAAGGACTGGAGAAATAGTTTTAAATCGTCGATGACTTTTGGAATAGCAATGTTTCCCTTGACCTTGAAATTTGTCGGAATGCGAGCATGGATTTCTGGCCAGTCTCTCGGACACATTGTGATTGCACAATCATTTTTTGTGTGTATGTAAGAACGCCACCACCCCCAAAGTTTATCACTATCGGAAATGCCCAAATCTGTCGGCCAGGGAATAGACTCTCCACCCTTGTCCTTCAAATATAAATCACGATTTATTTTTTCGGAGATTTTGGTTTTTGAATCTGACATTGTTTGTTTTTTGCGGATTTTTTTCTGGGACCGAGGACGCAGGTCGATTGTCGGTATTTGAGATGTGATATTAAGGTGCTGGTTTGGAGATGTATGGTTAGTTGTTTCAGGTTGGATTTGACGGTTGGTGGTATCGTCAGAGTCGCTAGAATCCAAGTTGATAATAACGTCCTCACTCGACTGATAAGTCACCAGATGTTCTTCAGTGCCACCTGATGGTGACTCTCCATCGGTAATGTCAATAATGAAAGGCGCTGGAGGATTGCAAGACGTGGAAGGCTGACTGAGAATGTCTTGAGTCAGTTGATACACAGGAATTGCTCCATCAACATTTGGTGGCGGCCCTTCCTCTGAAATATCAATAGTGAACGGCTGGGGAGGATTACATGATGTGGAAGGTCGAGAAGGGTCGAAGGGTGCAGAAGGCCAACTGAGAATTTCGTTCGATTGATTACTCGACTCCTGTACTCGACCACCATTTACAGGCGACTCTTCCTCTGAAATGTCAATAGTGAACGGCTGTGGATTGTAAGGCATAGTTGGCAAACCTAAAGCTTGTCTAACTGTTTGCCGAAGTTCATGCATTCGAAGATTAATCACACTTCTAGCATCAAAAACAACATTTCCAAGTTGGTTGGGATACGATGATCTTGGCAATTGGATCACTGGTGGGGCAGTCTGAAGAGGGATGTGGTGTGATGTGTTTCCTTCATCACCTCCCTCATCTTCAGAACTACTGATTTCAGAAAACACTTTTTGGTTCTTTAGTCCACGCTTGGGGCTTGTTGATGCTGAAGCACATGGCGAATCTCTAATTTCGCCTTCTTCCAAACTTTCTGTGTCACTCTCTATTCCCTTCTTATCACACTCACCTTCATCCCTTTTCTTATCTTCCGAAGAAACGTTATTTTGTTTTTCCTCATTGACAGCTGCAACACTTTGAGCACCAGACGCATCGTTGACTTTCTTAGGTGACAATAAGTTAACAGCAATCAACGTTTGTCGATCAGACTTTGCTTTCTGATCTTTCAATTTTGCTCTTTGACCTCCACTGCTAGTTTTGCCACACCGGCTTTCATGATGGTTATACAATTTCCACAACAAGTTGAGGATTTCTCGAGCATTTTGTACAGCAGGGTCAGATTGATCGTCTACGGAAGCTTTAGATTTCATATTTACCCACTTATTGGTAAGTGTCTGGAGCATCATACCAAATTCATCTTTACTTCTGGAAGAGTTGATGGCTTTAGTCAATTGTTCTTGATTTACTCTTCCGGGAGTCTTTTTTTGGAGATTTTGAGCTGGAACAGGAAGATAAATACGAGGTGTTAGTAAAGTTCACTCTGAAGGTCTTTTCACGAAGAAAAAAGTATTTATTAAAGTATCCAACGTAGAGCCACATCTACACATAAGCCACTCACCTACGAATAGACCTCATATTTGGCTCGAACATGCAGTAAGCAGTCTCAAAACTGAATAACTCAAGACATCAGACCCAAGCAAAATTGACAAAGCCCCAAAAACAAAACTGTTTTTTCAGAGTTAGCACTCGCCCGATCTAGCGGTGATGCAAGAAACTTCCAGAACTACCTGCCTAGTAACTGGAGAGCACATTATGAGTTCGAAACGTGTGCTCACACAGAAACAACAATTTTGAAGTTTGCTCGTTGTTGCTGCAGGGTCTTCAATCATGTACTGCAAGAACAATGATCTGATCAACATTACTTTGTTCATCCTACACAGAACCTTACATCGTAGAGTCATCTTTACAGAAGATCTCTCATCTCAATTTCTCCTCTGAGTGGGCCCAAGAAACCATCTAATCTGAGCGCAGGCCAAACTTTGAAGTTACCACCACAATATGGATTGATTATTATGATTGTGTAGGACGAATGCCAAGTATAGACATAACTCTACTAGGATCTTGCCTCGTATTTTAGTAGCAAGTAATTAATAGAGGTGTGTCGGGACTGTGGAACCGAGTATCAACTTGTAAAGGTTCCAAGCAGTGACAAAAACTCAGCCATTACCGGTCCAGCTCTCCTACTGGTCCAGTTCCATGGGCCGATAAGATACCATGGAAAGGCTCTGGACCGGGAAGGGATCTTTTGGACCAGTAAGCGTGGAACTTGTCTCCAGTTTAGTTCCATGTACCGGGAAGCACCCTTGCTGAATCCACGGACCAATAAGATATCATGGAATGGCTCTGGACCAGGAAGGGATCTTCTGGACTGGTTAGCATGGAACTTGTCTCCAGTAATATTATTCTTATGTTATGTTCTTAAACTGTAACGAAAAATTATTCTTTCCTTGAATTGTTCGGTCACTATCATTGTTAATTGTCTCTTTTGAAACACTTGTCCGAATTCCTTCCTTTTGTATTGCAAGTTGAGATCATAAGCATGGAAGAAGGAAGATAGGGATTTGACCACCGTCTTCTTCCATGTCATAAGAGCGAGATTTGACCACCCTCAGTAGGCAGTACCAGTAATGGAACTAATTAGAGTAATTTAACCGTTGGAACCATTCCAGGGAAATATCTGGGCCGACACACCCCTAGTAATTAATGAGGAGATCTCTCCCACTCCTAACGAAATCAAGTACAAACCTATGGTGGTCAACAGCAGGAAAGTAGTGTACCTCACAACAACGGACTCCCATCCAGGTTTGCCAACAACACCCCTAAAAGAACAAAGATAATATGTCATTCAAACAGTATTTAAAAATGGCCAGAATGGAAAGCTTAAATTATTCGAGTGAATTAACGAATCGAGAAAGACGCTTACTCATTTAAGTGATGGCTACTTCAAATGACCTACAGTGATGTGGTGAGCATACAGTGCACAGTCTTTTGTCCATCCTCCCTACTCCATTTTCAAATATTTCAACATTACAGGTGCCTCAGTACAACTGTACCAGGACAGTGGAACCGAGTATCAACTTGTAACAGTTCCATGAAGTGAGAAAAACTCAACCCTTACTGGTACCTACAGCTCCCTGGAGTAGGAATCACGCTTGGATATTTTACAGAGTAAAATATCCATGAAGCATGTAACTGAAATTGTAACAGTGCCCTTACCAGTTCTTTTCCATGTACCAGGAAGCGCATTTACCAATTCCACAAACCATAAAAATATCGTATCATGGAACAGCACTGTAGCAGGAAGGGTTCATCTGGACTGGATAGCATGGCTTGGTAAGCTGTACTGGTGATGGATCTGCACCAGAAATTTGGAATGGTTAAATCTTTGTCACCATAACCATTGGAACCATTGCAGGGAAATACTTATACCAACACAACCCTAGTTTCTCATTTGAGTTAGGTACTTTTTCATACGAATAAAATCACTCGCGATGAGATTGTGGAAAACCATTTTAATAAAAACGGAGTTGAGTAGAACGTTGTCTATTTCCACGAAAATAATGAGTTACAAGTTAAATCGATTTCGACGGTTAGGTCATCATCAGTAACAAACAATAACTTATTGTAAGTAACTTATAACGTATACTAAGTTATTGTTTGTTACTGATGATGACCTAACCGTCGAAATCGATTTAACTTGTAACTCATTATTTTCGTGGAAATAGACAACGTTCTACTCAACTCCGTTTTTATTACTTTTTCATACTTTGGATCACAAACATGGAGGTACTGAAAGGAAAATCCACGAAATTCTACTTACTCACCTGAAAGCACTTTTCTTGCGTAGATAAAAAGCCAAGTTCAAGTGTGTAAACCCCAAAAACAACGTTCTATCATAAACTGCCATATTATTTTCTTCATCGTCCATTAAATTGCTTCTAGTGAAATACGGTACCTGTCCGAAGGAAACACAACAGAAGTTCAGAAGTTGTTTCAATTTCAACAGTAGTTCAAGTATCAGATTTCAACAGGTGTAACAATAACGATCTATATTATTATAACATGGAGGAGTTTAGAAGTTTTTTCCATCTTCAATTCGATAATTTGAAGAAGTTCGTGGTAACTCATTTAGAAATCTTCAACATCGACAATTCTTCCTCGGGTTCAGTTCCTTCTTCCTTGACGCTTTTACATACTCAATGCACAGGGCAACCAAAGAGCGATAAAATAAATCACAAGAGATCATACAGAAGCCAGCCAACTAATTAAGATATCAGTTTTGAGTAGAATCGGGTAAGTAAAAAGTAAGATATAGCAAGCAATCATGTCAATACTTGCGAAATTCTTTAGGTACAATCTTTATGGATGCTATCGGAGATGAAAAAAGTCTTCTGGGTGATGGTGAAATGCAATATTTTCATTTCCGAGGAACGAGTATTTCCAACACCCCGATTTTAAAGGCCCCTTAACACGACCCAATCCTGTCTCCCTGTCTTGGGGCCGATCACTGTGTCCTGAAAACGGGTGGTGTAAAGGGACACATTCAGCTCCGATGTAGGGAGTAAAGGAGCCAGGGCGATTGGGTGGACTTTCCTACCAATCTAGGGGGATTAGGTGGGGGGTAGACAGCGTCTCTCTACTTTTTCCTGAGAACGGGACATTTAAAGGCCCATCGTGGAAGTTGGACTCTACCTCCCAGTACCTGATTCCAGTAGTATACCATTTGTACAGGCAAGATCAGGAGTGAAAATGGAATGCCTTGACAAGGAGTGGGAGAAACGGAGTCAGGAAAATCGTGGCAGGGCAAAGGGACCAGTCATCATATGATACAAAGTTAACTTCCCCGCATGCGGGCGTCTTCATATGATACAGATCTGACTTTGTAGCAGTCCTCACTTCAAACGCTCGTGTATCGTCATAAATAGATCTAGGACGGGAGTGGTCTTGTTTGCTTCATTAGATCACCAAGCGGGTGCTGGGGTATCAGAGCTGATGGGTATCAGAGTTCGTCATTTTCGTGGATCGAGTGTGGAATATCCACAATAACAGTTGGAAGTGTGATAAGGTATCAAGAACGTCGGCTCCTCTAAGACGTAGCCATTTTGAGTATTTCTTAGTGATTTTCTTCAATTCTTTTCACCAAATCCACTCAACTTGATCATCATTATCGAATTTATCGAGCACAATGACATTTTCGCTAGTTGGTATTTATGAGTGTTGCCTACTGTCTATTGGGTTGGTCCTCGTCATGTGTTTTGTCTATAATGATACTGTGACTACCTATTGACTTGAACACAATCCGTTCATTGTTTCTTTTTCCTTATACCTATTTGTAATTATTGCTATTAGGAATCAAAATGAAAAATCACTCAGAAGACTGCTCCTCAACAATTACCCAGAAGTCTAAAGCGCCATTCACTGACATTAGGTAGGTATCACATTTCCGCCACAGCGCTTGGCGGTCTTTCCAGATACGCGTTGAATGTGTTAAACGTTATTTCACCAACCCACTGAGGGTTGGCTATTAAAGACATGCGAAGCATGCCTGTACTGCAGCAGTTTCTAACCAGAAAACAGGCAAATTGAGTCCATTGATACCATTCATTCAACATTGAATGTTGAATGAGTAACCAATTTCGAAGGAACTCAACGTTAAATCGTTACCTCCTCTCTAAGAGAGGTTGCCAATTTCTCAGATAGCCAAAGACAAACATGTACAAACAGCGGTCCTGTCTTGAAGACAATTTTGCGCCAGTTTTAGATTTTTGTTAGTGTACCTATTTTGAACGGTAAGTACCGGCAATCCTATTTAAGTAAAGTATCTGACCCTGATTGACCCCTGATTTGAACCATAGGAATGTTCCAACAATGGGGAATTTGCCTCACATTTTTTTTTTTTTTTTTCGAATGAGGGTTTGTTTTTATGGAATAAAACCATAGTGAGCTGCTCGAAAACGCATCCAAAAAATTTAGAGAATTTAAGGAAGATGGAAATTTTAAATGTGGTGGCAATGTGTAAGAGGCAGCCATGTTTGAAACGTGGCGGATATTCTACCAATCTGACTTCAAAGGAGGTTCTGTGGCGCTTACCACAGAAGCGGAACATACGCGAACTTTTACCTTCCGAGTAGTGCGCACAAGAGTGCGCCACGAACTGGCAGGAAGAACCCAGACACAAAATTGATCAAAAGAAACAGTATTACTCACTTTTTTACAATACGAATCTATCTACTAGTTTATCAAGCATTATTATTCTTCATCTTCTCTTATTTAGTTTCAAGATTTGAATCACATTATTCGAGTAGCCATTTCACTGGATCGTTTTGTGTGGCGGTGCTAGAACTCTGTCTGTTGTCGTTGCTTTCGCGTCGTTTTTTTTTTTTTTTTTTTTTTTCGTATGACGTCAACAATATTCCTCGATTTTCGCGGTGTTTTGTAACAGAGGTTCACTTGTTTAGTCATTTTCTCCTACGGTAATTTTTTTCCGTTGGTTATTCCTAGTGTTAAACGTTATTCTAGGGCCCTATAATAGGATTTGCCTTGAAATTCCAGAATCTAAAATTGAGGCAAATTCCCCATTCTAACCAACTGATCTTTTCTCCATACGCTTTTGGATATTGATGCCATTTTAGGTTAGGACAATTAAAAAATTAAATATCATCTGGCCATTTAAATGGAATTAAAAGTTAGACATTGAGTAAGTAACAATAATGAACTCACATCATCGTATATAGGATCCCCAAATGAATCTGTAGACGTGGGAAATCCGGTTACGACGATGAACAAAGTGTTGGCAGGAAAATTGTACTTCAGTTCCGACATCAAACCAAACAGCAACAAACGTCTGGTTTTCCTGATAGAAACAAGAAAATGTCATCTTGAAATATCAATAAAATTATTAGCAAAAACTGATTAGTGTCTGTAGGCCAAGAATGATGGGGCAATAATCCAACCAAGATGGAAAGACTTTCATAAGACTTAAGAATGCAAGGAAAACTGCAATGTAATGTCATACATCTATGTTTAGTTCTCCAATAAAGTGACGTGTAGGAAAACCCAGAGTGGCATGAGTCATCACCAACAGGGATGAGGTGAGGAAGGGAAAGAACACGTCATCTGATGTGACCTCTTTTCCACTCCCCCCTCACCATAATAGCTAGAGTATAAAAGCCGCACTCAGGGGTCTTCCTACAGGCATTCGTACCTAGTCAATCAGACTTATCATTTCTTGCCTTCACCTTACCTACAGCCCAGTTCTGGAGAGGGAACAGTTTGCACCATAGAGGCGCCAAACCTCTATTTCCCTTCAGGTAGGTTCAGGTTGGCTTCATTAGGTAAATGCTCCGCTTCCCGCTGGTCGGTCTGGGTCCAGATGCCGAGGTTTGCGGATAGAGTGCATTGAATGAGGAGGAGACTAGCGCAAGCAATGACAAAGCTACCCAGTTGAAGGAGGAGCCTGTTTAGCTATAGTGGTGGGGAGGTGTTCATCCCCCACTGTTGACCCTGGGCTTTGTGAGGAGGTTCCACAGGCCCCATTAGTGGCGTGCAAAAAATCTCTATTAGGGGAATACGTAGTACAACATGAATTATAAAGTTGAACTTATTTCCTCACCAATGACTCGGACCGTAGCTTATAAAAACGATGTTGGGCAGAGACGAAGGAACCTCCATCAACTTTCTGTAAAATCCTCTGATGACATCCATGATGATGTATCCAGTGCAGAACATCTCGACTCTGCATTCACCTCCCTTCAAATGCATATGAAAGTTCAAAGACATATGAAAGTCGATATTTTTACGTCTTTTTACAACTTTCATTCGGTGAGAGAAACATTAGTCTAAATAGGTTACTTAATCATTTTAATGTTTGAGAAAGACAAACAGAAACTAAAATGAGGAATTTCACCGATTTCTGTTTGCATTTTTCCTGAATAGTTAATGGTGAGGGATAGATGAAAATCGGGCTGATTTCGGAAAATAAGTCTCCTGTTATTTTTGGGAGACAGTCAAAATTTTGAATTTCAAAACTAACCGGGAAAACAGACGTGCAGCGGGAACGCTCGCTGATTGGGCTGTTCGGATTGCCGTCTCCTCCCAGTGTTGCCCATTGGGACGACGAAATCGTGTTTTCTAAGAGAAAAGTTATCAAACAAAAACAGAGGAAACCTAATTTTCCCCATCTCGCTTTTTCTATTTTTTTCTTCTGTTTTTCGATTTCGAACTTTACTGTTTCATGGAATTTTGCATCTGGGGACTATGGATTTCTCGATTTCAGCGCTTCAAGTGGCCATAAATGAACTATTCCAGCATGACGTCATTTTCCCGGTTTTTTTAAACATTCGTATTTTCTGCACTGTTTTGTTTATTCGTAAATTAGGAAGTTCGGGCTGAAAGTTTGCCTTAGGGGGTTTTTAGAGGTGCTGAATCCGATTTTGGGGTCAAAAATAGGAAATTCCGACATGGTGAAATTCCTCATTGAAAAGACAAACAACCAAATTTTGAAGATTGGAAACTTTTTGTAATGGTAAATGGGGAATTTGCCTCACATTTGATTTATTTATTTATATTTTATTTATTTATTTATTTATTTTCGAAAGAGGGTTCATTGATATGGAAGAAAATCATAGTGTGCAGCTCGAAAAAGCATCTAAAAATTTAGAGAATTCAAGGAAGATGGAAATTTCAAAAGTAGCGGCAATCTGTTCACGGGGGAATGGGGTTGCAACATAACAGATTTTCTAACCAATCTGACTTCATAGGAGGAGTTGTGCCCCTCTGACGTAGCGCTACCTCTGTAAATGCAAATGAAACTATAGCTTACATGATCGAACACAGAAGAGCGCGACTGGGGAAGAGAAAAAACCTGGACGTGTAAGTGACCAAATGAAGCAATATTACTCACTCTTTTTACAATCCGATTCTACCTATTAGTTTATCAACCATCGTTAGTCTTCTTCCTCTCTTATTTAGTTTCTATATTAAGTTAGTTTCTTTATTTGAATCACATTATTTGAGTGGTCAGTTGGCTGGATCGTTTCGTGTGGTCGCGCTTAGAACTCTACCTGTTGTCGTTCGGCAGTACTAACTGGGAGTTCTACGCCAGATTGCACAGCTTGTGAGTAAATCCGGTCACTGTTCGCATCGCTTTTTTTCTTTTTCTTTCGTGTGACATGAACGATATCCCTGTTTTTTGAAAGAGGCTTTGCTTGCTGGGCATTTTCTTCTATGGTAATTTTTTCCCTTAATTATAGGGCCCTATTATAGAATTAAACTTGAAATTCCAGAATCTAAAATTGTGGAAAACTCCCCATTGTGAGAAACGGTCGTAGTATATTAACTCACCTCGTAAATACGATTTTCCCAAAACGACCAATCAGTTTTTCTCCCACATTGTTGGACGGCTATGTCTCCGAAGTAAGACTCCACGTCCTTCAAAACAGACAAAGAATTATGAGTGAATCGAAAAGTCAGGATACTTAGTACGCTAACAGCCTTGAAACATTCAATTGAAACTATAAGGTGGGTTAAATTTCAAGTTTTGCTCTTACTGATACATATGTGGTATTTGAAATGAAGTTGGGAGGTATTTAACGTAACAGTTAAAAATAACCTGTTGAGGTCAGCAGATACACCGTCCTATCCAAGAAGGAACAACAACAAACTCTGAAGCAAGTCAAAAATAGAGCGTTCTCTACAGGGTTGTGAAATGCCGGCTTGACTAGGTAACGGAGTACCTAAGATTTCCTAACGGGGAAAATATGTTGTGATCAGCTATTTTTTTTTTTTTTTTTTTTTTTTGAAGGAAACTACCCTGAAAAACGCAGGGGGCACGCCATTAATACAAAAATAAATAAATAAATCAAAAATGATGGGGAGGACGCCCAGGACACACCCGACGCCGGCCCTAGGGGTGAGGGAAGATGAGGAAGGTGGGGGTGGGAGAGAAGGATGAAGGGAAGTGCCTCTATAGAACGACCACCAGTTCAAATATGAGCCGAGCAGGACGCGGGTGGTGATACCACGGAGTACGCCTACCGAGATGCCCAACTCGCGCAACTCCGTGGCACGTTTCCCACACCACACTCCGCACCATGACAATGTTGCAGCCATCACCCTGATGTTGTTGGGTGCCACTCCTTTTAGCTCCGACACTGCATTTCTATCTATTTACTTCCTTGTCTCAGTGGTAAAATGGCTTGACTCAGGAATGCAAAGATAGTTAACACTTTCCAGGCAGGTCCTAAAACGGCGATTTCATCACCAACGCAGATCCCAAACGGGGTGGTCTTCCTGACAGCTCGGGGTGCCTACTGGTAGGCACTTTTTCGCCGCTCTACTGCCATCTGTTTCTTCTTAGTTGAACCTGTTGGTAGTTTTTTCAACAGGATTTCTCCGTGTGATTTCGTTTAGTAATACCCGTTTTCCACTAGGTTGCGTTTCGGTTCCAGCTAGCATGATTACAATGGTTGCACTTTTGCCCGAAATTAGTAGTTCATACAACGTATAGAAAGCGCTCGAAACGTCAGCCGCTCAGTTGGTGGGATTTTGTTTGCCTACCGGAAGGCAATTCGCGCTGGCGAGAGAATTACTTTTGCCTGCCGGTAGGTAATCTGCGTGGAACGTGTCAGAAGAGATTGAAGATCGATCCCCAGTCAAGGGAAGTTAATTTTTAATGACACGAAAACTTTTCACTTCCGGTTAATCCATGGATGAAAATCTTTCATGAAACAATCAGAATCCTGAAACGCAGATTTAATTTCAATCCAGGTTTTGAGGTTTGTTTTCGCTGAAACCGGCCATAAGTGAAAAATATTGGATTAATTTCAATTAATCTTACAATTACGAACTCACAGGGTTTTTAAGAATGTCAATGCTCGTCAGCTTCTTCTGATTCATTGCACTTAATAAGTCTTTATAAACAGGGCGGACATCTGAAAACATATAATATCACGCATTTCAAACACCAAAAGTGGAACAACCTTGTCACCTACAACATCAATCATTTCCAACCATACTACAGGAAGCTACGGTAGGGAAGTACTTTATTATAGGAAGGTACTTACTGGAATCGCCGATAAACAATATCTTACGGTATTTCAACAGTTCCCGAACGTCTCTTTTTTTGAAAAAGTCCGTCATATTGCAGCCCCGGTTCTCTACTTCCAGTCTTGGAATGACTGAGCAAGCGTGGCTAACATTGATGAGGAAATAACTGGCGAAAGAATCGAAATGATATAGCAATGAATCAATTGACTATAGATTCACAAAAATCAATTGATTTTTAAAAATCAACTTTCCATTTATGGGTGCTTTGACTTTTCTCGTTTTGTGGGTTAGGTTTGTTAATAACACTTTTGAGTTAGAATGTCTGAGGATTTTGAGTTCAGGGAGGTAAAACAGGTTTTGAGTCCCATACTAGCAGTGTCTCGCAAAGGTTTAGAGAAGGGATCACATACTCAGTTTTTTGATAACTTGTATCAGATTTTGTTGAACAAATAGGCGTCACTAACCAACTTTGCTAACTAGAAGAGATTTCAAAGCAATCAGAGCTCAATGTAATTTCTCAAAGACGAGGGACCCGTCAAATTATGCTAAATGAATGACAACCGTGACTCGACTGACGAAAATAAAAATTAATCGATCCCACGAATTTAATTGCACTTAACCTCCAGTTTTAAACAAGTTAGTTCCTCATTGAACCAGAAATTAGACCCATAGATACGTGGATTTCAGATCAAGCTAAAGGAATCACATTTACAGTAAGTGTTTTAGGGATGGGTATCGATACTCGATATTTCAAAATACTGATACTTTTGTACCGATACTCGATATTTTAGTATTGATACTGCACTATCCGATATTTTTGGATGTCGATACTTTGTATCTGATATTTCTAAATATCGAATATAAATACAGTTCTCGAGGAAAATTCAACAACGGCTTAAAAATGAAGAAGGTAGACAGGCTTTTGGGTCATTAGTCTTTGGCTGCACAATGCGGTATTTCAGTAAATCTTTTTTATTTTTTATTTCAAAAGAGTAGGTATGGCTCAGGAATAACGGTAATCGGGTATGTTCGTCGAGAAAATGTTTTTAAAAAATCAGAGAAGCAAAACTCTTTAAAAAAAAAGTATCCATGCACAGAGAAGAGATGACACCCTTGGAGAATCTCTTGGATACTACAAAATACTACTCACACACGCGCGTGCGGTGTAGTGTGTGTGCGTTTATGGCCTTTTTTTCAAACAAGTGATCTCCAATTAATTTTTCTTCCACATGTTATAGTATCATTGGGCTAAAAGTTAGAGTATAAAGGTTTTCAAGGGTGCTGAATCCAAATTTGAGGTCAATAACCTGAATTTCCGACCCACCGAAATACCTTATTAACGTTTATATCATGGAGAAAATCACTCTGCTTGGACTCTTTATAGTAAAAAATAAATAAAAATTGTTGAAAAAATTGTTTTTCTTGAGATTATTGGATAATATCGATATTTTGTGACACTAAAGTTTCACTACTCGATATTTTAAAATATCGATACTCATGCCCAACGATACCTGGGATACCGATACTCGAATACAATACAGTATTGATACAAAATATCGATACTTTTATAACGATTCCCATCCCTAGTAGGTTTGTAATCAAATGATCGATTCCTAGGTACCTACGGTGTCTTTAGAGTTGCCAGGGTGCCAAGCGATTGCCCGAAAAAAAATTCCCTGAGTTTTCCAGGATCAATATTCGTCTTTTTCCAGGGTTAAAAATGAAATAAAATATAAATAAATGTGATAAAAATTTCTCAAAAATCATGTTTTCAAAGTAATTTTGAAATGAAAAGGCTTAAGAACGTCTGCCAAGTGGGTGTGGCATCTAGCTTCCTCGTATCCATGACCCGATTGCGTAGTGATGATCTGATGCATTGTTGCTTATCTCAAAACACCATAAACACCCTCATAAAGGACCACTTACACGTCAACCCGCACAATTCCTGAAAATTTCATCAAATTCGGATGAAAAATGTAGAAATTTCACTGAATAAATCTTTCTCCAAACCAAAAGAATATTTTTCCAAACCAAATTAAAGTTTTTCAAGACCAAATTAAACCTTTTCCAAACCTAATTAAACTTTTTCCAAACCAAAAGAATCTTTTTCCAAACCAAAAGAATTTTTTTCGAAACCAAATTAATCCTTTCGCGAAAATTAGCCCAGTGAACTTTTTTGCGAATTCAGGCGTTCTGGAAAAACGTGAGAAGTTTTTAGCTGTAGAATGTGGAGAATTTACGATTCTTCTGTCCGATATCTTCGGAGGCTCCTGAAAATGGGGCTCATGAGGCTATTAAGTATTCCTTCCTGATGCCATTTCTCTCTAATCCTCGCTACCAACCTTTGCTATTTCCTTGAAAATTTACACAAATTTTGATTGAATTTCCAAGATGATGTTTTGATGATGATAATCCTCCCTAAAAAATTTTGGTTCTGTGGTGTCCTTGAAACGGGCAAAACTATACGAAGTTATTAACTTCTTCATTTTCATATATCATTAATCAAGCTCAATCTCTTAAATTTTCTTCTGATGGAAAAAGAAGAAGTTAATAACTTCGTATAGTTTAGCCCGTTACAAGGACACCATAGAATCAAAATTTTTCAGGGAGGCCTAAAACGTAAAACGCGAGTGGAAATTTTGATTTTGGAGAATTTTTTCTTTTTTTTACTTTGGAACGTGAAAACAAGGCTTTCGCGACCTTGGTAAACTCGGGAAAATCTCATGAAAATTAATAAGATAACCAGTATCAGACTAGTAAGTTGAGGAGAAACAAAGGTACCTAAGCAGTGCGGGTTAGCATTCATCAGCTGCGAGCCCTTATGAACACTTATCAAATTTGAAAAAAATGAGCAATTGCAAGGGCATTATAAATTATAATAGCAAAAATGAAAAAAAAATTAAACATAAATCTAAAATTGATAAAGTTATAGTTGAGAAAATTTTCTACATTTGGAACATCTATGATGGGGTAGTTGCATGGGTCGGAATTTCGTGTTTTTGACTTCAGATTCGAATTTAGCGCACTTAAAAACGTATATGGACCAGTTTTCAGTTCGAAATTCCATTTAGTTTAGCCGTATTTCAATAAAGAAGTACCATCCTTTTTAGTGTTGGCGGGCCACTCCTCTTACGTCATCCCTAAACGAGAATCTCACGATAGAGTGCGTTGAGATCACTGCAATCGAGGACAATTCGAGTCAGAAACATTGAAATATACTTGCAAAATGATGGCGATGATTAAATTAAATTAAAATAAACTTTGAAATATATTTTTCAGGTTTTTTATGTTTGAATTAATCGTTTAAATTGAAAATTTTGAAGCATAATTTTGGCTGTTTTGCCGATGCCCGGGGGGCACATTGGCGCGGGGTAGGTACTTCGATTAACCCCGTTGCTTTAACGGCCATAGTTATCACGTTATCAGTTTTTCGGGTGGCCCTTTCTCGTAGTGCGGTCCGATTGTTACAGTTGTTAGTTGTTATAGTTTACACCAGTATTTACCATAATTTATAAGTTGATTGGTTTGGAAAAGATAATGTTCACTGTAAAATTTCAAGAAGCTTTTAATAAACGCTTGCATACGAGTCTGCAACACATGTCTTCACTTTTTCCCGCTACCTACCCAATCTGCTTTCGAATGTTGTTGATAGTTATTTTAACTCAGGGGTAGGTATATCTCATTTTCTTCCGTAAGTACAACGGTTTTGGCAGTATATTATTTATGCGTAAATCTAGGGCTTTCCAACGAATGGTGAACGATTTTTCTACAAACGCGAATGACGAAGATAAAGTTCGATAGGAACAACTTGGCTGTAAGTAGAAATCATCAGAAAAACAACCGTAACTTTTTTTTCGTTTATGTGCCAAAGTATTGACATAAAATGTCAATATGCCAAAAAGGAGAGCCATCGAGTTTCGAGGTAGCTTCCCTGGAAAATATTCCGTACATAAATATTGGCATGTTGTACAATTTTTACGTCAACAACAAGTTCGTCAGCGCCGAAATAAAAGGAGCCAATAATGTGATGTAAGTTGACACTTTTATAGTAAAAGGTCAGATGTAATTGTGATTTCTTGTGTGTAGTACTTCTTCATCCAAATGGTTGCTCATTTATTGGAAGTTTCATTGTAGTGTCATTATCCTGTACAACGTAGTACCAATGAGTGTTTGTAAATTGTAAATTTGCGAGGTTGTGGCTCGAGTAACACCAGAACACCGCATTTCTTCACAACCATATGAGGTTTAAGTTACAGTGGAGGGAATGCCAGTAGGAAACAAAATCTTTGATGCAACATGTTTCGATTGCACAGCTAGCAAAATTCAGTATGAAAGCACCACAAAGTGTGAGTGATTCTCCAATTTTATTGCCACAAACGAACGTAAACAAACCCAACAGTGGGTTGCTATCAAAGGACCCCCCGCAGTGTCCAAACTGTGTGTAGGTTTTCCCGCCTGAATCCGAAATCTCGTTTTTCGAAAAAATCTCTAAATTTTTTGGAAGCGTTTCCGGGAGTTTTATTTGCAGATTCGTACTTCAATAGAGATTCTCTACACAGAAAAAATACAAAAAAATATCATGCAACTACCCCATTGAAAAACACTACTAAAACTGTGCTTAAACTTTTCTCTCTCAGAAACTTCCCACGAAAATGTTCGGTGCTCAGGCTTTTACCAGATTTTTACGGGAGAAAAATGAAATTCGCCGAGTATTCCCGGAGTATTTTACGTTTTCCCGGTCGCTGGACACCCTGGTTGCAAGTATTTTTCATCTTCCATTTTTCACCCCACAGAACCAGAGATGTAGGTAGGTAAAACTTCATTGGCACTCTCGACTGATAATATCAGTCTATCTAATCTATCTAGATAATATCTAGATAGATCTAGATAGGTACCTAAATAACTAGTTTGAAAACTACAGATATCTCGCACGATCCTTGGTTGTCCCTTTACACACCCGATTCCATCGGAATCGCTGGGACCCAAGAGGGACTTCCCACTCAAGGAGATCGGATTGAATGTATGAAATTGATATTCTGTACATTTACAGAAATATAAGCACCTCTGTTGGAACCTGTAAGGCAAATGTCCTTGTAACTGGTGTGTAGGAGACTAACTACCAACATTTCATAATAAAATGATAGGCACCTACTAGTGATTATTCCTTCAGCTTGATTTACAGAATTTGGGTGTTTAAAAAATCGTTTCGATGGGTCTCAGGGTTCCGATGTTAGCCCAGCCGCCCGTCCGTGATCTGTTCGATAAAATCCCTCCGCCAAGCACACAAAGGTTCGGTCACAAGGCAATGTAAGCAATTTTGTAGAATATCGTTTAACCCCGATAAGGAGTTATAATCGTTCACAGGAAATCGGGCCACACGAACACTTCACAAGCTACCAAAACTAGAACATCCGATATCAGACGCAAGGTCGAGGTGAGGTTCACGCAAGTTTCATCCTTCAAATCTGGAATCTGGAATAAACAAGCGAGTATCAAACGAAACTTATCTCTTTTCTATGATACCGTGGTTGTACTTTGTATCGCAACGCGGCAACGGCTTATCAGCTATCAAACAGATGTTCGATAACAGCTGGCCAAGTGTGGAGTACAACATCCATGAGCTGACTATGGAAGTAGGTACTACAGAGACCAAGAGTGTACAATTTCCTGGGAAGCTGCCATGGAGGCTACGGGAGAAATAGACATGGAAGAACTATCATGGAAGTAGGTACTGAAAATTGAAAAACCCATGGCGTTCGATCTCGTCTTCGTATGCAGTTCAAAGTTAAATCAACGCTGTTTCGCTGTTTTGTTCTGAGCTAAATCTGTTTCCATGTGTTGCATCACAAAACCCATGCAGATTACGTCCGGGAACTAATGCACAAACTTCTTGCAAATCTTACGTGAGTACAGCAAAAATATTTTCCATGGTTTTGCCCGTAAAAAAGTTTTGTTGTGCATGGAAACAGAACCAAATTAGTTAAACGTAAAAACGCAATAAGCTATTGTTAATTGCAATGACTAAATTAACAATAAGCAATTGTTAACCCATTTACGTCCGTAATTATTTGTATCCGAATTTTTCTTTAAAAATCCATGTAATGGTCCCATTTTGGTCTAAAAACACGGAAAACATTTTTATAAAAATTTCCAACCCTTACTTTGGAAATAGGGTGCAAGAAAAGTTGAGTGCCATAATATGGCAATAATATTATTATAATAATAATGCCATAATATTATTATGGCACCGCTGGGCGTCAGGGGGTACCTACTGGGTTTCAAAATAGCTACAATAGACGAGGAAGGATTTTAACATATGAAATTTATTTAAAATTTAATTTATTTAAACATGAATGATAAAATGTCAAGAACTGAGTAGGTCGGTACTACAATGAAAAAGTGAACACTCTAGTCTGAAAAAGCAAAATTGCTCTCTTCCTTATTGAAGAAACAGTCCAAATTTATCCAAACTTAGTCGAACCCGACATTTTGAGCTCATATCACTTTGAGAGTCATACGTTTCCAAAGCATATTTCCTTCATTTGAACCCGTTTTTTTTTTAAAAGGGTTATGTGTCATTTGTGAAACTTTCTGGAAAACGCAAAAAACTGTCCCAAGTCGTCAAAACGATCAAAACATCCCATTTTTTGAAATAGTCCAACACAGCTCATTACTCCACAATCCTCCAGAATTTTTCAGATTTTTTGTGTATCAAATTGCAATTTGAAATGCTCTCACATACCCCCTTTCAAAAAAATCGATTTTTCAGGACTGAAATCATTTGAATAAACAGCTTTATTCATTGAATAAAACATATTTTGATGAAAATAAGTACATAAAACATCATAACATAAAATATGTATATGATCAGTTTATTATTTGGCCAACATGAAATGCTAAAAATGTTCTTCAGGAATGTAATTCTTCAACCTCTCTAGGTCAGCTAACGGAAATGAATGGGTTGATGGGAGTCCGGCAATTCACAGACTGGACTTTTGAGCATTGCTGCAGGTCATAACAATTTTGGGGACGATTTTTGGGGTGAAAGATGTGTAGCCGATCTACTAAGCGCACTTTTCTTTTGATGAGAGCGGAATCACGATAGCACGGGAGAAATCTGTGCCCCTCACGTGGAAAAGTTGTTCGCTTTTGTCGAATTTTGCTTCCGAGTCTACCAAGGTAGCGCACGCTTTGTTTTCACTTTTCAAGATTGAAAAAAATGTTCTCCAAAATCAAAATTTCCACTCGCGTTTTACGTTTCAGACCTTCCTGAACAATTTTGGTTCCGTGTTTGTCTGTATATCTGTCATGAAATCCTTACCACAGCCATAACTTCTACATTTCTCGTCCTATTTTGATGACATTTTCAGGGATTGTGCGGGTGGGGGTGTAGATAGTCCCCTATGAGAATCATTACCCCCGGACTGATAGTAGCCGCCGCACATGCGCAAACGTGAAATCCTCGCCACGGCCATAACTTCTATATTTCCCATCTGATTTGATAAAATTTTCAGGAATAATGCGAGTTGGGATGATGATGGTCCTCTATGAAAATCATGGTCCCCAAATTGAAAGTATCTTATGCGCATGCGTAAACGTGAAATCCTTGTAACAGCCATAACTCTCACAATTTGCAGCAGTATTCAGATATTGTGCGGGTTGACGTCTAGATGGTCCCCTGTGAGGGTAGTGGAAGGTACTTAGAGATTGATATTTTGAGAGTAACTACTATGAATCTGGTCATCTATATAGTCGGGTTATGGATACGAGGAAGCTACGTGCCACACCCACTTGAAATTGTTGTCTTAGTTAGGGCAAGGTGGAGATTCAAAAGGAAGTGATTTCGGTTAATTATTTTCAATAAAAAAGCTTAGGAATCGACCAAGAAACAAAATTTAACCCCCCTCCCTTTAACGACACATTAATTATTATAAACCAACCTGGCAGTTCATTATTTGAGTCTCGAAACTGCAGGTCGACCACATAGCGAGTGAGTAAGTTTTCTTTTGAAAGGGGTTATGTGGCTCACATAGCCCCTTTCAAAAGACATCGGAAATTTCAACCTGTTTTTTCTATGGGAAGCGCCAATGATACGAGGTTCCTTTTAATCGCAATCGATGCAACCAAGTATGGAGACCCAGAAAATAAAAAAGTGAAAATGTCACATAGCCCCTTTAAAAAAACGGGTTCATTTGTTCTCAGGCGTCCTTTCTGCCAAATGCCCAATACTGTTGAAACATGCCTCAGTGGTTACGCCGGTGGAATTCTTCTTCTTCATCGTGGGGCGAGTCATGGCGTTGCGAATTTTGTGAGATATTCACCCGCTAACTGTCGAGGTGTGAAACAAAGAAGGTCCCCTGGATTACTGAACAATATATTTAACTTTTTTCAATTTCATTGTTTAATTTTTCAGTTAGCCCCCCCCCCCCCCCCAGATTGGGCCTTTGCACTTTCAGGTGGCGATATGAGGAGTTAAGTTATACTTTTGAGCGTCAATGTTATATTGTACTGAATAGTTTCAATGCTTGTAGTAGGTAAATAGTTACTAACCTAACTATCTAATCGTAGGCACCATTGGTTCAGTGCCATTCCAGCGTATGGTTTGAATTAGCTAGTCAGTCTGTTGAATAAGTTACGTCCTCCTACTTGCCTACGTGACTAAACAGTCTGACGTGACGCTAATAGATTAACTTGTCTGAATGAGTAAATGGACGGGTAGAGCGATAATTACGACATGCAACGATATTATAATCCGAGTTTAAAGCTTTCTAAACTTCGGTGTCTCCATTTCAAAATAGATAAGCAAGTACGGAGTTGAGAAAGTTTTATTTTATCCGCCTGTGAAAAATCAAAATTATCTTTATGACTGGCATTCCGAGGCTATGAGGAAGGTAGCCTTCCTACTTGACTGGAATCTGGTTCATTTCACACTTATACCGCCTCACCTTCAACGAGATGAACCCACAACCATCAGCTGGACCAGTTTCCCTATTGAGAAGGAGAAGGAGTATAAATTTTCACCAGTTTCCTCAACTCGAGTTTATTTTTGGTGTAAATGACATTTGTAGGGAATGGTTCAAAACTGATGGTACACGGATTGGACGGGTTTCAGAAGTGCTGGAAGGAAAACTGGTCAAATCCCTATCCTGTCCCAATTGCCGCATTGGGGCAGTTTCCCCCTTATTGGGAGACTTTCTAAGTACTCGGTTTCTGCTTCCTGATGAATGTTATCTAAGGAATGAGCCTATGGAGGTTGAAACTGTTCTTCGGAGGTGGAATTGCCTTATGAAATTAATAGATTCCATAGAAAAAACGTCTTGCCAAGCAAGGGAAGTTTTTTTCGAGCTCTCTGAGGGATGTTCCGAGAAAAGTTGGGTTCAGTCCATCTAAAGGATGTTCCTAGGAAAATTGGAGTCGAAGCCTCTGAAGGATGTACCGAGAATATTTGGGATCTAGCCCTCTGAAGGATATTCCGGGGTAAGTTGAGGTCTAGCTCTCTGAAGGATGTTTCGAAGGAAGTTGAGGTCTAGCCCTCTGAAGGATATTCTGGGGTAAGTTGAGGTCTAGCTCTCTGAAGGATATTCCGAGGAAAGTTGGGGTCTAGCTCTCTGAAAGATTTTCCGAGGAAAGTTAGGGTCTAGCTCTCTGAAAGATTTTCCGAGGAAAGTTGGGGTCTAGCTCTCTGAAAGATTTTCCGAGGAAAGTTAGGGTCTAGCTCTCTGAAAGATTTTCCGAGGAAAGTTAGGGTCTAGCTCTCTGAAAGATTTTCCGAGGAAAGTTAGGGTCTAGCTCTCTGAAAGATTTTCCGAGGAAAGTTAGGGTCTAGCTCTCTGAAAGATTTTCCGAGGAAAGTTAGGGTCTAGCTCTCTGGAGGATATTCCGAGGAAAGTTAGGGTCTAGCTCTCTGAAAGATTTTCCGAGGAAAGTTAGGGTCTAGCTCTCTGAAAGATTTTCCGAGGAAAGTTAGGGTCTAGCTCTCTGAAAGATTTTCCGAGGAAAGTTAGGGTCTAGCTCTCTGAAAGATTTTCCGAGGAAAGTTAGGGTCTAGCTCTCTGAAAGATTTTCCGAGGAAAGTTAGGGTCTAGCTCTCTGAAAGATTTTCCGAGGAAAGTTAGGGTCTAGCTCTCTGAAAGATTTTCCGAGGAAAGTTGGGGTCTAGCTCTCTGAAAGATTTTCCGAGGAAAGTTAGGGTCTAGCTCTCTGAAAGATTTTCCGAGGAAAGTTAGGGTCTAGCTCTCTGAAAGATTTTCCGAGGAAAGTTAGGGTCTAGCTCTCTGAAAGATTTTCCGAGGAAAGTTGGGGTCTAGCTCTCTGAAAGATTTTCCGAGGAAAGTTAGGGTCTAGCTCTCTGAAAGATTTTCCGAGGAAAGTTAGGGTCTAGCTCTCTGAAAGATTTTCCGAGGAAAGTTGGGGTCTAGCTCTCTGAAAGATTTTCCGAGGAAAGTTAGGGTCTAGCTCTCTGGAGGATATTCCGATGGAATTAAGGATCCAGCCCAATCGTTTTTTCGAGGTTGGTTGGAGTCTATCCCACTGGAAAATGCCTCTAGCCCTTTTTTATTCATATTTTCTTCCTCCACGAAAGTTTATAAGGAATATGGAAATTTCTTATAAAATTGATGAAGTGCAGCCACAGAGATACGGAGACAATCGAGTCTAGCGCGAAGGAAAATGGGTCTAGCCCTCTAAGGATGCCCCGAGTTGGGGTCTAACCCTCTGAATTAACATTTTGAGGGAGGTTTCGGATCCTGCCCTCCAAGAAAACAGTCTACTCTACTACTCCTAGCCAGCTCTTCCCCTTTTCTCTCAACTGGTGCGGTTTTCAGTTGAGCTGCATCGAGGAACGAGGCTCATCCCTTGCAGCACCTGCCCTTCTCAATCGGAAAGCCCTAAAAGAATTATTGAGATGCTTCTAACGGGTACCTTCTGTTCCCGCAAGCTGGCACACGCTCGGCCTGGCTCCCTTGTGGTTCCTCTGGGATCATCCATTACCCTGGTAATTGGCCAGATTGCCAGAACTGCACTCTCATTGCCGTCTCCATCCCGTTTACCGTTTGTTTTGAAACTAAGGCTACCGTAATTCACATTCAATGTTAGTATAATATATGTATAACACTTTCGAAGTTCGTGAAAATTTGGCCCCCAAGAATAAAAATTTCCATTATCATTTTGAGTTTTGAGGGATTTCGGAACAATTTTGGTTCAGTTTTTGTCCGACTGTAAGTGGTAAACTCATAGTCTTGGGTAAATCTACTAGAAAAGTGAATCCCTTCAACCCTCAGTGCCTGACATGGTTTTTTGGGCGCCTATGCCCGACTAAGTGTTTCTCAGACACTTACTTCCTAAATTTGGGTTAAATTATCATCATTTTTCAACGTACGAATTTTTATCGCTGATAACTCCAAATGGCAATTTGACAAGAATAAGTGAATAGAATAAGTAAAATATTACCCATGTTTCATCACGAATGGCGTAAGTGCCTCACATGATACCTACATAACAACTAACTTATGTAGGTCAATGCTTTAGCAACAAGAAAAATCACATTTGAACATTGTTAGGTTCTAACCTACTTATAATTGATTTTTGAATGATGTACCTTTAACATCATTCAAAAATCAATTATAAGTAGGTAGAAAAAACAAATATTTTGAAGGCCCATTAGAACCTAGAAATCTACCGCATTTCACCATTCCCACAACAGTGTCCTCACAGACACTCACTTTTGCTTCCGAGTCTACCAAGGTAGCGGAAGCATTGTTTTCACTTTTCAAGGACGAAAGAAAAAAGTTCTCCAAAATCAAAATTTTCACTCGCGTTTTGCGTTTTAGACCTTTCTGAACAATTTTGGTTCCGTGTCTGTCTGTCTGTGTGTCTGTCTGTCTGTGTGTCTGTCATGATTTCCTTGTAACGCGCATAACTATACGAAGTTATTGTCCGATTTCTATGAAATTTTCAGGGATTGTGCGGGTTGGTGTGTAGACGGTCCCCTATGAAAATCATCATTCCCGGACTGATAGAAGCGACTGCGCATGCAAACGTGAATTCCTTGTAACGGCCATAACTTCGACATTTTCCATCCGATTTCAATGAAATTTTCAGGGATTATGCGGATTAGGTTGTAGATGCTCCCCTATGAGAATCATCACCTTCGGACTGATAGTAGCCACTGCGCATGCGCAAACGTGAATTTCCTTGTAACGTCCATAACTTCTACATTTTCCATCCGATTTCAATGAAATTTTCTAGGATGTTACAGATTATTTTGTTTTGATGTTGTGATGTTTTGAGATTAACTACTATGCATCGGATCATCTATACAATCGGGTTATGGATACGAGGAAGCTATGTGCCACACCCACTTTTTTTTTCTTTTTTTCTTCAGCAGCCATAACACCCTGGGCTGAGGGACTTTATTCAACATGCTCCCATTTACATGACTACATGTATTTCACAATTACAATTTATCGACAGGTATCACAACAAATCAAAGTCCATGTTCATACTATTGATGAATGTGGAGAAAGGCTCGAGATATCTCCCAACCAACACTCGCGCATCAGGCCACAGCTCACCCGTCATTACCACTTCCAAATGAGCCTACTTCGCTCCGGCTCAAACAACTTGCAGCTATTGATGAGGTGGTCCCACGTCTGCTCGGTCACTCCATCACATCCGCAAAAAGGGTCTTCGGCCTGGCCGAAACGGAAGAGCGAGACCTTATTCCTTCCATGGCCAGTTAGGGCCTGGGTCATACTGTATGATATTTGAAGCTCAGACTTCCTTCTCGCAGAAATACTTGGCTAGAATTTCCAAGTATGCCGCCCCTTCTGACTCAAGTTCCACTCGCGGTTCCATTCTCTCAGGCTGGCATCTGAACTCATCCTTGAAATAAAAGTCAACGGCGCCAAGTTGAAAGAAACCACCGCCTCCTCGTCTATTGCCGCCCCCTTGGCCAAGCGATCCGCCTCTTCATTGCCCACTGTACCGTCATGTGCCCAGACCCAGCGCATAGCCACTCTCCAATTGCCATTCCTCAAGCTCCACATGGTTCGCCTTATCCACTCCACAGTCTGCGTTCGAATTTTCAGGTTCTTCAGACAATCCAAGGACACCTGGCTGTCAGTCCACAGCGTCACTCTTCTCGTATCCTCCGGAATATTCTGCTCACTGATCCAGCTGAGCGCCTCAGCAATGGCTAACAATTCCGCCTGGTTGTTGGAGCACCAGTCTGCCAAGTGAAACTTCTTTTCAATTATTAAATTGCCATCTCGATACACTCACCTTCCTAGCAGTAATCATGCTGGGCGAGGTCAACGTTCGAAGAAAACAAACCAACTTCAAAGTCATCCACGAGACTGGGGGAAAAGGTAGGTACTGACCGCGAGGGACCGCTCAGAAAGTCAGGGGAGCCAAATTTGTGTGGAGAAAATCCCTAGGTGTCTGTAGGACACTTGTCGGGCACTAAGGGTTAAACATGAATATTTCACTATCCAAAACCCCTACTTTACTCACATTTGGATGGTAGTTGAGGGCTAGACCCAAGGTTGCTTCTTGATTTCATTGTGGTCCGAACAGCAAGAGCCTTCGGTGTATCGTAAAATGTTAAAATCCTCCCTACATATCCAAACTATCAACTTGATAGTAAAAATTATGTTCTATTTTAATTCAATCAATTATTATTCTATCAACGAATTCTATATTTATGTCCGAATTCTATATTTATGTTGTTTATTATATGTGAGGAAGCTATACTGCCCACCCAACTTGGCAGGTTTTTTTCGTCGTTCATCATGCCTAAATTATAACCCAAATGACTGATCTGTTTGGGAATTACCTTCTGACTTCCATTCAAGTTCGATCGACGTTTAGCCAATTTTCATGATCAGATTGAGAGACGATCATTGATCAAAACAAGCCCTAAACAATGTCATTGATCTCTGATTCAACCTTCAAGCCATCTATAACGTGGAATTATTTGGAATTTAGTTGAATTCATTACACCGACTGATGTCAATGTTTTGAAAGATTATAATGCAAGTTCTTTTCTCGAGAGCGCGGACCACACATCAGTTGATTGGAAGCTACTCAAACGATTTCATTGCCTGAAGGATTATTTCACCTTGAGAGTGATCCACATTTTAAACGACTCTTGTGGTCATCCCCGAATATCGGCCATCCTCACACCGAACCGTTTAGGACACCTGACGCATGGCTTTCTCCAAAATAGGAAGCAGATGTTCTTCAAGTTGAAACTCTCAACCAATCACCACCAATTCTGTAGGAACGATTTTGTAGGTCAAACTTTGTGGAAACCAGCAAGATGTAACTTCACGATTTATTATATTTTCAAATGCTTTCCTCTACCGCAGCAAAGTTTGGTGCACGTAGAATTAGTTGGCGTACGCATCAAAATATCAATATCAAAAATCCCCGATAGGAAGTTATGATTTTTACGATCGTGTTGCTGGTTTTTGATGTCAATAAACAGCAACACGGTCGTAAAGTTGCGATTTTCTTGATGAGTTTTCAACTTGTTCACATTTACCGTGGCTTCCGCAGATCGGATGGTGATAAAATTGGTGTGTATAATTTTTAGGCACTAAACTAACTTCAAAATTTGATAAAAATCGGGGTAATACCGATATCGTGAGAAATTTATGATAAACTAAAATCAATTAGAGGACGTGCAGTCTCTGCCGCTTTCCGATTTTGATACATTTCAAAGGGAACGTTTTCGAGGTTAACCAGGTTCAATAGTGAAAATTTCACTAAAATTATACCATGATGTCGTGTAGTTATGGCAGGACAAGGAATCGACCACTGCCAGGCACGGAAATTCGACAAATTCCGGATGGCAAAAATTAACCAATTGTTTTTGGTGGAAAAACGATTCCTCACAAACCAATTGACCGATATTGCTCAAATTCGGACGGTTGTCGGAAACTGGCTCCAAGAAGATCTCATATAATATGACGATCTCATAATATGAGAGATATTCATATTATGAACATCATATCATATGAACAATGTTATATTATTATATTATATTAATATGATAATAATATATTATGTTATAATATAATATGTTATAATATATTATGTTATATTATATTATATTATATTATATTATATTATATTATATTATATTATATTATATTATATTAATTATTATATTATAATAATATAACATTGTTCATATGATATGATGTTCATAATATGGATATCATATTATGATATTCATATTATGAATAACGTCGCGTCGTAAGTAATTAGTTGGAGCCACGACACCAGTGAGAAATCTTTTTGAAAAAATCAGCATAATCGGGAGACGATTCTTGATAACGAAAGTTAATCATGTTTTGCATTTGAGAAATGCGATTATTTATATATTTTATCACTAGGTGTGTTATTTGATGGGAGGAAATTTCATTGCCCACTCAACTAGATGGTCCCCTATGAAAATCATTACCCCCGGACTGCTAGTAGCCGCTGCGCATGCGCAATATAATTGCCACAGCCATGACTTCTACATTTGTCATCCGATTTCGATGAAATTTTCAGCGATTCTGCGGAGTAGGTTATGGACGGTCCCCAATGAAAATCAAGGCCTTAAAATCGACAGTAGCCTCTGCGCATGGGCAAACGTAAAATCCTTGTAACAGCCATAAGACTTACCTACATTTTTCATCCGAATTTGATGAAATTTTCTAGGATTGTTCAAATTGGCGTGCAGATGGTCCCCTATGAAAATCATCTGCCCCGGATTAATAGTAGTTGGTGCGCTTGCGCAAGCGTGAATTCCTTGTAACAGCCATAACTTCAACATTTGCCATCCTATTTCGATGAAATTTCTCAGGATTGTTCTGCGAGTAGATGGTCATCTATGAGGGTAGTGGAATGTACTTAGGAATTGATGTTTTGAGATTAACTACTATGCTTCGGATCATCTATACAATCGGGTTATGGATACGAGGAAGCTGTGTGCAGACGTTTTTGGTTTATTATTTTCAATAATGAACCTTTGGAATCGACCAAGAAAAATTTTTTTTAACATCCAATCAAAGTTTGTTGGTTCACGTTTCAAGGTACGTAGAATCCAAAAATCGATTAAAAATTTGGCCGTCCATCCGCTGTATGCCGTACGCGGCACTTTCCCCACTTAGCATTGACCGATTTTGATGAAATTTGGTATGTAGGCTCCACTTGGGGTCTATTTGTGCCCCGAAGATTTTGGTTGATGTAGGTCACTCCTAAGGGTTCCAAAATAAATTTTGAAATTTAGAAAACGCCCTAACTCAAAAAATTTTGGTATAAAGGTTTTGTTTTTCCATCAATTTAAGATAGTATAGAATTTTCAGAATTTTTTGAGACCACGCGGAGCCCTGTAGGACAAACCGTTTGCCCCCTACGAGAATTAAAGGGTTGGACGTACGATAAATCAGAAACACGAGTGTGAATCGCAAAAGAGGCCTAATCTCCGTTCAAATTTTAGCTGACCGAAATGCGATCGATGTTTTTCTTCATGTTGGATGGTTGGTGGCTTTGCAGACGAGTGATCTGTTTAGAAAAACAATAGACCATTGTGTAATAATTTGCAGCGTTTTATTTTCAATTGTGCATGCTCAAAAGTCTCTACCCAGTTATTGAACATCGTTGACATGCAATGACAATTTTTCCTATCCATTGCAGAAGGAGTAATGAGGAACTTTATTGAATCCATTTAACACCTTTTTCTAGACAATCTTCTATTAAGGTATCATCTTTCGTGAACAGAAGCATCGAGTACATGTCGAATTTTGGTTGTGCTACTACTTTTCTTCCTGCGCGATGAGGAAGTGTCAGACGCTCGCGTTGACCGAATTTCAAATTACTCCCGGGAAACCGCATCGTCAAAATTCGATTCCAGAAGTCGTTAATCGACGGTTCCCAGGGAAAACAATAGGTGAGGCCTACGTGGCTAAAAATTACAGCTCGTGGAGCCCCCTCCACACCAAAATTGTTTCCGCCTGAATTGCGGTGGTTCTCGATTCGGAAAAATTTACGTTTCGGCTCAGTCAGCCCCCGCAAAATAATTTTACGATTCAGCACAACCCAAAAAATGTAGAAATTTGACTGTACCACAGCCACCCCCAGGGAAGAATGAGGTTTACAGGGTGTCCCAGAAAAAACAGAAAAATCTCCAGGGGTCGATTCTACAAGGTATTTCCAACAACAAATGTCTCGTAGCAATTTTCTTTTAACCCCTTGTTTTTTCAAGTTTTTTCAATTTAAAGATTTTTTCCGTATGTTGAACCTTGTCTGGCTAAAATGACTATAATTAGGTATATTATGACTACCTACCTTATTTTACGTGGAAATTCAAATCTAATTACACTGTTGAAAAGTGGATTGAATTTCCCACCAGATGAGCTACAACACATATCTTGAAAGATTTTTTCTAGTCCAAACTCGAAACTTCGAAATTTTTGATTTTTTTCGACGAAATTCTCAATAGATTTTCACCCATTTCCTGTAAACAAAAACATATTGTTTAGTAATGCATGCATTCCAGGGGACGTCCCATTGGATAAGCATTAGATCAGTTTAACCAGTTGTTAAGTGATAAAACTGTTTCACTCGATGTAATTTATTTATTACTTTAGGCAAGCAGTACTGACCCCCCCCCCCCCTCACCATTATCCACCTTAACATTTCTAGCGGCATGGGAGCCTCGAATCTGAAGAGCATTTTAAAATCCAAGATCTACGATACCCAACATGCGAATTCGAGTTCACCCCCCCCCCCACCACCACCCCAACGCCAACAATGGTGTCAGTCTGGCACCAAAGCGGAAATACGTCGTAACATTGAACTTTCATCTGTTATTTTCGGTAGGCAGTCCGTCGAAGTTCACATCCGTATTCAAGGTGAAACACAAAAAAAAACACGAAATAAGCGGTTTATGGCATCATGGCACCATATCCTGGCACCATGGTGGTACAGAGAATAATTCATGAAAAATCGGAGGTATGATGAGAATTTTTCCTCAATTTCAAAGCTTGGGTACAATAAGTAAGCAGTAAAGGAGCCAAAATATTGAAAAATCGGATATTTTGTGAATATTATCCCCCCACCCATCCCCTCCCCTTGCGAATTTTGGTACTCGGGTGAAATTATGTATAACTCGGAAGTTATTTGAGTCAAACAAAAAAAGAAACACGCAAATCGGTTGGAAATTGAGGCCTGGGCAGAGTTCACAAGATTATGCACGCAAACGCACGTTTTTTTAACATTAACCCCCCCTTTCCCCCTCTTAAAAAGCAAAATCCGAAATTCCGGCGCCGTAGTGCACAACTAGATAGTATTTCGCGTCAAACGAAAAAAGAACCACGAAAATCGTTTGAGAACTAAGGCCTGGGCAGAGTACACAAGATTATGCTCAAAAACGCACGTTTTTCGAGCATTAACCCCCCCTTTCCTCCCCTTAAAAGGCAAAATTCGAAATTCCGGCGACGTAGTGCACAACTAGATAGTTTTCCGCGACGAACAAAAAAAGAACCAGGAAAATCGGTTGAGAACTAAGGCCTGTGCAGAGTACACAAGATTTTGTTACACAAACACACACATACACACACACACACATACACACACACACACACACAGACATACACCTATGGTTTTTTTCGTGGATTTGGATTCAGAATGGTCTAAAACGGATTACTGTGTGGTTATTTTTTTTTCTGTTGAGTGTTGTCCTCCTTCACCCCAGATCGATCGCATAAGGACGCCCAAGTCTTACTGTGGGACGTCCTAAAAATCCTAAAAATCTCAGTTTTCAAACGGTATAATCAAAAAATATTTTACAGTCGAATTTGGGGGAGAAATCTGTGTTTGGACTGAAAAAAACGTGTTTTTTTTTTTTCAACGAAATCAACGTTTTGACGGGAGGATTCGGGGTTGGATGGAGGGCGAGAAAAGCGGCGGCGGAGGAGACCCCCCGAATCCTCCCGTCAAAACGTCGATTTTGTTGAAAAAAATACACGTTTTTTCACGGTCAAACACAGGTTTCTCCCCTAAATTCGACTGTAAAATATTTTTTTGGTAGTACCGTTGGAAACCTGAGATTTTCAGGGTGTTTTCCCTGAAAACCGCATTGAATTTCTGAATGGGTGAAAATCTCTTGAGAATTTTGTCAAAAAAAACTCCAAAATTGCAAAGTGTTAGGTTTGGACTAGAAAAAATTTAACTAGATGCAAGATTAAAAATTTGTGTGTCAGCTCATCTGAGCTAACAAATTTAATGCTCTTTTCAACGGTGTAGTTAGATTTGAATTTCCACGTAAAATAAAAGAGATGAGGAGAAATTAGGTTTACCAGACTTTTAAAAAGATTGATTGTCTTTAAAACTTAATCTTTTCTTTCCAATGACATTTTTATTTAGTAAATATCAATAACATAACAACTGAGCACATAAGGAGCCCATCTTGTTAATTTACTTTCACAATTCAATTAAACAGTTTGTAGAGTCAACAGCCTAGTAAAGCTGTAAAGTACAGGTTACACAACACAGTGTGATCAATTTATCGCTAGGTCCAAGGGTTTGGTCCTATCACGCCGCAGAAGACTCCGGGATTTACATGTTCAAAGCCGAGGTTTGTGTTTAATCGCATGTAGCTTGGTCACTTCACGGACAGTTTCCATTTTTAGGTCACAATGGAGATCGTCATTTCGGACGTACCAATGCTCCTTAGTACCTTATTTTGGAAGGTTTGGATAATCTTGATGTTCGAGTTCTTCGTACAGCCCCAGAGCTGAATACCATATGTCCAGACAGGTTTCATTACTTGCTTGTATATTGGAAGTTTGTTGTGTAAGGAGAGCTCAGAAAGTCTACCGAGCAACCAGGACAATTTTCTAAATTTTATATCCAGTTCCTCTTTTTTCTTTTTAACATGCTCTTTCGACTTCAATTTTGTGTCAAGGGTCATCCCCAAATATTTCGCTGTGTTCGTTATCGAAATTGCTTGTCCATTAAGCAATATTGGCAAGCTGTTGATCCTTTTGTATGCGAAGTTGATGTGGGTAGATTTTAACTCGTTCAGGTTTAGTCGCTACTTTTTGGTCCATTCACTGACATCGTTAACAGCATGCTGTAGCTTTGACGTTGCTTCTTCTCGTTGCTTGGGACATCATTTGTGTAGAGGAGATTTTTTTTTTTTTTTTTTTTTTTCGAATTAACTCCCCTCAAGACAAAATGTCTTTGGTGACGGAGGGGGCACGCCATAAATTTAAAATAAATAAATAAATCAAATATAATGGGGAGGACGCCCAGGACTCACCCGACGCCGGCCCTAGGGATAAGGGAAGATGAGGAAGGTGGGGGTGGGAGAGAAGGATGAAGGGAAGTGCCTCTATAAAACGACCACCAGTTCAAATATGAGCCGAGCAGGACACGGGTGGTGATACCACGGAGTACGCCTACCGAGATGCCCAACTCGCGCAACTCCGTGGCACTTTTCCCGCACCACACACCGCGCCATGACAAGGTTGCAGCCATCACCCTGATGTTGTTGGGTGCCACTCCTTTTAGCTCCGACACTGCTTGCCGTAAATCATTTGTGTCATATTTCCTTATCTTGGCCCGCCAAGTCTGCTCCATGTCCAAGCTGCCATTGACAACTTGGACATCCAGGATAATGCAAGACTGGTCGGGCTTGACGGCAACAATAACGGCCCAAGCACACTTCCTTGGGGAATCCCTGCTTTAAACTGGAATATGCTCCTTCATGTTTGACTCAAAAATATCTGGTACACGTCTTACGTGTTACCTACGGCATCGAGTTGCCTACCACTGGCAATTGGTGGTATCGGGTGTTACCGACTTACTCACGGCACGGCTCACCTTTTTATGTCTTCTGAACTGGAGACAGTCGTTCATATGCATATTTTTCTCTTCTGATGTGAAGTTCGTTATTGTAGGGATAGGTGGATCAAAGAAACGTTGATTTCATGTCGTTGAAAAAAGCTTCAAAGACATCCGACTGGAGTGATCTCCACCATTCTTCTATAAGTTGTCGTTCAAGAAGTTGACGTGCTCCTGTGCGCTTAATTTTATATTTTCGCTTGACGTGGTTCCACAGACATTCAATTGTCTGAGAGTGAGCACCAGTGGTGGGATCGACGAAATGTTCAGAATGGTTAACCGTTTTGTGCTCGTAGTCGTGATCTCCTAAAGTGCAGTATGCCCTCTACATGTCTGAAACGATTGTCGTACCCGATGCAATTTCATTTTGAATAATTGGGAGCAGATTGGCACGGTCCCTCTTTTCTACGATGAAAAATCTGCGTTCCAATAGCCCGTCGGCTCTCTTACTGCACATGCCAAATACCCACGGGCCTTGCACACTATCTCCGTAATTTCGTTGAGATGTTGGCTCATTAGGTGTTTCGTCTTCAGTAGAATCGTCAGAATTATCAGGAGAAACTTGAGGTTGAACAACTCGCCGATCACTGGCCAATAGACGCCCTCTATTGTATTTCCTCTTTTCCTGGAAAAGTGATTCATCGATTTGAACTTCTACACCCACCCCACCCATTAGATCACGTTTGTCGTACATTCTAACACATACGTCCCTACACAAATTTTACCAGTCAGTAACGGTTTGCTTACAGTTTTCATCTGTTCTCTTTGTTTTCTTGAAATATTCCTTAAGTTCTCCACCACACACCAAACCTCTTTTTCGCAGTGCCTATTGTCAATCGGTAAAACGCCCTTGTCTTGTAAAAAAGCCTTGCACGTTTCATCACTGAATAATACCGTTCTATATAGTCGACCCAAACTCATGGAGGACGGAAGGTGAAAGGGCATCGCTTGTAGACATCGCTTATCTTCGGTAGGCAAAGGGGGGGGGGGGCGTAGGTAACACACGCCACTTCCAATCTACGCGTAGGTAACACATAAGACGTGTACCAAATATCTTTCAGCAAAATACGACTCCAGTAGGAGGTACTAGTAGAATTGATTTGGCAAATCTATTTTGAGTTTATATAGTAGTCCTTTATGCCAGACCTTGTCAAAGGCCTGAGAGACGTGGAGGAAGACATTAGCACAGACTTGTTTCTTCCCGAGACTATTTTTCATTACTTCAGTGATACGATGTACTTGATCAATAGTGGAATGTTTCTCTCGAAATCCGAACTGATGATGGGGTATGAGTTCCTTCTCTTGTATGACATTTCTAAACCTTTTTATAAGCAATTTTTCAAATAGCTTGGAAATTACAGATAACAATGAAATAGGTCTGTATGACTTCTTATCCGATGATTCCTTTCCAGGTTTTAGAATCATAATGACTTCTACCACCTTCCAGCAGCGAGGTATATATATTTTGAACGTATCGCTGCATTTATGAGATAAAGTAGCATTCGTTTCCCTTTCTCAGGAAGTTGTTTGATCGCGCTGTCAGTCATAAGATCATATCCCGGTGCCTTAAGGGTTTTGAGCTTGCGAATTTCCTCCTTGAGTTCTTTAAGTGTTACGGGTCTAATGGATAAATTAATTTAAAAAAAATTAATGTAAAAAGCATTTTTGTTACGGTACTTTATTTTACCAACCCAAAACTCCAATCTAAAAAAAAAACAATAATTTTGCATAGTATTTTTAAATTTTCAAATTCTTTTAATTCGACCTACCTTTATTGTAGTTATGACTCTGGTAAGTTTGAAGAATTTCAGGTTTCTAGCTACACTAATTAAAAATTTTATGAGATTTGAGTGCTTTTTGACGATTCTGGACCACTGTGTTCCGAAGCCGTAGGACAAGGAATGCTAGGAAAGCAATGCTTTCAAGCAAGTTAACAAGAAGTTAGCTTACCCGATTCGAGTTGATCTGTGGGAACCGCCTCAATCACGTCATCAGCCAATCTACGTTGGTAGAGCACTGCAGTATGCAAATAGAATGCGTTTGACCCAGATTCACATTGCACGCAGTTCTATTGTTCCCAGCGCCTTTGGGGTAAGAACGCTAGCTCGTTTTCTTTGTTTCATAGCGTGAATTGTTCTGATTTCGCATAAATATTACCTTTTTTTAACCCAAAAGCGGCGCAGTGGAGTCGACCATTCGACCCGGCAGTATCAACCTGCCCCCATTATTTCCCCTGAGAACGGAAGTGGGAATATGTCACCCTGGAGAGGACCCAGAGTTCCCACGGAGCGCTGCTATATCCTGACCTCATACGTGTAAGTAGTGCACACCTGCACGGCCGGGGAAATGGCTTGTCTTATCGCCATAGAGATCAGAACTCATCAGTTAATCACCCGGTTTCTCACGGCTCAGTAGTCATCGGACAAGGCCGTGTATTTGAATACACTGCGACGTATCCGCAAGTTCCCTCTTCGAGCTTGATCAATATTATAACAACGAAAACATTTTTAGGACAATGGTAAGTAGGTACATTTACTTCCTTTTTAAAAATGCCTGAAATACGTGCTCTCTGAATTGATACTTTGTGTATGTATAATTTTATATAATTATGTAAATGATGCCATAAATGACTGAGTAATTATGTAGGTAAGTGGAAACCCAACTGAGCTTTCAACTCACAGAACGACTCTTTCATGCACTCTCTCACTAAAGACTGTTAAAAAGACAAAACGGACTGTTTAAGGCAAAATATCCCACACATTCATATATATTCATTCCTCTTTGGAACGCCCAGGAGCCACTTGATATCTCTTTGACACCTTGTAATTTTGGTACATTGTAAATTTTGAAACGTTGGACCTTTTGATAAACCGGAAAATTGAAACCCTGAACATTTTGAAACGTTGCTTATTCTTAAAAGTTGGGCATTATGATACTTCAATCGTTTTGACTATACTCTTGCCTTTATTTAAAGAGCTCTGGACCGCGGGTTCCAAAACCCCTTCCCTGCCAAGAGGTGGCAACGTTGCAAGGTGCTCACCTTGCGGTGAAAACCCTTGCGGTGAAACCTTGTGGTGAAAACGGTCACAACCCTTCGCGGTCAAAACCCATCATCCCTCTTCCTTCTTCCTCTTCTATCAACATACAATTTAATTATTTATCGTTCGGTGAGCATTTTTTGTAATTTAAATTCGTAACGTACTAATTATTCTGATGAAAATGAGTCCAAATTTCCTGTAATTCGGCGAAGAGGGCGTAATTCGTTTGGGTGGATTGGCCGGGAAAGGGCTGCTGAGTTTTTATCGTACCTGCCTCGAGTTTATACTCGATATGTTCAATTTTTCTCGCTGATCACAATTTTGGTGATGGGACGATCAAAATAATTTGTGAATCAAGTGTGCATTTGCAGAAGAGGGTAAACTGTTGGGGGGCTGGGGGGGTTCACGGGCGGAGGGGTCGCGCAGGTATACCTCGACCTTCTGCTGGGGCTCGGATTCTTGCAGCGATGCCGAACCTTCGGGGCCTTCAAAAATCCCAGAGCTCTTTAAATAAAGGCAAGAGTATACTTGGGAATTTAGAAACGTTGGACATTTCGAAACGTCGGTTATTCTTAAAAGTTGGACATTACGATACTTCAGTCGTTTTGGTAACTTGGAAATTTTCAAATGATGGACATTTTTGTACAATGGAAATTTTTGAAACGCTGGACATTTTGAAGCGTCGGCTATTCTTAGAAGTTGAACATTATGAAACTTGAGAGATTTTGATGACTAGGATATTTCGATACGATGGCTATTTCTTACATTGGAAATATTTGAATGTTGGACATTTTGAAACATTTTTATTCTTAAAAGTTGGACATTATGATACTTCAGTCATTTTTATAACTTGGAATGATGGACATTTTCGTGAATTTGAAATTTTGAAACGTTGGACATTTTGATAAACTGGAAAATTGGAAACGCTGGTTTGATATACCTACAAGTAGTTATTATTAGTTTTGGTTGTTACTTTCAGAAAAGTTTCGAGAGAGAACAGAAAGGAGAAAACGAACCTTTGAAGTGGAAGTTTCCTCGAGCAAACCAACAAGTTTCGAAGATTTCAACGTTCATTCTCGACTTCTTCAAACAATCGAAGGTGAAAACAAGCCTTTGAAGTGTTTCACCACTTCACAACAAGCCGTTTACTCGAGTAATCTACAAATTCGACGACTTCAATATTAATTCTCGACTTTATCCCAGAATGGAAGTCATGAAATCTCTGTAACGGGCAAAAACATTTGAAATCATTATTCTATTTTTGTTGAACATCGGGGAATTGAGCGAATCGGGTTGTAGATGGTTCCCTATGATAATAATCACCTTCTACTGATTGCCACTACGAGGGTTCCCATCCAATTTCGATGAAATTGTGCGGGTTGGCACAAACCAAGGCCAATACCTAAAACGTCATCACCCCCGGACCGATAGTAGCCACTGCGCATGCGCAAACGTAGAATCCTTGTACAGCCATAACTTTTACATTTTCTAACAATGTGGAGTCCTCTTTGGGGGTAGTGGAAGGTACTTGGAAATTGGTGTTTTTAGATTAACTACTATGCATCGGAGCATCTATACAATCGGGTTATGGATACGAGGAAGCTATGTGCCACACCCACCTGACAGACTTTTTTTTCTCTTACTTCCGATTCTTTCAAGGTAGCAGGAGTAATAATTTCACTATTCAAAGATAACAATAAATCTAAGTCCTCCAAAATCAAAATTTCCATTCACGTACTGTACCTTGTATTACAATATAATTTTTTTTTAAAGTCGGTAGTTGTTGAGCCTTCCTCAATCTGATTCTGGTTCGGCCGTAATTCACAGAAGCCATTCAAGTCCGCGGCTCGTAATGTAGGTTGAGAGAACGAGTGGGGCTTCCAGGTAGAAGGGTTTATGTAATCAAAGCACAGTCGGGATTGGGAATTTTCATATTCATATTTAGGCTCGAGGGAGGACAACTCAGGGAGTCGGAACACTTCGGGAGTCGATTCTACAACTACTGGGTGCGGCAATTTAACTTCCTTCGTCAAACTTGAACAAAACACATTGCATGAATCGGAAAGTTTGTAATTTGGTTTTTACGATGTAGGTACACAACTAAAGTTTTGTTTTGAAGATAAAATCACTTAGGTGACGTCTCCCATACTAAATTCATTGAATATACTGATTCCTGGCCCTGGGGTTTGTCCTGACTCTTCCAAGGGTAGCAAGCGTTATGAGGAAATTCCATCCTCATGTTGTTCTTTAGATCTCTTTCATGACACACAGACAGACACACAGACACGGAACCAAACTTGTTCAGGAAGGTCTGAAACGTAAAAGCCGAGTGGAAATTTTGATTTTGAAGAACATATTTTGAACCTTGAAAAGTGAAAACGAAGCTTCCGCTACTTTGGTAGACTCTAAAAACGCTGCAAATTATTACACTAAGGTTTATCATTTTTCTAAATATTATTATACTCGTCTGCAAAGAATATCGCTTTGCCATTGTTACCACCAACCAACTTGAAAAAAAACATCGATCGCATTTCAGTCAGCTAAAATTTGAACGGAGATTAGGCCTCTTTTGCGATTTACACTCGTGTTAATGATTTATCGTAAGGCTCTCTGTATTGTAGTCTCATGGGATTACAGTTTCTCTGGATTGTAGTCACATGGGATTACAATCTCTCTAGATTGTAGGCTTTAGGATTATAGTCTCTCTGGATTGTTGTCTCATGGGATTATGGTCTCTCTGGATTGTAGTCTCTTAGGATTATGATCTCTCTGGATTGTGGTCTCATGGGATTATAGTCTCTCTGGATTGTAGTCACATGGGATTACAGTCTCTCTAGATTGTAGTCTTTTAGGATTATAGTCTCTCTGGATTGTTGTCTCATGGGATTATGGTCTCTCTGGATTGTAGTCTCTTAGGATTATGATCTCTCTGGATTGTGGTCTCATTGGATTATAGTCTCTCTGGATTGTAGTCACATGGGATTACAGTCTCTCTAGATTGTAGGCTTTTAGGATTATAGTCTCTCTGGATTGTTGTCTCATGGGATTATGGTCTCTCTGGATTGTAGTCTCTTAGGATTATGATCTCTCTGGATTGTGGTCTCATGGGATTATAGTCTCTCTGGATTGTAGTCACATGGGATTACAGTCTCTCTAGATTGTAGTCTTTTAGGATTATAGTCTCTCTGGATTGTTGTCTCATGGGATTATGGTCTCTCTGGATTGTAGTCTCTTAGGATTATGATCTCTCTGGATTGTGGTCTCATTGGATTATAGTCTCTCTGGATTGTAGTCACATGGGATTACAGTCTCTCTAGATTGTAGGCTTTTAGGATTATAGTCTCTCTGGATTGTTGTCTCATGGGATTATGGTCTCTCTGGATTGTAGTCTCTTAGGATTATGATCTCTCTGGATTGTGGTCTCATGGGATTATGGCCTCTCTGGATTGTAGTCTCTTAGGATTATGATCTCTCTGGATTGTGGTCTCATGGGATTACAGTTTCTCTGGATTGTAGTCACATGGGATTACAGTCTCTCTAGATTGTAGTCTTTTAGGATTATGATCTCTCTGGATTGTAGTCTCACGGGATTATGGTCTCTCTGGATTGTAGTCTCTTAGGATTATGATCTCTCTGGATTGTGGTCTCATGGGATTATGGCCTCTCTGGATTGTAGTCTCTTAGGATTATGATCTCTCTGGATTGTGGTCTCATGGGATTATAGTCTCTCTAGATGCAGTATCTTAGGATTTTTCTCTCTGGATTGTAGTCTCATGGGATTACAGTCTCTCTAGATTGTAGGCTTTTAGGATTATAGTCTCTCTGGATTGTAGTCTCATGGGATTACAGTCTCTCTAGATTGTAGTCTTTTAGGATTATGATCTCTCTGGATTGTAGTCTTGTAGGATTATGATCTCTCTGGATTGTAGTCACATGGGATTGTGTTCCTTATGGTATCATGTGATTGTGGTCCTTACGAGGATGGAGTCTCAGGAGACTCTATTCACGCGGGATTGTAAGCAATGTTCTTAAATATTTTCGTCCCTCTTGAGCCGAGAAACTGTTTTAACATGGAGCATGTTAGTGCCCTAGGGTAACTACCCGAAAAACGTTATGCGTTTAAATACTTTAAACCGTTTAAACACTCCGATAACGCGCCTTTTCTGACACTCCGGTTTTCGAGGCGCGAAGTGCCGAGTTTTTTCTTAACCCATTCGATGCGGGAAAAAAAAGCGACGTTACGCCCCATCCTGAAAATTTTCATGTTTGATATTCGACTGACTATTTGGAATTCCTCATACATCTGACGCACTAGGAGACTCGCAGATTGTTACTGAAGGACTTGCAACTACAAGAGGCAGGTGAAAACGGACAACCAACAGTCGGAACAATTCGAAGGGGGCGCTCTTATTGTCAGGCTTGGCGTCACGTGATGCCATCTGCATTGAATAAGGTGCATTCTAGATATTTTTTAAATCTTGTTCATTTACGTACGTTAAATTAACATTTATTTGTTATCAAACAACATGTTGCTAGGGATAATAGAACTTTTTTGTTTTACCTACTCACGACTAAGGGTTCCGCTCTAAATTTGGCTAAAACATGTTCCATAAGAAGAAAGCGTCCTCCACCTCGGCAGACTCGGAAGCGAAACAATAATTTTGTTTAAAGAATTTTCGAGTTGAAAGTGTCGCTCTCTATCGTCCACTCATTAGAACTGACTGATGATGAGAGCTATGTGCCACACCCTTCTGGCGGACATTATTGACATTTTATGTCTTTACTATGGCGTATAAATGAAAAAATCGTCACGCGGGGAGCGTTACGCGGAAATTTCTGATGATTTTCGCTTACATAAAATGTCTCTCCTGGTTGCGTACTTGTACGAAAGCTGTAACCACCGATCGGGAGGAGGAGTTTTTCATTTATGTGCCATAGTAAAGACATAAAATGTCATAAATCGTCACGCGGGGAGCGTTACGCGGAAATTTCTGATGATTTTCGCTTACATGAAATGTCTCTCGTGGTTGGGTACTTGTATGAAAGCTGTAGCCACCGATCGGGAGGAGGAGTTTTTCATTTATGTGCCATAGTAAAGACATAAAATGTCAAAAATCGTCACGCGGGGAGCGTTACGCGGAAATTTCTGATGATTTTCCCTTACATAAAATGTCTCTCCTGGTTGCGTACTTGTACGAAAGCTGTAACCACCGATCGGGAGGAGGAGTTTTTCATTTATGTGCCATAGTAAAGACATAAAATGTCAAAAATCGTCACGCGGGGAGCGTTACGCGGAAATTTCTGATGATTTTCCCTTACATAAAATGTCTCTCCTGGTTGCGTACTTGTACGAAAGCTGTAACCACCGATCGGGAGGAGGAGTTTTTCATTTATGTGCCATAGTAAAGACATAAAATGTCAAAAATCGTCACGCGGGGAGCGTTACGCGGAAATTTCTGATGATTTTCGCTTACATGAAATGTCTCTCGTGGTTGGGTACTTGTATGAAAGCTGTAGCCACCGATCGGGAGGAGGAGTTTTTCATTTATGTGCCATAGTAAAGACATAAAATGTCAAAAATCGTCACGCGGGGAGCGTTACGCGGAAATTTCTGATGATTTTCCCTTACATAAAATGTCTCTCCTGGTTGCGTACTTGTACGAAAGCTGTAACCACCGATCGGGAGGAGGAGTTTTTCATTTATGTGCCATAGTAAAGACATAAAATGTCAAAAATCGTCACGCGGGGAGCGTTACGCGGAAATTTCTGATGATTTTCGCTTACATGAAATGTCTCTCCTGGTTGCGTACTTGTACGAAAGCTGTAGCCACCGATCGGGAGGAGGAGTTTTTCATTTATGTGCCATAGTAAAGACATAAAATGTCAAAAATCGTCACGCGGGGAGCGTTACGCGGAAATTTCTGATGATTTTCCCTTACATAAAATGTCTCTCTTGGTTGCGTACTTGTACGAAAGCTGTAGCCACCGATCGGGAGGAGGAGTTTTTCATTTATATGCCATAGTAAAGACATAAAATGTCAAAAATCGTCACGCGGGGAGCGTTACGCGGAAATTTCTGATGATTTTCGCTTACATGAAATGTCTCTCGTGGTTGGGTACTTGTATGAAAGCTGTAGCCACCGATCGGGAGGAGGAGTTTTTCATTTATGTGCCATAGTAAAGACATAAAATGTCAAAAATCGTCACGCGGGGAGCGTTACGCGGAAATTTCTGATGATTTTCCCTTACATAAAATGTCCTCTCCTGGTTGCGTACTTGTACGAAAGCTGTAACCACCGATCGGGAGGAGGAGTTTTTCATTTATGTGCCATAGTAAAGACATAAAATGTCAAAAATCGTCACGCGGGGAGCGTTACGCGGAAATTTCTGATGATTTTCGCTTACATGAAATGTCTCTCGTGGTTGGGTACTTGTATGAAAGCTGTAGCCACCGATCGGGAGGAGGAGTTTTTCATTTATGTGCCATAGTAAAGACATAAAATGTCAAAAATCGTCACGCGGGGAGCGTTACGCGGAAATTTCTGATGATTTTCCCTTACATAAAATGTCTCTCCTGGTTGCGTACTTGTACGAAAGCTGTAACCACCGATCGGGAGGAGGAGTTTTTCATTTATGTGCCATAGTAAAGACATAAAATGTCAAAAATCGTCACGCGGGGAGCGTTACGCGGAAATTTCTGATGATTTTCGCTTACATGAAATGTCTCTCGTGGTTGGGTACTTGTATGAAAGCTGTAGCCACCGATCGGGAGGAGGAGTTTTTCATTTATGTGCCATAGTAAAGACATAAAATGTCAAAAATCGTCACGCGGGGAGCGTTACGCGGAAATTTCTGATGATTTTCCCTTACATAAAATGTCTCTCCTGGTTGCGTACTTGTACGAAAGCTGTAACCACCGATCGGGAGGAGGAGTTTTTCATTTATGTGCCATAGTAAAGACATAAAATGTCAAAAATCGTCACGCGGGGAGCGTTACGCGGAAATTTCTGATGATTTTCGCTTACATGAAATGTCTCTCGTGGTAGCGTACTTGTATGAAAGCTGTAGCCACCGATCGGGAGGAGCAGTTTTTTCTATGTTCCAATGATCATGAACATTAGAATGGAGAGGAGCCCGTCCCCTTCAATGAAAGGGCGAACCTGCCCTAAAACCACCTTCAGCATCAGCTGCTTACAAATGGTGGTCATAAAAGTGCACCTTGGTAATTAGAGGTCACTTCCTAGCATTAGAATCCAGTCAATGACCTTTCTAAGGCCTTTTGATGGGGAAGATTTTTTTGTGCGCTTATTCCTCCAACAGGTTATTACGCCGCGATCGTGCTCGAGGTTCCATTAGAATGATTTACGGATAATCTCCGGTAATTGCGCGCAGGGGGGGGGGGGGGGCTCGTAGGGGTGGTTGGAGAGCATGTGCGCGGATGGTAATCAAGAGGTGCTCGAAGGAACCCGGAAGTTCTTCTGGTTGAAGGGATGAGTTCGGGGGAGCGGAGGGGGAGGCTAATCTGACGCTTTTTATTTGCCCTTCGGGAGCACGCGTCAGGCCGGGAGCGTGCGCGGCGGCGGAGCGGAGTGCAGTCAGTCTAGCGGAAAACCGAGACTCCTTCTGGCGGAAAGACGTTTTACTTTTCATCTGTTCGCCAAGTGGAGGCGGCGGGTAGTCACGCTCGGGATGACCAGCTCCGCCCTTCGGCCCTCCTGAGCGTGACATTCCTGTCGTCCGTTACTCAAGGTGCAACCTCGCACTTCGGACAGCCCATCCGACTAGGGATGAGTATCGATACCCGATAATCGATATCTTTGTAGTATCGATATACTGTACTATCCGATATTTCTAAATATCGAATAGGTATCGATACAGTTCTCCCGGACAATTCAACGTCGAAATTCAACGTTTGAAAACAGAAGACAGGTGGTGGAGGTTGAAAATGTCAATGGCGAGGAGATGCCAATTGAGTATGGCGTTGTTCAGGGGAGGACTTTATCATCAATTTTGTTTCTGATTTTCATCAACTCTTTGGCCTACTTACCTCTCAAAAGCAAATTATATATGTTCGCTGATGACTGTGCTCTGCTATGTGAAGGTGGTTCTTGGGATGAGGTTTTTGGAAACGCGAACCGGGACTTAGGACTTGTGAATAAATGGCTGACTGAAAATGATATGATAGTAAATGTAAATAAAACTAAATATATGCTAAAATCCAAAACAAGAGACCAAGAGAATGTCCGTGAAATTGTCCAATTTTGAATAGAGTTTTGTCTTATAGATATTTGGGGATAGTAATAGATGAGGATCTCAGGTGGGAAGAACATATAAAGTATATAATTACGAAATTGAGGAGATTCCCATCAATGTTTTACAATCTTCGAAACGCGCTGCACCAGGATACTCTACTAAATATTTACAAAGCTTTGGTACAATCAATCTTGTCGTTTGGGATATTGGCTTGGGGTGGTGCGTGCAGGTCTGTGCTCGACCCTCTGTTTGTCAGGCAAAAAGTCATACTGAAAATAATTGCCAGAAAGAATAGAAGATACAGTACATTAGCACTGTTCTCCATACTCCCGGTCTTCTCTCTTGACCAGTTATATACATATAAAATGCATACTGATGTTTTATCATAAACATGAAGCATGGTTTAACTGTGCTAGATATATCCCGTACTCGGTGAGACTGAACGCACAAGCTGTAATTCCTGCTCCTCGAATTAATTTAGAATCCTCAAAGAGAACGATTTCATACAAAATCCCAATAGTATTGAGAAATATCCCAATAGTACTTGTAACTTTACGAGAGAAAATACAAGAAGTGTATATTTACTTGGCTGATAGAGACTGGTCATGTCCAATGTTCCTCTCATCTGACTAGTATTTATCATGTACCATAGTGAGTGTTAAGTAGCGCAATATATCGATAACAAACGTATACCATAAATATAAGTGTAACATCTTTAAAACTTAACAAATACTTTATAAAAGCATAACAGTCCTATAACGATTAATTATACCAAATTTGTACAAATTATTATTAATTTATGAAACATGTAGATATGTATAGGTATAATAACTCAATATTGTGACTTTCTAGTATACGATGATGAATTATAGGTGCGATCGAAATGACACTCCCCATCCGCAACACAAAGCAATTTGCTTTACAGTGGATGGGTAATTTCCTAAATTTTACATGTTTACTTATTATTGTGTGTTATTGGAAATAAATTATTATTGAATTGAATTGAATTGAATAACGTAATGGCTAAAAGAATGAAAAGATGAAGAAGGTAGAGAAGCTGTTGGATCTTTACTCGAATAAAATCTATATACAGAAAACGCCAACCGTATGTACGTACCTATGCACGTTGCCGATCGGGAGGAGTTAGAGGGGTCGTGGGAGTGGGGAGAGTCGGAGGAATCTGAGTCAAAGGCGAGAGGAGTCGGAGGGAGTGGGAGGCGAGGGTAGTCAAAGGAATCGGAGTCAGGAGGAGTTGGGGGCGGGAGGAGTCGGAGGGAGTGGGAGGCGAGAGTAGTCAATGGAATTTGAGTCAGGAAGAGGCGAGGATAGTCAAAAGAATTAGAGTCGGGAGGGTTTGGGGGCGGGAGGAGCCGGAGGGAGTGGGAGGCGAGGGTAGTCAAAGGAATCGGAGTCGGGAGGAGTTGGGGGCAGGAGGAGTCGGAGGGAGTGGGAGACGAGAGTAGTGAAAGAAATTGGAGTCGGGAGGAGTTGGGGGCGAGAGGAGGCGATAGTAGTCAAAAGAATTGGAGTCGGGAGGAGTTGGGGGCGGGAGGAGTCGGAGGGAGTGGGAGGCGAGAGTAGTCAATGGAATTTGAGTCAGGAAGAGGCGAGGATAGTCAAAAGAATTAGAGTCGGGAGGGTTTGGGGGCGGGAGGAGCGGGAGGCGAGGGTAGTCAAAGGAATCGGAGTCGGAGGGAGTGGGAGGCGAGAGTAGTCAAAGAAATTGGAGTCGGGAGGAGTTGGGGGCGAGAGGAGGCGATAGTAGTCAAAAGAATTGGAGTCGGGAGGAGTTGGGGGCGGGAGGAGTCGGAGGGAGTGGGAGGCGAGAGTAGTCAATGGAATTTGAGTCAGGAAGAGGCGAGGATAGTCAAAAGAATTAGAGTCGGGAGGAGTTGGGGGCGGGAGGAGCCGGAGGGAGTGGGAGGCGAGGATAGTCAAAAGAATTAGAGTCGGGAGGAGTTGGGGGCAGGAGGAGTCGGAGGGAGTGGGAGGCGAGAGTAGTCAAAGAAATTGGAGTCGGGAGGAGTTGGGGGCGAGAGGAGGCAATAGTAGTCAAAGGAATTGGAGTCGGAAGGAGTTGGGGCGGGAAGAGTCGGAGGAATCGTTTTGCCTGCTTTTAGTAGGCTTTTCAGCTATGAACTAATATTATGGAGAAGATGTTCAACAACAATATTCACAGTTATTTCTAATTAACGGTGTGTTGTGTTTCGATATTTTGAAATACCGACACTCATGGGATGATCAAACACAATACAGTATCGATACAAAAATACCGATACATTTGTAAAGACACCCGTCCTCACATCTGACCTGCGCTAGGGATGGGACTTCGATGTTGATGATGAAAAGATCGATGTTTTGTGTGCGATTATATCGATGTCTTTTCCTGTGTTATCCCATATTTTGGAGGATTTTAGAAATTCATTAGTGCACGGCCCTAGTGAATTGAAGAACGCTGCAAATTATTACACAATGGTTTATTATTTTTCTATATACAGGGTATCCAAGTAACTACGCTCCCCCACTTATTTTCTCTAATAGTGTAAGAAAAAAAATCGAAATAACGCTATTCTTCATAATTTTTTGCGTAGAATACAAAAATGACAAAATTGCGCAGTGCGCAATCGCGCAACCATGCGCAATCTTGATCAACTTTGTTTTTTCAAATAAGAACCCCCATTTTTTATTGCAGATTCGGATTCTACGTCAAATTTTATGAACATTTTACTTCGACAACTTTTTTTTTTGGACGCGCGCAGCCCGCTCAGCGAGCGCTCAAAGATGCGCAACCCAGAGATTGCGCCAAAGTTGAGATGAAGGTGAACCTCAAGTGCGGCACATCACTTAGCACTGTTTTTCTACGCTGAATCTCGTGATGATATCCATTTCTTGATTTGATTTCATTTCACCGTATCTACAGCCGAAAAAGTCACTTTTTGAGGAGGAAATCATCGATTTTCTTATGAAGGATAATAAATCATCCTGATAAAATTTTAAAAAATTGATATTTTAAAATTGTAAAAAAACGGGAAACTTCTACATAATTATCACAAAATTTTGGAAAATAATTTTCAGTTTTCTAAAACATGATTGAATGAACACTGATTGGAACAATTATGCGATAAACTCTTAATAAATTAAGAATTCTTAAATAAACTCATAATAAATAATAACTCTTAATGTAAACTGTGTTGTCTACCTGCACAAAGAGTAATTATTCGAGAGAAAAAAAAAAACAATACTCAGAAAAGATTCCACGGAAAATCGATGATTTCCTCCTCAAAAAGTGACTTTTTCGGCTGTAGATACAGTGAAATGAAATCAAATCAAGAAAGGGATATCACCACGCGATTCAGCGTAGAAAAACAGTGTAAGTATTGTGCCACACTTGAGGTTTACCTTCATCTCAACTTTGGCGCAATCTCTGGGTTGCGCATCTTTGAGCGCTCGCTGAGCGGGCTGCGCGAGTCTGAAAAAAAAGTTGTCGAAGTAAAATGTTCATAAAATTTGACGTAGAATCCGAATCTGCAATATAAAATGGGGGTTCTCATTTGAAAAAACAAAGTTGATCATGATTGCGCATGGTTGCGCGATTGCGCACTGCGCAATTTTGTCATTTTTGAATTCTACGCAAAAAATTATGAAGAATAGCGTTAATCCGATTTTTTTTCTTACACTATTTGAGAAAATAAGTGGGGGGAGCGTAGTTACTTGGACACCCTGTAGATCACTCGTCTGCAAAGCCACCAACCATCCAACTTGAAGAAAAACTTCGATTGCATTTCTAATCTATTGTACGTAAATTTTTCAACCTATTTGAAATCTAATCAATAAACTTAAAACTCAACTTTGTCTTAAGCTAGCGCTTAGCCTGAAAAGGCTAGGTTTGCACACACTTAGCTGAAGAGATCCGGAAGATCAAAACGAAGTACCAAACTTAACTATCCATTGAAAATCTCTTCAGCCAAGCGTGTGCAAACCTTTTCAGGCTAAGCGCTAGCTTAAGACAAAGTTGAGTTTTAAGTCTTTTGACAAAGTCGGACCGCTGGACAAAGTCTCGAATTTTGAGATGTCTTTAGCAAAGTCTTTGACCATCTTTTGACAAAGTCGAATAAAGCTAATCAATAATGTTTATTCAACAAATATACCGTTTGGAGTTGAATAAAAAAACGCTGCAAATCATTGCTCAAAGGTTTATTATTTTCTGTATAGATCACCCTTCTGTATAGATCACTGGTTCTCCATCAATAGCACCTACCACCATCTGTATTCTCCCTTGACCTTCCCTCTCAAATTTCAGCTTCCTGCGTTCAATAGGATTGAAAATGGCTTTGGAGCTCACTCAGCTGATCAGTGATCTGACGAGTGAAGAAGATCTTCTCGAATGCTGGAGACGCCTGGATGAGCACTTCCATTCAATAGGAGTAAAAATGGCTTTGGAGCTCACTCAGCTGATCAGTGATCTGAAGAGTGAAGAAGATCTTCTCGAATGGTGGAGACGCCTGGATGAGCACTTCCATTCAATAGGAGTAAAAATGGTTTTGGAGCTCACTCAGCTGATCAGTGATCTGAAGAATGAAGAAGATCTTCTCGAATGCTGGAGACGCCTGGGAGAGCACTTCAATTCAATAGGAATAAAATGGCTTTGGAGCTCACTCAGCTGATCAGTGATCTGAAGAGTGAAGAAGATCTCCTCGAATGCTGGAGACGCCTGGAAGAGCACTTCCATTCAATAGGATTGAAAATGGCTTCGGAGCTCACTCAGCTGATCAGTGATCTGATCAGTGAGCAATGATTTGCAGCGTTTTTTACCAACCAACATTTTTTTACCTACCAGCTAGGTACTACCTACCACACCATACTGGCTTCACACCTTCACAATCAAGTTTATTAGAAAGAACTAAACGCTTCACACTCGATTGGAAAAATAGAAAGCTTCAAGTGGAAATTTGATTACTGGTTACGCAGAAGGCAAAACTGTATACAAATCGAAGAAATGAACAGCGATCGCATTTTAGTCCGATTGAATTTGAATGGAGATTAGACCTCTTTTGCGATTCACACTCATGATTCTGTTTCATCGAAGGGAACCCTTCAAGTACTCGTAGGGACCTAACGGTTTGTCCTACAGAACTCCGGGTGGTCTCGAAAATTTTTATAAATTCAATACTATTTAAAATTGGTGAAAAAACGATACCTTTATTTCGAGAGTTTTCGAGCTAGGGCACTCTTGAAAATTTCAACCCTTAATTTTCACCCCTTAGAAGTGACCTACATCAACCAAAAGCTTCGCGGCACAACTAGACCCCAAATGGAGCCCATATACCAAATTTGAACCAAATCGGTCCAGTGTTGCTAAGAAAAGTGCCGCGTACGGCGGACGGACGGCCAAATTTTTATTCGATTTTCGGATTCTACGTACCTTGAAACGTAAAACATCAAATTTTGAGGGGGGTTAAAATTTTTTTTCTTGCTCGATTCCAAAGGCTTATTATTCAAAATAATAAACCAAAAAAAAAACATTTTGTAACCCATCTTGAAATTATTTGTTTTGGTATAGGTTTCAAGACATGTACCTACCTAGATATAATCCAAAATCGAATCGATCTGAGTTTTTTAGGACGTCCCACAGTAAGACTTGGGCGTCCTTATGCGATCGATCTGGGGTGAAGGAGGACAACACTCAACAGAAAAAAAATAACCCCACAGTAATCCGTTTTAGACCATTCTGAATCCAAATCCGCGAGAAAAAACCATAGGTGTATGTCTGTGTGTGTGTGTGTGTATGTGTGTCTGTGTGTGTGTGACAAAATCTTGTATCGTCTGCACAGGCCTTAGTTCTCAACCGATTTTCCTGGTTCTTTTGGTTTATTATTTTCAACTAGCTGAAAAGCCTACTAAAAGTAGGCAAAACGCTTCTTCCGACTCTCCCCGCATCCCACTCCCTCCGGCTCCTCCCGCCTCCGATTCCCCCCCTCCCGCTCCTCCGACTCGTCCCGCCTCCCACGACCCCTCCGTGCATACGTACGTACGTACGGTTGGCGTTTTATTATTTTTTCAATAATGAACCTTTGGAATCGACCAAGAAAAAAACAATTTTACACCCCCTCAAAATTTGATGGTTTACGTTTCAAGGCACGTAGAATCCAAAAATCGAATAAAAATTTGGCCGTCCGTCCGCCGTCCGCACTTTTGCCACTTAGCATTGACCGATTTTGATGAAATTTGGTATGTAGGCTCCATTTGGGGTCTAGTTGTGCCCCGAAGCTTTTGGTTGATGTAGGTCACTTCTAAGGGTTCCAAAATCAATTTTGAAATTTTGAAAACGCCCTAACTCAAAAAATTTCGATATAAAGGTATTGTTTTTCCTTCAATTTAAGATTCTATAGAATTTTTAGAATTTTTTGAGACCACGCGGAGCTCTGTAGGACAAACTGTTTGCTCCCTACGAAAATTTAAAGGTTTATATTGAAATATATATATATAAATCAAAACACGAGTGTGAATCGCAAAAGAGGCCTAATCTCCGTTCAAATTAGATCTGACCGAAATGCGATCGATGGTTGGTGATTTTGATTTGTTTTTTTTTCTTCTCTTCATATTGGATGGTTGGTGATTTTTTAGACGAGTGATCTATACAGGGTGTAAGCCTAACTGGTCTGCCATACGTTACCAGTCGATTCTACAACTAATTTGCAACAAAAAATGCCCCCTAGCGATTTTTGTTTAAACCCTTCGTTTTCGAGTTATTTTAACTTTAAACTTTTTTTCGTGATTTTGACCTTAAGTGATTAAATTGGTCATAACTCCGTTAATTAGCTGTGTAAATTACAATTTGAGGATACCGTTGGAAAGAACATTAAATTTCCTATCGGATAGATGCCTTAACTTTTTTTTGAGTCAAGGTTTGAGACATGAAAACGTCCTCTAAAAAGAGAATTTTACGTAATTTTGGAAAACTTGCATTCTTTCAATCTCAAATTGAACTACGAGAACCCATACTTTTTCAAGATGCAAGAACGGTGAAAACTGCGCCAGAATCTCAGCTTTCCAACGGTATAATCAAAACATATTCTACAACCGTATTTAGGGGAGAAATTTGGGTTTGAACGCGGAAAAACGTGCATTTATTCAACGAAATCAGCGCTCTGGCCTCCTGTTTCCGGAGGCCTCGCGGTCTACTGCGGAGCCCACTCACCCACTTTTATCGTTCGACCCCTCAGATGGACTAGGCGGAGCGCCGATTTCGTTGAAAAAATCCACGTTTTTCCGCGTTCAAACCCAAATTTCTCCCCTAAATACGGTTGTAGAATATGTTTTGATTATACCATTGGAAAGCTAAGATTCTGGCGCAGTTTTCACCGTTCTTGCATCTTGAAAAAGTATGGGTTCTTGTAGTTCAATTTGACATTGAAAGAATGCAAGGTTTCCAAAATTACGTAAAATTCTCTTTTTAGAGGACGTTTTCATGTCTCAAACCTTGACTCAAAAAAAAGTTAAGGCATCCATCCGATAGGAAATTTAATGCTCTTTCCAACGGTATCCTCAAATTGTAATTTACACAGCTAATTAACGGTGTTATGACCAATTTAATGACATAAGGGCAAAATCACGAAAAAAAGTTTAAAGTTAAAATAACTCGAAAACGAAGGGTTAAAACAAAAATCGCTAGGGGGCATTTTTTGTTGCAAATTAGTTGTAGAATCGACTGGTACCGTATGGCAGACCAGTTAGGCTTACACCCTGTATAGAAAAACAATAAACCATTGTGTAATAATTTGCAGCGTTTTTTTTCATCGACGCGGAAAACTATCTTGTTGTGCACTACGTCGCCGGAATTTCGAAATTTGACTTTTAAGGGGGAAAGGGGGGGTTAATGCTTAAAAAACGTGCGTTTGCGGGGGTAATCTTATAAACTCTGCCCAGGCCTCAATTTCCGACCGATTTGTGTGTTTCTTTTTTTGTTTGACTCAAAAAACTTCCGAGTTGTACATGATTTTACCAGAGTACCAAAATTTGCAAGGGGAGGGGGAGAGTGGGGGGATAATATTCACAAAATATCCAATTTTTCAATATTTCGGTTCCTTTACTGCTTACTAATTGTACCCAACCTTTGAAATTGAGGAAAAATTCTCATTGTACCTCCGAATTTTCATGAATTATTCTCTGTACCACCATGGAACTAATAGTGGTGCCACCATGGTGCCAGGACACCATAAACCGCATATTTCGTGTTTTTTTTTTTTTTTTTTTTTCACCTTGAATACGGATGTGAACCTCGACGGACCGCCTACTAAAACTAACAGATGAAAGTTCAATGTTACGACGTATTTCCGCTTTGGTGCCAGACTGGCACCATTGGTGAGGGGGGGGGGGTAAATCGAATTCGCATGTTGGGTGTCGTAGATCATGGATTTTAAAATGCTCTTCAGATTCGAGGCTCCCATGCCGCTATAAATGTTAAGGTGGATAATGGTGGGGGGGGGGTCACTATTTCTTGCCTAAAGTAATTAACCAAATTACATCGAGTGAAACAGTTTCATCGCTTACCAACTGGTTAAACTGATCTAATGCTCATCCAATGGGACGTCCCCTGGAATGCTTGCATTACTAAACAATATGTTTTCAGTATCTCTACTGTATAAACTTGTCCCTTTACAATCGAACATTTTCCAATCGAATTTAGGGGAGAAATTCGTGTTTGTACGATTCAAATTCACCGCTTGGTTCCCTCATTGAAAAATTGCCGAAATTAGCTCCGGTCTCAACGAATTCTTCGCCGTAAATTAATAAAGCAATGCTGCATTATTCGAATAAAATATGCCATTCAATCTATCGCGAAAAACATATAATGTACAAGTAGAGAAAGATTTTACAACTCAGGACGAAGCAAAGATAACCTCGCAAGGAAGGATTTAAGACGCGTGTTGTGGACACCATAGCGGCGCACGCGCAAGACTTGAGGTCGCCCACACTCGCGCGTCCCTCCTTCGCACTCTTTGGGCGTCCACGTAAGAAAAGGCCTAAGGGTCGAAAAAATAATTTTGAAATTTTTAAAATGCCCTAACTCAAAAAATTTTGATACAAAGGTATTGTTTTTCATCAAGTTAAGATAGTGTAAAATTTTTAGAATTTTTTGAGACCACGCGGAGCCCTGTAGGACAAACCGTTCGCTCCCTACGAGAATTTAAGGGTTGGACTTACGATGAACCAGAAACACGAGTGTGAATCGCAAAAGAGGGCTGATCTCCGTTCAAATTAAAGCTGACCGAAATGCGATCGATGTTTTTCTTCATGTTGGATGGTTGGTGGCTTTGCAGACGAGTGATCTATATAGAAAAATAAAAAATAATAAACCACTGAGTAATAATTTGCAGCGTTTTTGTCTGTAGAGCTCGATTCGGTGTTCTCCCAGAGGCAGGATGCGGGCCAAAAGCACATCGAATGATTATTTCGTTGAATATGAGGGCGTATCGTCATCCTCCACCAACATTTTCCCGCAAAGTTGGGGGTCCCCTCCATCACTCTTTTACCTTCGGACATAAGTGTATAAATACTGGTCGAAATGGAGAGTGAAACTACTCTTCCTGCCAGTTTTCCTTCGATGAACACCAGCAACAACCCGCGTCCTGCCGCCCGTCTACAGTGAGCACAAATCTCAGGTTCGCCAATATACTCCCAGTTTTCGGACAAAATTTATTATTGATGTTTTATAACGATCACCCGTCTTTGTCAATATTTTTAATATTCGCACCCACATTTCGCTTCCGAGTCTACCAAGGTGGCGGAAGCTTTGTTTTCACTTTTCAAGGTTTCAGACCTTTGTGAACAATTTTGGTTCCGTGTCTGTCTGTGTGCCTGTGTTTCTGTCATGAAATCTTTGCCACAGCCATAACTTTTATATTTCTTACCCGATTTCGATTACATTTTCAGGGATTATGAAAATTAGGTTGTAGATGGTCTCCTATGAAATTCATTTCCCCCGGACAGATAAGAGCTGCAGCTCATGAGCACACGTGATTTCCATGTAGCAGCCATAACTTCCACATTTTCCATCCGATTTCGACGAAATTTCTCAGGATTGTTCAGCTTAGCGTGTAGATGGTCCCCTATGAGGGTAGTGAAAGGTACTTAGAGATTGGTGTTTTGAGATTAACTACTATGCATCGGATCATCTATACAGTCGGGTTATGGATACGAGGAAGCTATGTGCCACACCCACTTGGCAGACGTTTTTAATATTCGCACACGCACTCACATTTTGCTTCCGAGTCTACCAAGTTAGCAGAAGCTTTGTTTTCACTTTTCAATGTTGAAAACAAAAAGTTCTCCAAATAAAAACTAACAAATTTTGAGGGGTAGGGGGGTCAAAAAAATATTTTCTTGGTCGATTCCAAATGTTCATTAGGTATTGAAAATAATAAACCAAAATGTTCTGCAAATCGAAATTTCCACTCAGGTTTTCGTTTCAGACCTCCATGAACAATTTTGGTTCCGTGTCTGTCTGTCTGTGTGTCTGTGTGCCTGTCATGAAATGTTTACCACAGCCATAACTTTTATATTTCTTACCCGATTTCGATGACATTTTCAGGGATTGTGTGGGTTGGCGTGTAGATGGTGGACTGATAATAGCCGCTGCGCATGCGCGAACGTGAATTCCTTGTAACAGCCATAACTTCCACATTTTTCATTCGATTTTGATGAAATTTTCAGGGATTATTCGGATTAGGTTGTAGACGGTCCCCCGTGAAATGCTTGGCCCCCAAATTGAAAGTAGTTTGTGCGCATGCGCAATAATGAAATCCTTGCCACTGCCATAACTTCCACTTTTGGTTTATTATTTTCAATAATGAACCATTGGTATCGACCAAGAAAAAAATTTGTAAACCCCCCTAACAATTTGTTGGTTTACGTTTTAAGATACGTAGAATCCAACAATCGAATAAAAATTTGGCCGTCCGTCCGCCGTACGCGGCACTTTCCCCACTTAGCATTGACCGATTTTGATGACATTAGGTATGTAGGCTCCATTTGGGGTCTAGTTGTCTAGAAAAACAAAAAAATTCCTGGTCTACAGAAAGGAAAAGACTATTGTTGACCAAGAAAACAAAAATCATTACTTTAAAAAATATCTACCTTAGTAAACTATAGAGAAGTGGAGGTTATTTTACTTTCTATTATATAAATGGATTAGGACATAGTAGGAAATTTATTTATAGCAATAAATCAGGAGCTTAATTTTGATAATTTTGATTCACTAATCAGGAGCTTACAGCAACTCATTTCCCAACACGAGCTAATGCAGCTCTTATGGGAATATTAAGTTTTCCAATTTATTTTATGTACCAATTTAAAATGTTCTGTACCCTAATGAAAATAAAACAAATTAAAAAAAAAAAAAAAAAGTTTTGCCCCGAAGATTTTGGTTGATGTAGGTCACTTCTAAGGGTCGAAAAATAAATTTTGAAAACGCCCTAACTCAAAAGATTTAGATAAAAAGGTGTTGTTTTCCATTACTTTAAGATAGTATAAAATTTTTTGAGACAAACTGTGCGCTCCCTATGAGAATTTAAGGGTTGGACGTAGGATACATCAGAAACACCCCAAATGTTAGCCGTCAACATCGTTAGACACGAGTGGAAATTTTGTTTTTTGCGTTGCCTGGCAACCCACTTCAAAAATCTTGTAACCAGAGGGAGTTTACCTAGGTACAGAGTTTTGGTCCAAGATGGATAATGCTGATCGGTGAGAGTTTATTGAGCCATAGTTATTGGATGTATTGTCAGGAAAGGTTTGAAGAAAGCTTGTGGTTGTAATTGGTTGGACGTTGTACGGGTTGATTTTCTTTTGATTACAGTAGTTCCACCAAAGTTTTAGTGTAGTATCGTTCTGTCATACTGTGGATTATGAAAGCGGTGCTAGCATTGTTTCCAGAGTGCTTGCCTGTTAGCCTGGCTGCTACTAGGGTTCTGGCAAGGGGGTGAGCTCCTTCGTGGTTGGAAGAAGAGTAAAGAAAGTCATCATGAGGGCCTAGGATGATCGGGGGTTTGATACATAGGCTTGCGGACAGGGGATACCTTGGTTGGGTAGGCCAATGTGGTACCTCCACAATCCCTGTAGCTTGATCGTTTATGATTTTGCTTCCGAGTCTACCAAGGTAGCGGAAGCTTTCTTTTCACTTTTCAAGGTCGAAAAAAAAAGTTCTCCAAAATCAAAATTTTCACTCGCGTTTTGCGTTTTAGACCTTTCTGAACAATTTTGGTTCAGTGTCTGTGTGTGTGTCTGTCATGATTTCCTTGTAAGGCGCATAACTATACAAAGTTATTGTCCGATTTCAAGGGATTGTGCGGGTTGGTGTGTAGACGGTCCCCTATGAAAATCATCATCCCCGGACTGATAGAAGCAACTGCGCATGCGCAAACGTGAATTCCTTGTAACGGCCATAACTTCTACATTTTCCATCCGATTTCAATGAAATTTTCAGGGATTGTGCGGGTTGGTGTGTAGACGGTCCCCTATGAAAATCATCACCTTCGGACTGATAGTAGCCACTGCGCATGCGCAAACGTGAATTCCTTGTAACGGCCATAACTTCTACATTTTCCATCCGATTTCAATGAATTTTCAGGGATGTTACAGATTAACTTGTTTCGATGTTTTGAGATTAACTACTATGCATCGGATCATCTATACAATCGGGTTATGGATACGAGGAAGCTATGTGCCACACCCACTTGGCAGACGTTTTTTCAGTAGCCTAGGAATCATAGAGGAAGGAGAAAAAGCATAGAAACGTAGTAGTCCCCAGTCTATTGTGAAAACATCGACCCTCCAGGTAGAAGGAATATAGCATATTCAGATTTATTTCAACCTTTTACAAATTCAATTCAACCTTTTACGAATTCAATTCAACCTTTTACAAATACTATTAAACCTTTTGCAAATTCAATTCAACTTTTCACACTTTCAATTTAACTCTCCACCAATTTAAATTAGCTTAGCTAATGTAACGGATGCCCTGTAGCTGCGGCAGGTAAAATGGGAAACATGTCCATCACGTACCTAGTTTCCGCAATCATGAGCAGATACTGAAGCCACAATTTCTCGTATAACGTTAGATAAGTCATGGTTCTCTTGATCTGATACTAAGTATTTCTCTTGCTCTTGATTTTATTTTGGAGAATGCGTGATCCACTGGATTAAGCTAAACTTAGGCTTACTTAGCTAGACCCCAAATGGAGCCTACATATTTTTATTCGATTCTTGGATTCTACGTACCTAGAAACGTAAACCAACAAATTTTGAGGGGGTGATAAAAAAATTGGGTTGGACGTACGATGAACTAGAAACACTAGTGTGAATCGCAAAAGAGGCCTAATCTCCGTTCAAATTATAGCTGACCGAAATGCGATCGATGTTTTTCCTCATGTTGGATGGTTGGTGGCTCTGCAGACGAGTGATCTATATAGAAAAATAATAAACCATTGTGTAATAATTTGCAGCGTTTTGAGATTTGCCTTCGCCCGTGTGGTCACGCCTCAGTCTATAGATCGTGCGCGCCGAAAATTGACGAATGCCCACTCTGCAAGTCAACTATATGGGTCCTGGTGAGGATATGCCTCCCCTGATACATTGTGACTATCAGAACGGTGTAAGCTCCCTTCCCTTTTCATGCATTATTTTCTTCAAATTCTAGACTTTTTTTTCCAAAACTTGAATGTTACATTGAAGGGTTTTGCTCGATGATATAATAATTGTTGACCGTGTGGTTAATTAAAACCTCTTTTTACCTTTTGAAACTTTGTGTCCTGACCGTCTACCCATGATTAGGGAGCTGGGCTCGGATGAGTGAGGGCGAAGGTTGTACTTAGTTTTCAATGATCTTTTTGCTGAAAACCCAACACGGCTTACACACCTTGCACACGTCGTTGGGGTTGAGCGGCGACCTTGTCGCAGGCATCGTCGTGTTTTGCAGCGCACACCTCTACACAGCAGGAGCACTTCTATGGCTGATGGCACCGATGACGATGCACCATAAGTGGGCGCAGTCCACAGGGATATCAATTCATAACATTTTCACAGTTAATATGTATTGCACTTTCACGATTGGTTTTACACTAGCATAGGGATTTGGTAGGTAGGGTTTGGATGGGATGCACAGGCCAATCTGGTTTTTTTTTTTTTTTTTTCTTTTGACATTTTGGAACGGGGCAAGCTCTTAGTCACTTAGACCATAAATTTGATCTATTGTGACAGGATTCCCTTTTTCACTTAAGTGCCCGTTTGAAAACCTCTTCTTTCACAAAGTGGAGAAGTTTTTCGGGCGTTTACCGAGCAATTTTGGCCAGGACAAGAGTACCCTTACCGAAATGCCGGAATCTGGTAGATGCTACAGCAGGACACTCACAGAGGATGTGTTCTGCTGTTTCGACTCCTTCGCAGCAGAGCCGACATTCAACTGTCCTGGCATCTCAGGGGCAATGGCCAGTCAGGAGACCCACAATGGTGCGAAGGTCCTTCCGCCTTAGCGACAGTAGAGCTTTTGCTCTTTTTTTGGAGATGGTGATTAGCTGCTTGGCTTGCCTCTGCTTTGGAGTGTTGCGCCAGTAAACAGCTCTCTTGCTGTCCTCCCATTTTTGGACATGTTGAGTAATGAAGCTCTTGGTAACCCCGAGTAGGGGTTCAGGACCAAAGCATTAGGAGCCGATCCCTGCTTAGCGAGTCGATCGGCTTCTTCATTGCCATCTACTCCTTCATGGCCAGGGACCCAGAGCAAAGTTAACTTATTGCCCCGAGCCGCAGCCCCCATCAGTGGGCGCAGTCCACACGGATATCAATTCATAATAAATATTTTCACAGTAAATATGTATTGCACTTTCACGATTGGTTTTTCACTAGCATAGGGATTTGGTAGGTAGGGTTTGCATGGGATGCACAGGGCAATTTGGTTTAATCGCATAGCGGATGGGTATGCAGGTGGCCATTGGACAAGCTCGAGAAACAAAGAGCATCACACGTGATTACCTGTTAGTAATTTTCCACTCGACTATTTGTTCACCTATTTTAAAGTGACTATTAAGTATTCTAAAACACTGTCATTCTTTTTTCAGTCTGGATATACGGGTCATCGGCGTTTTGCGCGGCCAGGCAGTTATCACCCCTGGGGACGGGAGTTCGTTGATTGCAAGTTTGACACAACCCACCTCATTCGACAGGAAAATACTTATGGACCGGCACCGACGAAAGTGCCCGCCACCGCGACAGTACGAGCCGGTGCGGAATTTTGAGTTGACTACCCCGAGTGGACCGAGTGGTGGGACTAGACGCCACCGTTCAGCCCGACACCAGCCACCTCATTGCCACCCGTTTCACACACCCCGGACTACGCTCAGCACAATAATTGTAATAAGACTAATTATTAGTCTTATATTATTATATAAGTCTTATATTATTATTATTAGTCTTATATTATTATATTATTATATTATATTAAGACTAATTATTAGTCTTATTACTCGGCATTACTTTACCTTCACCAATAAATATCGTACTTACTAGCTTTGCTGGTTTTGTGTTTTGACTCCAATACCCCCTTACAAAATGAATAGGAATTGAACGAGTGGTCGGAACATAGAAGGTTGTAGTTTAGGAGGGTCTCTAAATGCCCGCGTGGCGACGTTGAAGCACCGGCCTTTGCAGGCTTCCAGTGCTAACCAGTTGAGGGGGTCTACACGCCACTCCAAAAGGCCGATGTGGCCACGTTGAAACGTCGGCCTATGCAGGGGTGAGGAGGTACCGGCTGGATACCCCCCCCCCCCCCCCAGAGAGCTCCAGGAGCTCTTGTCCGCACAAGCAAAAGACGCATGGATTCAATTGAAGACTACCTTTACCAACTTCATTGCGAAGGTAACGGATCTTGATGATGCAGGTAAGCTCCAGCTTCTAATCAATGAGGAATTTCACCGAATTCTGTTTGCATGTGGGATAGATGAAAATCGGGTTGATTTCGGAAAATAAGTCTCCTGTTATTCTTGGGAGACAATCAATCATGTGATGCCATATGATAACCTCGTATCTCAATTTTTGGCCAAAATGGTTTTTTTTTTTTGGATATTCTGAATGAAAACCTCGTATCTCACCCACCTGTAATTCAATTTTTTGCGGGAATTGCATTTTCTGCTCTCTAGCGCCCTAAACGATAACCTCGGTTTTGATCAAGAGGGCTGAGCATCACTGATAACCTCGCATCTTATCGCTAAAAATTGAATTACCGGTGGGTGAGATACGAGGTTATCATGTGATGCCATCGTCCTGCTGAAAAAAATCTAATTTTAGGAACCTCTCCATCCGGATACTTTGCACGGTTGTAATTTATTTTGCCGAATAAACTGTAACAATTCAGCAACTTAACCTCAAATCAGGCTTTATTCGGCAAAATACAGAGCTACAGAAATGAAAAGATGAAATTGAACAATGAGTCACGTAGTCAGAAAGATCATTATGAAGAAAAATTTACTTATATTTTTTAAACCACACATAATTGTACTCTAAGTAGGTACCACAATTTTGCTTAAATTTGAAGCTAAAATTCAATTGAAGAGAATAATTTATTATTAATTTGTCTGGGATCGACGAAAAGTAACAATACAGTAGATAAATTGTAATAAAGTTCCAAAATTCCAACCTTTTCTTGATTATTCACATTTGTTGAAAACCAGACGGGGATTTGATCTATAAAAATTGTTTATGAAAACGGAGCCATGAGGAATTTATTCAAAACAAATTTTAACAATTCTTAATTTGACCTAATCCACATTGCATTCCTTGTGGCTAGGCCCCACTAGCATAAATTTGTGGTCAATCGTTTTCAAGATTGGTTTATTATTTTCAATTGAACCTTTGGAATCGACGAAGAAAAAAATTGTTTAACCCCCCTCAAAATTTGTTGGTTTACGTTTCAAGGTACGTAGAATCCAAAAATCGAATAAAAATTTGGCCCACTTAGCATTGACCGATTTTGATGAAATTTGGTATGTAGGCACAATTTGGGGTCTAGTTGTGCCCCGAAGATTTTGGTTGATGTAGGTCACTTCTAAGGGTTGAAAATAAGGTTTAAAATTTTGAAAACTCCCTAACTCAAAACATTTTGATACAAAGGTATTGTTTTTACATCATTTTAAGATGATATAGAATTTTTTGAGACCACGCGGAGCCCTAAAGGACAAACCGTTCACTCACTATGAGAATTTAAGGGTTGGACGTAAGATAAATCAGAAACACGAGTGTGAATCGCAAAAGAGGCCTAATCTCCGTTCAACTTTTAGCTGACCGAAATGCGATCGATGTTTTTCTTCATGTTGGATGGTTGGTGGCTTTGCAGACGAGTGATCTGTATAGAAAAATAATACACCATTGTGTAAAGATTTGCAGAGTTTCTCAACCGCAGCGTCACCAGTTGTACCGGAGTACGAATTATAAAATTAAATTATGACTCTGGTACAAATTTTAGAACTCGAATGAATTTTTATTATATACAAAAAGTAACCAAGATGGAATTTGTCATGTGGTTAACAATCAAAAATGAAGATGAACCAAAACAGTAAAAATCAAACATTACGCACCTACAGATTTTAATAATTCTTACTCAAAATACTGACTGAATTACACCGAGTGAATTACTGAGTTTTATTGCCTATCAACCGGTTTAAATTGAACTAATCCTCAACCATTGAGACGTCCCCAGGAGTGCATGCATTGCTAAATAATATGTTTCTTCTTCTACTTCTTCTGCTATAGGCGCACATGACCTCTATGGTTCAACATGATTAAATAACAACTTCACTTCTGATGGTCATAATCATCATTGTGGCGACTTGGGACAAATTTCGTTAGCAAATTTCGTCGCAACAAATTTCGTGACGATTTTTTTTTATGTGCCATATGAAAGACATGAAAATGTCAAAAATTCAAAAACTCAATTACTCGTCTACAAGGAATGCGTATTTCGCAGAGTAGATATTTAGGTACGCATACTCTAAAATAAGATATTGAAAGGCAGTTCAGTTAGTGTAGAATATCCACCAGGTATTTAACCGTAGGTTCAACAATACCTTCGTTGTTTTCACAGTAATGAATGTGGAAATCATTAATGTTACGAGTTTTCCTCCTTTCTACCGGTGAAATAAATTAACCACCAGAGGCGTTTGCGACCGCGTCGAGCCGTTTGCCGACGCTATTTTTTCCTCATCAATAATTTACAGAATTCGAATGCATTCGATGTCGATTGTTTTGGACTGCATCTTTTGTTTGCAAATGAAAAACCAGTCATTTCGACGAGCTTCCACCGGAAGAGCGTTCGTAATATGCAGGTGGGGAGGACATGCAAGGCGTAACATACGACGATGTGATGCTTGCGTCCATCTCCAATATTCACGAATGCACCGACACCAATTTGCATCTATTGCACCTTCGAAGGCGATTCCGAGAACTGCTATGAACAACACCAGTGCTGGTGATGGTGTTTACTTATGCTGCTGTCCAAAACACGAAGTACCTGCACTCCACATCTGCAGGACCTCTCTTAGTTGTTATTCTTCCAACATTTCCCACATGCAAAAGTGATTATTTTTTTTAATGAATAAGGATTTAAAAACTAATTTGTTGGTTTATTATTTTCAGTAATGAACCTTTGGAATCTTTGAGCAAAAATTTATGGTTTACGTTTCGAAATAGTAGGTATACGGGGTGTCAAAGTTGTTAACCCTCCTGCTAAAATGATTTCACGTGACAAGGAAAAAAAATCGTTCTTTTTGGAATCTATGTTTTTTTTAGGATCTCAAATATCGTATTTTGGTGCACGTGCGCATGCGCAAAACATGCGCAATGCGCACCGATTTTCTTATTTCAAATGGGAACCCCCATTTTGGTTTACTATTTTCAATAATGAACCTTTGGAATCGACCAAGAAAAAAATTTTTCTAACACCCCCTCAAAATTTGATGGTTTCATTTCAAGGTGCGTAGAATCCAAAAATCGAATAAAAATTTGGCCGTCCGTCCGCCGTCCGCTGTACGCGGCACTTTCCCCACTTAGCATTGACCGATTTTGATGAAATTTGGTATGTAGGCTCCATTTGGGGTCTAGTTGTGCCCCGAAGATTTTGGTTGGTGTAAGTCACTTCTAAGGGTTAAAAAATGAATTTTGAAATTTAGAAAACGCCCTAACTCAAAAAATTTCGATATAAAGGTATTGTTTTTTCTTCAATTTAAGATTCTATAGAATTTTTTGAGACCACGTGGAGCTCTGTAGAACAAACCGTTCGCTCACTACGAGAATATAAGGTTTGGACGAACAATAAATCAGAAACACGAGTGTGAATCGCAAAAGAGGCCTAATCTCCTTTCAAATTTTAGCTGACCGAAATGCGATCGATGTTTTTCTTCATGTTGGTTGGTGGCTTTGCAGACGAGTGATAAATATAGAAAAATAATAAACCATTGTGTAATAATTTGCAGCGTTTTCTGTATATATCACTCGCCTGCAAAAAAATTGGTTGCCTGTAAAGTCGGTATACGGGCGAAAGTTTTATTACGTGACAACGACTTGAACTTGACTTCAGTTGAATTTAAATTTTGAATTTTTAATTTCACATAATAATGTGAAAACGATCAAATAGGAACAAATAATTAAAATAAACAAAGTGTTTATTTTAAAGCCACCTGTAATTCAATAATAAGAGAACTGTGCTCTTCATAATATTGAAAGTCTTATTATTGAATTACAGGTGGCTTTAAAATAAACACTTTGTTTATTTTAATTATTTGTTCCTATTTGATCGTTTTCACATTATTATGTGAAATTAAAAATTCAAAATTTAAACAAATTATTATTGGTTGAGAAACGAAATAAACGTCATTTATTTCATCATGTTATATTATCAGTCTGAAATTATTTACCTTTGCTGTTTGAATTGTTGCGATGGACGAAACTACCTTCACATTATCACTACACAATCGTTTTACAATTAACTGGCAACGTGTAAAATTGTATGCAGGCGCCTAAATAGAAGCGCAAGACATGAACCGGTGTGTATGCCTATCTCTCTCGCTCTGTCTCTCTCGCTCTTACGCGTGCCTCTCACTCGCTCTCATTGTGAGCGCATAACGTGAGCGGAGCGTAACGCAGTTTCTTGAAGTGTCACCCGGCAAACCAATTTATAAGACGTTGTCACGTCAAAAACACATTGCCATTACCTGCCAACCATATTTTCGCTTCACAATCAAGGTTAATTTGAATACGCTTCAACTCAATTCGAAGAAATAGAGAGTTGAGGTTACCTTCATTAGTAAATTTCAATACTGGTTTGCAAGGACGCAAAACTGAGTACAACTCGAAGACACGAACAACGATCACATTTTTGTCAGCTAAAATTTGAACGGGGATTAGGCCTCTTTTGCGATTCACGCTCGTGTTTCCGATTTATCGTTAATGTCATATAATAACAACTTCGTACAATACCAATGCTGTGTGCAAAAGTAAGCACAAAAACCCACCCAACTTAGACGGACTTGGACGGGCTTGTCGAATTGAAATTTGAATCACAAAAAAATGTGGGAACAGCGTCAGATTGAATGACGGTTAATCGGAGATTCAATTACAGGTGTGCTTGATATGTCACCCCTCGGATGTACCTCGTCAATATTTCATTAGAATTCTAATCAGAGACGAATCTTGATCGCGATCCTTCCGTATGAGGTGGAGGTCGCATGTCGTGTTCCAATGAAGGGGTATCAAACTCGAATGACAAAGAGCGGCGCAGGTTTGTATTTTGATGGAAATCAATATTCACTTCATCGCGTATCAGTGTTTCTTTAATTCAATCTGGAATTATTACAGATTTTTTTTCCCGTCTGACCGTCAGTTTTGGGACGTTCTCAGTATTATTTCTTAAATTTGGAACAATGTTCGTCGGTCGGGATGGGCAGCAGGAAGATCAGGAGAGAAGCAATATGTAGATTTCTTCTACGCTGCACAGCTATTAATCTCTGTCTAAGATGAATACATTTTTATTGCAGAAGCCACTATTATGGTGTTACAATAGTCAAATAACTACGAATTAGCATAGAAACTTGACGTCAAAAAAACGCTGCGAATTATTACAGAAAGGTTTATTATTTTTCTATATAGATCACTCGTCTGCAAAGAACACGGCATTGCCATTGTCACCTTTTTTTTACCAACCATAGATTCTACCTACCTGCTTCACAATCAAGTTTATTTGGAACAAGTAAACGCTCCACACTCAGCTCGAAGAAACAGGGAGTTGAGGTTGCCCTAATTATTAGGAAATGTGATTACTTGTTGCTAAGGACGCAAAACTGAATACAACCCACAGAAACGAACATCGATCGGATTTCGATCAGCTAAAATTTGAACGGAGATTAGGCCTCTCTTGCGACTCACACTCGTGTTTCTGATTTATCGTAAGTCCAACCCTTAAGTTATTGTAGGGAGCGAAAGGTTTGTCCTACAGAAAAAAACAATACCTGTATTTCGAAAGTTTTGGAGCTTTTGATTTATCGTTAGTCCAACCCTCAAATTCTCAAAGGCCGTGAACGGTTTGTCCTTCAGAGCTCTGGGTGGTCTCATTCGATTCTAAAAATTTAATTCTTTTTTAAATTGAATAAAAAACAACACTTTTTTTATTGAAAGTTTTTGAGCTACCTACTTAAGGTGTTTTGAAAAATTCAGCCCTTATTTTTCAATACTTAGAGGTGACTGACATCAACCAAAAGCTTCGGGGCACAACTAAACCTGATTTAGACGAACGTCCAATTTTTATTCGATTTTTGGATTATACGTACCTTGAAACGTAAACCAATAAAGTTTGAGGGAGGGTTAACAAAAACTCTTTCTTGGTCGATTCCTGAGGTTCATTATCTATATACATAAAACGCCAACCGTACGTACGTACGTATGTCGCCCGAATGTGGGGGTCCCGGGTTCGATTCCAGGCCGCGACATCAAATTTTTTTCTACATATCTACAATTTTTGCCTGCTTTCAGCAGGCTTTTCAGCTAGTTGAAAATAATAAACCAAGACCCTGCTTATAGTAGAGTTGTGGGTGCCTTAATAACGAAATTTGTTTATTCGATGCTCAAGAAGCTCAACTGAGTTTCATCACTCCCGAACGATAAAGATGAAGAAACGCGAGGAACGAACGGTTTGTCCTACAAAGTTCCGGGTGGCCTCATTCTATTCTAAAAGTTCTTTTCTATTTCAAATTGGTTTAAAAAAATTTCCTTTATATCGAGAGTTTTTGAGCTAGGGCGTTATGATTTACCCCTTAAAAGTGACTGTCATTAACCATAGCTTAGCTAGCTACAACTATACCCCAAATGGAGCCCATATACCAAATTTCATCAAATTCGGCCCATAATAACTTAGTGCCACGGGCGAGCGGAAAATGTTTTCTCCATACCTTGAAATGTAAACCACCAAAAATTGTGAGGGGGGGGGAGGTGTTAATTTGTTTTCTTGTTCAATTCAAAAGGTTAATTATTGAAAATAATCTCAAAACCCAATTCGGAATCAATCATCATCATAAAGAAGAAAAGAGCCACATCGATTAATCCTCCTTAAAATTACGCGACACAAACAGAAAAAGATGAACTGAAAATTGTTCGAAATAGAAGAAGAAGAATCCCTGGTCTTGATACGCAGCTCGGGCCGGGGGATTACGATATAGAAATTTATAGGGAGCCACCTCGCTCTCGAGTCATCGGAAGTTCTTCAAGACTTGACTTCCGCTTCGAGCAAAAAGAGAAGAATGTAACTTCGTAAGATCGTTATTTTCCGAAGACGGAGAACCCTCTCGAAGTAACGACCGACCGTTACAGCTAAGACATCTGCCACCTAGCTCATCCCCACTCGCGTCCTTCTACTCCCACCAATTCTGTATCTTCCCTGTATTCCGTTTAGAAAGTCAAAATATCGGGTAACCGATGGCGTCGAGTCGATGCAAGGATTCGGCTTCCGAGCCAACCGAGGCTTCCGAGAGGTTATAAGGAATCGTAAAACAACAGAAATTGCTAACAAAACCCATTAATGAAATTTCTAATATTTTGGATGAATATGACTTCTTTTTATAGGTTTATTTCTAGACAATTTGGTTTCCTCACTATCGAAGACAAGAAAGCTTTGTATTCGACCGGCACTGAGTAAATTGTGCGTCTTCCAAAATCAAAATTTCCACTCGAGTTCAGCTTTTCGGAGCATTTTGGACAACTTTGGTTCCGTATCTTTCTGTCTGTGGTTTATTCGTGTTTCGGCCCGATTCTGATGACATTCTCAGATTGATGCTCTCTATGAAATTCTTCAATACAGAATAAAACGCTGCAAATTATTACAAAATGGTTTATTATTTTTCTACATAGATCACTCGTCTGCAAAGAACACGGCTTTGCCATTGTAACCACCAACCATGAAGAAAAACCTCGATCGTATTTCGGTCAGCTAACATTTGAACGGGGATTAGGCCTCCTTTGCGATTCACTCTCATGTTTCTGATTTATCGTAAGTCCAACCCTTAAATTCTCGAAGGGAGCGAACAGTTTGTCCTACAGGGCTCCGCGTGGTCTCAAAACATTCTACACTATCTTAAATTGATGGAAAAAAATACCTATGTACACCAATGCTAACTGAGGAAAGTGCATATATTTATAGTTATACTTATATATATATTTATATTTATACTCGTACTTTCCTCAGTTAGCATTGACCGATTTTGATGAAATTTGGTATGTAGGCTCCATTTGGGGTCTAGTTGTGCCCCGAAGATTTTGGTTAATGTAGGTCACTTCTAAGGGATGAAAAATAAGGGTTGACATTTTTAAAACGCCCTAACTCAAAAAACTTTGATAAAGGTAAAGGTATTGTTTTTCCTTCAATTTAAGATTTTATAGAATTTTTAGAATTTTTTGAGACCACGCGTAGCCCTGTAGGACAAACCGTTTGTTATCTCTGTTTCTGTGTGTCTGTCTGTCACGAAATCCTTGCCACAGCCATAAGTTATTCAATTCTCGTCCGATTTCGATGAAATTTTCAGAGATTGTGCGGGTTGACCTGTTGATGGTCCCCTATGAGGGTAGTGCAAGGTACTTAGTGGTTGATATTAACTACTATGCTTCTGATCATTTATACAGTCGGGTTATGGATACGAGGAAGCTATGTGCCACTCCCACTTGGCAGACGTTTTGGGTTGTACCTACATACCTTGAAACTTTGAATGTCAAATTTGAGGTGTAGTTACTACGTTTTACCTTGCTTGATTATTATTGAAAATGATTGAACCAAAAGCAAATTGTGCGCACGATTTTCATTAATTTGTGAAATTCGAACTTGCTCAAATTTAGTGGGAAGTTTGAGGCTGGGCCATAGAAGAACGCACTTTGATTTTATCATGATTCTTGCCAGAAAAGAGGATTTTTCCCAAACAACTCGTTCAGACTAAAATTCTGAAGGGAGGAAGTTGGTCCGTGTCAGGCCGAATTGAGATACGAAGTCTGAAGTCTTCAAAACCAGAATTCAAAAGTTTGGTAGCTTGTCGTTTTGGTTTACGGTTACATGCGTCTTGCACAGCTCAGGATATTATCTGATAATTCATTATTGGTGTCTCAGATACTAAGTGAATGGAACTTCGAAGTGAAGAGAAGAGGGCGCCATTTTGAACGCACGTGCGCCCCACCGCCACCTGCCTCTTCTCCAAAAGTAATTAACGATCTATTGTCCCATTCTCGTCCGTTGGGATAAAGAGCTTCCTCACTCAACTTGGTGGCTCGAAAGTGAAACTCCTTGAAGGTGGGATCGGGAAGGCAGATGCAGAAGGTATCTTTTGACTGCGTCCTTCAGGTGAGGCTTGGTGTGGATTGAAAGAGCGATCGCGCTTTTTGATTGTTGGAAATCCTCTAAACGACCACTTCAGCTATCCAAATATACGTGGTGTTTTGAAATGCTAACTCTGCCATACAAGCCAGGGCTTATAACTTCCCCTCATAGAATAACCAGGCCAAATACAATTAGTACTGCAGATATTAGATCCCGGTGCTTTTGTACAGATTAACTGAACTACAAATTATTCTATAGAAGCGTACCCTTTAGGCGTATGACGTCACCATAAATAGGCCATCACAACATCCTTTCTCATCAAATTGACAAACGAGCTGGCGCACCTGAATATGTTGAGGCGCTTTAGAGAAAAATATCCAAATTATTACTCGACGGTGTTTTATATCCTGCATAAATCACACATCTGCACAGGTCACAGCTTTTTCATTGCTCAATAATGTTGTATAATGAACTGTAATAATCAGGACAATATCAGTAATCTGGGATGAAAAAACGCTGCAAATTATTACACAATGGTTTAGTATTTTTTATTTTTCTATATAGATCACTCGTCTGCAAAGCCACCAACCATCCAACATGAAGAAAAACATCGATCGCATTTCGGTCAGCTATAATTTGAACGGAGATTAGGCCTCTTTTGAGATTCACACTCGTGTTTCTGGTTTATCGTGCGTCCAAACTTTAAATTCTCGTAGTGAGCGAACGGTTTGTCCTACAGAGCCCCGCGTGGTCTCAAAAATTCTAAAAATTCTATAGAATCTTAAATTGAAGGAAAAACAATACCTTTATATCAAAATTTTTTGAGTTAGGGCGTTTTCAAAATTTCAAAATTGATTTTAGAACCCTTAGAAGTGACCTACATCAACCAAAATCTTCGGGGCACAACTAGACCCCAAATGGAGCCAACATACCAAATTTCATCAAAATCGGTCAATGCTAAGTGGGGAAAGTGCCGAGTCCGGCAGACGGACGGCCAAATTTTTATTCGATTTTTGGATTCTACGTACCTTGAAACGTAAACCATCAAATTTTGAGGGCGTGTTAAAATTTTTTTTTTCTTGGTCGATTCCAAAGGTTCATTATTGAAAATAATAAACCAAAAAAAGAGCTCGAACCTTCAAATTTTGAGGGAGGACACAATTTTTTTCTTGCTCAATTTTAAAGGTTTAATATTGAAAACAATTAACCAAATTTGAATGACATTATAAATAGAAGATAATATCTTCTAGTCAAATTTGGTTAATATAAAGGTATATTATACCTATATATTGTAATTATTTTAGATGAAAGAGCTTGAACATTTATACTTCGATTTTGAACTTCAGGATTGATTGAGAGTAACCTAAAGTTTTGGAGTTAATCGAAAAGTGAGAGACAAGTTTCATTGAAGATACCTATTTCTGCATTTTCAAAACTAATTTGAACTTGATTACAATCATATTTGGTAAATATGAGGGATGCTTGCTATTGCTCTGATCATTTACTCTTTTTTGACGATCGAGTGCTTTGTCTTCGATTTTTCATTTAAGGAAATTAAACTGTCGTCTAATTGGGCGATTTTGCTACCGAGTCTACCTAGGAAGAGGAATCATTGTTTTCACTTTTGAAGAATAAAACTCATATGACGTTCAAAATCAAAATTTCCACTATTGGTTTATTATTTTCTATAATAAACCTTGGAATCGACCAAAAAAATATTTTAACCCCCCCCCCCCTCAAAATTAGTTTCAAGGTATACGTAGAGTCCAAAAATCGGAAAAAAATTTGGCCGTCCGTCCGCCGTACGCGGCACTTTCCCCACTTAGCATTGACCGATTTTGATGAAATTCGGTATGTAGGCTCCATTTGGGATCTAGTTGTGCCCCGAAGCTTTTGGTTGATGTAGGTCACTTCTAAGGGTTCCAAAATCAATTTTGAAATTTTCAAAACGCCCTAACTCAAAAAATTTGGATATAAAGGTATTGTTTTTCCTTCAATTTAAGATTCTATAGAATTTTTAGAATTTTTTGAGACCACCCGGAGCTCTGTAGGACAAACCGTTCGCTCACTACGAGAATTTAAAGTTTGGACGTACGATAAATCAGAAACACGACTGTGAATCGCAAAAGAGGCCTAATCTCCGTTCAAATTTTAGCTGACCGAAATGCGATCTATGTTTCTCTTCAAGTTGGTTGGTGGTAAGAATGGCAAAGCCGTGTTATTTTCAGACGAGTGATCTACATAGAAAAATAATAATCCTTTGTGTAATAATTTGCAGCGTTTTTTTTTTTTTTTTTTTTTTTTGTAGACTTTTTTGAACAAATTTGGTTTTGTGTCTATCTGTCGGTCTTTGTGAACGCTAATCCTCGTAACTAGCAAAACTATGCGACCTCATTGTCCGATTTTGAAGGAATTTTGCGGATTTGAGTGTAGTTGGTCCCTTGGAAATTCATCGCCTCCGAAATTATAGCAGCCCCTGCGCCTATGTTATTATGCGTAACAAGTATAACTTCTACATCTTCCATCCGACTTCGATGACATTTTCAAGGATTGCGCAAGTTGTAGAGTAGTTGATAACACGTCATTTTATTGTGATGGGATCGTTGGTAGCCACAGCGCATGTTCAAACGTGAAATCAGTGCTTGAGCTGCCATCCGAGTTCAATGAAATTTTGCTTCCGAGTCTGACAAGGTTGTGTTTTCACTTTTCAAGGTTAAAACAAAATGTTCCCCAAAATCAAAATTTCCTCTCGCATTTTCCGTTTCAGACCTCCCTTAACAATTTTGGTTCCGTTTCTGGGTGTCTGTCTGTCACGAATTCATTGCCACAGCCATAACTTCTACATTTTTCATCCTATTTCGATGAAATTTTCAGGGATTATGGGGGTAGGCGTGTAGATGGTCCCCTAAGAAAATCATCACCCCCGGACTGATAGTGGCCGCTGCGCATGAGCAAACATGAAATCTTGGTCAGCTTCTACGTTTTCCAGCAATATTCAGAGATTGTGTTGGTTGATGTGTAGATGGTCCCCTATGAGGGTAGTGCAAGATACTTAGAGATTGATGTTTTGAGAGTAACTACTATGCTTCGGATCTTCTATACAATAGAGTTATGGATACGGGGAAGCTATGTGCCACACCCACTTGGTAGACGTTTTGGGATGTATGGACGAAACTCAAGGCTATCCCCTATGAAATCCATTACCTTAACTCCTACAATTTCTATCCGATTGGATGGAATTTTCATGGATTGTGAGTTAGGTACTTTGGATGGTACGCTACAATAATGTCATCGTCATCTGATCATCAAATCTGAAGGGTAGTAGTAGAAACTTTAGGTTTTTAGGTTCGACGTTTTGAATGCCCACTAAGATGTTTTGAATATTATGAATACGAGGAAGCTATGTGATACACCCATTTTGCAGCCTTTTGTTTTTAATTGAGAGCTACGAAACCGATAGTTTATCAACGGGTAAAAGATTGTGTTTTGTAATTCTCTATTCCCATGTGTGGTATTTCCTATGTGGTCTAAGTCTGATTAATCGATCAATTTTCCAAACGAACGAACTTCCGCTCGATTTGAGTCGCCCCGCGGCCAACATTCCCACGGACGATTCTCTTTTACTGTTCTGGTTGGAGCCGTGAATATCAATCAAAGGAAATTACCGCTCCTCCTCTGCAGGCAATATAAAAGTCACTTAAAACAGCCAGGCTACAGATGTGAGGCGAGAGGTTGACCGGCGGCATCTGACTAGCTTCAGGTTTTTTCCCTCGGAATCCGGGCAACTGTTGGATCGAGTGACCAGATTTTGATCGTCTCCTTCTGCTCATCACACCTGTAGTAAAAGCCTTCGCAAATACTCGCAATCATTGAAAAATCGGATATTTCGTGAATATCATCCCCCCCCACTCGCCTCCTCCCCGCGCTAATTTGATACTCAGGTGAAATAGTACATACGCCGTTTGGAAGATTTCTGAGTCGAACAAAAAAGAAACACGCAAATCGGTTGCAAATTGAGGCTTGGGCAGAGTTTACAAGATTTTGCACGCAAATGCACGTTTTCTGAGCATTAACCCCCCCTTTCCACCCCTTAATGGCAAAATTCGAAATTCCGGCGACGTAGTGCATAACTAGATAGTTTTCCGCATCGAACAAAAAAAGAACCACGAAAATCGGTTGAATACTAAGGCCTGGGCAGACGACACAAGATTTTGTCACACACACACAGACATACATCTATGGTTTTTTTCGCGGATTTGGATTCAGAATGGTCTAAAACGGATTACTGTGTGGTTATTTTTTTCTGTTGAGTGTTGTCCAACTTTACCCCAGATTAATCGCATAAGGACGCCAAAGTTTTAATGTGGGACGTCCTAAGTGGCACTTAGTCACCCCGTTCTACATTAGTTGGTCAGTTTTCATCTACAGTTTTCCCATTTTCCTCAGGATATAATCATCTAATTTCCATGTCTCTTGTGGCATTCTACTTATGTTTAGGGCGTCGGTGGTCTAGTGGACAGTGTACCCGACTGAGGTGATAAGATAAGAACCGTCTAGCGGGGACGCGCGTTCGAGTCTGGTCGTCGCAGAAAGTTTTCTGTCTATTAGACGATCGGCAATCTCTCGTTCCAACCCAGGGCGGTGATGTTTGGGAAGCCATGAGCGAAATCATCAGAACAAATTCTGATCTCCCCTTAGGGAGACAGCTGATGACGTCCGCGACGCCAAGAATGGCAGTCGGACGAAAATTCAACCTGAAATGGTTGCTAACTTTACTTTACTTTACTTTTTTACTTATGTTTATAATATCTAAGGCCGTGCATTTGTTTAATTCAAAAAGTAAAATTCTAAAAGTCAAAAATATGTATAAATTTGTACCTAAATTGGAAATTTGGAAGGATTTTCGAAATTCGTTAGTGCATCTACCTGGGGAATTGAAAACCCAAAAAATTGCCACTGGAATCATCAAAATCCTTTACTTTAATAAAACTACTGACTGAGTCAGTCGCTGTCGTTCCCAGTATTTCGCGATATTGAAGGGGCAGATACTTAAAAATTTGTACCTAAATTTGAAATTTTAAAGGATTTTAGAAATTCATTAGCACACGGCCCTAGGGAGTTAAAAACTGAAAGATTGCCGCCGGAATTATCAAAATCGAACAATACTTGTCAAAGAAAACGCTGCAAATTATTACACAATGGTTTATTATTTTTCTATATTGATCACTAGTCTGCGAAGCCACCAACCAAAACGCTGCAAATTATTACACAACGGTTTATTATTTTTATATAGATCACTTGTCTACAAAACCACCAACCATCCAATATGAAGAGAAAAATAAAAAAATAAAAAAATAAAAAAATAAAAAAAATTTAAAAATCAAACAAAAAAAAAACCGAAATCACCAACCATTGATCGCATTTCGGTCAGCTCTAATTTGAACGGAGATTAGGCCTCTTTTGCGAATCACACTCGTGTTTTGATTTATATACATATATTTCAATATAAACCCTTAAATCTTCGAAGGGAGTGAACGGTTTGTCCTACAGAGCTCCGCGTGGTCTCAAAAAATTCTAAAAATTCTATAGAATCTTAATTTGAAGGAAAAACAATACCTTTATATCGAAATTTTTTGAGTTAGGGCGTTTTCAAAATTTCAAAATTGATTTTGGAACCCTTAGGAGTGACCTACATCAACCAAAAGCTTCGGGGCACAACTAGACCCCAAATGGAGCCTACATACCAAATTTCATCAAAATCGGTCAATGCTAAGTGGCAAAAGTGCCGCGTACGGCGGACGGACGGCCAAATTTTTATTCGATTTTTGGATTCTACGTACCTTGAAACGTAAACCATCAAATTTTGAGGGGGTGTTAAAATTTTTTTTTTCTTGGTCGATTCCAAAGGTTCATTATTGAAAATAATAAACCAAAATGGGAAAAACTACTGAATAAACGGTTTTGGTTTATTATTTTCAATAATGAACCTTTGGAATCGACCAAGAAAATTTTTTTTAAACACCCCCTCAAAATTTGATGGTTTAGGTACGTTTCAAGGTACGTAGAATCCAAAAATCGAATAAAAATTTGGCCGTCCGTCCGCCGTACGCGGCACTTTCCCCACTTAGCATTGACCGATTTTGAAGAAATTAGGTATGTAGGCTCCATTTGGGGTCTAGTTGTGCCCCGAAGATTTTGGTTGATGTAGGTCACTTCTAAGGGTTCAAAAATGAATTTCGAAATTTTGAAAACGCCCTAACTCAAAAAATTTGGATATGAAGGTATTGTTTTTCCTTCAATTTAAGATTCTATAGAATTTTTAGAATTTTTTAGACCACTCGGAGCTCTGTAGGACAAACCGTTCGCTCACTACGATAATTTAAGGTTTGGACGTACGATAAATCAGAAACACGAGTGTGAATAGCAAAAGAGGCCTAATCTTCGTTCAAATTATAGCTGACCGAAATACGATCGATGTTTTTCTCCATGTTGGATGGTTGGTGGCTTTGCAGATGAGTGATCTATAGAAAAATAATAAACCATTGTCTAACAATTTGCAGCTTTTTCCCCATATCTCTCTGGCAATTATTGTTCGATTTTGATGATTCCGGCGGCAATCTTTCAGTTTTTCAATTCCCTAGTTTTTCAATTGCCGTGCACTACCCAATGAATTTCTAAAATCCTTTAAAATTTCAATATTAGGTACAACTTTTTACGTTTTTGCGTCTTCAATTTCGTGAAATACTGACCCGGAATGAGGAACGAACGGCGACCGACTAAGACCCTCTTAAGCATAGTTTCTAATCGATTACATGTAAGGAGATCTAATAAACATTTCAAGTTGTTCAGTCTCACGTTAGCATTTGTTTTACAACGGTCACTTGTTACTCCAAAAGCTCAATTATTGTTATAAACACTCCGTGATCACGAACCCCGATTTAATTTATACGCGAACGGGCTTCAAATGATATTCATGTCAGTCGGTCATTTTATTCAATGTCTTCCCCATTCGTGCTGTCCTTCTCATTTCCAGATCCACTGCAAACGAGTGACCGATTCGTCATAATAAATCATGACGTGTACAATCATAGATCCATCATCCCACTGTTGGTTTACTTCCTTGAAAACACTATCTGTCGCCTCGTTACATCAATTCGACCGAAGGAAATTATGTAAATTGTTCTCGTGAAGGTAGAAGAACACTCGTGATTCTGTTTCCGAAAAACAGGTCCGGTTTCGACCCTCGCGTGGAGCCTCAAAGCACGGAATCGCCCCAAATGAACGCGAGTATAATAATGAAGGGGGAAGGTGACAACGCATTTCCTCTGTTTAAGATTTTTTGTCTTAGGGACCCATCATTTGATTTAGTAAATGATAGGACTTAGGACACCGTAATATCTTGTTCAAAGTGGGCAGCTGCGCATTTCTCGCCTGAACCCTGAATGATATTATGATTGATGATTCTCACATTTCTAGCCTAAACTCTGAAATTAAATGTTCAAAGAGCAGTTTCTATATTTGAGTCATCCTGTTAAAAGTTGGTGCGTTATAAATTATTTTGATGATTTGATTCTGGCTAGAAAGGATGTTGAAAGCTCAGACGAGTCAAATTTCACCCAAATTAAGTGCTACTTGCCATTATGAAAGCTCTTGAGTATGCATTGGACCGGTATGACAACAGACCATACATTGTGATTATTTCAGACTCCCAAAGCGTACTCCAGAAACTCAAACACAAAGGTCCCTCAACGAAACTCAGCCACATAGAAATCTCCATCCTCAACGCCATAGATATTCTCGAAACGAGAAATCAGCTGGTGAAGTTCATCTGGATAAGAGGCCATAGAAACATCCATGGTAACACAATTGCGGATCATGAAGACCGAGAAGCTCTACACCTTCCAATGAGGTTGTGTCAACCTCCATGCTTCGCACACACCGACCTCAAACGTTCTCTATCACAATCTCAGCTGAACGCCTGGAGAAAATACCATGTTGAGTACCCGGCGGGTAGTCGGTATAAAGAGTTGTTCTCTCCTCCATCTAAAAAGTGCTGGTACCACGAAACGCCCTCTCCTAGATCCAAAGCCTTCTTCAAAACAATTACCAGGTTACGCTCAGGCCACAGTGTCACCAAAGAGATGCTAGAAAGATTCGGGATGATTGATGACAACATGTGCTCCTTCTATGGAAATGAGATTGAGACCATCAAGCATGTAGTCCTGGAATGCCCTGTGTCCCAGTTACAAAGAGAAGAGCTCCCCAAGGAAATCACTGACCACTCACTACAACCCTTCAACACCCTCCTTGCAACTGGAACTGATCCAATCCATTGTGCTCTCTTTTAATTTCTCTCCGCCATAAACTTTAACGTGTAATTTAATGTAACTTAATGTTAACTTCATAGCAGTTACATATGGCTGTATGTAATTCTTTTGCGAAGCCAATAAAGAAAAAAAAGTGCAACTCAGAATGTCTAGAGGGTGAAGAACCAACATAGCCTAAATCACTTTCTTTGGGTTTTGAGATAAGGTCATAACCTTATAGAAAATAGTGTGCTGGATCTAATGGGGCGGTCAGATAAACATTTTAGCCAACGGAAACGGGAGAAAAATCGTTTAAGGCAACAGTGCTCAAGTCAAAGTAGAAGATCACAAGTGCCTAAGTCAGTGTTTTCCCTGTCATCGGGTATGGTCGCCCGGCCTCCTCCATGAAATTGTGAGTTATTCATAGTATTTATTTTTTTGTTCTGAGGATGTGGAAATTATTATTAGTTGAGTCAGTAAACCCATTGCACAAATTGATATTGAAAAGCGATAGATTGTGATCATTTTACCAACGTAAATGATGCCAGAAAATCTTGCTCGACTTGGGTCATTACTTTTCTGCCCAATTCTGTGACTTGAGCTATTATTGCTTGGTCTTGGGGACTTGAGCTAAAATGGTTCTGTCTCGTTTGTTGACTTGGTCATTTTTGGGAGGGGTTGAGGGGGTAACACAACAGCTTAAGTAAAAAAAGTCTGCCCCCAATATAGCCTATCTCAAGTAATTCCGCTTAGCCAATTTCCCCCAAAAAAAACTATCAGTTACTTGTTGGAGTCATGTGGGAACACAATGGTGTCAAAAACATTACCAAGAGAGACGTGGTTAAGTACATAGGTACATACTACTACTACCTGTATATGGAGTATATATATAGGTAGTATATATACCTATATATGTATATATGGAGGTGTAGTAAATGACCAAGCTAGTCTTCAGTAGTTTTTCTTTATTGTCACGACGTTTCCGTCCTGGATCAGGACCCTAATCATGTGCAGAATAGTGAGTCTTCTTAGTGTAGGGTTCAGGTGGCATTCAACTCAACAAATATAACTAATTGTTAATGTAAACTGTGAGAGGACACATGAGGAGATACGTCACAGTGACAAAGCTCCTAGAAAAAGAAAAACGCAACAACACACTTCAAGGCGACACCACACAATGGGGTATGCGCGTGGGTCGGAAAAACTGTTTATTATTATTTTTTCGCAAGAAAAATTTGGGTGGTTTCCGATTTCTCCGATTCCGTATGTTTTGTGGGGTGCAGAATCCGAATCTGAGGTTTGCCAACAAAATTTCGTGGTGGAACAATGGGAAAAACGCAACAAAGTGATTTTGCTAGTTTTTTAGCTGTGTAATTCAGAAACGATCAACTTTTAACGAAAAACACATAAGTAAGTATATTTGAAATGAATTATGCTACAAATTTCATTTTGTACCCTTTTTCATTAGACGAACCGTTTAGGCCCCAGAGCTTGTTGAAAAAATTATATGAAAGATATATTAGACACAAAGAGTTTTTTATAAATCACAAATGCTTGCATGCGATTCTGCAACACATTGGAACATTTTCATGTCAACCACTACACAACAAGGTAGTGAAGTAAGCATCAAAATAAGAAAACAGTTGATTGTTCTCTACGCAACACAGTGAGTCTATTTTGTTTATTGGTAGCGTGAGCAAGACTTGCTTAGTTTTCGTGACGGTTTTTCAGTTTATGTGCCAAAGCAAAGACATGAAAATGTCAATACCTATGCGTATTTTCGCTGTCACCGAGAAAATCACCATTTTCCACTCAAAAACTATTGTTTTCAGTTTTTTCGAATAAATTAAGTATTATAGGAATAAATATTTATATTCCAGTTATTTGTAATAACTTCGATTTTTCAGGATTCGTAACTGAGTACTCAGTAATACAGCTGATAGACGCACCAGCTCTTTTTTTTTTTTTTTGGTCGATTCCAAAGGTTCATTACTGAAAATAGTAAAACAAAAACGTATGAAATGAAATTTATAGCAAAATTTGCTATAATTTAATTTGTTAAATTTAATTTAACGTGCTTTCATTCTGCATATACAAGTTTTCTACCAAAAGTTGGTCGTTTTTAAGTATTAGGCAAATTTATTAATGTTTCAATGATTGATAATCTAAGTATGTGGAGCAATTAATGCACCGCACACAAATTATTGGACCATAAAAAACTCACAAAAATCGTGGAATAAGAGATCTTTGTCTATTTTCAGGCCTTATGCACAAAGTTGGCCACTTTTTCCCCGGCCGTTTGTCTTGGTGGAAGGTACTCTTAAACATCATCGTTTTGTAGATAAGTACCTAGTAAATATCATGTCACATCGAGAAAATGCCACCCAAGTCTTTCATGGTTTCCACTTCGTAACTTCTTTTCACCGCTTTGTTCCATCCTAAACATAAGGTACCGGAAAGTGACAGTCAATAAACGTTTAGACGCCAAGAAATACACACAGCATCGTGTGAAACTCTGTAAATAACACTATTTTTGTTTAAATGGTTTCCGACTGTTTTAAAAGCATCGGTACCGTGTCATCACTCAATAGGATGAGAGGTCAGGATAAATAGGAAGCCCTGCCGTGTAATCAGTGGAGGCGCAACTGTCGCCATATGTTACGATCGTTATGCCACAACGGAAAAAAAACCTCCTTTCTCCATGCTAGGCATCCCCTTCTCGTTTTCAATATATTATTCTTTTACCGATTTTGTTTTAGCGCACTTCCTCAAAATACACATAATGTTGTTGGGATGCAAAGGTAAGGGTATAGTCGCTGCTATGGAAAGTGATTTTTGATTATTTATTTTCAATAATGAACCTTTGAATTCGAGCAAAAAAAAAAATGCCCGAACTGAAATTTTCAAAAGGCCCTAACTCAAAAATGTTCAATGTAAAGGTATTGTTTTTTCGTCAATTTAAAACAGTAATGAATTTTTAGAATCGAATGAGACCACCCTGAGCTCTGTAAGACCAAACGTTTGCTTTCTAGGAGAACTTAAGCGTTGTACTTACGATAAATCAGATTTACGAGTGTTAATTGTTTTTTTCTCTTTATTTAGGCGCATAGAACCTTGAGGAAGTCATGGGCGCCATGTGAACAATAATATAACAAAATTATAACTTGTAAAACAGAGTTAAAGTTTTTATTTTAACAAATATGTTTGTTTGGTGAGTAGAGTCATTTCCGAGGAGGTCTTCGAGATTTCTTGTAGGATCTGCAATCAACAAAACTTGGGCATCCCAGGAGCAGATGAAGAACCCTCAAATGGCATCCGCATGTTGTGCGATTCGGCGGAGATCGTCTTTCCATCAGGTGGCCATGCGTGAGTCGCGTAGAGAAACAGCAACCTTCCTCTCCACTTCCCATAACTTTGTGTTTTGCATGTATTCCCAGTAATTTTTTTGAGTATAGACTGGTAGTCGGTTCGGAAAGTAACGAGTGAGTTGATGCATTCTCTGGAAGCATATCTTGCGCATTTGTCCACAACTTCATTGCCATCAATCTCTGAGTGCACCCAGATCACTTCAGCCCCAAGAATCTCTAGTCTACCGACGCTTGAGAATATTCCCGCACGAGTGGATGAGAATCGACACCTTTCTTGATTCTTTGCAGAGCGCTGAGAGAGTCCGAGCAAACCACCAACTTCTCCTTTGCCATTAAGGGCGGACAATAGTGAGGTAGAGCAGTCTAGTGATGATAATGACGTTTGAGAGAACAGTGGTTTGAGCACATTGGTTTTAGTACGTGTATTCCTAACTAGTTCGCCTGTATGGTAATCTTATGTCAGACTTTGTTGCTGGTGGATTCCCAAATATCGAACTACCTCAGCCTCGGGTACTTGGTGGTCGTTCATAGTGATTGGGTTTGTGTGGTGTCTCAGCGTGATTTTGGTGGTTTGTGACTTGCTAGTGTTCATGGTGATGCGCCATCTTTGTTCCATTCTGCAATACCATGTGTTTCTGTAGGTACACGGATGCGTCATTGAAAGTGGTATTTTTCTCTTTCTCGAATGAATCGCTTGTTTAGTCAGTTTCTATATTCCTAATATCTCAGTAACTAGAACGAGCAGAGGTAGAGATCGACACTCCACTTCACATCGTACATGAGTGGCCCTCACTCGAAGCAACATTCAGGGTATTGAGGACTCGAATAGAATCATATGTGCTGGACACCATCGGAGCTCCTGTGTGTGAGAGAGTATGCTAAATCAGAAATAAAGAGGTCTTGGCCAATGTTCAATGTAGCGCAGTATAGTTATTTGTGCTCGTGACAAGTAAGTATAGCACTTCGGTAAAAATCGTACAAAAAAACTTCGGATTTATTCAACCAAAGGGAAAAGTTATTAACACGATAAAATCATTCGGAGCGGCGTCCTTCCACCCTCAGTTCACACGATGAATACATAATTATCGTCCTCCCCCACGCATCCTTAGCGAAGAACAACATGTGATGCCCACATTGCCCACCCAAACAACCCCTATATGGATTATCAAACAGGACGATTTTAGTGGACGTAAAGTTCGATTTCTAACTTATCAAACACCCTCCCTCCTGAAGGACCTATTCGCGCCATCTCTTCATGCAATAAGGGAAAATTACCACAATATGTTACAATATTATTGTATTTTCAATAGAATTCTTAACATTACATTTAAATATGCGATTTTCCATTCGACCTTTTACTTTTATAACTTCCAGGTTAGATTTGATTTCGTTCAATCGGTCTATCAATCTGTTTGTGTGTCTTTGTCGGTCTGTAAAATCTCCATTCATCTGATTTTAATTATAATTTCAGGAATCATGGAATTCAGCCCTACACACACATTTCATCTCCGTCGAAAAAATGTAGAAGCTTTTGTACTTGAAAAAAAGACTCAACTTAAGAGAACACTTGAGGACAACAACGACAGCGATGAAGAAACTATTGCAGGAATACCAATCAGTTGCAAGTTCTGAGACCCCGGCCATTGAAATTACTTACTCCATAGGTTTTTAATGTATTCAAACAATAACATGTACTGAAATTGAAAACTCGGCGCTTTGCGCCTCGGCGGGGGGCTCCGCCCCCCTGCACCCCCGGTTTATTTCTTTTTCCATACTCTGTATGAAATCATAGGAACACAGAATGTGTTTTTGCGATACTAGTCATCCGTTAAATAAAAAACAACAATAATAAATGTGGAGTTGACATTAACATGACAACCAATAAACATATCACCAGATGTTTTTTCTGTCGCTTTTTCGTGACGATTTTTTTTCGGTAGGTCATCGCAAAAACACATTCTGTGTTAAAAAAAAAAAAATATTTTTTTACTACGTTCTACCCTGATTTTGCATAAACTCTTCGTTTGTCTGTGGTTTAGGAGCTCCTAATGAATATCACAGCATGGAGTACTCCCTATGAACTAACCTGAAATTTTCTGTCATACACCTCCCTTTTTGGCTCCCTAGTCTACGAAGGTCACGAAGGCATTGTTTTCACTTTTCAAGCACACAAAAAATTTGTTTTATTAAAAAAATACATCATGTAGGTATGTATTAAACAACTAGAAAACAATAAGTATAACTTCACCTATACTTGATGTTCATTTAGACATTTACATAAGTAGAATAATTTTTCTTAGATATACCCCTCACAATGAGCAAAGCTCGTAACGTGGTGGGGGATTTTGAAAATGACGATCCTTCTTTAACAATATAGCTACCGGTTTTTAACTATACGCTGATTGTGATTTGAATGTTGCTTTTTGTTTATTTTTGTGTTATTGTTATTAGTTTTACAAATATAAAGATCTGGATAGCATTAATATAAAAAATGAAAAATTATTGCAAAAGTTTTCCTATCTAATTTTTTCGTTGACCCATCTTTGAAGTCTCTCGCCTTCCAAATCCTCCTCAAGCAAATTAAGGATTTTTGGAGATGCGGGAAACCAGTTGTCCAATTGTCCTCCAAAATTTAAATTTCCATTACTTTCCTGAACTATTTTGGCTCCGTGTCTGTCTGTCGGTTTGTCAGCGAATTCTTGTAACGAAGTAAACTTATACGAAGTTATTCGATGTAGATGCATTTTTCAGGGACTATGCAAGATGGCGTTCAGATGGTCCCCTGTGAAAATCATCGCCTCCAGATTGATAACTTCTATACTTTCTATCCCAGTTGGATGAAATCGATTTTCAGATACCTATTTTAAGTCTGGAAAACTAGACAGTTCCTTATAAATTTCATCGTGACCCAATCATTGGCGAATCCTGAATACGTTGATGAGCATAACTTCTTCAGTTTCTATTTAATTTCGATGGATTTTTTGGTGTTTTTTGGCTGGGATCCTGGATGGTTCCCTATGAGTGTCAATCAACATTTAGTTGTTTTGAGATTAGTTATAATCCATCGAATCATTGAACCTGGTTTTGTGTACGAGGAATTTTTCATTATCTTGACTAAGCAATTGAAAGTTACGCTGTTCAGCTCTTGTACGGAGCCTTCAGATGCCTTCAGCCTTCTAGCATGCCTTCATGGGCGAATGTGAATTTCCCGATGCCGATTTCTCGCAACTTTTTGATCCGATTTCGATGTATTTTTAGGGTCAAGGAACGCGTGTTTCTTGGTTATTTCTGCATGAAATTCATCGTGTTTGAAGAGAGGCACAAAATGGAAGTGCATTCCTCATCCACAGTACTTAGAAACGTCTAGGAAGAGAAGAAAAGGAAGTACCAGGCAGCATGTGAGGAACGTCACGCCTCTTTTACCCCCCTTGTAACGTCTGTGGACTCTATGTATGCACCACAAATGGCAGCATTTTTGAGGGTTCTGGCTGACCGTCTAAGTGAGAAATGGGATCGGCCAATACAGGAAGTAAAGGGATGGTTACGGACGCGGTTGTCCTTCTCCATACTGCGTGCTGCTTCAATGTGCCTTCGAGGGGCGAGAAGGAAATGGAGAGCATGCGAATCATTGTTGGAATTCGAGGACGGAGCTGGAGTCAGTTATGGCCTAATCTAAATTTAAAACTCCGTTAGATTGTTTTCAAAAAAATTTCCAGGAAATTATTCCTTCAGAATAATTATTTGTTATGCGAAATAAATTGACTTATCTTATTGCTAAAACTAAACAAAAATGGAAGAAAACTGACCTAAAATATATTTCCCGCATTCATCAAAAACTTGTTTCTCAAAACGAAATCAGTAGGAGGCCGATCTTCGTCTATCCTCAAAATCAGGATTTTGAGCAACTTTGTTGGAGCAAAATTAGGCCTAGAGGTACAAGGATGTCTGGGTTCTCCCTTCAGGATGAAGGTCGATTTGGGATTCCTGGAGATAATGCTGCAGTCTCCAGCAAGCAGCGAGTGAAACAAAAAACTCCTCCTGGGAGGGATTGTTCACACAATCAGTGTCCTTGCATAGTTGCAGTACCAGTTATAACTTACAGGTTGAGCAGGTCGGCTTAATACTTCACCTATACAATCGATGGTAATGAACATAACTATTCACATCTTGGTATTAAATCAGTACTTTCAGCACTCAGCAGTCATGTCCATCTGGCATCTCGGTTTCATTGGGGTGAGGGTCAAGGTTGAATCACCTTGTCCCAGAAATGATGGAGGGGGGATTGTGCCTCTTCTGGCTATGCCATCAACCGACGCTCTTCCTCCACATGGGGTTCGAGTTCAGCTCCAAGTCCCACGGGGCCCACGCCGCGCCGTTGTGAGGCAGTAGCCCTGAACGCATATCAAATCAACGATCCTCCAGTTATGACTCGAGTGGTCGTCTACTCTAGGATGAACAGTGGGTAATCTGTCCGAATCTTATCCTTGGCTGACTTGCCACGCCATATACCTCGCCAGGTGATATTTGCTCCAATCACCTTTAGTTTCGCTGAATGTTTGCAAGTGCTGCTGCAGCTTCTAGTAGTATGTCAGCTTCATATTTCGGAATTTTGGCTGCATTAAAGCACAAGAATAAGAAGTACAAGAATTCGCTGATGATGGGCACATAAGTATACCCAACGATACAATTTTACGTTTATAAAAATATAACGCCCCATGCGAGTGGAAATTTTTTATTTAGCTGTTGAAGCGTAGAAGTGTGAAACCTCTCATCAGATATTCGTATTTACTCGGTCTGTTGCTGAGGTGCGACACTTCTATCTGCAGATGTTGCGTGACTGACGGTCTATAAAAGCCGTTGAAGGGCCATGGAACGAGGACAGTACATTTTCTAGGAACCACTTAGACTTCAGAGACAATAAGTTGATTCCTAAGTGACCTCCGGTGAAGAAACCCCGATACATTATGTAAAGGCTCCGCGGCGCTCGCCCATCGGCACCCAACGGTCAATTTGCCCTTCCTCGTTAACCTTCGAAACAAAATCAAGTTTTTTTTTTTCTTTCGTTTCAGCAGCTGCAAGGTTTTAACGTTTAGCAGTTGAACTTCAAGTTCCACACAAGCTGGATTGTACAATTCAACGTCCTTGACCGTCACAAAGGGTGTTTTATAATTTATTAGAGAAATTCAATGACTAACCTACTGTAATACTGTATCAAATTTCATTGTACTAATATACTTCACTGGGGCACTACATTTTATGTAAGGATAAGGCGATTGGGGAGACCATTTCTTCTGGTTCCCGAGGACAATCCATCTAGGTAGCTACTATCTTACTGGAAAAAATCCTATTCGTAAATTAGCAAATTTAAAATTTTTTAACATCAAAAACGAATAATATTTTGACATTAAAAATACTCTCTTTGTCATTTTGACTCAAAGAGTGCCCACGTGAATGGTTTATTCCTTTCGATATTCAGCAGGCATAATAGGTACCTACCTGTCATCATACAGTATGCACAAGGAATGGTTAAACATGTAAGCAGTTCATTTTCAAATTCGACTCGTCTCTACAAACTCATCGATTATATCCACTCGGCTGTTATCGAGTTATTACGTTTTTGGATTTGACGAATTTGCGCACTGAGAAAAAAATTTCAACCATTTTTGGACAATTTTGAATATCAAGAATGATAGTGCCATATATTACTACGAGTATGATTAAGACGGTAATTTCCTCTAAAAGTAAAATAAATAAAATGATAAGTTTTTTGACGCTATTTTTGGAATTTTGACCCAATAGGGTTTTCTTCTTTGTTTTTAGGGTTTTCATTCTTCGTTTTTCCTTTTTTAATACAAACATTTCGGCCTAAACTTGGAATTTTGGCTAAACAATTGCTCGAATTATCGTCCAGACTGACAAATAATTTACAGTGTTAAACATCAGGAATAGTTTTAGAATATTCCAAAACTGATTTCAATGACGAACATTTTCGAAAATACACCATGAAACTGCCAAGTAATGATAGTTCAGACAGCGGGAGGGGGTAGAGGTACAAAAAATAACTTGTGTAAAAAGGAGTTTCCAAATTTGAATTAAATCCAAGATTTATATAAAGGTGAGTATGGTTTATCAATTTAATTTTAAATATACAACCACACTTGATACAATTCATTTTAAACAGCATACGCATCGCCACAGACATATGCCGGAAGCTTCCTAATTTTTCATCCAGAATAGCTCTAGTGTCGTATTTTCAGCAAAGATTCGTGTACTACCATTCAAATATACACCATTATCGAAGACCTTCATTAATAAAATCCCGAAATTCAACGAAAAATCGCATTTTTATCAATCAGTACGTCATTTCTTCATATTATGTACATATTTCTTGATTTTATAGTGCACAAACTGAAATAGCAATTAAAAGTACCTACATTAATTTTTAAAAAGTATCAAATTACATAGGTACGAATTTGAATCATCAGTTGATAGGGTTCTTCGCTCCAACACAATGACGTTTCATCCAATCTCATGGAGCGATGTTTCATGTTTTTTGACCGACTACAAAACCGCCGTAGGCGCGGAGGAGGAGGTTCTCTATTCGGTGTGTCATGGGAAGACGATTTTACTTCCGAGTCTACCAAGGTAGCGGAATCTTTGTTTTCAATTTTCAAGGTTGAAAAAAAGGTTCTCCAAAATCGAAATTTCCACTCGCGTTTTACGTTTCAGATCTTTCTGAAAAATTTTGGTTCCGTGTCTGTCTGTCTGTGTGTCTGTTTGTCTGTCATGAAATACTTTCCACAGTCATAACTTTTACAATTCTCATCTGATTTTGATTAAATTTTCAGGGATTGTGCGGGTAGGCGTGTAGATGGTCCCCTATGAGAATCATCACCCCCGGACTGATAGTAGCCTCTGCGCATACGCAAACGTAAAATCCTTGTAACATCCATAGGCAACACTTAAATTTTTCATCCGAATTTGATGAATTTTTTCAGGATTGTTCAGATCGGCGTTTAGATGGTCCCCTATGAAAATCATCTCCCTCAGATTAATAGTAGTTTCAGCGCACGCGCAAACGTGAATTCCTTGTACCAGCCATAACTTCTACATTTTCCATCCGATTTCGAGGAAATTTTTTAGGATTGTTCAGATTAGCTTGTAGATGGTCCCCTATGAGGTTAGTGGAAGGTACTTAGAGATTGATGTTTTGAAATGAACTAATATGCATCGGATCATCTATACAATCAGGTAATGGATACGAGGAAGCAATGTAGCTCACCCGTTTTTTGTTGTATGTCTGAACACGTTGCATTTCTTAATTCTGGTACCAATTAGGTAGGTACCTAGAGAGTAGTAATATAATTATTTATTAGTTATATTAATATATTAAATACCTTCTTCATTTCAACCATAACACGGATGAAGGCAGCAGCAGACAGGCAGGTTTCTAGTGATATAGTTTGGATGTCGTATTTTTGACGCGGTATGAGAGTTTGCTATTTGCTGTCATCTACTCCCCTCGATGAAGAGGAAGTTGAGCTCCGTCTTCCAGGCCCACTGCTGCCTACTCAATTCCCTCTTGGGGTTCTAGCCAGAGGGGGTACAGCCGCAGAGATGCAGAGGGACCGTTTTTACGAGTATTCTATTCTAGTATAGTCCTGGTAAATACGATGGTTCGAGGTTTGTCCCATTTTATGTCTGTTATCAGTTTTTTAGTGAGCTCCTGAAGCTCCTATGGAGATCTTCCGCTTCAGCATCACATTTCCGATGTTTCGCCTTCACTGTTTCGTCTGCTGTGGACATCCATCCTGGTAAAGGAAGAGAACACTTAAAATTCTCATGAAGCAGGTCTTCAGCCGTTGCCACAACAATCAGATCGACGTTAATCAAGGATGATAAGATGAGTGGGCAGTTAGGCAAATGAAAGCGAAAAACGGTGAGGTTTGATGAAGATTCATCGGGGAAGAAGCACCCGCCATGTGTTGGAGTAATCAGATGAAAATGGGGGAGAGCGGCGGAGCGTGAAGTGGGAGAAGCCCTTGTAATTACCGTCGAGGGTTGAAGCAAAGAAAAACGCGGATGATTCCCGAAGGGAGGACAGAATAATGCTGCCCAGGTGGGGAGCAGACGAGCAGGGGTCCGTGACACACGATACAGCCTGTACTTGTATCCCTTCCAGTGTAACGGTTACACCGCACTCGTGCCGCTCATCGATCCGTGAAACGGCACAAGTCAAAATGGTGAAGTCGAGAACGGAAGAGTCACTCCAGGATGACTGTTGAACCGTTTTGAGCCTCAACAAAACAAACACCGGGATGACAAAGCTGCTTGTCAAACAATTGGACGGCGTCATGCTAAAGGCAACAAACTCCGAAATCCAAGTTTCTAGTAATCAGCCATCAGAGTTCATTCGGAGTTTACATTTCGGTTTATTATTTCAATAATAAACCTGACGACAAAAAAGGTCTGTAAAGTGGTTGTGGCACATAGCTTCCTCGTATCCATAACGCGATCTGTAAATACTTTGCTCTACCGTCATTATGGGACCGTCTACACGTCTACCCGCACAATATCTGAAAATTTCATTGAAAAAAGACGATAACATCGTACAGCTTTGCCCGTTACAAATATTTCATGACAGAGACACAAACTCACAGACAGACAGACACGGTACCAAAATTGTTCAAGAAATGATATTCAGGAATGAAACGCTGCAAATTATTACACAATGGTTTATTATTTTTCTATACATCACATAGATCACTCGTTTGCAAAGCCACCAACCATCTAACATGTAGAAAAACATCGATCGCATTTCGGTCAGCTAAAATTTGATCGGAGATCAGGCCTCTTTTGCTATTCTATCAGGAGAAGACAACAAAGCACTGGTAATCTCCGATTCCCTTAGTGTCCTTCAAACCATCAGGGCTGGTGTTGATTCCCACCCACTAGTCGAAGATATACTAATGAATGTGAACAGGCTAAGGGAATTTGGAACTTCTGTTAACTTCTGTTGGGTTCCAGAAAATTCGGGAATATTTGGCAATGAGGTGGCAGATCGGAATGCCTGAGCTGCTACTGAAGAACCGATATCCATATTCGTTAATATAAGCCAAGACTTCAAATCCGTAGTGAAAAAGAAGACATGGAATTGCTGGCAAACAGAATGGCAAGGCATGACGCATCAAAAGTTGTGGGAAGTCAAGAAAAGTGTTTCTCCGTGGTCTTCTTCTTGACGAACCATGAGACTATCTGATGGAACCGTGGTCAATCGACGCCGAGAGGAAGTGATACTCTCCCGTCCGCGTACTGGGCATACCAGACTTACGCATGGCTACCTCATGGAATCAGCACCGACTCCCCCACCCAACTGCTTGTGGAGTGTCCCGCATTCATTGAACGTCCGCCAGAAATACCGAGATCCTTAGAAGTACTACTTGGAAATGACGCCTCTCACTTGAATGATGTTCTGGAAAAACTGAAGGCTCTATCCTTGTACTATAAGCTGTAAATAATTTTATTGTAAAATGCTGTTGGCGTCCATGACCACTTGATGGTTGCACGCTCCTAAATAATAAAATTAAAAAAAAATCTTTTGCGATTCACACTGTGTTTTTGATTTATTGTACGTCCAATCCTTGAATTCTCGTGGAAAGCGAACGGTTTGTCCTACAGGGCTCTTCGTGGTCTCAAAAAATTCTAAAAATTCTATACTATCTTAAATTGATGGAAAAACAAAACTTTATATCAAAATTTTTTGAGTTAGGGCGTTTTCAAAATGTCAAACCTTATTTTTCACCCCTTAGTGAAAAAGTGACCTACATCAAACAAAATGTTTGGAGCACAACTAGACCCCAAATGGAGCCTACATACCAAATTTAATCAAAATCGGTCAATGCTAAGTGGGGAAAGTGACGCGTACGGCGTATGGACGGCCAAATTTTTATTCGATTTTTCGATTCTACATACCCTGAAACGTAAACCAACAAATTTTGAGAGGTTGTTGAAAAATGTTCTTTCTTGGTCGATTCCAAAGGTTCATTATTGAAAATAGTAAACCAAAAACACGAGTGGAAATTTTGATTTTGAGAACATTTTTTTTTCAACCTTGAGAAGTACCTTTCCATCTAAACGCTAAGCTGAACAATCCTGAGAAATTTCGTCGGAATCGGATGGAAAATGTGGAAGTTTTGGCTGTTACAAGGATTTCATATTTGCGCATGCGCAGCAACTACCCACTACTAGTCTAGGGGAAATGAATTTCATGGGAGACCATCTACAACCTAATTTTCATAATCCCTGAAAATGTAATCGAAATCGGGTATATAGAAGTTATGGCTGTGGCAAAGATTTCATGACAGAAACACAGACAGACAGACACGGAACCAAAATTGTTCGTGGAGGTCTCAAACGAAAAACGCGAGTGGAAATTTTGATTTTGGAGAACATTTTTTTTCAACCTTGAGAAGTGAAAACAAAGCTTCCGCTACCTTGGTAGACTCAGAAGCCAAACGTCTGCCAGGTAGTTGTGGCACATAGCTTCCTCGTATCCATAACCCGATTGTATAGCTGCATAGTAGCTTATTTCGAAACATCAATCTCTAAGTACCCGCACGATTCCATCAAATTTGGGTAGAAAATGTAGAAAATATGGCTATTACAAGCATGGCTATTACAAATATGGCTATTACGTTCGCGAATGCGCACTGGCTAACATCAGTCCCGGGCGATGATCTTCATAGGGGAACATCCCCAATCTGAACAATGGCGATTCATTATTTTGATCATGGAGGACCCAATTTCTTCTCTTTCTGAGGAAACATCTCAGTTCCGTGTCGTGTCATTGGTTTCCGTGATCAGTGCAATTCGTGATGGTATTTTCTCTGCAATTTCAACTTTTCCGTTTTATCAGTCAAAAACAAAACTCGATTGAGATCATTCATATGGGAAGCGAACGTTCGGATAAAGTGCTCCGGCATGTTTTGTTCGATTCTATAAGATGTTCCTGAAAAAACTCAACAAGTAGGGTAGGTACTAGAGGTAGGCATGTTCCATTACGAGCGTCTAAACCACACCTAAACCTTCATGTATCCTCCGCTAGGGATAATTTAGCGTTTTTCCTTTAAATCATATGAGATAAGCTCCATTACCTATTTTGATAAAGCTTGAGATAATGCGATGCAGGTGATTCATGGGAAAAATGCTTTACTATCCCTAGCGGAGGAAACATGAACTAATGCTGTAGGTGTGATTTAGACAAAACGTGTTCCATTCCCTTGATAGGCCCTGAATTAATCTGTGGCTCAAAGGCAAAAGATATAGAGATATATAATCAACGCAAAACCATAATGATAGAATGCCGTAACACTTTCAGCTATTCATCAGCTCAAAATGTCATATCTAGAATTATGATAGAGAAAGAAGTATAGGTTGGTAAGAATACATAGAACCATGTCAATCAATGAAACTACCGATTGGTGATATTTGTTGATAGTCCTCAATGAAATTTATTAATTTCCGTAATCCAAGCAACCTGATAATCCTTTATTCATCTTCATTCACTTTTTTAGAATCTCACCAAATTAACAATTTTATATTACATAAGAACAAAGATGCTCAAATGATAAAATAAGAAGAATACATCTTGATAGACCAAGGTGTTTCTAATCGTTCGAAACAATGAAAGAAACACGAAATAATATTGCTATGATAATTCACAGAAAATTAATCAACAAATAAGCATGCTCACTGGAAGTGTCACCCGGATCACGAATACATAAAATGTACCTATTATATTATAACAAAATGTTGGAGTTCTAGGTGTACCAATAAAAAGCATGTTTTCACTTATTTCCGATAAAAGCTGTGTTGAAAATTATGTTTCCGGACCAGCCAGAAAGAGCATTTGAAAATCAGCGGAGTCGAAATTCGAGATCATTGAATTTAATATAAGAACAACATAATCCAGGCAGAAGAGAAAATTATGAATACCTTATAATTTGCTGTGTTTTGTCGTTCATATCCGGCTCTCACCCACTTGGCTCTCTAACAATTTCGTCCTAGAAATATTAAGAGCGTTAGTTACTTACCTTTATTTTTTTGAATTGTTAATTCGACCTTTCATTCAGAATAGAACAACTGCGAGGCTGAAAAACAATTTTATTTCGGTAGTAGGTACATGCTCTAAGGTTCTTTTATATGCGTAGCGTTTGCGTCAGAAGTTACTCCGTGCATTCATTAATGACAGCACTGTGACCTAACCGAATTATCATCTATTCTGATACGACATCCGCTCCGCTCGAATCTCATTTCCGCGACAAAAGAAGAATCGCGCCAACCGAGGATCCCTCAATCTTCGAGCACCCCCGTCAAAGTTGTAGGGTGGGGAGTGGCGTGATAGGGGAGGCCAGCCGCCCTCTCATTGGCCAAGAGGTCCTCCCACCCTGGCCCTTTCACCCCCTCCTGTCGTCCAATCACGACCCACCTTCCGAATCAGTGGACTTCTCCTTCCACCCTTGCTTCAGTCTTTCACCGGCAGCCTTTTGAGAAGGTCGAACGCGTGTGTGTGTCCTCGACGAGTATCATCATAAGCACGTAAGTCCTCGTAGCGATAACTCCTCTCTCCTTACTTACAATCTTCATTTAGTTAGTCTACAACAAAGCTCCTTCTTTTCAAGGAGTTGTTAGCTGTATAACCAAACTACCAGAAAAAAAATCCTTCTCCTATCAATATCAATCTAAACTGTTTCAATCTAAGAATCAAAAAGTCGAATTCTTGAGTAAATCAACGTAAGAAATAGTGGTTCAACTTTAATCAGTAGCTTCAATCAAAGACACAAGAAAATAGTGTTTCAATCTGTGATGATCCGCGATACAAAATCATCAATGCCCAACCCATTAATAGTATAAAACCTGATTTATTTCCTTTCTAAATCATGCACGACGTTCGGCTCAACGTAGAGGAGTGATTGAGGCCATGCAACATTTCAATTTCCAAATTCGATTTTCAACTACTCCCAAATCTTTCTTGACCTCAAATCGCGGTGAAATTGGGTAAATTTTTGGCCTTTGAAGTTGATAGAAGTTTTGGAGGCTTAATTTTACTAAATAATATAACATTTTCAGATACAATTCGTCCTCTTTCGCAATGAATTAATCCATTTACAAAATGAATTTGTTCTTCTTGAAGAGGGACAAAATGTTGAAGGCAACCAGACTATATTTGCAGATGCAGAAAGAAGAAATGCATACTCTTTTAGAAGAAATTGCATCGGTTTACTGATGATTTAGAAGACATTTTACAACTTTGTACAACTCGTACAAAGCCATGTACGCATTTTTAAATGAGTTTTTCTTCTCTATGGTGAGGCTGCTCTTTCGCTGCTTCAGTCATTGGAGGTGATCGCGGATAAACCCTCTACTATTGTTTCACGTAAAGGATGTTCTCCCGGACTATTTTTATTCTGGTTGCTTTTATGATTTTGTCCCTGTTGATGAAGGACGAATTCAATCTGAAACTGCTATATCGTCACTTGAGAAGCAACACCACGAATCTGACTTTATGCAACTTTTCTGGGGGAAGAATAAATTTATTGATTAGAATAATACTGAACTACATTTAAGATAATCTCGATTAAAATCCCGGTTCGCACGTTTTAAACAATTTTACCTATCTTATTTCCCCTAGAAAGTTGCTGTTATCGATAGATAGTTATCTAAAGGTTAATAATACCTATCATTTTAGATCGTTAAGCTCGTGAACTGTAATGATTTCAAAAACGAGAATTTGGGAACATATGATAATTTTGAGTGGTTTAGCCGAAATGCCGTAGTAACGTAGTGGCTCCAACATCCTCCCCCCCCACAGATAAAACATAACTACTTCGTCATACCGTCACTAAAGGTTAGAAGGACCACAATGTTACCAATAGACAGTTATCTAACGGTTAATAATATAATGTTGGAATAAAACATCAACTTCGTTAAGCTCGTGAACTGTAATGATTTCAAATACGGGAATTTGGGGACATATTATGGTTATTTTGAGTGGTTTAGCCGAAATACCGTAGTAACGTAGTGACTTCCAACAGTTGCCAATAGTTAGATACGAGGTGTTGCCTCTTAGGAGACGATTTATGAATTTGTTATGTACCTACTATAACAACTTATGAAAAGATATGTAGGTTTTAATGAATTGATTTAATACCCTCAGAACCCTGAAGATATCATGATGAGTAGAAAGGTACTATTTTCATGCTCAAAGCCGAAATCACTTGGAAGATTTGGAAGCCACTAGTCTATTTCAAATATAATAAGACATGGGGGGTCTGGATAGCCGTGCTCGTTCGCCGGCGCGTTTCTGAGTCCGAGACACGAACCGATCCTTGCGGGGAGTGAGTTCAAATCTCGGGTGCCGGGCGCGTTTTCGTCCGTTCGCGACTCGCCGCCCATCTCGTCACAACCCGGGGTGATTCATGGTGACGAATTTTGATCTTCCCTTTGGAAGACAGTTGTAATTCAACCTGAAATGGTTCTCTAATTTACTTCACTTTTACATAATAGAATATAATATTTCGTCGTAATCGTCACAGTGATGAGATTTTATTCGGTACTTATTATTCTTACATCTTTCTTCGTTTTACTGAGGTGCGAGATCGTTGCTCCTTCTCTGTAGAAGTTAGGGAGACCCTGAGGATTATCTGAGAGACTGGTCGAAAAATATAGTATGTAGGGTAAGGTATGTAAGGTAAATATATATGTAGGGAGCGAACGTTTTGTCCTGCAGAGCTCCAGGAGGTCTCAAAAATTTTTAAAAATTCAATACTATTTAAAATTGGTGAACAAACGATACCTTTATTTCGAGTTTTCGAGCTAGGGCACTGTTGAAAATTTCAACCCTCAATTTTCACCCTTTAGAAGTGGGTGACATCAACCAAAAGCTTCGGGGCGCAACTAGACCCCAAATGGAGCCTACATACCAAATTTCATTAAAATCGGTCCTTGGTAACTAAGAAACAGGTCGCGTGCGGCGGACGAACGGCAAAATTGTTATTCGATTTTTGGATTCTACGTACCTTAAACGTAAACCAACAACTTTTATTTTCTTTGTTGAAAATATTAAACACTTTCATGATCAAAATTTGTTGAAAAAATGTTGTTTGTCGGTCTGTGGTCGGTTCCTTGTCCTCATGCTGAGTCGAGGAAACATCTGTTCGAAGCATTTTGTCACACGAATGAAACCCGCCACGTTCCACGTTGATATGTTGTTGTCAATGAGGGGTTTCGCAAACATTACACCTCATTGCCTCGAAAATGTCTTGCGGTTTCCCAGTCCACTCAATTAATAAAAGAAATCCTTCTCCGATACACGACAGGAGGCGCTGTTCACAATGGAAGATATAAGAGATGGCAAGATTAAGAAATAGGTCGAGGTCGTTTCTTTGACAACCTACGCAATGTGAAAATCAAAATAAACCAAAATCTGCAAAGTTGGCGACACTGTGAAGTGTCGTCACAAACAGTAACACGATCAAACAGAATCAAAGCGGGTATGGCCATCTAAGGCAATACTCTCTTCACAATCATGCTAACGGCTTCCTACATTCAAAAACACTAATCCACGTTCCAAAAATTTCCATCAGATTTCCTGAATACGCTCCATGACTGAGCATAATCGAAATTATGAGTCATCATTTCAAAGCCAACCGCCAACTGTCCTCTGAATTCTAGCAAGATCTGACTTGAATCTTGGCTGTACTTGATTTAATGACGAACATCCTGGCGTTACCGTTCGTACAATCAAAGACCAAATTCAACAGACAGCATAAATGCTGACCGTCCATGAGAAATCGTACCTACCATATCTTATATACAGAAATCGGGTTTATTGCATTTCCTGGTAGACGATAAGTTTCTGAACTCGATGCCATTTTCAGATTGCCGATATCTCAATCCGTGGAAGTTAACAATTTTTTAGACACTTTTTGTTTTTGGGACAGGACAAACCCTTAGTCACATACCATAAATTTTGATCTATTGTAAAGAGAAACTTTTTATTTATTTATTTATATTTTGTTTTTAAAGAGAAGAGTGGCTCTAGAAGGCTACAAGGTAATTTATTCTGGCGGTGGTTTTTGCAATTTATCGATGATTTTTTCCAGTTATCGATTCGTAAAATGGCCTACGGATCCAGAAACAACGTTCAGTTTCTTGTAAGAATCAATACCTAGTAACCCGAAAAAGTCGACTTTTTAACCCTGACTTCGGTGTCGATCTCCTGAAAAATTTGCTCCCGGGTTTTCCTGAGGGCGATCACATATAGGTGCAAGATGCCCGTTTCTGAGAAGTAAGCCGTCAAAATTATTACTGAGTGTAACATGAATTATCGTCGTATCAAACGAAATATTAGACATTTTTCCGTTAGCCCGGCACGAATGTCCCCAACTGCGAACCCAACGCGAGCGAAGTCGTCGAGCGAAGCTATCTCCAAAATAGATGTCTACACTATACATGTCCACACTGCCAGAACAAAGATGACGATGATGTGCTCCACACCTTCTTCAAATGCACCAAATGGGCGCCTGAAAGTCAGCTGATGGCAGAGCTGGGGTTAGCTCCCCAGAGTTCAACACCGGTGGCTGTTGTCAGCAGGGTGCTGGAAGGTGAAAGGAGCTGGACTTCTGTGGCAGAGTACACAGAGAGCATCCTGACAAGGAAGATACTCTTAGAACGAGAAAGAGAGATGAGAGAGCATCTGGTCCGCCCCCTCACACATAACTCTCACACCCCAGGACTCAGCCCGAAGTAATGTGTTAAACGGTTCCGGGCTGAGTTCCAACGAGGGAGAAAAGGAGGTGCTTTTTTAGTGGGTTTGAATCCCACATAACCGGAAGATGCGGATCCTTCCAGGTATCTTACGAGATCCAACTCCACCTGTGGATCTTAAAGATTTTCTCACCTGCCTGCCGAAAAAAAGACTTCTCACCAGAATGCGGGGGAGTCGGATTGAACTTTATTCACATAGTTTTGCTATTTTGTTTGGGTGCAGATGGAAATTCGAATTTTCGGCCGATTTCCCCTGTTCCAACTGATTAGTATTTTATTTTCCCAGTATTTCATTCCTGTCGTTGTAAGGTTTTTGAAAGAAATAAAATAAAAATAGGTAAGATGAAATGAGGCATTTGGAGTGTTACTAAAATACACTTGTGAAACGTCGCTTGCGGCCGTCTACCCTGGTAGACGGGATGCGGAGAGTGGGGTCCGATGGGCGGACGGAGACCCGTCTGCTCGGCTGAGCACTACACTTTGGAAGTGTTAAGAGCTAAATCCTGATCTGGCTTAATCCCAAATTTTCACTTTTTAAATAAAATTAAAATGAATGGATCAAGAGTTGAGATGCTCCCAAACAAAAATTCTCCTTATGTTTGTAAGAAATTTGGGGAAATTTAAATTATTTGACAATTTTTGATATTATTCTTTTTTAAAATTTATTATTTATTTTTATTATTATTATTATTATTATTATTATTATTTTTTAACGTTCGTATTATGTATATATTTTCTTCATCCGTAACATTTTTCTTCATCATTGACAATTTTTGTTTGCTCCAATATTTTTCAACTTAAAGTTATTTATTTTTATTTCATTCTGATCTCTTTTTTAACATACTCCATTTCGTAATATTGAATTTTATAGATGCCTAACTTATTGCGAAGAAAAGTTTACATAATTGTATTCGCCAAAAGTTTGAATTGATTGATCAAAAGTTCAACTTAATAGGTTCTTAAATGAGTGATAAGAAAATCGTATTAAGTACCTATTACGAAGAAAGGAATATTATTTAATACAGATATTCGGTAGGAACGCGAGAAAGATAGTACAATTAACCAGTTGATCAATAACGTTTGAAGGAACAGTTTGACCGACTTAAAAACTCCCAAAAACAAGAAGGAAGAGGTCTCTCAGTTTAGTGCGTCATGAACGACAAACTTTTTTGTTTATTATTTTCAATAATAAACCTTTGGAATCGAACAAGAAAAAAAAATTCAACACCCCCCTCAAAATTTGATGGATTACGTTTCAAGGTACGTAGAATCCAAAAAACGAATAAAAATTTGGCCGTCCGTCCGCCGTACGCGGCACTTTTGCCACTTAGCATTGACCGATTTTGATGAAATTTGGTATGTAGGCTCCATTTGGGGTCTAGTTGTGCCCAGAAGATTTTGGTTGATGTGGGTCACTTCTAAGGGTTGAAAAATGAGTTTTGAAATTTTGTAAACGCCCTAACTCAAAAAATTTGGATATAAAGGTATTGTTTTTCCTTCAATTTAAGATTCTATAGAATTTTTAGAATTTTTTGAGACCACCCGGAGCTCTGTAGGACAAACCGTTCGCTCACTACGAGAATTTAAAGTTTGGACATACGATAAATCAGAAACACGAGTGTGAATCGCAAAATAGGTCTAATCTCCGTTCAAATTAAACCTGACCGAAATGCGATAGATGTTTTTCTTCATGTTGGATGGTTGGTGGCTTTGCAGACGAGTGATCTACATAGAAAAATAGAAAATAATAAACCATTGTGTAATAATTTGCAGCGTTTTTAAAATTATAGTAACAATCAGCCTTATTTTTTAAATATATTCTCCTAATATTTATGGTGTTTCATTTGTTTTGTTTAATAAGTAAAAAGTATTAGACAATTAGAAATTTTTTTTAAAAATAACCGTTCCGTAACTCATTTCTCAATCCTCAAGGAAAATCGTTCCATAGCACTCACCCCGATACTCCCTGGAAATTTCACCATTTCGTACGAGTTGGGACTGAGAGACAGTGTTTTTAAAAAAATTTGCATTTTGCGCACACTCCCATTGTTCTGACGCCGATGAAACCGAGTTGAATGTTCAAGGGCGAACCCGCACATTCCATCAGTCAAACCGTTGTTGTCCCAAAAGTCTCGAAAGTTGGTCTCTTCGACGTGGAGTTCAATTCGCCGCTGTGATTATCCAGAAATTTCTCCTGACTTGGGTTTTTGCCAAAGAATTGTTAAAACTAATTCAGGGTCCCTTAAATTACGAGTTTGAATATTCACGATCAGCGTGGAATTTCTTGTAGGACCTAAGACAATTTATTTATTTTGGGACCATCCTGTTGTTTGAACTACGTTTATAGTCATAACTTGTAACATAATCTTGAGAAATGGAGAACCATAATTGGGTGGGAAGCTGGAAACTCCTGGTCTCGGGAAGGTAGCTGCGACCTGCAAGACATTTGTGTCGTGAGGGAAAAATCTACCTCTTCGCGAAAAGGAAAACTAGGCAAAATCTCTTACCCACAATAACGAACATTCAAGGAGGCTGTTTTTGAAGTTCAGGGCTTAAATACGACTCTAAGGCCACCACCTCCCAGAAACGCAATTTCGATCATTAATTCAAATTCTGGAATAGATTTTCTTTTATTCAACTGTAGTTACCTAATCCATGGATGTATGTCAATAAACAAAGAGCATTATTTATCTAGATTTATAAACAATTGGGTAGAATAATTGTCATATTGTGCAAGTTCCTACTTATGTTTATTTGTTGCACTAAAAAGAAACGCTCAAGTTGAATACTACACTTTATTTGGTTCGATTTCCAAAGTTTATGTGATCATTATAATAATAAAAGGCACTAAAATCTCACCTGTTGATTTTTATAATGGTGTGTTCTTTGTCTGAACGATATAACATTACTTTGAATGCGAATTATTGGTATGGAATTCCATTAATTTTAGAAAATTCGTTGTTCTTGTTAACGATTTCGATAAATTGCAAAAAACCTGCGCCGTCATCAATCGTCTTGCGATTATCAGGATCGGTTTATTACGAATGAAAATACCTAGGTAATACTGATTACTGGGTTCATAATGAGGGAGGTTGATGATAATGCCAAGGTTGAAAAAACTGAAGGCATCCAATCGCTCAGAGTTTGTTGAGTGTTACAATAATTTATCAGAAAATCGTTTCAAAAAAGTAAATTGGAGTGCTTCAACCGTGAGGGTACTTATTTCCTGCATTGTGTGTTATGGGTGGGACAGGAAGAACGTAGAGTACTATTTATATTCACCTGAGTGGGACAGGAGGATACATAAATATTTATTTCTTTGTCACAGACAATTTTTTTGTACAGTTCAACAATAGAAAAATGCAAAAAAAAAACATTATAACATTAGATGATACCTACTTAATCTTATCCGAATAGTAAGTCACATAAATTAGACTATTATTACTTGATTTCCTCGATCATTATTTTCACACTATTTGATCATCTTAATTTTTTTTAAATTTGCGAAGTTTGAGTCTATGCTCAAGATTATTGCTCACTAATTTCATCAGTATTCTTTCAGTATAATATCGAGGTGTTAGTGGTAAAAGTGATCAAATTCATTTGAGAATAGTGTTCAGGAGAGCCTGTTAATGTTCACCCACACATGTCATGGACTGAACCATGTTAAACCAAATAATTTCATGTTAAGTAAGCTCAGTAATACATGTAATACTTGTTAAGTAAAATCGCTGCAAATTATTACACAAAGGTTTATTATTTTTCTATATTGATCACTCGTCTGCAAAGCCACCAACCATCCAACATGAAGAAAAACATCGATCGCATTTCGGTCAACTAAAATTTGAACGGAGATTAGGCCTCTTTTGCGATTCACATTCGTGTTTCTGATATATCGTCCGTCCAACCCTTAAATTCTCGTAGGGAGCGAACGGTTTGTCCTACAGAGCTCCGCGTGGTCTCAAAAAATTCTAAAAATTCTATAGGATCTTAAATTGAAGGAAAAACAACAACTTTATATCAAAATATTTTGAGTTAGGGCGTTTTCAAAATTTCAAAATGAATTTGTCACGTGAATCTAATCAAATGCAATTTGATCACGAGTGTTTCACTGGTTCATTCAGGTAAAAGTTTACCTATTTTATTATTTTTTGCCATTTTGGTTTATTATTTTCAATAATGAACCTTTGGAATCGACCAAGAAAAAAAAATTATAACACCCCCTCAAAATTTGATGGTTTACGTTTCAAGGTACGTAGAATCCAAAAATCGAATAAAAATTTGGCCGTCCGTCCGCCGTCCGCTGTACGCGGCACTTTTGCCACTTAGCATTTTAGCGATTTTGATGAAATTTGGTATGTAAGCTCCATTTGGGGTCTAGTTGTGCCCCGAAGATTTTGGTTGATGTAGGTCACTTCTAAGGGTTCCAAAATCAATTTTGAAATTTTCAAAACGCCCTAACTCAAAACATTTCGATATAAAGGTATTGTTTTCCCTTCAATTTAAGATTCTATAGAATTTTTAGAATTTTTTGAGATCACCCGGAGCTCTGTAGGACAAACCGTTCGCTCACTACGAGAATTTAAAGTTTGGACATACGATAAATCAGAAACACGAGTGTGAATCGCAAAAGAGGCCTAATCTCCGTTCAAATTAAAGCTGACCGAAATGCGATCGATGTTTTTCTTCATGTTGGATGATGGTTGGTGGCTTTGCAGACGAGTGATCTATATAGAAAAATAAAAAATAAAAAACCATTGTGTAATAATTTGCAGCGTTTTTCGTCATAAGTCGGTTTTTAACTCTCGGTCCGGAGAGACCAAAACCTCATTTTCTCGGAAAATGAACTTGATCACTTTTACCACCAACCCCCACGATATGTGAAAAGACGAAAAATCGTCTACAGAAGCAACTTTTGAAAGCGACGTTTGTGAAGTCAGAAACTTTCCAGCTGATTGGAAAAATCGTGTTTCATGTTAGGGACTTTATCAGCAATACCGCTTGAATATTACTATTGCACCAAATAATTCTTTCGTGTTGATTTTGCTCCATGTGTGGGAACCCACTTAACTCGGCACACTTCCTTGGAGAAGTCAGGAATTATAATTCATTAAGCACACTATTGGAAATCCTAGTGTCATCGAAAACGTGTTCGATGCCTCGTTCCACGATCGATACTGTCAAACATCGATCCAACCTCGACTTAATTGAATCCCTCCTTCCTCAGCCCCGGTTTGATGTTCATGAAACAATCAGGTTGCCCGGCGGGACCACTCATAATCGCCCCTTGAATATCCTATGAGGAATGGACAAGCCACGAGCAAATGAGCGGGTAGTTCTCTCCTCCCCTAAAACGTCGGAAATTTCGTCATGCATTTTTCACCGTCAATCCCTGTAGAAGCACAACATCTCAAGGTCCGAGAAATTAGTTATAAAGCCAGAATAATTGCGACGAATCCGGCAATTAGGGTAGAAGGCAGCAGCGCCCTGGCTGGCCGGATTAATGCCCGTTATTTCACTGCCTAGCCGTACTATTGCATCCATATTTTATTGCCAATTACAAATGGGTATTTCTTGTTGCTAACGGTGAAACGTAACAATCGCAAATTATTTGTGGTTTCGTCATCTAAGGTAGGTATTTCATTCTCTAGAAAGGGTACTATACAATGGAATCGGTCAAATCTTCCAATATTTTTCTCATCAACTCGAAGTTGCATGGGAAATTCGGCTTTCGCATTGTTCTCATTGTCATTTGAGTTTTTTGCTTCCAACCAAAACGTGTCGTTTCTGAATCTGGCAACTTCAAATTTATAGAAAAACATTTGTTGAGTGTAAGAGACGTACAGAACAGGTAAAAAGGAAAGTAAGAGTTAATTGTTACTAGCCCACTTGAGATTGTTGTTTTTTTCCATGCACTATACAGTAATAATACGCAATAAGTTTCTTCACATAATATTATAGTAGATGGTCCCTTACAAATTTCATTTCTCTCGGATTATTCATTGCGCATTCACAAAACTTGGAGGGTAGTTGGTAGTTCTGATGTCCCCTTTTGTACCGGACTCAATCATATTGTGGAAACGAGGACGCTATGTGCCAGTCCCACTAGGAAGACTATCCTTTGTGGTTCATTCGTATGACACTTCGCGTAGATAATTAAAACGTATATCTATATACATAAAACCCCGCATGTACGTACGTATGTACGTATGTCGTTCGCACGTGGGGGACCCGGGTTCGATTCCAGGCCGTGACATAAATTTGTTTTGTAATTAGATAAACTACGTGTTTATTGACACTTTGTTTTTTTTGGCGTACTTTGTTGTTGACATTTTATGTCGCGGTATTGCGGATTTCTTTTCACACATCGACGATTTGTTTTTGCCTGCTTTTAGCAGGCTTTTCAGCATAAAATGGCGATTTCTACCAAAAAACTTAATTTTCACTCCAGAATGTTTAAATTTTTAAACTTTTTTTAATAATTAAAATTTAATTTTTTTTAATTTAAGATTTTTTAAAAATTTAAAACTTGAAATTAAATTATTTTTTTTTTCAATTTAAGAATTTTTTTAAATTTAAAAATTGAAATTAAAAATTAAATTTTTTAAAAGATTTAAACTTAAAATTGGCCAATTTTTTTCATCAGCTATTTGTTTTATTTTAATTAATAGCTTTCAAGTTTTGCCCGCATTCCCCGTATAATTACGAACATTTTGGAAGAAGACATAATTAATTTGTCTCATATATTGCATTCTAAATTTGGTTTTGCTCAGCTTCAAAATAGAGCAACATTGATGGTTATTTCCCTTCACCCTTCATAGTATGAAGGTGACTAGGGTTCATAATTTTGAAATAGTGTGATATTAATGTGTGAGTCTAGTCAGGAACTACGAGTATAACGAAAACGTTTATCAAAGTTGGGTGGGCAGTATAGCTTCCTCTTATTGGTCCAAAAATGCTTTATTGCATTATTGAAACTTGATTTCACGATCATGTTGATGGTTTTCCTCTACAAACCTCTACACGATTGAGAAGTCGATCGCGATTATGTTGATTTTTTACTTTCTGCATGTATTTAACCCTCAAGAACTCATAAATGTCATCAAAATCAGAAAATGATTTCGTGTAGTTATCCCTGATACAAGAGTTGATCCTAATTTATACAGAAACCTCTTACATTCAAAATGCGAGTGGACATTTTGATTTCCGAGGACCCGAAGTTAGTGGACTTATTTCAACTTCCTTACTTTCAATAGAGAGGGAACAAAACATGAGTGGAAATACGGGAAAACTTGAGATTTCAAAAGTTATTAGAAGGTTATGGTCCCGTTTTTATCACTCCTCATAACATACTATTCGCACAGCTACTTTAATTATCAATCGTTTTATTTGTTTAAAAAAACAGAAAGTATAAAATACGTCATTTCTTCATTTGACTTAACCCTTTATGGCGCAAGTCAGGGATTTTGGTGAATCTTTTTTATATATATTTTATATAATATATAAAATATATATAAAATTGATTATATATTACATGATTATATATTATATAATTATATATTATATGATTATATATTATATAATCAAGTAGACAAATAATAATAATGATTATTTGTCTACTGGTCTCACCAACAACAAATTTCTGATGTATTGTACCAAAGTGTTATTGTCAACAACTTATTTAACTAGGAGAGCCAAGACGACAAAAACAATATATTTACATGATTAGGACCCAGTTTCTGGGGTCGAAACGTTTTCATTAAAAGAATTAATCCAAGACAAGACTGGTCATTCAACACCCCGAATTATTATTATTCCACTTGTCATCAACACACCAGACTATAATATAATATATTATATATAACATATTATGTTATATCGATTTATTTACCTAGACGGTGCAATTTTGCAAATTTCCTACCCTACAACACGGGCCAAGCCTAACGTCGGGTAGGAAATCTGGGCAAATCGCATCGCTTTGTGCATTTTCTTCCTATAAAAATTATACAAAATGGAGCCTATGAAAAAATCTATCTATCTATAATTGGCATTAATATGTCTTCTCGCTAGGGCCAATCCAAAATGTTGTGGCGAAAGTAAATAATTCCACTGGGCTAGTAATTGCACAGCTCGGTATCCTCAATGAGCCTCACGAGTCACCTTGATTACCTTTTAAAAACGCGTTTATTAAACCGGATTCTCGACCCCAGAAAGTCCTTATCGGAGCGTGCCATCTTGCCCCTGGACCAGGGTTTCTCGTCTGGTGGTTGAGGGCGTACAGGTGTTTCGAGCCACCTGTTCTCTTCAGTCTCGTGCCGTACACACGACCACCCTGTTCTACCACACACACACACATACACACCCCTACGTGCGCATTCGCTCAGTCTCACACGTACGCACAACGCACACTCACACATCGCGCCTTCACCTTTTTAAACCACACGATCAACTTGAGTGGAAGGTTTTTTTGTTTCCTGGTGCCTTCAGCTTGTTAATAAATTCCCAACTCAAGGTATTCATAAGCTGTCTGGTGGTAACGTAGAATTGAGTACTAAGGGCACTAATGCACTCCTCGTTGAATACTGTAAAAGTTGTGAGAAATCCTGACAGGAACGTTGGCAATTTAGGTTTATTATTTTCAATTATGAACCACTGAAAATAAATTTTTCAATTACCTCCCACTTCACTACAATTTTCCATATCGACACCTTTCTTCCGATCGAAGAAGGAAAACACGAAATTATTATCATTACTGGTTTCTTGGTCGATTCCAAAGGTTCATTATTGAAAATAATAAACCAAAAGAACCACGAAAATCGGTTGAAAACTGAGGCCTGAGCAGACGACACAAGATTTCATCACACACACACATACAGACATACACCTATGGATTTCTCGCGGATTTTGATTCAGAATGGTCTAAAACGGGTTAGTGTGTGGTTATGGTTTATTATTTACAATAATGAACCTTTGGAATCGACCAAGAAAAAAAAAATTTTTAACACCCCCTCAAAATTTGTTGGTTTACGTTTCAAGGTACGTAGAATCCAAAAGTCGAATAAAAATTTGGCCGTCCTTCCGCCGTACGCGGCACTTTCCCCACTTAGCGTTGACAGATTTTGATGAAATTTGGTATGAAGGCTCCATCTGGGGTCTAGTTGTGCCCCGAAGATTTTGGTTGATGTAGGTCACTTCTAAGGGTCAACAAATTAATTTTGAAAACGCCCCAAAATACGAAAATTTTGAAAACGAGAATTTTTTGATACCACGCGGAGCTCTGTAGCACAAACCGTTCGCTCCCTACGAGAGTTTAAGGGTTTTACGTACGATAAATCAGAAACACGAGTGTGAATCGCAAAAGAGGCCTAATTCTGTTCAAATTATAGCTGACCGAAATGCGATCGATGTTTTTCTTCATGTTGGATGGTTGGTGGCTTTGCAGACGAGTCATCTATATAGAAAAATAATAAACCATTGTGTAATAATTTGTAGCGTTTTTTTTTTTCCTGTTGAGTGATGTCCAACTTTACAACAGATCAATTGCATAAGAACGACCAAGTCTTACTGTGAGACGTCACAAAAAGGGTGTACAAGTATGGGTCCAGACGCCCGACTTCTGGTGCATTCATAAAAATTAAGCAGAAGGTACGTTGATTCGTCGCAGCAAAAAATGTCAGAGAAGATATTCAAGTTCAGGCCCAGAAGAAATAAAGAGGGTTTTAAGCAACATGGAGAAATTACGGTCGGGTTTTCGTGGTAAAAACTCCCGTAATGATGGGATTCTAGAACGTGAATCATACAGGCGTGTGTCGCTAATGGTATGAAAGCAATCCCTCGGTTGAAGTTAAGTCCACGAAAGATTTACTAGTGATTTATTCCTATCGAGCACACATTGGAAGCCCCCATTCGTTCCCGTTAGAGCAAAAAAAAATGGTCAATGTAAATAAATCCGGTGTCACAATCATCGGGAGGGAAGAAAAATACCTTTTTTAGAAAGCGGGTCTTTTTTAACGAAAGGGAGTCTATCGATTCCCTGCGGCCCCCAAATGACATCACATTTTCTTGGCCATTCAGTCGAAACCATCGATTCGTCCTTAGCAGGGCTTTTAAGGAGAGAAACATCTGATAAGCGAAGGTGAATGGTGAAAACAATCTCGTTGTTTCTGTGTTTACAGATTGACGCTTCGAGCGGGTTTTCCGAAGAGACGTCACGTTTATCACGCGTCACTCCAACAGGTTGACAATTGCATTAAGAATCGGTATCGCAGGCATCTTTGTTCAACGATTGTTTATTATTGGAGCTGTCTGTCTAGGATTGATGACAAAAAACAATCACTAACACTGGTATTGTTTCATTTAAACAAGGCTTGAAATAGTTGATATTTTTGTTGAAATATTGTCGACATTATCTTAATTAATTCGATTACAACTCCCAAAATTGAGGTAAATTTCGATTGTTATGCAAAACTAACCTCACCACGAGATTTAACGGTAAAAAGTACCTACTGCCAGGTCATGTACGATATGTATGGGTTTTGAGAAGAAATACAACGGCGCATCGAAATTGTGCACCCAATACGCACTTTTGTGCATCCAAAAATTCAACTGAAAGTTCAGTTTTTCACGAAATTTATGTAGCATCTGAATCTGAAGTGAAAATACGTGGTATCGGTTCTTATTTAACCCTAATTGGACCATGGTGTCACTAATGTCACTGAAAACATCCTAGGAATCCCATAGCTGTCCCAAGGTGTCACCAGATTAACTAGATTTAAATTAAAATTAAAAAAACAATGGACAGATCTGCATTTTTTGAACAATTTTTTGTAAGTTATTAAAATTTTGAACATTTTTTTATCGATTTATTTGGACATTTTTGTCATAACTCTATTTTGAGACTAAAATATCCCACAAAAAAATTCTGCTGCCCATTTAATTTAAAATTTCAATTTTATTTCTGGTTTCTCTGGTGACACCTTGGGACAGCTGTGGAATTTTTGAGATGTTTTCGGTAACACTTGTGATACCATGGTCCAATTAGGGTTAAGGAGGTCTCAGTCGGCGTTCGTTCCTCGTTCCGGGTTAGTTTCCCTGAATTGCAGGGGCAAAAACTTTTTAAAATGTAGCTAAGTTTGAAATTTTCAAGGATTTTTGAAATTTATTAGTGCATCGGCCTCGGGAATTGAAAAACTGAAAGATTGACGCTGGAATCATCAAAATTGAACAATAAATGCCAAAGAAAAACGCTGCAAATTATTTCATAAAGGTTTATGATTATCAACGTCCTTCAAACTTCATTCCGGTTTCTCAGCTACAAAATGGTACACAAATTCTTTACAAATCTAACAGTCTACAATATTTTTACGATCAAGAAGAAAACTTTAAATTTAGGATTGTTTAAATTAAAAATGGTTAGATAGGGTACAAAAATTATTATTCAAAAATTATCAAATTAAAACATTAACATTGACTTTGAATTAAAAATTTTAGTTTTAATTCCTAATTTAAATTCATACTCGACACTTATTATCTATGATTAATACACTGACCGACCCATATGCTGGGTTCCTATGTGTCCTATGTTAAATATAGTATATTACTCTATTTTTAAGTGCTGTAACCTAATAATCAAAATATTCACTAAGTTAATCATACTTGATATGATAATAATACTGATGGTAATAATACTGATGGTACTTGATAATAATCTGAATAAAGTTTATAGTGAAGGTTAGGTGACCTAACCATGAGTACTAAGTTTATTTGCAAGAAATAAACGCTTCACAAATGGGAGTTGTGAATGCCTTCATGCAGAAATTTGATTACTCAAAACGGAGTACAACTTGAAGAAAAACATCGATCGCATTCCGGTCAGCTAAAATTTGAACGGAGATTAGGCCTCTCTTGCGATTCGCTCTCGTGTTTCTGATTTATCCTCGTTCTCGTAGGGAGCGAACGGTTTGTCCTACAGGGCTCCGCGTGATCTCAATTGTTCTGAGGTTTATTATTTTCTGTATATAGATCACCCTTCTGTATAGATCCCCCTCCCTTACCAACCATGGGTACCTACTAGGCCATTTTTCAAAATTTCAACCCTTCATTTACATTTGGTTGGTGGTTGGGGTTGAATTTTTCAAAAATGCCCGAGTAGGTAGTAGGTACCTACGGTTGGTAGGGAGGGATCTATACAGAAGGGTGATCTATACAGAAAATAATAAACCTCAGAACAATAATTTCCAGCGTTTTGGATTCTACGTACCTTGAAACATAAACCATCAAATTTTTAGGGGGAGTTAAAACTTTGTTTCTCTTGTCTCTTGATTCCAAAGGTTCATTATTGAAAATAATAAACTAAAAGGGCCAACATTTCGTGGTTTTTTTGGCTCCCACAAATTAAGCACAACTTAGACACCGTCGAAGAAATTTCGGACTTGTGGTTATTTTTCAGGCAGAATAAGTCCAATTTACCTGGGATGTACCGTCCATCCTACTTTGTATCGGCAGATTCGTGAAAGTTGAAATCAACTGTTCATTCTAGTATTCAGAAAATGTTCAAAAAGGCGGAATTTCTATTATTTATTTTAAGTAAGAATAAGCCGTGAAAGAGGATGTTGAATTCATGTTCTCATACTTTCACTGCCAACCCTGCCTGGTATTTTATCGATTTTTTTTTTTTTTTTTTTTTTTTAAAGAAATTTTTGATAAGAATCCTCCATCGAAAAAGTTCGTTTTAAAGTTTTAAACGTTCGTTATTGATTTTAGTCAGGAAAACAACTCGTTTCAAAGTCAACAATGCGAGTGTAATAATTTTAATCGCTCAAGTAGACAAGAAATGATCATAAAACATCTTAAGACCACGTTCATCTATTGTTCATGTGCGGCAATCAAAAATGTGGGAACAAAAAACGAAATTTGAACATGTCAAAGTCTTAAGGATTATTAACGTCAGTTAATCACGATGCTCGGGAGGAAGTTCCCAAAGTTTTTTCCTTGTTTTGACCAGTAAAATTGCGCGTACTGAAGCCGTAAAAACTGGTATCAACGTTGAAAAAGTTTTCAGTGCCTCGATAATTATTGTCAACTGGGAATGAGTGACTATTAAACCTGCTCCTCACGATCGTAATTTATGCACTCTCGACGAGAAATTAACGATCTTGGGTTCGATTCAAGGGAAAACCAAAGTATCATCCACGTTAACTAGATCGTATTATCGTTTCTTTCTATCTGCTGCAATGATAATAAAAATTAAACCTTACCGTTCGGATTGCTCCTGTAAAATCGGTTGGAGCTCCATTAAAAATATAAATATGTGGAATTGATGGAAATAATTACTGCTGTGATATTATCGTAGGGTCGAAAAACGGTGTTAGGTTAAATCTCATTCGAACACACTAACAGTCGATAATAGCAGGTATCAGGAATATTACAGGTAGGATTTTGATTCATCTTGGTTTAGAATCGAGGTTCGTAAAAATAACGCCACAAAAACGCGAATTCGATTTACTTACGTGGTGGTTTGACCGTACCTACAACACAATAATTATTATTGTTATTATAAAAATTATTATTCATGACGGATTCCTTTGAGAACACCAAGGCGTGAATGACTCGCCGAGCTTTGGCAACAGCTGTTTGCTGAATTTAAGAAGCACTGAGTGCCTCCATCACATAAGTAGTCGCCTCTTGAACTAATATACGTTTCAGAAATTTCAGAATAAATTTTGGATCCGCTACTGTCCACAATTCTCAAATTTTGTGGGAGTTAGTTAAACTTATTTTATGGTCATTCAATCAATAAGAGTAAGCGTATGAATAGAAGTGAATTAAAAATAATAACGTTAAGTTGTTAATCAAAGGCCGAGCAGCAACAGCGAGCTTTTTTTTTAAATTTATTGACAGTGGATTTTTTTAAACCCATATAGCCACATGGTATTTACATTGCTTACATCATACAACTTTAGTACAGTACTTTAAATAAGAAAGAATAAGTAGATTTCTAAAAAATATTTGTGGAATTGTACACTGATTATTTTAGAATTGTATCTCAGCGTCTCTGGCCATTTTCAGCATCACTCTTCAGCTTTCTCGGAATATACATGGAAACGCGTCTAAATTTCCATAAACACGCTGACGAAACAAAAATTAAAGCAACCAAATCAATAAATATTGTAAAAGCTATATCTGGTACAAGGAAAGGAGGTCACCCGAGTAACGTTTTGAACGTTTATAAAGCTCCTGTAAGATCTCAACTGGATTATGGCGGACAAATAGCGGGTTCAACGGCAACACAACTCCGATCGCTCTCAAAACTCAATACGGTACAGAATGCAGGAGTTCGAAGCGCCATTGGTGCATTCCGAACTACACCCATTAACGCTCTTCTTGCGGAGGCAGCTAAACCTCCCCTGCCGCTACGTCGGAAAATGCTTATAAGGAGAAACATAATGAAAACCTTGGCGGAATGATCGCATCCACAACATAAAACTGTTAGGAAATGGTTCGGGTTAGGAGAATGCATTGCTCCACGAGATGAATACCACAACGTAGCTAACGTGCGAGAACTTTTGAATAATGGGCAACTATATATTTCACCTTGTCAACAGCAAGCTAATTTCAAATTGCCGTTAACTCTCTTTTCAAGAAATGATCCAGAAATGAATTTCAATCTGCACTAGGAAGAAAATTGTGTTTTTTGGAGGAAGAAATTCAGTTCGAAACGAGTTGTAACTCAAAAAGAAGCAGAAAATCGAAAAAATCAATAACTAACGTGTGGGTACTCTGTGAGCTCGTGATGACGAGGAGAGTATTTTTTTTGAGGTTTTTGAAATTGAAAAATGGAAACTTTGAAAATTCGCTCATCCACTCATGGTGCACGAACGGGATTTTTTTATCCCTTCCTTAGAAGAATGACTACGGAGTGTAATTGTGTAATAATTTATTACAGTCCAGCTGGCCATATCGATACCTTAAAGCGCAAATGCGCTATGTCCATACATCTTCCACATTTTTTGGTTTATTATTTTCAATAATAAACCTTTGGAATCGACCAAGAAAAAAAATTTTCAACACCCCCTCAAAATTTGATGGTTTACGTTTCAAGGTACCTAGAATCCAAAAATCGAATAAAAATTTGGCCGTCCGTCCGCCGTACGCGGCACTTTTGCCACTTAGCGTTGACCGATTTTGATGAAATTTGGTATGTAGGCTCCATTTGGGGTCTAGTTGTGCCCCGAAGCTTTTGGTTGATGTAGGTCACTTCTAAGGGTTCCAAAATCAATTTTGAAATTTTGAAAACGCCCAAACTCAAAAAATTTTGATATAAAGGTATTGTTTTTCCTTCAATTTAAGATTCTATAGAATTTTTAGAATTTTTTGAGACCACCCGGAGCTCTGTAGGATAAACCGTTAGCTCCCTACGAAAATTGAAGGGTTTACATTGAAATATACATATATAAATAAATCAAAACACGAGTGTGAATCGCAAAAGAAGCCTAATCTCCGTTCAAATTAGAGCTGACCAAAATGCGATCAATGGTTGGTGATTTTTATTTTTTTTTTTTTTTATTTATTTTTTTTTTCTTCATATTGGATGGTTGGTGATTTTGTAGACGAGTTCTCTATATAGGAAAATAATAAACCATTGTGTAATAATTTGCAGCGTTTTTTTTTTCTTCTGAAGAACGTAAATTCAACAAAACTATTTTTGACCTTCTTGGTGATAATAGATTGAGAATTTATTGGAGAAATTGAAGAGTTTAATGTTACAAGTCATTATTTTAGGAATTTTGCACTGGTGAAAACTTCTTTTGCCTTTTTCTGAAAACTCCGTTTTTGGACATAGCGCCTTTGTTCTTTAAGGTATCGATATATTAGATACCTGAAGGAGGTGTTAGTACGGTTCTGAGCCAAGTGGTTACCATGTAGACTGTAGATCTTCTCTCCCCTAAGTCTACACTATCTAACTCTTGTATCAATTCTTCCTCTATTTATCTACAAGATTCCTTTCCTCCGTTTCTTCTACTGGAGATCCCAAGATGCTCTCCTGATCTTATAAGAGTTTCTTATTCGAGTTTAATGAGGACTATCTTTGCAGGATGCTGGACGGAGCGGGGAGGTTACCTCCTCCTGGATCTCTGACGCCTCCCTCCGTCTCTCCGCCTCCTCCTCTCTGGAGGATACCTCAGTACCACCCCGTCATCCACCACTCGTCCACCTTTAAATCAGGTCAGTACTCTGAAAAGAAGACATTTTAACAATAACGTATTTTCGGAAAGTATAAACCTACGAAGAATTTTATAAAATATAGTTTACAAAGTAATAATAATAATTACTGAACCAAGCCAGTTTATTTTCTGAGGAAATCGAGGGTAAAAACAGCTCATGTCGGTCTCCCACCACTATCCTCCTTCCAAACCCTCTCCTGATCAGAAAATGGTGAAATCAGTGCCACCTGACTATTCAGTGTCTTGTTTTATGCGTTAAAAAAAATTCTGATCCTTCATACGCCCAGAAATACTATAAAAATATTGTCCTAAATAAAATGCCAACAATTCAGCGGGTTAGGGTGTACAGAAACGATCCCAGCTATCCACTCTCACTTTAACACATTTTTGGCAGAATCGAATGGGTACTTTCAGATAATTCAGGTCACAGTAACAGCGGTAGCAACGAAATGCCCGAGAAATCCATAAAATTTGACGCGAGGCACTTGGTAAAAAGATCCATTTACTCAAAGAATTCTAGAAAAGAGAGAGGAAGGTGAAAACGTCAGCCAAGTAGGTGTGGCACATAGCTTCCTCGTATCCATAACCCGATTGTATAGATGATCCGATGCATACCTAGTAGTTAACCTCGAAACATCAATCTCCGAGTACCTTCCACTACCCTCATAGGAGACCATCTACACGCTAATATGAACAATCCTGAGGAATTCAATCGATATTGGACTATAACTTCGTATAGTATGCTGGTTACAAGGATTTCATGACAGACACACAGACAGACAGACACGGAACCAAAATTATTCAGAAATGTCTGAAACGTAAAACGCGAGTGGAAGTTTCTATTTTGGAGAACTTTTTTTTCAACCTTGAAAAGTGAAAACAAATCATCCGCTACCTTCGTAGACTCGGAAGCGAAATGGGATTTGGATCGGAGTTGAGTAGTAGAGAACCACAGAGTAGGAAAATCCACCCGAGGAGGTTTAAATACAGATTTGATTATTAGTGACAGATAGTAGCCACTGCGCATGCTCCAACGTAAAATCCTTATAACAGCCATAACACTTACATTTTTCATCCGGATTTGATGAAATTTTCTAGGATTGTTCAGATTGGCGTATGGATGGTCCCTTATGATGAAATCATCTCCCCAGACTAATAGTAGTTGCTGCGCATGCGCAAATGTGAATTCCTTGAAACGAGATTTCTCAGGATTGTTCAGATTAGCGGGTAGATGGTCCCCTATGAAAATCATTACCTCCAGAATGATGGTAGCCGCTGAGCATGCGCAAACGTAAAATCCTTGTGACAGCCATGACTTCTACATTTTCCATCCGATTTCGACGAAATTTCTCAGGATTGTTCAGACGAGCTTGTGGATGGTCCCCTATGAAGGTAGTGCAAGGTACTTAGAGATTGATGTTTTGAGATTAATTACTATGCATCGGATGATCTATACAATCGGGTTATGGATACGAGGAAGCTATGTGCCACAACCACTTGGCAGACGTTTAGTGAGGAGACCACCCAGGACTCAAGGGCTGAACTTGAAATTAATCAGAAACACTGATTTTAGAAAAAGTTCACTTTAAAAAGTTTGTTTTAAAGTTTACTGAAGGAAGCCCAAGCCTAACATCCGTTCGAATTTCAGTTGATCAAATGCGATTGATGTTCTTTTCTTTGGATATAATTTTGTGCTGTACTCAGTTGTGCTCCCTTAGCAATCAAGGATCAAATGTCGTATTGAAGGCACCCACACTCTCTTATAGCGAAGTTATTGCTAGTAATAATGGAAAAGCCGATTCTATGCAGACGAGTGATTTGAACAATTAAATAATAAACCATTATGTAATATCTTGCTTTGTTTTATTCATCATCGAACTTCAAATGAACCCTTTGAGGATTCATATTAAGTCTTCAAGATTTACAGTTCCACAGTCCGATCCATCAGTTTGATGCTCGCCCAGAAAAGGTATACTTGTTTGCTGATGATGTGATAGTCTTGGGCTATGGCGGATCTGGCCTTGATCTCGGCAATAGTATTGATAAAGCGGACCAGCTGGCGAAGACTTGGTGTCGCGTAAACTCCCTTCATCTCAATGTTGACAAGACGCGGGATCTTAATTTTTCCCTCAACGGACGCTACGGGACCTCTACTAATTTCCTAGGACTAAGGATGCATTTTTCATCCGAATTTGATGAAATTTTCCCCCAGGCCTATCACCTCACGAGTTGAATTTCTTCCAAAACGGCTCGTATCCCGCTTTAAAAGCTTGCTAAAAATCGGGTTTGCCGACAAAACGGCTCATATCCATCCAGTTGTTTTCAATAAACAATGTTTTTTTTTGGGGGGGGGGGGGGGTTGGGTTCTACGTACATCGAAACGTAAACTATACAATTTTGAGGGGGATAGAATATTTTTAAAAAAATTTTTTGGTCGATTCCGAAGGTTCATTATTGAAAATAATGGGTAAACAAATAAAAGAAAATTAAAATGAGACTTTTCTTCGCGCAACCAAATACTCGCTTTTTTTCAAAGTGGCACATATCTATAATTTTTCATCTAATGTGGAATTAGTTTTTCTCTTTCCCACAAAAATTCCTAGTGGATATAAGCACGTTTGAAAGAAAACTCCTCAGTTGATAGTTGAATAACAGATGATATCCACCACAAGAAGATCTTCAACTATGGTGAAGATATTCTACTCCGTGGCAAAAAACGAGAACAGAAAAAGGTTTGCACCGAAGAGTTTATTGCATCGGACGACACGCTGCATCTTCTTTGCTATTTTTCTGGAAAACTATGAATGTCCTTGACAAATCCACGCCTGAAATTACACAGATTAACGAAACAACGCAAAAGAACATTTATTGATTATTGTTCAATTCGTAAAAAGACGTCTCTCCAACACTTATTTTTGTTCGGCTTCATTAATTTCTAATCTGGATATCGCTCAAACGCTAATACCATCATTATATTCATCCCAGATTCAACATAATTTGGATTGCGAAGCAATAAATCATCTTTATGCCTTGTAATTGGGAATGTCATTTTCATTTTCATTTTTTGAAGTTGGGATCTAACTGTCAGGTGCTCTTTTACGATGTTGGGGGATAATTTGGAGTTATCTCGCGAAATTTTAATGCGGCCTATAGCAGCGGGAATTCATTATGAGCGTTACCTCAATATTTAATTCTGGAGATCTATGATAGTAAAACTCTAAATAAAAAGGCGTCGCAGCAATAAAACGTTTGTTTCCTTGATGGAGAAACAAAGGCCCTTGATTGTTATTTTGATGAGCCCTAGTTTCACACTATCAGCGCTTTTTCACTCAAAAAATTGCATCATTAAATATTTTTCGCTGTCCAACTGCCGGTGGAGAGGAAGGCGTGAACGTTCCTTCGATTTCGGAGCACACAGTTGACTGTTTCAAGTACTGAATTCGCGTGATGAAAATTCATCTCGATATTCGATTAGTATGCAGTTTTATCCTATAAATTGTTAATGTTTGGTTTATTATTTCCAATACCTTTGGAATCGAGCAAAAAATTTTTTTCTCAACCTTCCCTCAAAATTTGATGGTTTACGTTTCAAGGTATGTAGAAACTACAAATTGAATTAAACAATTAAAAAATAGAAAACTTTCCTTACCATGGACCGATTTTGATGAAATTTGGTATATGGCCTCCATTTGGGGTCTAGTTGTGCCCCGAAGGTCTTGATTGATGTAATCTCTTCTAGGGGGTGAAAAATAGGTGTCGTCAATTTTCAATACGCCCTAGATCGAAAACTCTCGACAAGGAAATTGTTTTTTTCACCAATTTATAATAAAATTGAATTTTTAGAATGAAATGAGACCCCCCAGAAATCTGTAGGGCAGATCGTTCGCTATCTAAGAGGACTTTCAATACGTCAGAAACACGAATATGAATCGCAAAACACAATTTATTTACTCACTTGAAAAAAGTCTATTTCTTCTGAAGTAATGGCTCTAACAATATGGAGTTGGTCTCATACAATTTTCATGAATAAAACAGTGCTTAGCGCAATCAGAATTTGAGACCAACCGATACGGAGATATGATCAACGGCGATTCTGTATTGATCTCCTGGATCTTATTAGTGACTAGTTAAAAAAACCTGCTAAAAGCTGGAAAAAAAGTTTGCCAAGTGGGTGGGGCACATAGCTTCCTCGTTTCCATAACCCGATTGTATAAATGATCCGATGCATAGTAATTAATCTCAAAACATCAATTTTTAAGTACATTCCACTACTCATAGGGGACCATCTACCCGCTAATCTGAACAGTCCTGAGAAATTTCGTCGGAATTGGATGGAAAATGTAGAAGTCATGGCTGTTACAAGGAATTCACGTTCGCGCATGCGCAGCGGCTACTATCAGTCCGGAGGTAATGATTTTCATAGGGGACCATCTACACGCCTACCCGCACAGCCCGTGAAAATTTCATCAAAATCGAATGAGAACTGTAGAAGTTACGGCTGTGGCAAGGATTTCATGGCAGACAGACAGACACGGAACCAAAATTGTTCAGAAAGGTCTGAAACGTAAAACGAAATTTCGATTTTGGAGAACTTTTTTTTCAACCTTGAAAAGTGAAAACAAAGCTTCCGCTACCTTGGTAGATTTGGAAGCAATAAATCGTAAATATGTGAAAAAATTTTGATGTCACGGCCAGGAATCGAACCCGGCTTTCCCAGACGATCGGCGACGTACACGTCGGATTTTATGTATCAGACTTTAAGCGTCCTAAAAGTAGGACTTTTTTCCTTAGTTCCCATGGGCCGATTTTGATGAAATTTGATATGTTGGCTCCATTTGGGGTCTAGTTGTGCCCTGAAGCTTTTGGCTGATGTCAGTCACTTCTAAGGGGTCAAAAAAAGAGGTAATTATCAAAAGCTCGAAAACTCTCGACATAAAAGAATTGTTTTTTCACCAATTTAAAATAAAATAAAATTTTTAGAATTGAATGAGACCACTCAGAGCTCTGTAGGACAAATCGTTCGCTCCCTATGAAGACTTAAATGTTGGACTGTCAATAAATCAGAAACATGAACGTGACTCACTTTAAACACTCCGTTTCTCCTAAAATAATGGTTATAATTTGGATTTGGTCTCATTCAATTTTCATTAAAAAACAGCGCCTTCCACATTTGTTTAAGCTCAACCTGAATTTGAGGCCAACCAATACGGATATAAAGGCGATTCTTTTCCGATGTTCTAAATCTTAGAAGTGACGAGAGGTTTCTTCCACGTTATAATTGACTTGAAGCGTCCTTAAATTAGGCAATTTAAGGAGGAAAAAACTAGAAGTAAATTGGAACATATGACCATCACGATTTTTAATTGCAATCATAAAAAGTCGTATCTGTCACTCAAGCAACGCTAAATTAGATTTTACGAAGTTATCCGACTGAATAAATTCAACCACTATCACGTCGATCATTCCATCAATGTGTCCACTAAAAGAGTTAGGACAAACGAATGACTTATGTTCTTCACAACACGACAAGGACACGAAAAAAAAAATTTTATAACCGTCACAGAATTACGATCGACTTGACAAAATAATGAAAAAACAAGAAATATCACTTGTACATCCGTGGTATGCATCTCTACTGAGCATGATTGTGTCGTTTAGGTTAATTGCTTTAATGGCATTTTTATCGTTTCAGAGTTTACTGCGTTAATTAATTGCTGTTAGCGAGGGTTTTTGATTTTCTCAATTTGTGCCAAAGCCATAAACACCGTTCGTGTCTGGATCGTTGAATGTACATTGTATCATTATCTGAAGATTAATTTCTCCTTGACGAGAATCACGATTCTTTTCCTCACCTCATTAATCCTGTGGACTGAATTTTATGTCTTCATCCAGTAAATTAGGAACACATTTTACGACCCAACTAAATCATGAATAATAGTTTTTCGCAGCTTGAATCCGGTTTTGGTTTATTGTTTCCTAGAATCCAAAACCGTGGAAATCTGTTGGTGTTGAGGTGTGAAACGGAGATGTTCTGGCTTCAGAAAGGTAGGTCGTTATCGTGATGAATTGTGTTTATCAACGCAACGTTTACCTTCTCGCATCTTCTTGTTTCTTCCTGCTCCGATGGTAGGATTCTGGTACCGGAGGTACGTACTTCTTCAGTTTGTTCCTGCACCATCGTCGTTTCCAATTTTCGTTGAAAAGCATTTATTCTTCGGATTTTACAACTCGTGTCAGGACTAAAAAAACCCCTCTATTTAGGCATTTTCAAATGGCACTTTTAGTATTTATAAAGACAAAGAATTCTACCTTCCTATTCTACCTTCCTGAACTTGAACCGCAACACTAATTTCATCCAGATATTTGAGAACTGGAACAAAACACCCATAAACAGACACCTTAATTGTAGTGTTGTTTTTTGCGTTGACGATAGAATATGCATACATTTTCCTCCTTCTCAATCGTAATTTATTCTAATGATTTTCATCAATATTTCTAATTCTGAGAGCATAATTTTCACTTTTCAAAAACCAAAAAAATTCTTCAAAATCAAAATTTTTGCTTTTGTTCACGTTTCAAGAAACAAATAGTACACGCAGATTTTCTTTAAGTATGCTGTATACAAATAATTTATAAATGCAACTTAAAATTTTCCGACAATTTTTAATTTATGAAATTGTACTTTAGTTATCAAAAATTTCGGGCTAATTCCAAATATATTTGTTATTTAGTAAGTAATGTCCACAAGAAACTCTAATAACTTTATTTGGCCTGTTCTTTGAAATTGCTGGCTAACAAACTTGACTCTTTGTTTAACATGAGCGTTTTGACACAAACTTGAAAATTTTGAAAAATAATAGCTCAAATTATCGTTCGGAGTTCACTTACACTCGAACATATGATTTTTGGAAAAACTTCTGGAATCGTTTTAGAATGTTCCAAAACGATTTTTGTCCAAACAAATTTTAAAAACATCCATGCTGACAAAAGCTGAATTTTCTTCGACAATTCGCTAAAAATCTGCAAAATAGGATGGTAGTAAGTGATCTTCCTGATTAAGGCCTCTAGGATTTTAGACCCACCCTCAAAATTTTATGGTTTACGTTTCAAGGTAGGTATGTAGAATCCAAAAATCGTGTAAAACATTCATTGAAAAATTAAAACACTTTCCTCAGTTCGCATGGACAGATTTTGATGAACTTTGGTATATGGGCTCCATTTGGGGTCTAGTTGTGCCCCGAAGCTATTGGTTGATGGGAGTCACTTCTAAGGGGTGAAAAATAGGGATTGTAGTGATTTTGTCGAGACCCGAACTCACAATTTTGAATAGCAACGAATGGTGGGTCTTTGTGCTTGTGCTCGCACTTGGCGATACCGTCAACTCTTAGTGAATGAATTCAATAAGCTAACTAAAGAACAGAACACCAGATAACTAGTGATAGGTGACTTCTCTATGATCCTTCCTCATATTAGGTATTACCTGTAACATCGGAACTACCGCAAACAGCCCTGCAAGACTAAAGCGTATCATGTTTTTGTTGTTTCCTCCTAAATTTGTTGTTTTTCTATCTCAATAAACGTGTCTTTCATCCATTCATATTTCAATAGGGGTTGTACTTTTCAAATGGCCCTAGCTCAAAAATTCTCGTTGTAAACGTATTATTTTTCCACAAATTTAAGTTAGAATTGAATCTTTAGAGTCGAATGAGACCACCCAGAGCTCTGTAAGAAAAACCGTTCCTCCCTACGAGGGGGTCTCAGTCGGTCGCCGTTCCTTCCTTGTTGCGGGTTAGTTTAATCCCATACGGAACGGCGCTCGGTGCCCCCCTCCCCACAGTGAAAGCAACATTGCCTCCCACCACTCCGAGTGCCTCCCCCTCCCAGCCTCCTCATAGCTGGTCAGTTTTCATCAACTGTTTTACCCAGTTTTCTCAATAAATAACATCTAATTTCCAAGTTTCTTTAGTCATTCTTCTCATTTTTATAATCTCTACGCCTATGCACATGTTTAATTCCGAAAGTAAAATTGCAAAATTGAAAAATAAGTAAAAAGTTGTAGGTACCTCAATTTGAAATTTTCAAGAATTTTCGAAATTTATTAGTGCATTTGGGCTTCATAACTGACGTTTGAATGAAGAAAAACGTCGATTTCAGGGGGAAAATGAGGTTATTGGATGGATTTCCCTGGAATTGAACCCATAGACATCGTATTCGGGTTTTTTTTTACGTTGAATCGAATGATGGCACTTCCAGTCCTTCCCAAATGGGACATAAGGTAGTTGAAAATGAGGAGTTTTCGAACTTTTTCGTACCACGAAATTACCGTTAGTAACTTTTCACTCAGAACCCATGGAAATGAGTGCCACCTTGTCTAGGATTCCTTTTGGTCACCATTCTCTCTTCATTCAACCAATCTCCGTGTCCACCATAGTGGCACCATTCTATTCAGCACTATTCAACTAGAATACCTTCATAAGCAAGAGTACTTCAAAATTTAGTTTAATAAAGCTCAAAAACGATAAAATGTTTAAAAGTTACAAATTCATTGAAAATTCGCTCATCAATCATGTTGCATGGCCAATTCTCGCATCATAGAGAGCTAAACTAAAGAGAAATTCCTACGCGACTTCATATCAATGACGATAAATTCCGTTATTATGTATGAAAAAACCCCAAAATAATTGTTATGTAAGAACTTATACCCCTCTTGGAACATAGACAGAGAAGTGTACGTAAATAATTTGACCATTAAAAATGTGACTACAAAATTATTTTATACGGAAACGACAGCGAGAATAGAATTAACGCTATTCAACTCTAATTGATTATATTCCCTTGGTTGAAATAATGGTCATTAGGCGGGAGAAGGCCATTACCAGAACAAAATTACCAATTCTTCTCAAAAACCAACGGTTCTCAAGATTATTCTTACTCTACATTTTACCTACAGCAATTAAATTTCCAATTTACTTACTCACATTTCGTATTTCAGTTCTTAAAATAAATAAACTACGTCTGCTCAGTTTTAATTCAGTATTTTATAAATTTAAAATTTTGTCAATTCAATTCCACATACTTTCTTAACAATATTTTATTTCACATTCGTTTCATGAACTCTATGAGTTGGTATTTCACCCTAATTTTCTCTTGTAGATGTGGTACCATATTATTTATCCAAAGTAATTTTCGGATCCCCAGGGTGCTCTATGAAAAGTGGTCAGATCAGCTGTTCCTAGTAGGTATCAGGTAGTTCCTAGTAGAGCCCAGTACACGCCGTCCGCATGGCAACTCTGCCAACTGCGGTGCGGTGTTTGAGAGGTAGTCGTGTGACTACTCTACCCCTTTGCCGCGCCTGTCGTAGTAGAAATGAACATCTGTATTAGAAAAAAGTAAAGTAAACAACCATTTCAGGTTGGATTTTCGTCCGACTGCCATTCCTGGCGTCGCGGACGTCATCAGCTGTCTTCCTAAGGGAAGATCAGAATTTGTTCTGATGATTTCGCTCATGGCTTCCCATTGGCCTCACCGCCCTGGGTTGTGACGAGGGGGAACTGCGACCGACTTGCCCGAAAAAATGCTCCCGAGGCGAGTCCCGAACTCACGGCCACTGCAACCGGTCCGAGTCTCGTATCCAGAGACACATGCTGTAGCTCGCTCGGCCACCGCGCCGACCTCCTAACATCTGTATTATGTAGTGCAGCAGATTCCACGAACTCATGGGGGCCGCATTCTACGTCATGAAGCGGTCGCCAAGCAGATAGCAGGTGCTTTGTCATCTAGAGGCTGGGATGTTGAGAGGGAGAGATTGTATCACATGCCGAGTGACCAGGGTAAGAAGCCCGACATCGTTGCTGTCAAACCCGACCAGTCTTGCATTATCCTGGATGTCCAAGTTGTCAATGGCAGCTTGGACATGGAGCAGACTTGGCGGGCTAAGATAAGAAAGTATGATAGAGATGATTTACGGCAAGCGGTGTCGGAGCTAAAAGGAGTGGCACCCAACAACATCAGGGTGATGGCTGCAACCTTGTCATGGCGCGGGAAAAGTGTCACGGAGTTGCGCGAGTTGGGCATCTCAGTAGGCATACTCTCGTATCACCACCCGTGTCCTGCTCGGCTCATATTTGTACTGGTGGTCGTTTTATAGAGGCACTTCCCTTCATCCCTCTCTCCCACCCCCACCTTCCTCATCCCTAGGGCCGGCGTCGGGTGAGTCCTGGGCGTCCTCCCCATTTTATTTGATTTATTTATTTATTTGCATTTATCGTGTGCCCCCTCCGTCTTTCAGGGGAGTTCTTTTTTGGTTTATTATTTTCAATAATGAACCTTTGGAATCGACCAAGAAAAAAAAATTGTAACACCCCTTCAAAATTTGATGGTTTACGTTTCAAGGTACATAGAATCCAAAAATCGAATAAAAATTTGGCCGTCCGTCCGCCGTACGCGGCACTTTTGCCACTTAGCATTGACCGATTTTGATGAAATTTGGTATGTAGGCTCCATTTGTGGTCTAGTTGTGCCCCGAAGCTTTTGGTTGATGTAGGTCACTTCTAAGGGTTCCAAAATCAATTTTGAAATTTTCAAAACGCCCTAACTCAAAAAATTTTGACATAAAGGTATTGTTTTTCCTTCAATTTAAGATTCTATAGAATTTTTAGAATTTTTTGAGACCACCCGGAACTCTGTAGGACAAACCGTTCGCTCACTACGAGAATTTAAAGTTTGGACGTACGATAAATCAGAAACACGAGTATGAATCGCAAAAGAGGCCTAATCTCCGTTCAGATTAAAGCTGACCGAAATGCGATCGATATTTTTCTTTATGTTGGATGGTTGGTGGCTTTGCAGACGAGTGATCTATGTAGAAAAATAAAAAATAATAAACCATTGTGTAATCATTTGCAGCGTTTTAATAAATAAAAAAAGTTCCTGGTCTCGATATGGCGGGCGTAACGACGATTCCATCGTATTGCCTGAGCCGCACAGTGCGTCAGTTGTGTCCTCAAGGAAATTTCTCACTGATCACGAATACATCCTACACTAGGGGTTGCACACCTGAACTTGGCTGATTTGATTTCACAAAACCCCAAATTTCCCAAATTCCAAACCAAAAAAAAACCTGGGGATAAACGTTTTATGAAACTACATTTTCAGTCCAAAGAGATAAACCGGAGCTCTACAGCGGTGAAATGTAAATTCATCAACTTGAAGCCCTAAAAATTGGAATAAGCAGCCACCAGACGCAACATTGCTTCCCATGTTACATGTAGTAGTACAGGAGCCTACACACAGAAGAAAGGTTATACATATAGTTCATTGTTATAACCCTTGAAGCCGCAGACTACTACACTTAATCGAAGTGGTTTATCCATCTTAAATGGCCCAGGAATGAACCCTAAACGTTTGGGAGAGACCAGACGTTCTTGTTACGTATTTGTCTTACATTTGAAACTTTCGTCTGGTTGCTTGCATTGCAGTGGAACTGTGTTGATGTGATCAGGAAGAAGTCCTTGGGTCAAATTGTCGACCCAACTTTCACTTTGTCATTGGGATCAGGAACTGATTTATTATCAATTTCTTGATATTACTGCCTTTGATCGGTTCAGAGATTTGCGGACGAAAACAGCTCTCGTGTACCACCGTGCGGAGGAGCGGACGCCTTTGCCTCGGCGACGCCGTATAATTTCACCCATCTATTTTACCTTCAGTCGAAACCAACTTCGTAGATATCTTTGTCGTGTTAATTTAAATTCTCATTGTTATTCATATCTACGTATACCCAGGTGCTCATGACCGGGAAGTCGATGTGAAAGAGCTGTTGCATCACCTTTACTGATCACTGAGAGGTCTGCTCAGGTCAACCACCCTCTTATTTATCCAGCATGGCACATCATCGAGATATCGAGAAAACTATCTACCTATTCTTCGTGAATGTTGTGTAATACGATTCCAAATTCTCGTTTCTCATTTGTTTCATAAGTGGGTACGATGTAATCACAATGTGCAATGAATGTGAATGGGAGTACATTTACAAATTTTCAATTAAGAAGGCCTAATGAGGCTTTTTCTTCCACCTGGTGTCTCATTCGTGGATCATACCTGAAGGATCAGAAGCCTTGGTTTGTATTCAAGAACAACACTAAATTTATTTGTACGAATATTTTTAATTTTCTAGACAGCGTAACCACCTGCCTCCATGGGGTTTCTCAGGATTCTACATCCCCCCCCCCTCTTCGTCGACTTCCATTTCTCATGGTCTCCTTTGGTCGGCCTCTTGATGAGACCTTCCGTCTGTACTTCAAACGAATACGTTCTGTACCTCTTCTGCCTGGCTTCCTTTCTTCAAGTTCCTTCTTGATCAATACTTCTTCTCCTTCCTCGAACGTTCTTTGCTTCCTTCCATCTGTTTGGTTTCGTTGCTTCCAAACTTTCAACTCTATTTCTTTACGCAAATCAGGCTTCAAATTTTCAAAAAATTGTGGGCATCCTTCGTCTTAAAAATAGTTTAGCTGGAGCTTTCCCAAAGCGATCTTTTGTGGTTTCTTTTCCTCCATTCTTCCATTTTGTTGATTCCCATCCTAGTACAACTCTACATCACAGTAAGAACTGATTTTGAGTCCTCCAGGAAGTTTCTTCCAAAAATGCTAGTGATGAAAATTTTTCCATCTCACTAAGCCAACTCATCGTCTTGCTCTTCACCATTCTCTCCTCTCGGTTGTGGGCTTTTCAACTCCGGATCTGGTCCGAACGCCTCTGAATCTTCCTCGACTTCAGTTTGGGTATGGCTAGTCATGAACCTCTTACTAATTGTTTTCGTAGATGCATCGAATTCATTAACATCTCTAGCATGTTTTTACCCGTTCTTTTTCCCCAACCATTTGTTGCTAATGAAGCATTAGAAGGCTTGGTCTGAGTTAAAAAACAAAACTAAATTTCTAATTATCCACCTGCTAGTATGGAGTTTCTCATAACCATACGATACCCTTGAAGGAAAAAATTTACTATAGTTTAGCTCAAATCTTAATGGTTAACCAGAAGAAGGTATCTATGGGCTCAAAACAATTCGTGACCTCCTCAAACGACCTCCTAGAACTGAGATCATTTTTGTGTACTTCCTTGAATTAGTTTACGATTAGCTTACATTACATCTTTATGCAGGTGAAATCCAACATACTTCTTTGATTTTTAAAAAACCTTAAGCATAATCATTCCAAATGAGAAATTGATTCTTGAATTCTTTTTCCATCAATTATTAAGTAGGTACCTATCAGGTTTGACCAGAAGTTTTGGGGCATGCTATGGGTTTAAATTATGAAAAACGTTGGTCAAATTTGCCTTAAAAAGAGTTTTTTAGGTTTTGAAGAAAAACAAATTCCAAATAATAGGGGAAAAACTCGGCGCTTCGCGGATGCTAAAAACACCCCGGATGCTATCATGGAACATGTTTTAGCCAAATTTAGTACAGAATACAAAAGTTATATTATCCCTAGCAACATATCTAAAATGCATTCAAAAACGTCTGCCAAGTGGGTGTGGCACATAGCTTCCTCGTATCCATAACCCGATTATATAGATGACCAGATGCATAGTAGTTACTCTCGAAATATCAATCTCTAAGTACCTTCCACTACCCTCATAGGGAACCATCTACACACCAACCCGCACAATCTCTGAAAATTTCATAGAAATCGGACAATAACTTCGTATAGTTATGCGCGTTACAAGGAAATCATGACAGACACACAGACAGACAGACAGACAGACACACAGACACGGAACCAAAATTGTTCAGAAAGGTCTAAAACGCAAAACGCGAGTGGAAATTTTGATTTTGGAGAACTTTTTTTTTCGTCCTTGAAAAGTGAAAACAAAGCTTCCGCTACCTTGGTAGACTCGGAAGCAAAATACATCGCTACCTACCTATAATAATATGCTTTCTCAATAATTGTTTGTTGACGTGTAGTAAAGCGGATTTTCCAGGCCTTATTAATTCGGTAAGGGACGGAAAATTGGCAACGTGAGTTAGAATAAAATGTTGGATAAATCAATAGCTTTTCAATGCGTGGTAAATGAATTCAGTGGGTTGGATAATACAAAAGTTATATTATCTCTGGCAACATATCTAAAATGCATTACATATTTTCTAAACACAATTTTGTGACCTTTTTGACCAGTTAGCTCACGGCTAAAACATGTTCCATGTTAAAATAAAGAAATAGGTAAATATTGATCAAATCTTGTATTTTCACTTATCTATGTCGCTGATTCTCAAGGTATAAGAATGGCAATTTTAGGAAACAATAACCTAAGGTTGGTGGAATAGTTCTCCATCTTTAAATTCCGATTTTTTTCAAGTATAACCAAGAATGTAGCCTTACCAACCTCGTTATGATATTCCTAATGCTAAGCTTGAGATGCAAGCAGGAAGAACACAAATCTAAGAATAAGATCCCAAACCTGCCGTTTCCTGGAACGAGATATCATTCCTTGGTTTTGTACGGTTATTGCTTCTCTTCTGATCTAGAGCAAAATCACAAAGATATGTTCTACCGAGGATTGTTTTTAAAAAAATCACTGTAACGTTATTGCAATACTGCCCTTGTATTTATCAATGAACAAAAGGAATCCTTTTTTTTTTTTTCAAAACATTACTTTTGATTTATGAATTTAAATTTGTTTGTTTGGCTCAAAAATCAATAAATCGAGGTTTTGCGGTTTTAATCATTTTAATTGATTGAATATGCAATAAATTAATAATTAGGTTAGATTCAATATCAGTCAAACGTGAAATAATGAATTACGTAATTTTTTCAAATTGTTTTGTAACGATCTCAGTTTTGAGTGCTGTCTTTGTAATATACTAACGTTCATGAAAATATACCAAGTAAACTTCAGTGTTTGAAAATACCTTCGCTAGAAACAACTTAACTACAATAACTAGAGGCCAAATCATTAAGTATCGATACCTACTAGCCGGACGTGTTTGTTCGCCTAATTAGTTATTATATTCACGGCCGGTCTAAGATAAATTTACAAAAAGCGTTTCCCCAACATTGAACTTGAGACACATCTATTTTTAAAGCTCGAAAGCAGTAATTACTGGTCGTTAGCTCGTAAATTACCTGAGATAGCGAGTGATAAAAATATACGTAGGAATCGAAGTAATCAATTCCACCGAGCAGGGGAAAAAAAAGATTTCTAGTTTTCCTCCTCGCAGGAAAGAGCATCTCGAATTTATGTCGCAACAACAATTTATTGATTAGACGCGGTTATTAAACTGCGATCCTTATTTAGGAGCAGATGTTACTGTTCAGTACAGTCTTAAAGTGAGTCGAGTTCACGGATGAAGATAACACGGTAGCATTCACAGGTTTACCCATTTTAGCTCTTTTCTTTTTTTCTTATATTCCATTTGGATTTGTGCTGTTGAGCTATGTTTAGCTGTCTTGAAGCTTGAAATGAGAGTCTCTACAAATTTATTCACACTAAGCTCATTCTCCCTGAGAAAATTTTCCTGGTGAAAATTGTCGAAATGCGACGTTTTAAAAATGTCATCCTTTATTTTCCACCCCGTGAAGGTGAATGGATTGAGTTTGTAACACACGGGAGGAGGGTTTCTTCATGTCCTCATTTCTAATTACATTAGTTTTTTGTCTCTGAGAGCTGCAGAAGGATTCTTTCAATTCAATTTCCGTATTCAATGTCAGACGTATTTTTTGGAACAAAAAGACCCAATTGTATGAAAGTGAATTTATGAAAATGGCGAAGCCTTTTCAGTAATTTTTGAACTTGAACCATTTTTATAAAATTTGTAGTCTATTCTTTTAAGAATTTTTGCATTAATTCTAACTGCTATAACACACGTTATTGCAAGTACCCTAAATGGTAATTTAAACTTCAAAAATGTGTCTTTTTGAGTCTATTTTGTCTTATATTTTTCGGAATTCGACCTCTAAGTATGTTGGAAAGCAATGTATTTCGTATAGTCAATGTGCAAAATCCGCCATAACATATAATGCTGTCATTTTATCGAACCACTAAATCGGTCAGTCAATAAATGAATTACTAGGCATTCTATATAACGACTGTGACCTCTTGAGCAATACCTTGTTAAAATTTAATTTTTTTTTAAAATTTATTGTAAGTTGACAGTAACATGAGTGTGAATATCGATGAGTTTTGCCTTCGTGTTTCTCATGAGAAAAAAAACACTTTATTGAACATTGTAGAAGGAATGAAGGTTTCTCATCAATTAATCGCAAGTTAACGATAACACGAGTGTAAATAACATGACTCCAATTCTATGCCGAGGAGTCATATCAGTGAGTTTTGCCTTCGTGTTTCCTATCAATTAATCGCAAGTTAACAATAACACGAATGTGAATAACATGACTCCAATTCTATGCCGAGGAGTCATATCAGTGAGTTTTGCCTTCGTGTTTCCTATCAATTAATCGCAAGTTAACAATAACACGAGTGTGAATAACATGACTCCAATTCTATGCCAAGGAGTCATATCGGTGAGTTTTGCCTTCGTGTTTCTCATCAATTAATCGCAAGTTAACGATAACACGAATGTGAATAACATGACTCCAATTCTATGCCAAGGAGTCATATCAGTGAGTTTTGCCTTCGTGTTTCTTATCAATTAATCGTAAGTTAACGATAACACGAATGTGAATAACATGACTCCAATTCTATGCCAAGGAGTCATATCAGTGAGTTTTGCCTTCGTGTTTCTTATCAATTAATCGTAAGTTACCAATAATACGAATGTGAATAACATGACTCCAATTCTATGCCGAGGAGTCATATCAGTGAGTTTTGCCTTCGTGTTTCTTATCAATTAATCGTAAGTTAACAATAACACGAATGTGAATAACATGACTCCAATTCTATGCCGAGGAGTCATATCAGTGAGTTTTGCCTTCGTGTTTCTTATCAATTAATCGCAAGTTAACAATAACACGAGTGTGAATAACATGACTCCAATTCTATGCCGAGGAGTCATATCAGTGAGTTTTGCCTTCGTGTTTCTTATCAATTAATCGTAAGTTAACAATAACACGAATGTGAATAACATGACTCCAATTCTATGCCGAGGAGTCATATCAGTGAGTTTTGCCTTCGTGTTTCTTATCAATTAATCGCAAGTTAACAATAACACGAGTGTGAATAACATGACTCCAATTCTATGCCGAGGAGTCATATCGGTGAGTTTTGCCTTCGTGTTTCTTATCAATTAATCGCAAGTTAACAATAACACGAGTGTGAATAACATGACTCCAATTCTATGCCAAGGAGTCATATCGGTGAGTTTTGCCTTCGTGTTTCTCATCAATTAATCGCAAGTTAACGATAACACGAATGTGAATAACATGACTCCAATTCTATGCCAAGGAGTCATATCAGTGAGTTTTGCCTTCGTGTTTCTTATCAATTAATCGTAAGTTACCAATAATACGAATGTGAATAACATGACTCCAATTCTATGCCGAGGAGTCATATCAGTGAGTTTTGCCTTCGTGTTTCTTATCAATTAATCGTAAGTTAACAATAACACGAATGTGAATAACATGACTCCAATTCTATGCCGAGGAGTCATATCAGTGAGTTTTGCCTTCGTGTTTCTTATCAATTAATCGCAAGTTAACAATAACACGAGTGTGAATAACATGACTCCAATTCTATGCCGAGGAGTCATATCAGTGAGTTTTGCCTTCGTGTTTCTTATCAATTAATCGTAAGTTAACAATAACACGAATGTGAATAACATGACTCCAATTCTATGCCGAGGAGTCATATCAGTGAGTTTTGCCTTCGTGTTTCTTATCAATTAATCGCAAGTTAACAATAACACGAGTGTGAATAACATGACTCCAATTCTATGCCGAGGAGTCATATCGGTGAGTTTTGCCTTCGTGTTTCTTATCAATTAATCGCAAGTTAACAATAACACGAGTGTGAATAACATGACTCCAATTCTATGCCAAGGAGTCATATCGGTGAGTTTTGCCTTCGTGTTTCTTATCAATTAATCGTAAGTTAACGATAACACGAATGTGAATAACATGACTCCAATTCTATGCCGAGGAGTCATATCGGTGAGTTTTGCCTTCGTGTTTCTTATCAATTAATCGCAAGTTAACGATAACACGAATGTGAATAACATGACTCCAATTCTATGCCAAGGAGTCATATCGGTGAGTTTTGCCTTCGTGTTTCTTATCAATTAATCGCAAGTTAACGATAACACGAATGTGAATAACATGACTCCAATTCTATGCCAAGGAGTCATATCGGTGAGTTTTGCCTTCGTGTTTCTTATCAATTAATCGCAAGTTAACGATAACACGAATGTGAATAACATGACTCCAATTCTATGCCAAGGAGTCATATCAGTGAGTTTTGCCTTCGTGTTTCTTATCAATTAATCGTAAGTTAAAATAACACGAGTGTGAATAACATGACTCCAATTCTATGCCAAGGAGTCATATCGGTGAGTTTTGCCTTCGTGTTTCTTATCAATTAATCGCAAGTTAACGATATTACGAATGTGAATACAACACCCGTTGAAAACAATCATAATAACTACGTGGACTAGATTCTTCAACACTTCTTTTATCAGTTTTGTAATAAATTTTATGTTACTTCCGAAAAGCGAAAATATTGCTATAACTATCTTGGATGTCTAGGAAGCATAAATTTTGGCCTACTGGATGCAAAAACATTGACACAACAATACCTTTAGCCTCGCTAGTTGTTAATATTTTTTTCTCTTTTGATTGTTCCAGAATTCAATAGCAGCTATCCGCCGCTGATACCTTACCTATGGCACCAAAGTCTCTTCGTGCCCTACTCCCCCGCGAGCCAGGAGCCCGTGGATCTGAGCCCTCACAGAGCGGGCTCTGAAGTGGCGGGCAGCACGCCGGAAAAAGCCTGGACTGGTGAGTTACTGTGCTGTTACATTCACAAAAATAACATCAGTAGGTAAATCGACTGTAAAAGTGCAAAACCTCTGGCGAAAAATCCTCTCTAATTCTGAACGCTAGACCTGATGAGTGAGGTGACTGGAGAAAAAACCTGGTGGTCAATAAATTTAATTGACCAGGCGCGATAATGTACTTGGTAGGTACTATTAACAGACTCCGAGTTCTTTGCAGATAGGTGCTCTACACTGAAACATAATAAACCGTTGTGTCAGCGGCATTTTTATTATCTGATTATTAATGATTAAATTATATCAGAAGCTGTAATAACCGCTTTGGCTCTACTAAATTTGTCATAATTATCGCTAAAGTATTCATTACATCGTCACAAAATGTCAAAACAAAAAAGTTTCCAGATGTTGAAAATAAACTTTTTTATAGATTCCTAACTTTTCAAGAAGTAATTCCGGTTTATTATTTTCAATAATGAACCTTTGAATATAATGAATCAAGCAAGAAAAAAGGTTCAACTCCCCCTCAAAATTTGATTGTTTACGGTTCATGGTATGTAGAATCAAAAAAATGTAATACAAAATTCTTCGAAATTTCCAAAACTTCCTATATGCAAGTGTTGTTATTTCATTAGTTTAAAATGTCCACAATTTTTAAGAATTTAATGCTTGACAGAGGTCTGTAGGATCAGCCTTTCGCTAACGGTGATAATTAATTACATACATAATTAATGTTCCATGAAAAAAGTCAATTCGAAATAGTGATCAGTTTTTAGAAACGAATGAAACCAATCAAATGACCAATTATTGCTAAAACACCCCTCCCCTTCCCACCACCTACCCAAGTGCTTAGAAGGGTCGGAAGAAGCCGTGTCATCGCAGACGGATGATCTTTACAGAAAAATAATAAACCGTTATGTAATAGTTCGCAGCGTTTTGAACGTAAAGCATTGCCATCTACTCACTTCAGTCAGTAATGGTATCCTGGATATTCCAGTATTCTCTTTGATTTTTATTATCATACTCCATTGAGTATTCAAAAACAGAATTTACGGCAACATAATGCGAATAATTCACGATTCGTACTATAATCTTCAAGGATTTACCCCTGATAGCGTTCCTAAACTCGTAATTCACGTAATTTCCCAGGTTCAAAATTGAAAAATTATTGATTGAGTAGTAATCGTTCCATTTATAATCATACTCTCGGTGTTATAATTATTCCTTCATTTATCTTAGTTTGATGTGAGGAGGTGCCTTGAAAATCATCTTATTTTACAATCTCTGTCATCAACTTCAGCCATCAACTACTCAAAACACCAGAGATGATGTGGTTAAATTTGAATTATCATCTCGACTGGCGAATAATAGCCTGCGATCAGTTTCGCTGTTTCAAACTATTTCGATAGCCGTATAACTACGATATTAACACTATATTCAAAGCTTCTTGATTTTTTATTTACCGATCGTTTCCTTTCATAGGTGCCATCTAACAATAACCAAATCATGGCAGGTACCTTAAAATTCCTTGATATTCCATTAAATGTTGGAATACAGAGTACGTGCAAATACGATGAAGATAATAAAACCAGGAAGTGAATCTAGTGCGTGGCTTTATACTACTTTCCTCACCGCATAAACACGAAAAATGTATATTTTTAACCCCTGAGATTTTAAGTCGAGGAAAATTATAATTTTTAAATCGATACAATTACGAAATCCTGTGAATTTCATCAATATCTTTATATTTCGCCGTTTCAGGCGAAAGATGAAGAAACGCTAAAATATTGAAACGCTAATTAATATTGATCTGGAGGGCTAATATTCTTGCTGCCTCTACATGGTAGTGGAAACTAATCCACAAAGTTGGATTATTTCAATCATTGCTCGACACCCTAGGAATGAGGTCGTGGTTGCCATGTATTATACCTATAACCAAAACGCCCTTTTCAGCACTTTTTAGCACTTCGTTATTCTACAAATTAAAATTGTCCTCATTAAATTTCCGTGGTTTTAGTCCTCCACTTATTTCAATTCATTTATCGGCATAGAGAAATTACAAGCAGTTGCAGTTCCGTCAGAAAAACAAAATAATTCAATACAATAACAAATTAATCGAGGAAGCTCCAAGATAGCAAGAGACTCAGTTTCCACTTCTTCTAAGGAGGAAGCTCCAGGATAGCAAGAAACTCAGTTTCTACTTCTTCTAAGGAGGAAGCTCCAGTATAGCAAGCAACTTATTTTCTACTTCTCCTAAGGAGGAAGCTTCTGGATAGCAGGGAAGTTAGTTTCTACTTCTTCTAAGGAGGAAGCTCCAGGATAGCAAGCAACTTAGTTTCTACTTCTCCTAAGGAGGAAGCTCCTGGATAGCCGGGAAGTTAGTTTCTACTTCTTCTAAATAGGAAGCTCCAGGATAGCAAGCAACTTAGTTTCTACTTCTCCTAAGGAGTAAGCTTCTGGATAGCAAGCAACTTAGTTTCTACTTCTCCTAAGGAGTAAGCTTCTGGTTAGCAAGCAACTTAGTTTCTACTTCTCCTAAGGAGTAAGCTTCTGGATAGCAAGCAACTTAGTTTCTACTTCTCCTAAGGAGTAAGCTTCTGGATAGCCGGGAACTTAGTTTCTACTTCTCCTAAGGAGGAAGCTCCTGGATAGCAGGGAAGTTAGTTTCTACTTCTTCTAAAGAGGAAGCTCCAGGATAGCAAGAAACTCAGTTTCTACTTCTTCTAAGGAGGAAGCTCCAGGATAGCAAGCAACTTAGTTTCTACTTCTCCTAAAGAGGAAGCTCCAGGATTGCAAGAAACTTAGTTTCTACTTCTCCTAAGGAGGAAGCTCCTGGATAGCCGGGAACTTAGTTTCTACTTCTCCTAAGGAGGAAGCTCCAGGATAGCAAGCAACTTAGTTTCTACTTCTCCTAAGGATTTAATATCTTCTATACTAATTAGTACGAACTTATGATGGTATTTTCAACTGTATGTACCTGTCTTTAACAGTGTACTGACGATGCCTTAACGTCGAAAGCATGCTAGACACGGAGTAAATCTTCTAAACCGAGGAAACGCCGCTCATTTTCCTCCCTTCACCCAGAAATTTTCAAAAATTACGCTTTATTAGACATTTTGGCACGTACATAGAAAATATTCAGACTAACTGAATATAGACATTCTTTCTGTAACTAAATGAAAAATGAACACACAAAGATAACGTTAAGAAATTGAAAACTACTGAGTGCCGCACTGTTAAGTGAGGAAAGTGGTTGTGGATGCTTTAGTCAATCAAGTTGCGGGCGGTGAGACCTCGGAGCACCTCCATCATGAGGCCGCATACTTGTAGGTTTCATTCACCATAAGCCTCACAAACATCCATATAAAACAAGAAAAAATCTGATCAGATCTGTTGGATGATCGTTTTATTGGCATTAAATTCAGGTAACGACATTTCATGCTCAGTACAGACCAGAGACCAGTGAGAATATTGCTACACCCATATTACGCCAATAAAATCCACAATCAAAAGCAAACAAGTCATAATTTACTCGAACTTCCCAATGTTCTCATTTTTTATTGGTATTGATATTTATTGCAAATACGGATCAGTTATTGATAATCCGTAGGTATAGAATCATCTACATAAATATACTAGTCATTTATTGCTTTACCTTGACTCTAAGTTTGTGCTGTAGAAGTCTCTTATAGTGATCGAATCAGAGCTGACTGGTAACATAGATTCAACTGATCATTCCTCATGAATATCCCCAATTGTTTGAATCTTTGAAACTCCTCAATTCTCTTTGTTTGCCCAACGTTTTAACCAAAACACTGTGCTGACGTGACATTACCTAGGACAAATTAATTTTCATAAAGAACGAATTAGATATATACTGACCGTTGGTGAGTTTGTATTATTTTATTATGTAGTAATAATATGAGCTGGTAGCTGAGAGGGGCTAACAAAGCCGACTACCAAAACAAATCAATTTCCAGAGAGGAAACGTCTAACAAAGTTGTTGAACTATCTCCTTCCATTTTTATCACAGTTTTCATGGTTCGTGCGCTATGTATCCGAGCAGGAAATAAAAGGCTGATAGTATCCCAAAGGCTAATCTTACTCCATTAGTTGCTTCCCTGTGTCCGTTTCCGTTTCAAAACGATAGCGCGAGGTTTTCCACGGCTGAATACAACAGCGACACGAGTTCCCACGTACACCGAGCGTTGCCTACGAGGAATATCTGCCTGTTCGTCAACCCATCAAGTGGAAGGTGCAATATTGAAAAGATTTCCTTGGATAAGGTAGGAAGTAAGCGATTAGTTTCGAATAGAACGCGGTTTTGAGTTGTCCAAGGATGTCTGTTGTTTGGATGTGCACGCGCATCTTCCTGTACTGACATCTCATCAGCTCACTCATAATCAGCCAGTTCCTCACAGACTCCTTTGACGAAATCAACATGAACTTGGCAATGTCCAAGTTTACTGTGGGCGCTGGGCTCGAGAAAACCTTATTCGTATTCAATCTTATTAAATCTTTGTAACAGCAGACAAACAACAAAACCTGAAACAGATTCATCATCCGGTGTTGAAAGAAACTAAGTTGTCGCATTGGCCTGTCAAATATTCATCTCCACTACACAAGCGTTTCAGAGAAAAAGTGTTTAGTTAGTGAGTGCCCTCGCCACTAGATTTCGGGTCTCCGCGGACATATCCGTTGATCTAAGTTAATTTGTCTTCAATTAACAACAAATGTTGACTAGGCGTTTTCCGAGGTTTTGTTCCAATGTGCTCCTACCTTCGTGGTTCAACAGAGCGATTCAGCTTTTTTTGGAATTCGTCCCGAATTCAAAAGAAATTAAGCTAAATACAGACATGCAAAATACATTGGGTTATTCGATCGCATAAAAATATTTCATCATATTCAGTATTTATCATGCCCAGGTCATCTAGTGGTAAATAGCACTCAGTTCCTAAAATTGACAATTTTTTTCTGTTTCTCCCACTCAAAATTTAACTGCTCAATGATGTTTGAATACCGAAAGGAAAAAAACTGGGTCAAATGGCTTTTGTTAATCTAAACAGTTTTTTGCTTCTCCTGAAAAGTTGGGTTTTTGCGTTTAGCTCTTTTCACCACTGGTATATCCAGAACATTAGTCTCCGATTACAACATATTAATCGAGCGATCCAATGATCATCATTCTGAAGTGGTTTCATGTCACCCAAGAACTAGTTGATGGCGTTGTTAGACTTCTAAATTATCTAAAAGATATTACGTATGCGATATTTTTAAGTACAACCTATTGTATTCATCTTGATTGTTTTTTGTTCCAGAAGTGAGAATAGAGGATGAAGATGAGGGCGAAGAAAAGCCTTTAAACCTGAGCACCAAGCCACGACGACCAGCGGAAATCTGGTCGCCGTGGAGCTTAGTGGATCCTAAGTCGCCTCAATCCGACCTTCACAGCCCGCCACAACCTCCTTCAAGCACTACAGTAACCCCTGTGTCCCACACCACCTCCGAACGAAGCTTTCAGGTAAGTTGGGGCACCATTGATATACGTAATTACTATTATTTTCAATAGTGATACCAGGGAATCACAAATGCATGCTATTGATCCTACCTCCATGCCATTTTACATGGAAATACTACTGCTGTTAGTTGTTTTCCTTAACTTAACAACAGTTTTGCGTAACTTACACTGGTACCACATTCTTCATTCGCGACATCAGGTCTGTACGACTTCATATACGTTCGCACTCCAGACGTCTCTGTAACAAGCTTATTTGGAGTATTAATCTCCCACCTGAAACGTGTCAAAATAAACGTGAGGGGATAGGGTGGTCCTGACATTTGCACTCTAAAAACTCGTGGATTGTCCAGTTACAAGTTAAGTACAGACTGCTTCCAGGAGTACTTCCTACTCGAGCTCCACTCCATGCTAGATTGAAGATTGTAGCTGATTCAGTGGATCAGGGTGATGGAGCCCAAAGCACTGAAACCTCGTGGCTTATGGTGCCGTGGATTCTGTTCCTAGTCAAGAGTCCCAGCCCTTTGGTAAGGGCCAAACCGGTTTGGCTGAAATTGTGCAGGGGAAAGCCTCCATGGAGGTAAAGGCCCAAGGAGGTGAAACCTGAAATTTGATAGCACTTTGCAATCGAATATTATGTGGGAGGCTTTCTCTTCTGCCTGCAGAGGGTTTTTATCCTGGATTACCCCAATGCAATTGAGATGGAATCGGAGTGGAGTGAGGCCTGTTACCAGGCCAGTCACTAACCTGACTTCCTTGCGGCTTAGCCACAGCAGCTCCACTCCATGCTAACTCCTGATTTTGTGTTCCCCCTTCCTTTGCATGCCCAATATCCTGTGTCCAACACCTATCCGTCATGTCACACGTTTTCTCGCTATTTGAAATCCGCCAAAAAACCCCACGATATATTATTCAATATCGGTGGTTTATTCCTTCAAAGGCGGAAAAGTTGAGAATTAGAACTCTCGCAGTCACCAAGAGGGCTCGTGGCTGTCATTTGAATAAGTGAATAGCAACAGGCGTCTCGCCCCTCCGACTCATTCCAGTATGGAATAACTACGGTCGAGTAATTACATCGACCCCAAAAGGTTTCAATCGATTTACGCAACGAACGTTATCTTGTTGTGATAATCGAAAGGCGCCCGTAAGGACGATCTAAAAACAATGAAACTTACGGAGGACGACAGTGAAGTTCAATTCGCAAATAATGAAACCGGAATTGGATTCATAATGGAAACCACAGAAGGTATACTCTGATTCGTATCTTTATGTTGTAAATTTAAAGGATGGACAGTTTTGTGACATATATCGTGATAATTCAAAAAGCTCGTTCATTCAACACTCAAATCAATATTTTCACTAGTAACAACGCAATATATTTGTGCAGCAGGTCATAAACTGATTGAAAGCGAGTTCCAACATTGGAACTTACAAGAATTTGCAGACCCATAGGCAGATCGGCAAACACGCGCACAAGTAGCTCAAATCGTTAAGGAAAGTCTAAAACGTGAAATGCGGGTGGAAGTTTTGATTTTGGAGGACATTTTTTTCACCTTCTAAAAGTTGAAACAATACGGCGATTACACTAATCAGCAACAATTGAATCCTTCAAAATTGAAATTTTGACACTCTTCGCGTTTCAGGGCTTTTCAATTCGGAAATGATAAAACATCGATGACATTTTCAGGGAGAAGATTAGCTCCGAGATGCTCTTCTACCCTTTTCTTCGCTAAAGAACCAATAATAGGTCTCCATACACAACTTTCCGCTCAAACTTACAAAGATAGTTTAAGGCTAAACCAGTGCGAATAGAAGTAGTAAATTAAAGCTTGAAAATATAATCAAAATTCTACCTTTATGATTCATTGTCATGATTAGTTACTCGCTGAAACGGACAAACCACAAAAACAGAACCAAAATTTTTTTTTCAAAGGTCCGAAACACTAAAAATGCATGTGAATTTTTAATTTTAGATTTTTTTTTATTTTTAATTTTTTACATTTTGTTCGTTTTTTGCACCAAAAAAGTGTTTTCTTTGGTGGTGCGAAATCAAAACGGGTACCCATAAAATGACATTAGGGATAAAAATTATTTAATGAAATACCAACCCAACATCTTCTTCGGAAACAACCTACCTAACGTACCTGAAGTACCTACCAAACGATGTCGAATAGAAGCTGAACAGATCAAAAACAGCATTGTGTTGACAAAATAATGTCTTAAAGAAGAGATTCATTTACATGATACTACACAAACTACGATCATACACGATTTTGTAGGATTCTTTCGATATTTTCATCAATTTTTTTTTCTCCCAGCACATTGAGACAAAATTAAAAGAATTAAGCAACAGCTAATATTAAAAACAAAAATGAGAGGGTGGTAAATTTAATCTACAGTAAGCAATCAATTTCATATATTCATAAATATCATACAACTGAATAGTTGTAACAAATAAACAATAGTTCCTCAAAGAACTATTGTTTCCATGATTTTGTGGTTTAAGAATAAATAGATTTTTATTGACTTTTGAATAATTTTTATTTTGTTTGTTGGAATTTCAATCGGTTTTTGCACTAAATCAAGCTTGTAAAAATTAAGCTGATTATCCTGAAGATGTGAAAATTAGAACAATATAACGACCAGCAATAAACACATATTGAACGTCGATCAAAGATGGTTTGCATAAGAAGTTTGGTGATTTTGGAGATTTTATGTGTATCACTCGTTGTTGCAGTGCAAGCAGTGCGGTAAAACGTTCAAACGAAGCTCGACGCTGAGCACTCACCTCCTCATCCACTCTGACACGCGACCCTACCCTTGCCAGTACTGCGGGAAGCGGTTCCACCAGAAGTCCGACATGAAGAAACACACCTACATCCATACAGGTCAGTTACTTGACTTTGTTTTGTACAATACCCTAGAGTTCTGCTGTAAAATGGGTTAGAGTGAAGAGACAGCCCCACTTCTGACGTGTAAAATGGGTGTAATGACCGACAATCAGATCCATGAGGTTTCCAGGCGCAGATCCGGATTTGTGAATTCAAAACAGATCAAGAGGTGTGAAGCGCACGTCCAGGAAACTATCTCCGCAATACCAATTGACCTTGAAATATAAATTACCTATCAACTTCTACGACGTACATCACCTCATGGTAATTCCAGCCGCGTATTGATGGTCTACATTTCATCTATAACTATTATGCGAGTCGACCTGTCCTTCGATTATGCTTTTCATCGGCTCAACGACGTTCAGTTACTTCCTTCCTTCCCTTCCGATGTTGGTTTAACAATAGGAACCGACGAATACCTTCACGATTTGCATTTCCGCCGTTCGATATTCATCGTGTACCTCTGAGAGGGCGAATTGATTAATTTGCAAAGAAAAGGCTAATGTAGACTGAAAGGCAAACTAGGTCACTGGAGTTGTCACAGAACCAGAGTGAATTTATTAGAGTCAAGTTATTAGACCTTAACTGAAAAATTCAGCCAACATGACTGTTGTAGATGAGCGAATTTTCAATAACCAATTTTATCGTTCATAATAACTAAGTGGTAAAATATACAAAGTGGATACAATCGAGTGTGACAAAGAAGTGTATGTAAAAGTACATTTGAAATGGAGGGATGTAATTCTTTTAAAGTCACGTCTTTTCTTTAAAAAAAAAAACCTGGGGTTCTCTCCTGAAATTCTCCACTTTAAAACAACTTTTCTCAACTATTAACCGCATTTTCGATAGCAGCATTAAATTTCCTGTAAACCAAGTATCGTCCTCGATGAAAATAATCACGCAACAAAACAAAAGCAGCTCAGACATGACAGTTTTTAAAACGTTAAGTTTCGGAAAACTTTGAAATTTTACAAATTTTTTCTCGAACAAATACTGCAGTTAGTCTTATTGCTCAAAAACTGTTGAATTTAATCATCTTTCCCATGGTGCATCAAACTTCGATACTATTGCTTCAGAGTCTACCAAGGTAGCGGAAGCCTTGTTTTCACTTTTCAAGGTTGAAAAATAATGTTCTCCAAAATGAAAATTTCCACCTGCGTCTGCCATGAAATCCTTGTAATGGGCATAACTATACGAAGTTATTCTCCGATTTCGAATTTTCAGGGATTGTTCGGGTTGGCGGGTTGATGGTCCCTTATGAAAATCATCACTCCCGGACTGATATAAGCGACTGTGCATTTTTAAAATTTGATGGAGTTATTGCGGCTGGAGAGGGGTAGTGATTAGTGGATTCACTACCCGTAACATCATGGTATTCTGCTCCACTTCTTATGTACTTTCACCTAAACTTTTTTGTCACACTCGGTCGTATTTAAACTTTGGGTAATAAAAAAAATTTGTCTTTTCAAGATCGTACCACCTACATATTGCATGTATGAAGTTTTCAACATAAAAACATTTTTTAGGATTTCATCGCCTCCAGATTATTAGTATGAACGTGAATACGTCCAAAGCTAATTTCGCTCGACATAATTAACCGATTATGCACAAATTCATCAAGTGGGTACGAGGATCTTATTTTATCTTATGCTGTGTCATTGTACGAGTAATCCACACCAATCCTATTTTCCGAAGAAAAAAGCACGGTGAGTAGGAAGTCACGCGATTATTGTTTACACGCAAATAAAACAGATATCTTCTGTAGAAAAGCGTCCTTTAATAGGGCAAAATTGTTGCTAAAAGTTGCATACCTTCCTATTCAAAAATCCGAACGAGACAAGGGGAAAATGGGACAATCAACGCCCGGGTATAAACACCGTCGAGCAAACAAGAAAAAAGGGAGAGGACTTTGTTTTTGGAGCGGGTAACTTCGGTATTTTCGTTCGAGCGATGAAGGGCCGTTGTTTTATTGATTCCTTAATGGGGAAATTGGGGTAATGGGGTACAAAAAATCGCTTCGGCTGCTCTGTCCGCTCCCAGGCGTATTTACATATCAATCTCGGAAGTAAATACGCGGGGTTTTCCCTCGAGGACGAATTGGGGTAATTGTGAAACAATATGGCGACCGATTGGAAACGCGAAATCATTTTCGGTATTAATATGGTATTAGAACGTGTTTGAAGAGAGTAGTTTATTATAGATTTCTTGGTTTCCCTGAGGTAATTTGTCTAGGGATCAACCTAGATGGTAGCGGCGATCCTTGAGATATTATAATATAAAACGATTCAAGTACTCTCAGTTCATAACCAAAAATAAATTATTTTCTTGTACAAAAATGCTTTTCTTGTACAATTTATTTTCTTTACAAAAATGTTTACCACAATACCGGTAAACTCTAAATACCCAACCCTCCGGTCTGTCAAGTCGAAAGCACACAAGATATCATGATCTGATGGAAGTATTATTTACTGATACAATAGATGGTACTGTGAAGATAATAAGTATATATCAGTCGCCATAACAGTTTTTCGATACTTTTTGGCTATAACCATGAAACAGCTTTATTTCAAAACCCGAGTGCTAACCAGGGACAAGCTTGTCCCTAGATCCATGATGGGTGCAGGGTGCCTTATCTGAGTATGTCGACGTTTCTCCAGCTACACAAGGTTTGAGTGCAGGTCCAAGTCCCCTGAGGCCCACTTTGTCAAGAAGTCGCTTGTCTTTGAAACAGCCGTCGCCCTGAATGCAGACCACAGTTCCTTCCATCATCAGGACTAGAGGGGATGATTCGCCATACACGATCCATAGCTTTTCCAGCATTCCGTACCCCCAGCTAGTTATTGAACGTCCCAATATCTTATGGTTTGGTTGTACGTTGGCTAGAGTATCTCCTGCCTCTAAAAGTGCGGCTACTTTATATTTTTGAATTTCGGACGCATTGAAGTCTACAAGGAATGATCCCACACCAGAGACGGAAACATCAATAATGATGGCTTCCTTTGGTGTTACTACCAGGAGATCTGTTCAGTACTCACATTGTTCCAGGTTGAAATGCAGCTCAAGCCATACTAGACGAGCATAGCAGTTGCCAGATAAATGTTCCAGGTATGCTTGCCTGTCGTCTTTCTTGCGATAGGAATCTTTGCCATCCCTATTGATCTTAATCCCTGTAACTTCGTTGAAGAGTTCCAGTAATTCAAGTCATGGAGGCTCTGCTAACTCGCGATCTCTGAATCGTCATGACTCTTAATCTGGTCGACTGTTGCTGACTCGGTTACCTCAGCGGTTGGCTCAGCAGGTCCATCGCCCTCTAGTTCATGGAATGCATATGAAACAGACAGACAACCTGAGAACAAAAGCAGTTTTGAAAACTCTTAATGGCCGGTGTTGTAGCCCAATTTTGTTGAGAAATTAATTGTTGTTGTTGTTTAACAATGGATTAATAACAAAAATTAATAATTTTTCCAAGTACAATAAAACCATTAAGGAGAATTGTTCATGCTCCACTGGAAATTTTATCAACTACTTCTTACAGTCATCAACTTACACATTATTAAACTATTCCTGACTTTAGATAGAGCACTGACTGTTATATAGACTGAACGATATGGAGACGCTGCCCAATGAAATATTCAAAATCCGAGGGCTGAAATCGATTTTAATTATGTAATTCATTGGATTGTTTCCGATAGAGGGTATGTAGAAGATGGAGAAGGGGAGGGGTGTTCGGTGAAGCGTTATCAATATCCTAAGTGTGTTTACTGAGAGCTGTGGCCCCCTACAGGCCCAATCAATTACGGCAATATTGGTTATCTCTTCCGTAGTAGTTGTTGATCGAGTACACGTGTAAGATTACCGCCTGGACACGTGCGAAGAGAGATTTCCGCGGATTTCTCCTTCAAACTAATGTGCAATTTTATTTTGCCTCCAACCAAAAAAATGTTCAAGATTATAGTCAATAGACCAAGAAATAAAAGGCGTGTTAGCCATATGATAACAACCAGTCCTGTTCTTTCTGCATCTAATCTTCCCCAGTCTGTATTTGACCCACCCGGGTACTTTTTGTGTAAGTGCCAAGAGGCTGTACTGTACAGCTTCCTCACAACAGAATCACATAAACTTACAGAGCTACACGAACTTTTATAAAATTAGTTGGTGATACCTAAATAATATAAATAAAGGTATTCGCACCTAACTTGAATTATTTAATATAGAACGAGAACTTCAAAATCAAGCTGCTGGTTTTCCACATTCAGGAAAACCTGCTGAAATAGAATGCACATTTCCTTCAAATTCCATTAAAATCGTACAATATTTTCTTATGGTTGGCCCTGAAAAACTGGGTTTGCCTTAAACAGACAGGCACAGAACCAAAGTTGCGTAGAAACCTCCAAAAAGCAAAATGCGAGTAAAACTTTTGATTTTGAATTTTTGATACCCTAAAATTGAGGCATTCTGCTGCTCCTGGTGGTTTGGAATATTTATCCCTTTTGCATCAGACTAATCAGAAGACTTGAAAAATTGTGATCAGCATGAAGGTGGTGAATTGAGAGTTTCTTTCTGTCAGAACAAACTACCCTGTCATTTTCTGCTTGGCATCATGGGAAGTTGGATAGGCTTTGAGCCTCTCGCGTGACGCAATGGCACTTAGTTACAAATCAAAACTGTACCAACATTTACATTTCGATTAGCCGACTTGATAGGGAAAGAACGGGTCCAATTTTTATGAACACCTGAACCTTGAATAGTTCATAGTTCCCCTGAAGCACCCAAAATCATTAACGCTGAATGTCTCATTACTTATAAATGCGCGATGGTTGAGCATTGAATGTATAATCAACCGTGGTAGAGCGGGAGAAGAGGTAATGCAAGGGTACCATCCTTTGAAGACGGGCAAATGCTCTAAATTTTGTATGCCGTCACGCTATGTGTCCTCGTCTGCTATAACAGTCACATGGCCTCCCTTAATGTGATGGTAGAGCACTGTCATTATGCTAGATGTTCGCCTCGAAGTAACAATGCATCAATGAACAGACGGCAAAAAAAAATTCCCGCTTCTGAGGGAGCTCTATATTTTTATTGACGGTTCCGAGTAAAAATACATGAGACATGAGGGGCTTCGCACTCGTACGAGTCACGATTCTTTCGAATATAAAAAACCTTCAACGGGCATACTTAGTAACGGGACTGAGTGTCGGTTGAGTTCAGGGTTTTATTACAGTGGTGTGGATTCTATTGATTCCGAAACCCCTAATTCTATAAACCGACTTACGAAAAACGAGGTTATTTTTTCTGTACTCAGAATCGCAAAACTAAACAAGTGAGCTCTTTTAGGACAGATGTGAAGGTTTCGCAAATGAAATTACAAAAATACTGCTGACAACTACACGATTGCCTGGGATGCTCTATATGCTGCCTATGATAATAGCAGGCATCTGGCACTTCATAAGATACTATCTGATTGCGGTTCTAAATTTCCCACGCATGACAAACAAGGCCAACGCAGAATCTTTGAACTCATTATTGTCTAAGGTTATGAAAGTGTCTCTGCCTTCAAACAACTCAAGGTCGAGAGGGAGTCGGATTTATTAATTTATACTGTATTATCTGGCAACTCGAGCTCTAAATTCCCACACTCTTGGGCTCTTGGAGATTTAGCACAAATATGAGACTCGATTTCCAACCTTTGATATACTTACCAAGTGTGTCAGGGATCGTGTTCAGGTATTGAAGCTTGCAAACTCCAGTTATGCCTCATCAGGATCTTCGAATTCTGGAAGTAACAAACCAGCCTCCCTTTAATCTACAACAGTTCAATGTGGGTGATTAGCACTTCTATATAAACTACAATAGATAGACCCAATCTGGTTAAAATTCAGAGAAATTATAAAATACTGAAGAGCTCCTTTCCTGTAATTTCCTATAATTATGGTTATATTAGGGCGCGTTTTGAACTTCCGATATAAATTATTAAAGAAGTTTATGTTCAGACCGTTGGGATGCTGCCCCACACGCTTGTATTCTGATTATCTTCACTTTGATGCTGGATGCTCAAGATCCTCGACAATATTGATTGCAGTGCGGCTTAGCATCCATCAAGTATTTTACTTACGTGAGGTGAGAGCTTGTGATATGCTGGTGAGACTTCACTTGGTCTTGCTGGGATTCTAAGGACCCAAAGCTTTCCACAATCAGAAAGCTAGGAAGCAATGGGCGGCAAGGTATTTCCCAACATGGCTAACGAGGAGAGACTAGCAACTGCAAAGAGGGTTGAGCGGCAAAATTGGGCGTAGTAGTAACAATCCAGCAAAAATTTTGGTTGTTTCACTACGTTGGGAGATTGATGATTGGACCTTGGAACCCTGGGCACACTCCTCGAAACACTTTTTGATAACACACTTTACACACAACTTTTCGCCTTCTATTAAAATAGGGGAATAAAAATATGCTTTAGTGCTAATCAAGAACCAATAAAAATCCCGACTATGCAGCAAGATGAGTGAATTTTCAGACAATCATTTCAACTTATTTTCAGCCATTTTCGAGTATACAGATTTTGCTCCCTCGCTGCCTAAAATAAGGCGGAAAGTTAGCTTTACTTTGTGCAGCTTTTTGAACAACTTCGGTTTTCATGACTGTCCCAGAAAAAACCCTACTCATTCATTTTGAAAGCATTATCTGGAAATGTGTAGGTTTAGGAGTTTTATTTCCGTTATTCTATAGCTCCATAGTGCGCATACGTAATAATTCCCTGAAACTACTACGTAATAATTCCCTGGTACTATTCATCAGTTCTTAATAGTTTAAAATGGATCAAATTTATCGAACTCCTGATATTAAGCATCTGATCCAAGATGGTCCTCTACAAGTTTCATTGACGTCGTATGAAATGTGTCGTTTGCCACAATCTAATCAACCAACATTGCTCAGTCACAAGTTAATTCAAGAATGATTGCTGTTGAATCTAATTTCGATTGAACAGTAGGAGTCTCTACATAAATTTTTAAAAATCAACTCAAATGGAAAACAGTTCATAATTCTGTCAATATTTCTAAATTTAGGCAAATATAAACTTGTTCATGAAAAGCCATGTTTCATATAATAATTCGCACTTCTCAAACTCAATAATGTATGTACTAATAGGTTATATCATTCCATCTTATTGTTTGAGAGGAAGCTATTCTGTCCACACTATTTAGCAAACGTTTTTTCTTCTTCCATATTTTACCTTCTAGGATGAAGACATTAATATGAATATATACTTTATTAATGTGAATCTCACAAAAAGAGCAATGTACGGTAACTTTAATAGTATATTTTACAAAACCTCTGGGGCTCAAACTTATCCTTCCTTTAGTTATTTATGACGTTTTGGCATAATTTAAAATTTTAGACCAATATTATAAACTGATATTGATGTATCATTATACATAAATTTAGATTGAGTTTTTGTCAAGAGTATAAATATTATCTAAAGAATACCTTCGGGAAAATGTTTGAAATTGTTTTGGAACGCCCCAAAATGGATTTCAACGAAAAAAATAATCATTCCATAACTTTTGAAGAGGTTGCAGCAGCCTCAATTCTTCAAAATTTGTCGTTCGGATTGTACCGAACACAAAGTTTCCTCCAAACAAGAATGATGGGTCTCTGAGTTATATTTCTCGGTGGAAATGATATTGTTGAAGACAGGCTCAGAGGCGAATAAGGGGGGAGCGAATGAATGTTTGATTGGGTTGATAGCTCTCCGACGTCCAGTAATTAGAACTGATTACTGCCATGAGGAGAAGCAATTGGGCGGCCATTGCTGCTGATCACCGCCACGCAGGATAAGATGAGAGATGAAAGAGACCCGCCAACGTCTCCCCTGCCACTGATTGGCCGACTCTTAATTTTGAGTCATGGTCGAAGGAATCAACAGGGCCCTGGGAACAACACTCATACTTTGTGAAATCAATTTCTCTATATTGGAGGGTATTGATCCTGGCTTCTCAGATACATTCACTGCTACACAAAGAACGATACAACTACAAATTAATGGACGTGTTCCATCGTTTTGCTCCAGAACAAAATCAGTATTGAAATAAACGTAGATTCCATGAGCTCAACAGCATTCAGAAAGTTATCTGAGAAATCCAAATAACACTCATCAAAGGAAATGAGTTTTCACTCACACGAGTCTTCCTTCTTGAGACTCCTGCTCCTTTCTGGTCACAGGATGTTTACAACTTGGACGAGATTTACTACTTAAAGGCGACTCTGCTCTAATCGTTTCCTTTTCGTCTCTGTACAACTCATTCTCTTATAAACTTTCACTTCGTCCATCTCATTACGTAGGTACGTACTGTACTACTAATTTTGGTTCATGTAGGAAAAGAGTTGTAGAGTAGGTACTTTCTATTACCTGATTGACTTGGCTTGCCCAATATATGGCATTTCATGAGTGAATAGTGTACTTACTTATATAAATGTTGGATGCCGGAGACTATTAGTTCATTAGTAATAGCATTCCATAGCACTTCCATTCATAGTAATAGCAGTTCAACTTCCAAGTCCGCATCTTCAGCAATGAAGTTTCACTTACAGAATCACCCTGCAACTTGAGACAAAACCAACTACAAGTTCATAGAATATTATTATTATTTATTTCCATTCGATTTGCATAACTCTGATCTCCTGTACATGTGGGGTCTTTAACCAAAAAACTATTGTTTTTATTTTTTCAATGAAAATTATCCTTGATTGCCATCGTTTTGGAGACCTCATTGAACTACAAGCTCAAAGAACTGGAATACTAATCAAATATCCTCGAAAGTAACGTATATTTTAGAGAATAAAGATTTCAAAGGTTCATTATTGAAAATATTAAACCAAAAACACGTTGGAGGTAGGTTTACCAAAGCAATTCCATTAATAAAAAACCATCATTTCGGTCCTGATGAAAGCTATAGCTGTGTCGTTTCGATACATTTTGGTATCTTCTACAAACCACTAGTTGGAGCTATTTTTAATAATTTGTGAAACACAGAAGTGAAGTCAATGAACTGAGAAATCAATTTCTTTGAAAATCCGTATTTCAGTGCCATCAGCTAGATCGTAGGTACGATTGTATGTCTAAAGAAGCCATTAATCAAAGCCATGGATATAGAATAGAAGAAACTAACATACCAAGTCTAAAAATATTAAGGTTTCAAGGTATGCACCTAAAGGAAAGACGAACCAAAACTGCCGTTGGATCCTTTGGACCTAACCTCCTGAACATCCAATCTTCCCTTCATGTCTTCAAATATTTCTGCAGCGTTCCAAACATCCTATCGTACAGTGACTATAAAAACCTCGGGTAGGTAACTTCCTATGTGAGGTTTGTCCCGCATAGCCAGACCGAGATAATGATCCAACCAGGTAGGCGCTGGAGCAGGTGCCGAATCCGCCGCCCTCATCACTGGAATCACAGTGTTGTGGAGTTCGCCTAGTGATTTGTTTTCCTCGTGCCTTTTGTCTGCGATTCGCTCGACACTTCCCAGCTTGCGACCCGCATGAGGGAAGCTCGAGGTCGCCCCTATATCGCTCGTCTGTCGCTGTATTGTGGAATGGCTCACCAGAAGAATCGTAATTTTTTATCCTGCGTTTACTCTCATCTCGACAAGATGTTCCAGCAGGACTGTTTGCAGCAGAAGGCCCAGGTGAAACTGGAAGCTGGTTTCCTTCTTTATATTCTTTCTTGAGCTGCCAACGATCTATCTTATCACTCTACACGATCATTTCTTTTTTCATCTCTCCGACTAGATGATACTATACTAAGTACTATGATAAGTGAACTTACTACGAAGTTCAGAATCAGGAAATTCTTAATGCTACAATACTTATGATTACACCACTAGTGATCTCAAATTATGCTGATTATGAAATGATTGTCATTCTTGGTCAGTGGGAAGTCCACTCTCCTACCACTTTCTGCTGCACCTTTGCCCAAAAGTTTGTGGGTGTAATGGAACAGTCAACAAGCCAAACATGAAGGTTTATTAGGCTGATTATGCGTAGACCAGTTCTACTAGCTACCTGTATGACTGAGAGTTAGTAGTTATGATGGAAGTTATGAAGATTTAAAATTGATTTCATATAGCAACCAAAGTTGCCTCAAACAATTTTATACTTATAAGGATATAATGGTTGGTTTTTCCAAAGAAAGGCTTATTCAAAGCACTGCGGCTCTTCAAATCTCTTGCTGTATCTGGGACCACAAATTTGTAATCACTATAGAGTATTTTGAAGAAATCGAAGACAATCGTATAACAGGTTGTCTCTTGCACATTTTGCCTGTGAAGAAGAAGTTATTTTCCTAAGAGCTTTTATGGTTAACGAAAGTTTAAGAAACATGTGAAATAGATTTTTGGAACCAATCACTGTCTGCTGACTTTTTTTGAATAGGTGCGTTGTTTTTATTATGTATAACGAGTGAAATCGGCGTCTACTTCCACATCGACCGAGAGAAATTATTACTCGGATTATTACTCGTACATCCTCCTCCCAAGTTGATGGAACGAAGTTCCTGTTTTTATCTAGGAAAAAAACGCAAAAACATGAAATCTCGGGAAGCGTATCATATCTTTGTTGATGGTTACCTACTGGATTTAGATCGCGGAAGTTTAGTATAGAAGCTGCAGCGGACAATATGCGAAGGAAACTGTGCGGGCCGTAAAGCCGTGAGAACCGTCTGCATATTGAATGAGAAATCCAAACAACCGCCAGCAGGGGCAGATGCGTTGAACGCAGGAAATGGTCTTTTCTCGAGAGAGATTCAGCTTGGTCTCGAGACGGTCGGGGGTCACCTGGGATTGTGGAATGCGAAGTCGCGGCCACACATTGATCGAATCGCCTCCTCTTAAAAAGGATATATCCCTCTACATCTGTAACTGTAGCTTATAAACAGGGCGAATTCATCCAAGTTTCGGGAATCTTCAGTATATACTATACAGTATATTACACATCACACAGCAGCATATTATGATTCTAGAGGTAATTTCCAACAAGGGTTTCCTAAACCCTATTTTTTAAATAGAATTTCAATATTAAGATTTCCTTACGTCTGAAGTGGACATAACTTCCTGAACATAGAAAGTAAGATTCAACATAAATTTTACTGTTAAAAATATCGTTAAATCCCCTATAAAATATGGGATTAGTCTTCAAATTAATATTGATTTTCAAGCCTAAAAACGGAACTTGATTTAAATAATTTTGGACATTTACTAAAAACTAACAAACATCAAGCAACTTTTTGCATCAAAACCAAAATTCTGGCCATAGCGTAACTGCGTTCCTACTAATTTCCTCAAATTTGCGTCATGATCTCCAACTACCCTCTAATTTTAATAAAATTGGAACATAAGATCGTGAGAAAGCGGTGTTCAGAAAAATCGTGTTCGATATTTGCTAGTAGTCACGGTAAACATGGTGAGTAGACGTTGAAAGTTGTCGGAAATCATCTAGTCCTGAAATTTTTATAACAATTCGGTCTTATTCCGTAAAGTTTTACTCGGGTCATTAAATGACCCAAATTTTGGGAATCGGTTGTTCCTCTACTTTTTCGCAACTGCCAAGGCTAGTTATGATTAAGGCTAGTTAAGATTCGAATATAATCTGAATCTGAGCAATTTTGAAATGGTACGAAGAGAGAAACAAAAAGATTTGCGTAAATTTGCGATTACGCATGCGCATACTTCACACACATCCTTAAAGTTCCTATACAGGGTGTCTACACTCAAGTAGACACTTAAGTAGTATTTTTTTCGAAAACACAAAAAAAGTCTAGTGGTTAAAACAAAGTGTAGACACCCTGCATATTTTATTTTCTAATTTTCATTAAAATTAGTTTTGTACGAACAAAATGTTTTACCTCTTACAGTCATGAAACCGTAAGCACGAAGCTAATAATAAATAGTCGATGTGGTAAATTTAAAATAATTAAATTTAAATATACTCAGTTATTAAAAGAAGAATATGAAATGGAGCACAGTGTTAGGGAGTCTCGTGAATACATCACAGTTGCATTATAATGAATGACTAACAGGGAGATCTGGTCTCTGTTAGATGAATGAGAATTCTAGCGCTGGAAATCTCTATGCTTAGTCATTCATAATCACTCGAAACAATTAGTTGCTTCGTTCTTCCTTGAAAAACTGGGTCGGAGCCAAGCGTTTCATTGAGGACAATTTCCAACAGGCAGGGAGTAAAAGTTGACGACTTATTAGCAGCTTCCGTTGTCATCAGACGATTTCCTGCTCCCATCTTCTAATTTACTAGATCTATAACATTTCGCTGTCACGAAAAAATAGGAGCAACATGATGTGACTCATAATTAACTTATTAGGTAAATTTGGAAACAATCAAAGATTAAATCGAACATTTTTTGTCTCCCTGGGAAGGAATAGTTACTAAATAGAATACTCTACCAACTATAAGAAAACAAAATGCTAGCAAAAAATTATGGATCGTTTTTATAGCTCTTTTTACCATATAGTCACACTTGAGGCGGTAAAACATTTCTGGAAATATAAATATTTATTTCACGGGATTTTTATGAGATGTTGGAGCCCACTGGGGAAAACAAAAGACGTCTTGGATCAACTGGTTTATCAACGTTTTACGATTCAGATTTTATACTCTGATTTTATAGGCTACCTTCTCAAGGAAGAATATGGCTTGATAGTTATAATACCTCTAACACTCACATTAGATAACTAGGCATTGACGTTACACCGAAATCAACATGTTTTCGACATTTAAAACTCCACCGATGACCAGCAATGGTTTTCTCCAGTCAGTGTAAAACACACCAAGAGTGTTTGAGCAACAAGAGTGAACGAAAGAGCCTCGAGTAACTTGTTGATTTTTTCGATTTTCAGTAGTCCAAGTAGGTTCCTCACTAGTTTTCAGTAGATCATATTTACATCTCACCATGGAATGCCACACCTTCGTAGAGCAGAGACTATATTTCTTCAATTAAATCGTACCAACTGTGGGGAAGCTATAAAACAATTTTACAGAAGAGAGACATTTTTATTTATAAAGAACTATTGGAGTTTTATAAAAATTGCAATATGGAAATTTAAAGTATTATATTTTATTTTTTTAATTATTTTATTTTACTTAATGACAAATAAATTTGTTTCGGACTAAGAACTGTTCTTAGTGAAGAAGGGAAGAATGACAGTGACAGTACAATTCACTTTAAATACCAAAACTACATTTTTCTAAAGCGAAGTACAATACAACTCATTATAATGTCAAAAACGCTGCAAATTATTACACAACAGTTTATTATTTTTATATAGATCACTCGTCTACAAAATCACCAACCATCCAATATGAAAAGAAAAAAAATAATAAAAAATTAAAAATAAAAAAATAAAAAAACGCTGCAAATTATTACACAATGGTTTATTATTTTTCTATATAGATCACTCGTCTACAAAATCACCAACCATCCAATATGAAGAGAAGAAAAAAAAAAAATCAAAAAAAAAAAATCAAAAAAAATCAAAAAAAAAAATCAAAATCACCAACCATCGATCGCATTTCGGTCAGCTCTAATTTGAACGGAGATTAGGCCTCTTTTTCGATTCACACTCGTGTTTTGATTTATATATATATATTTCAATATAAACCCTTACATTTTCGTAGGGGGCGAACGGTTAGTCCTACAGAGCTCCGCGTGGTCTCAAAAAATTCTAAAAATTCTATAGAATCTTAAATTAAAGGAAAAACAATACCTTTATATCAAAATTTTTTGAGTTAGGGCGTTTTCAAAATTTCAAAATTGATTTTGGAACCCTTAGAAGTGACCTACATCAACCAAAAGCTTCGGGGCACAACTAGACCCCAAATGGAGCTTACATACCAAATTTCATCAAAATCGGTCAATGCTAAGTGGCAAAAGTGCCGCGGACGGCGGACGGACGGCCAAATTTTGGTTTATTATTTTCAATAATGAACCTTTGGACTCGACCAAGAAAAAAAAAATTTTAACAACCCCTCAAAATTTGATGGTTTACGTTTCAAGGTACGTATAATCCAAAAATCGAATAAAAATTTGGCCGTCCGTCCGCCGTATGCCGTACGCGGCACTTTTGCCACTTAGCTTTGACCGATTTTGATGAAATTTGGTATGTAGGCTCCATTTGGGGTCTAGTTGTGCCCCGAAGCTTTTGGTTGATGTAGGTCACTTCTAAGGGTTGCAAAATCAATTTTGAAATTTTGAAAACGCCCTAACTCAATAAATTTCGATATAAAGGTATTGTTATTCCTTCAATTTAAGATTCTATAGAATTTTTAGAATTTTTTGAGACCACGCGGAGTTCTGTAGGACAAACCGTTCGCTCCCTACGAAAATTGAAGGGTTTATATTGAAATATATATATATATATATATATATAAATCAAAATATATATAAATAAATCGCATATATATATAAATCGCAAAAGAGGCCTAATCTCTGTTCAAATTAGAGCTGACCGAAATACAATCAATGGTTGGTGATTTTGATTTTTTTTTTTTTTTTTTTTTTTTTTTTTTATATTGGATTTTGTAGACGAGTGATCTATATAGAAAATAATAAACCATTGTGTAATAATTTGCAGCGTTTTATTCGATTTTTGGATTCTACGTACCTTGAAACGTAAACCATCAAATTTTGAGGGGGTGTTAAAAATTTTTTTTTTCTTGGTCGATTCCAAAGGTTCATTATTGAAAATAATAAACCAAAAGTAGAACGGAACCCCGATGATGATAAAAACAAAATGCCATCTCCTGATGGGGGTTGAAAGTGTCTCTTTGAGGTGCTCTTCTGACGCGCTCGTGAAGCGAAGCTTCCGCCAGTGAATTTGGGAACCAAACAAACATTTTTTTAAGTATATAATAAAAATAATGATAAATTAAATATTAATAAATTGTATTAAACATTTTTGAACAATTCTGTTTTTGTAACGAAAATGTTGTAATGATTCCGAATATGGCATAGTTATATTAGTATGATTATCATGGTGATGTCCATACAAACATGTTTCTTGACCTTACGTTTTAAAATTTTGATCCCTCAGAGTTGTCCGAAATTCCTGGCTAAAGAACTCATCTTTTCGTTTGTTATTCTGAACATTTTGGTTCATACTTGAAATTTTTGCAATATTTTGGCACGAATTACGTAGGTAAATGTTGGGAAAACTTCAGAAATTGCGTCTGAATGTCCAAAAAAAAAACTTTTTTTTTTTTCAAAAAAGTCCACGTTAAAAATTGTTAGTCATGCAATAGCTTCATTTTCTTCGAAAATTCGCTAAAAAATCAATGAAATGTTGCAATAGAATGAGGCAGTTAAGCGACGAATGAGACCAAGCGCAGTTCTCAATAAGGACATAATTTTTGGCCAAATATGGGTTAGAAATATACGTCTCTTTTTACTGTCAAAAATCATCTCTGAAAACGTTTAGAGGAGGATCATCAGAATATCTTCCTGTTTTCTCCCCAAAATAGTAATTTCATCGGTCTCCTTAGACTTTGGAGAAATTTTGGCTAATTATCTTAAACAAGTATACCAACTAGTAATAAAAATGTGTTATAAAATTATCGAATTATTAAGAAATAATACTTGAGTAGATGATTCTTTTAGCGAATTTTCAAAAATATTGAGCTATTGCAATGGCCTCAAAATGTTTAGAATGCACTTTTTCGATATAATTTTTCACTGATATCCGTTTTGGAACATTCTAAAACTATCTCTGAAGTTTTCGCCAAAATGTTCCTAATAACAAACAAAAAGCACCATACATTACTATGATTATGATGCTATTATCCACAAAAACCGGAAAAACTCAGTTTTTTGGCTTATTTTTGAAATTTAGTTCCTTAGGGTTGTCCAAAAGTTCAGGCTAACAAACTCGTCTTTTTGTTTGTTATTTGAAATATTTTTGTTTGAAATTCTGGGCAACCTTAAGGAACTTAATTTCAAAAATGAGCCAAAAAACTGAGTTTTTCCGGTTTTTGTGGATAATAGCATCACAATCATAGTAATGTATGGTGCATTCGGATTCAGCACAAAATTTCTGTTACCAATGCACTCTCGAAAATTGAAAATCGGTCAAAAATTTAAAACATGTATTTATATAAGTATTAGGGTTGTTGCTGACCGTATTCCATACATTCCATATAGTGATGGGGATGTGGAGATTGTTGGGGTTCGAATTTGAATTGAATTCAATTCAATTCGAACCTCAACAATACATGGAATATGGAACATGAATGGACTCCTAACATCTTCAGATCATAGCCTGAATATACAGTATGCTGGTATAGTATTCTAAAACGCTGCAAATTATTGCACAATGGTTTATTATTTTTCTATATAAATCACTCTTCTACAAAATCACCAACTATCCAATATGAAGAGAAGAAAAAAAAAATCACCAACCATCGATCGCATTTCGGTCAGCTCTAATTTGAACGGAGATTAGGCCTCTTTTGCGATTCACACTCGTGTTATGATTTATGTATATATATTTCAATTTTCGTAGGGAGCGAACGGTTTGTCCTGCAGAGCTCCGCGTGGTCTCAAAAAATTCTAAAAATTCTATAAAATCTTAAATTGAAGGAAAAACAATACCTTTACATCAAAATTTTTTGAGTTAGGGCGTTTTCAAAATTTCAAAATTGATTTTGGATCCCTTAGAAGTGACCTACATCAACCAAAAGCTTCCGGCCACAACTAGACCCCAAATGGAGCCTACACACCAAATTTCATCAAAATCGGTCATTGCTAAGTGGCAAAAGTGCCGCGTACGGCGGACGGACGGCCAAATTTTTATTCGATTTTTGGATTCTACGTACCTTGAAACGTAAACCATCAAATTTTGAGGGGGTTTTAAAATTTTTTTTTTCTTGGTCGATTCCAAAGGTTCATTATTGAAAATGATAAACCAAAATCGAAAAATACACGTGTTTAAAGATTTATGCTATGCGCCACACCCACTAGGCTGATAGGTACTCTGTCATACAATGATATTCGATTTTTTTCAAATCATAGCTTTGAAGATTTCTTTGAAAATTTGATCATTATCTCATATTGCACGAATGGAATTTTTTATGGTGAATTATTAACCTAATAAATTGTTTAATCTTTGTTTCAGGCGAGAAACCGCACAAGTGCGTCGTGTGCTCGAAAGCCTTCTCACAATCTTCGAACCTCATCACGCACATGCGCAAACACACCGGCTACAAACCTTTCGCGTGCGGTCTGTGCGACAAAGCTTTTCAGCGCAAAGTCGACCTGCGGCGCCACAGAGAAAGTCAACACCCCAACGCCACTTGGCCGGGCGACGCCAACGTGAAACCGTGGACGCCCGACACCACGACGCCGTCGCCCCTCGACGACGAATCCGCCATGAAGAAACCGAAAATGGAATTTTGAGAGTTTCAAGGTGTTGAAAGCCTTTCTGAATAGCACATCTCTGTTTCCTCGGCATGTAGTCGATAGTCAATAACTTACTGTAACAAGTACAAAATACCACCACACTCTTCAAGAGTCTCTAGTTCGGCAGTGACTTATGAAGTCAAAAAGCTGAATACACTATGGACATGAGTCAATCTACAGCCAACATACTTTTTGTACCTATACCACCCCTGAAACATGTTTAAACATTTGTAAACCATATCAATCTAAAATTCAAATTCTTTATCTAACGTAGTGGGAGGACGCAACTATTTCAGTTCATTTGTCCATCTCTACTGAGTATTCCAGAATTAATGATCCAAACTTTAGTCAAACATCCAAAAATCTAATGTTTTCCATAGCTTCCATTTATTTAAATTACATTTTTTCTTTCTTCGTGTTTTCAACCTTTATTCGTAAAAAGGCAATAACTCCCTTACAGTACAAGCAAATTCGAATTTTATGACACCAATGAACTGTGAGCATTATTTTTTTCAGCGCATTACGCAATCAAATGTTTTGCGAGCTGAGTACGTCAAAAATTGCGCCAAAGTCAACATTTTGTCGAGTTGAACTTTCCAACAGTATAACGTTTTTCCGCATTTAGACGCCGTTTTTTCATAAAATCACGCAGATAAAATTTAATTTGAACTCACCGTTTGAAAGTTGTTGAATTGCAGAAGTTTTTTTTTGGGAACTTTTGGGAATGGGTGAAAATATCGTTTAAAAATACCATAAAGTTCATCAAAAAAGGTTCAATTTACAAACTCAGCTTGCGCAGGAAAATTTTGACTACGTTATTAGCTCCAAAAAAGTCGGGTTGGGTACCGTAAACAAAAGTTTTTGTAAATTAAACGTAAAATCAGCCCCTGATCAATAATTCTAGTACACCCGATACAGGGTGTCCCATGTCAAGGACCGGAAAACTTCGGGAGCCGATTCTACAACTAATTTAAGTAAGAAAATGCCTTGCTATTTTGTTTTAACCCTTTGTTTTTCCAAGTTTTTCCAAATTTGAAATGTTTTCGTGTTTTCGACCTTATGTCACTAAAATTACCATAACTACCTTCATTTACAGGGAAAATGAAAAAATAAGGGCGCCGTTGGGAAGGGCCTTGAATTTCCCATCTTTCTAGCGCCTAAAAAAACCATTTTTAGGGTCCTGATGGGTGAAAACTCAAGTCGTAGAGTAAATTTAGTAAAATTTCCCATTTTTTCTATTGGTTGTTAACGATGTAGGGTCGAAAATAGTCACTAAAATTACCATAACTGCCTTAAATTAGTGAAAATTAAAAATAAGGGCACCGTTAGAAAGGGCGTCAAATTTCCCATCTTTCTAGCGCCTAAAAAATATTTGTGGGGTCCTGATGGGTGAAAACTCAAGTCGTAGAGTAATTTTAGTCAAATTGGCGAAATTTCCTATTTTTCTTTTGGTTATAAGGGTTTTTCTTTCGCATGTTTTTTTCACGTAACTCAACACTAAAAACTACGCAAAGATCTTAGCTTGACCACTAACCACTAGACGTTAGATCAAAAGATATTTTACGATCGAATTTAAGGGAGAAATTTGTGTTTGAACGCGGAAAAACGCGAAATTTTTCAACGAAATCTACGTTTTCACTGGGGTTTTAGGTTTTTGCCGCCGCTCCTCCCAAGCAGTGAGTCCCCATCCACAAAATTCACTTTTTTCCGCGTTCAAATTTCTCCCTTAAATTCGATCGTAAAATATCTTTTGATTGTACCATTGGAAAGCTAAGATTTTTGCGTAGTTTTTAGTGTTGAGGTACGTGAACAACCATGCGGATGAAAAACCTTAAAACTGTCGTAACTCCCATTATTTACCAAGTCAATTCAAATTTGGGGATATCGTTGGAAAGAGCATCAAATCTCCTAGTGCAAAACAAAATTCTTTGAGCAATAAAACATTTTTCAAATCAAGTAAAAAAACAAACTTAGGTTATTTTTTTTGAAATTTTTTTTTTTTTTAATCGAAGTTTTTACTCTGAATTTCTGCTCATTTCGATGGGCACTCTTCGGAAGAACATGCTCAAATTGTCAGATTTTCAATTATTTATCAATTTTTTTCTTTTTAAGATTCAAACTGTATAAGTAAACCAAGTTTGGATCCTGAAAAACGTGTGTTTTACAAGAAAATCGAGAGTTTAAATGAATGTGTGGTATAAATGAAAATATACTTATAAATTAATATATTTGGAAAGTAACTGGAGTTATGTCAGTTTTAATGACGTAAGGTTGAAGTCACGAAAAAATCCTAAAACGGAAAAACAAGGGGTTAAAACGAAATTGCTAAGAGACATTTTCTTACTTGAATTAGTTGTAAAATCGACTCTCGAAGTTTTCCGGTTCTTAACATGGTACATCCTATTTATACACATTTCGGCTACCCGATTGTTACCCTTCATGATTATTTGCTGATCAAACAAGCGTTTATGAGGAAGGAAGGTTGAATTTACGTGAGGAAGCATCAATGTGAAGGATCCTTGTCACAAATGCGAGTGAAGAAGTCAACACACCGTTTGGTTTCGCTGAAACAGTTGCTCTTCCTAACTACTTCAATAAATTAAGTTTTTTCAATCTGCAAAAATAAATTCAATAAATTTATCTGTTGATACATCCTCCGAGCGGGGTGTATAGATACAAATTAGCTCATTAATAACGATAAATTATTGAGGGTTGTGACGAAAATGATGTATTATGAATGTAGATAGTTTATTTGAAAAATATTAATGTAAATAAGTACTGCGTTGCAAAAAAAAGTTGTGTCAAGTCACGTTAGGCTCTGGCCTACCTAGTTTAGACAAAAACCGAAGCCACCCTAGTCTTTTCCTTTGAAGATGTACTCTCATAAAACCTGAATTGTAATTCCACTTGTACCCTTCATTTTTTTGAAATATTCCAACTAGATGGAAATTCTAATTGAAAGTTTAGAATAGTATTCTAATCAAATGTGTGTACCATGTAGTGTTTCGTGAAGACTGTTTGCCGTAAGAAGTATATTAAAATACGTTACCTGTACATTTCAAAACGACTACCGTACTGCCTAGGTCATGAATGAAGAAAGGGAGAAGGAGCCTTCAATAATGCTAGTCGTTCAATTTGGTTCAAATTCTTCAAAAAAAAGCTATTCAAATAATCTCGTTAAACCCCTCCTTATTGTGATTCCTACTGGTTGTGGTCAACGACTGCCCATTTTAGGACCCAGTCCACTACCACCCAGTCACTGTCCACCTCTGAGCTACAATTCTAAACAAAGTCTCGAAAATTAAACTCCTGTTGAGGATTTGGAATCAACAAATAGCAGTTTTGTGTCAAGTACAGTGGTTTACTTCAAGGTCTTGGTATAACCTTTCTGTCGAAGGAAGAAAAATCAAAAACTTCTTTATTTTAGGTATTGACGCACGACGAGAAGTTGTGGTTTTTTAAGGATGAGTTTCAAGTCATTTCTTAGAGCGTGCCTTACATTGGGCTTAGTCATATAAGTCAAGTAGCGTACTATGCCAAAAAATGTTTGTAAATATTTCTACCAAGGGATCAAAAATCCGTTCCGTCCAATTAGAGATTGCCAAGCAAATATCTTCAAATTTTTGAGTATAAAAGAAAAACTAGGTAAATTTGTATCCAATTGATTGAATTTTGAGGTATCTCTAGTCTAAGTGTTCAAATTTTAAGCTTGGTCCAGTACCTACTTGGACGTATTTTGTGTATATTCTGTTCCTATAACTTTTTTTCTACTTTCTAGTTTTCTTTTATTTTAAAAATAAAGAGGCGTTGTAAAATCGCACCAAGCCTCTCTAACTCGCACCCGTGCAGTCTTGATGACGTCATCAGCTAGCAGACCAAAGATAGTGTAAATAGGTGATAACTAGTTTGTGTGAATTTTACTGTTCGTGGCCTTGTTCATGTTGCCTTGAAAACGTTTATGAAGCACCGCGTTGGTACCGATTCGTGGCCAACTGTGATCATGTAAAATTTTGTAGATAGACCATGTTGAGTATGAGTGCATAATATGTAGTTAAAGGCCACTTCAGTTAAGAAAAAAAAAAAGAAGTTGCCTTATTTAAGTTTGGATTCAATGTTGCTCCAATGAGTACTTTGTATAAGTTTGTTCAGAAATTATATCATAATACTATAAACGTGGTGTTTTCGTTGTTTTCTTCTACCTAAATGATAAATTTTGAGGAGTTTTCTTTCAAAGGGGCTTAAATCCACTTGGAATGTTTTGTGGGAAATTGAGAAAAACTAATTTCATAGTGAAGGATTTCATGGTTTAGGGTTCCCAAATTTTCTAAAATTTTTGTTTATAGAACTTTTGATTGTAAGACCAAATTTCGAAATTTTGGCATGCGTTTTGAGGGAGACACGGCCATAATACACAAAATATCTAGGTAACTTTCCATCTCGGACTAATGGGAATTGGAATTTTATTTTATTCATCAAAAGAAACTGTTGAAACGTTATAGAATCTTCGTAGCAGTTTTTTTTTCTTGAGAGAAACATGATAAAATAAAGTTATATAGTAAGTGAGCCATAAGTTCAGGGCTACACGATTTTGCTATTCCCCTTCTCAATTCATTGAGGAAAGCAGTATTTCAATCTTAGCAGCCTCATGCTTCAATATCTGGTTATGTGGACCAGTTTACTACAAGGAGTGGAGATTATACTTGTCTAAAATGTTGGTTACTTGCTTTGGACCTGTTTCTACATCAGGAAGCACTTGCTCTGAAACAGCCATAAAGGAGCTTTGATAAGTCTCATTCCCTCCATTGGATAAACTGGTCTAATCCAAATTTCCTGGACCAGATTTCTAACTTGGTTGACAAGCATTTGTTGTGAGGGTAAACGGGTTAAGTTTAAACTTGATCCAAAAGTGACGTTCATGGAAATAGACCACGATCCGTACCTGGGTGGTAACTGGTTCAAAGCAATAACAGGAAAATCATTTAAAGCTTCACTCATTACCTTCCATCAAGGACCTTCCATCCTGATACACAGTTGTGTGTAACCAATTGCAACCCACTTGAGCAAGTGAAACAGACTGGATGCAGAATCTGCATCTGATGCTGAATAAGTCAAAATACAAGCACACAAATCGGTTGAGCCAGAGCGCCCGAGATTTTTTGCATTCCTCCCTGATTCCCTTTAAAATATGTAAATATTGACTTTCAATCGACGAAGTTCATTATATTTTGTCGGTAAACGCTCATTTCGGTTTCAAACGATCTTTAAAAACGCTGCAAATTATTACCTACATAAGATTTATTATTTTTCTATATATATGATATGGCTTTGCCATTATCACCACCTACCAACCCTAGATACTACCTATCTACCACGTACCTACAGCAATCTCAGTTTGCTCAGATAAAATTTGAACGCAGATTAGGACTCTTTTGCGATTCACACTCGTGTTTCTGATTTAGTCCAACCCTCAAGTCCTCGTAGGTGCGAACGGTTTGTCCAACAAGGCTCCGCATGGTCTCGAAAAATTCTAAAAATTCCATACTATCTTAAATTGATGGAAAAACAATACCTTTATATCGACATTTTTTGAGCTAGGGTGTTTTCAAAATTTCAACCCTTATTTTTCAACCCTCAAAAGTGACTAACATCAACCAAAAGCTTCGGGGCACAACTAGACCCCATAAGGAGCCCACATACCAAATTTCATGAAAGTCGGTTCATGGTAACTAAGGAAAAATTTATTTTAAAAATTTACAAATTTATATTCGATTTCGGATTCTTCGTACCCTGAAACGTTAACCAACAAATTTTGAAGCGGGGTTAACAATTTTTTTCTCTTGTACGATTCCAAAGGTTCATTATTGAAAATAATAAACCAAAAGCTGAGGCTTTAGGGCATTTTTTAGGCTTACAGGATGTAACTTGTCACCAGAATTGTGGGGACTAATTACGTTTAGAAAATAGACAGTTTTCAAGACATGAAAAAATTAAATTTCTCATTTCCTTCATTCTTTCTCAGCTCATGTTTCACCGTTGTTAGAAACAGAGAAGACGAGAAACTTAACGCTCTTTTCAAAGGTGTACTCAGATTTGGTTCAACTCTTCATGTTAAGGGAATTAGTTATGGGCACTTCAGTAACAAAAGGTCAAAAACACGAAAAAATCTTGATAGTGAAAAAACTCAGGTTTTTGATGGTTAAAAAAACCTAACATACATAGAACCTACATAGAAACCATTGTTATTGGAAATTAGTTGTAGAAAACTTGGTTCAAGTTTTTCGCTATATAATGTGAGTCACCCGTTATATTGACTGAGAAGTAGCAGTTTAAGAAAATTAGTGTTTAAGAAGAACTGCTCGTATCAAATAAAGAGAAGAGGAAAGCAAAAACTACTGTCAGATGTTTGAATTTTAATAAAAAAAAAACATAATCCTACCCAATGTTTGATTACTTTGAAAAATTTGCAGTTTTCAAATCATGCGATTGATTAGCCTAAAATCATCCAATTTGAGACGTTTATACATTTTCTATTATAACCAGTACCATAACTGATTTTGATGTTCGAAATTGAATATGGTAGACTATAATCGATTATACTTGAAAATCTACATCGATTATTCCAATACTATGACAAAGTGAACAGTTTGGAAAGTCAATCCCTGATATCGAATTGCCATTAGAACTAAGAAACCCTCAAGAGCCAAGACAACCGCGGTTCGTCCATCAAGAATTCATTGATGATATCCACAGCTAAGCGACCCAGGCCATTACCTCCGTTGGGCAGTTGCGGCTGTCCAAGTAGGTACTTTCCTACCTGGCAGATACTAAAATATGCAATCATCAACCTCGCCACTAATCTCAGTATCGATTGAAAAACGAATAGAATCAGTCCTGTGCAGAGTTGCCTTCTCATTTGTTCCTCCTCAAGGTAGAACAGGCTACATTTAGATGACTGATATTTGCCACTTTTGAAGTACTGCCAGGAATAAGAAGTATAGTAGGTAATGAAATTACCTGCCAGCGTGGTGTCTGCCAGATTCCGTACTTCATTGATGATCTGCCTTCTATTTATATTTTCAACACAAACACGAGTCACTCAGGAAATTATTTTGGGAGCTGTAAGGCATATGAGACCACAATTGACTGGGAAGAAAGACGAACCTACTCATCAATTAGGCATAGTTAGTAAAATAATGAAACATTGTGAAGTAATGTGCATATCAAAACCCTAATCAATCGTGATCACTTCTCCTTACAGAGCATGTCTACACGATGCTGTTGAAGCTAAGTTTGAAAATTTAAATCAAAGAACGATGCTGTTGAAGCTATGTTTGAAAATTTAAATCAAAGAACGATGCTGTTGAAGCTAAGTTTGAAAATTTAAATCAAAGAATTAAAACCCCCCCCTTATTGAATAGTGAACCATCGTGAAGCACGACACCTGCGTTATCAATCGTTATCAGAGTTACCTACCACAAATACCTTCATTATGCTGTTAAATTGACGTTTAATCACAACAAAGTTCTTATGGTTTAGTTACTGGCATTATCAAAAGAATAATACGTATTGGAACTAAAACGTTATTTTGTAGGATACATTAATGGAAAAGCCTGCGCTGCGCGCCTCGCGTGAGTTCATCCAAAATTACAAAAGTCCATTCATGCAGCATTTAGTGAGCGAATTTTCAAAGAAATCATTCAGTTTAAGGTGTGGTTAAGAAAAGGACCAATGGTGTTGCAATTTGTTGTAGAAAGTTTTTTTTTCGATTCTTGGTTTACATACCTACCTATATATATATATTTTTTTTTTCTTTTTTTTTCGACACAGGATGTCTGGAAAACCTTCAGGGATCGTTTCAGAATGTTCCAAAACGGATTTCAGTGTGAAAAATTTTTCGAAAAAGTCGATTCTAAAAATTTTGAGGCCATTGCAATAGCTTCATTTTCCTTGAAAATTCGCTAATAACACGCTGCAAATTATTGCTGGGTATGCTTTGAAGATGTTAGGAGTCCATATTCACGTTCTAGTCGTCTCTACGAACTCATAGAGTACCCACACGGCTACTGCATTTCTGGGTACAACAAATATACGCACGTATTCATTATATATATATATACAATATAGCTACAAACTTTTCTTAATTTTGGACAATTTTCATTTTTGAAAAACGCATTAACATCAGAAATTTTGTGCTGAATCCGAATATACCATATATTACCATGATTTTCAATGTAATAACCACAAAAAACGGGAAAAACCCATTTTTTGAGTTTTTTTAAATTTTGGACCACTTTGGATTGTCCAAAATTGCTGGTTAACGAACTTGACTTATGGTTTGTTGTTACGAACATTTTGGCAAAAACTAAAAAAAAATTCTAAACAATTGCCTACTCAAGTTGTCGTCCGGAATGACACATATATATATACATATGATTTTTGGAAAAACTTCACGGATCGTTTCAGAATGTTCCAAAACAGATTTCAGTGTGAAAATTTTTCGAAAAAGTCGATTCTAAAAATTTTGAGGCCATTGCAATAGCTTCATTTTCCTTGAAAATTCGCTAAAACATAAATATGATTTAGCCTAGAATGGATTATCACTACCGTATTTTAAAAACGCTGCAAACCATTGCTCAAAGGTTTATTATTTTTTGTATAGATCACCCTTCTGTATAGATCACTGGTTCTCCATCAATAGCACCTACCACCATCTGTATTCTCCATTGACCCGCCCTCTCAAATTTCAGGTTCCTGCGTTCAACAGGAGAGGAAATGGCCTTGGAGCTCACTCAGCTGATCAGTTACCACTCAGGCGCCTTCAGCATTCTCCTTTGACCCTGCCTCTAAAATTTCAGCTTCCTGCGTTCAACAGGAGAGGAAATGGCCTTGGAGCTCAATCAACTGATCAGTGACCACTCAGGCGCCTTCAGCATTCTCCATTGACCCTGCCTCTAAAATTTCAGCTTCCTGCGTCCAACAGGAGAGGAAATGGCCTTGGAGCTCACTCAGCTGATCAGTTACCACTCAGGCACCTTCAGCAATCTCCGTTGACCCTGCCTCTCAAATTTCAGGTTCCTGCGTTCAACAGGAGAGAAAATGGCCTTGGAGCTCACTCAGCTGATCAGTGACCACTCAGGCACCTTCAGCAATTTCCATTGACCCGCCCTCTAAAATTTCAGCTTCCTGCGTTCAACAGGAGAGGAAATGGCCTTGGAGCTCACTCAGCTGACCAGTGACCACTCAGGCGCCTTCAGCATTCTCAATTGACCCGCCCTCTCAAATTTCAGGTTCCTGCGTTCAACAGGAGAGGAAATGGCCTTGGAGCTCACTCAGCTGATCAGTGACCACTCAGGCGCCTTCAGTATTCTCCTTTGACTTTTGATTATGGAAATTTGATTACTGGTTACGCAGAAGGCAAAACTGTATACAAATCGAAGAAATGAACAGCGATCGCATTTTAGTCAGAAAAAATTTCAACGGAGATTAGACCTCTTTTGCGATTCACACTCATGATTCTGTTTTATCGAAGGAAAACCTTCAAGTACTCGTAGAGACCAAACGGTTTGTCCTACAGACCTCCGGGTGGTCTCAAAAATTTTTTAAAATTCAGTACTATTTAAAATTAGTGAAAAAACGATACCTTTATTTCGAGAGTTTTCGAGCTAGGGCACTCTTGAAAATTTCAACCCTTAATTTTCACCCCTTAGAAGTGACTGACATCAACCAAAAGCTTCGCGGCACAACTAGACCCCAAATGGAGCCTACATACCAAATTTGAACCAAATCGGTCCAGTGTTGCTAAGAAAAGTGCCGCGTACGGCGTACGGCGTACGGCGTACGGCGTACGGTGTACGGCGTACGGCGGACGGACGGAAATTTTTTTTATTCGATTTTCGGATTCTACGTACCTTGAAACGTAAAACATCAAATTTTGAGGGGGGGTTAAAATTTTTTTTTTCTTGCTCGATTCCAAAGGCTTATTATTGAAAATAATATACCAAAAGAAACCAGCATCTGAGGACAATGTTCCGTTTCCATCACATCAATTCATAAAGTCTCATATCATAAGGTTTTTGGACAGTTAGGTCCCGGCTAAAGCATATCCCTTGAATAACAAAAATAAACTAATTACTTGGTCATCGTGCCATGGGAAATTATTCAGCAAGAACGTTTCTTTTAGTGTATTTAAAGGCTTCAACTCGTAATTTATAAACCAATGATCTAGTAGGCAGGTGAGGATCACGTGGATTCAGAGGCGCACGGGCCGCTCAGTCGAGTTCACCCAACCCGGCTGGTCTCCTCTCAGCCACCTGCTTCCCAATCACAGCACCCGTCTGTGTCTGCTTCTAAACTTCCGTGCTGCGTCCGAGGGTTTTGTCTTTTTTCGAAGATTTTTTCCCTTTTTTGACTCTGCGAGTTCCAAGCTCAGATTTACCAACGGAGAAAAAAAAGACAGTCTTTAGCTTGTCGTGTTATTGCTATCGACGGTAGATATTCCTTCACATTCCGTGGAATTTATGAGGTAGAATTGAGAAATTTATGCGACGAGAACGCCGTTCGTTCGTTTTAGTCCAGGTGGTCTCCAGTCACAACGTATTCAACATCTTGAAACAAGGGACTAAAGAGATGGGATTCTTTGGCAGAATAATCGACTCAGAAATCAATGTTTCGTTATTATACTCCCTGTACGTACGTAACTATTTAACGCATTAAATAAATGAAGAGTTGAGGGAAAGAACGATCAATGACTTTTTTTTCAATTTTTGGGGAATTTCGATATTTTAAGTTTAATTACTCATAAATGACGTCAGGGCAAGATATTGAGAGTGGATGGTCCCCTATGAAAATCATCCCGCCCGGATAAATAATAGCCTCTGCGTCTCTGCGAAACCCTCCTAACAGCCATAGCTTCTACACGATCCATCCGAATTCTATGACATTTTCAGGAATTAAACTAATGTCTTCGCCACGTGACCATCAAATTTAGAGGGTCGTGTTAGGTAAGTGGATATTGAAGTGTTGAGATTTTCTACTATGTTGTGTCAGATCATCTACACAACCGAATTATGTATTCGAAGTCGTTTTTCGTATACTACTGATATTATTCACAACACGGCCCTTACTTTCGTCACTGTTCTCAATGCCTCTGGAATCATTCATTTCGTAGGTAAATTACCAATCTTTAAGGAACTACACGTGAAAACGAACCATCAGGAAGAAACAAAACATTGAAATGACGGCGGTGGAAAGTGAGGCCTTTAAACGTTGAAATTGATCCCTTCTCCCTGTCACGATTTTTTCTTCCCTCATTTCTTTAAACACCATGATATTGCTTCCTCACTACCGAAGGTTGGGGAGCTTTGTATTCGTGAAAGAAGTGAAAAAAAAAATGTCCTCCAAAATCAAAATTTCCACTTGCTTATTGCGTTTTAGAGCTTCCCGAACAATTTTGGTTCCGTGTCTGTCTGTCTGTCGGTCTGTCTGTCTGTCGGTCTGTCTGTGGTCAATCCTTGTCCCGGGCAAAACTATACTAACCTGTGGTCCCATTTTGATGAAATTTTCAGGGATTGTGCGGGTTAGGTCCTAGACGATCCCCTATCAATTTCAGCACCTTCGGACCAATAGGAGCGAGTGCGCATGCGCAAACGTGAGTTTCCTGGAACCTCGGTTTCTCGGTTTCTAATGAACCGATTTTGCTCAAATTTGGAGGTTAGTTAGGGACTATCTCCTAAGAGACATCCTATAAGTTTCAATCAAATTGGTCAAGCAATAGCCGCTGCGCATGCGCGAACTTTAAATTTATTGTTACAAACCAAAACTCCGCAACTATTCAACCAATTTCGATGAAATTTTCAGGGATTGTGTGGTTTAGGTCCTAGACGGTGGACCGCTAAATAAAATTCTACGTTGAAAATACAAAATATTATAAACTATAATACCTTATAAAAATTATAAAAATATTATAAACATTAATACCTGCAACCCTATCCCGCATATATATTTTGGTATTCAATAACTCTTTGAATCATAATTTTTTCGCCAACTGATTCTATACGTCCATGTTACAATGAGTGAGGAAGCTATACTGCCCACCCAACTTGGCAGACGTTTTTTTTTTTAGTTACGATTCATGCAACGATTGATACTGAAACGAGCTACTAAATGTCATGAATATCTCATTTTGCCAAAAAATTGACATTGATCGGTCTTCCCGGCGAGCCTTCAAATGAATGGGATCATTTGATAAATCTTCAACTAATCTCAGGATTTGACTAAAATCAGGTAGGTAGTGAGCATGTGACATATTTGAAGGATTTCAAGTTTACGCATGCTTATTCCGATCATCCGAAAAAATTCATAGAGGATAATCAAAACTGCAGTTCCCAACTATCCTCTGAGATTGAGCGAAATCTGACTGCTGTATAGAAATGAAATTATGATCTGGAGAATTTTACATTTATATGTGCACAGAGGCTGTCATTGACCTGAGAGCTATGGAATTCTTGGGGGACCTTCTAAGGCTCGATTCGAAATATCCGTGAGTACTTAATCAAAAATGGATAGAATTACTGTCAGATACGAAACTAAAATTGTTCAAGAAGCTTAAAGGTGAAATGCCAGTAGAAGTTTTGATTTTGGTGGAAATATTTATTTTTCATCTCTCAGAATTTAAAACAATACTTTTTGCACCTTAAGGAGACTTGGAGGCAATAATTTCACAACAGAACCATAGTTTTATCACCCCGTTTTCTATCTTATACCAGACCACATCAAACTAACGTGAAGTTGGAATGGAGAAAGCCATTAGAAGTAATGTTTTCTAGTTCCAAGCCAGCTATGTCTGATCCTAGTAATGTAGTAGTATCATTTTTGAAACTGTTTTACCAATAGTTTGTATGAGTATCAGGTCAAATGAGCATAGAAGGAGGAAACAAGTGGAAAGTAATGTTGGTGCAAAACATTACTTCAGTCCAATGATAGAGAATGTGTGCAGCAGGTCAACAGATTTCATTCAATCCTGTTCATACGAGATAATACATATATTGATTTATTGTGATCAGCGAGTTTCTTGTGTAAATTCTGTCGACGATGGGTTTAGAAATAATTATATGCCTACGCAAGCGTAATAACGGTACAAAGTTACTCGAGTCAATACATTTTATAACAGGAAAAACCCCAATACTTTTCTAGGCAAAACATTGTTAACATAAAAATGTTTGTATCTATATATACATCAAGATTCAAAGATTAATCTTTCTCGAATGACTGATGTGCAGATTGCTTACGCATTGAATAATTTGTATTAAAGTAGCTACATCGAAATCCTCACTTATACAGGATATTCCATATGTTATCCACCAAACTTCGTGAGTAGTTTCTACAACTAATTTGCAACAAAAAGTGCCTCATAGCAATTTTCTTTTAACCCCCTTAAAATCCGACTTTTTTCACTTTTAATATTTTTTTCGTGTTTTCGACCTAACACCATTCAAACGGTCGTAACTCCCTTAAATTAGACTCAAAAATTAAAAATAAGGATATCGTTGGAAAGAGCGTAAAATTTCTCAATACATGAGCCGTTGACCAGTCGAGAAAAACAAAACGCTAGAGTAGTATTTTTACCTCAAACTTGAAAAACAGTCAATTTCTGTTTTTGGTGAAAATGTTGATGATTTTTCCTCATTGAAACAAGGTATTTGCCAGAGGGGCTCAAAAGCTTAAATACTGCTCCATTTCATCAGCTTTTCAACGGTCACCCAATTTTTAGTGTCTCTGTGGAATTAGAGGGAGAAAATGGTGTTTCAATGCGAAAAAACGTGTATTTTTTTCAACGAAATCGACGGTTTGACGTGGGGACGTGGTGCTTGGGAGGAGGGGCGGCGGAGCAGACCCCGGATTCCTCCCGTCCAACCGTCAATTTCGTTGAAAAAAATGCACGTTTTTTCGCATTGAAACACCATTTTCTCCCTCTAATTCCACAGTGAAACTAAAAATTGGGTGACCGTTGAAAAGCTGATGAAATGGAGAAGTTTTTAAGCTTTTGAGCCTCTCTGGCAAATACCTTGTTTCCATGGGGAAAAATCATCAAAATTTTTGAAAAAAAACAGAAATTGACAAATTTCAAAGTTTGAGGTAAAAAACTACTCTAGCGTTTTGTTTTTCTCAATTTGTCAACAATTCATCTATTGAGAAATTTCACGCTCTTTCCAACGGTATCCTTATTTTTAAATTTTGAGTGCAATTTAAGGGAGTTACGACCGTTTTAAAGGTGTAAGGTCGAAAACACGAAAAAAATCTTAAAAGTCAAAAAAGTCGGATTTTAAGGGGGTTAAAAGAAAATTGCTAAGAGACATTTTTTGTTGCAAATTAGTTGTAGAATCGACTCCCAAAGTTTGGTGGATAACATATGAGACACCCTGTATACGTCGCGGGTGGGGTAGAAAACTATTCTAGCTCATAAAATCCACCACTTTCACGGACAAAAATACTCAAAACTAAGTAGAGAATCATGTAAAATTCTGAGTAGCCATTTTCGGGCCATTAAGCCTCGACTAGTGTCCATTGAACGTGAAATCATACCTTTACTATATAATTGTCGATTGTGTGTTTATCTGTTTGTTCGTTAAGACTGAATCACGTTCGAATCGCTCCATCGATTTTAATCGGGTTTTTTGTAAAACGATGACAAAGTTCCTGGAAAGGTTACTGAAAATGTCCAAAAACCCTCATTCATCGTGAAATCTGCTTTCCTCATTGACGGCCATCGAGTGGACACGTTCGTAAATAGAGTAATTTTGAGTAATTGGGTAATTATCCAACATACCCAAAAAGCAGTTTTATTATATTACTTTTCTTTTATTGTTTATTTTTGGGTTTATTGGGTAATTTTGATTTGAGTAATTTCTCTAGAAATGTCTTTCAAGTGTCTGATCAATTTCAATGAGTTAAGATTTCATTAATTATATTAGGTCAATGACATTTGGTATTACTGCATAGCAATGTGGTATGAGAATAATCGTCATATTTCGCAGTGACGATCACTTGATGATTCACAGCATGTCAGTTGTGCTCACATATCTCTGGATCGTTGAATGTTTCAGTCCGTCGAATGTGTAGATTAATCTCATTCGTTCTTACTAAATTGTTTGGCAAATTGGGCCTTTCGGATCTTTTGATCATCATTGAGTGCTTAGATGGGGTACACAGTCTCTTGGAGACCATAGTAAGTAACTGAGAAGAAGTCACACTGCTGCTTGTACACGTCCTCTTGGTCCCACCTAACTTATTGAAAAGAAGTCAGATCAGCTGTTTGGGAGATAAAACTCGCTCTATGTTCCTCCTAGGGAAGTGAAAATTGGTAAACAGCCTCCTGGAGACCTCTGAAAACAAACGAGAGGAAAGATAGAGCAGCTAACTGAGCCAACTCCACTCTTGTGTATTAGAGCAGTGAATTGTATTTGCCTGTAGAATCAATCGTTATTCACATCATCTAGATGACTGACTCCTGTGCTTGATTGATGATTTAGAACAGTCAAAGTATTATTGAAGCACCAAGCACCGTTTTACTTAAGCCCGTGCAACCCTCGAGTACCGGCTAGTTTGTAAATACCCTGGGATAAAGCCTTTCTTGAAAGTAGAGCTGATGATGATAATGAAAACAGACATTTGAGATAACTTTGAACAAGTAAGGAGAAGACTGAGTAAAAAAAAAGTGGTAATAATAATTTATGACATTTTTCTCGACTTCTTTTAGTTCATCACATAGTCGGCCAGATAAGCTGGCGGACGCCTGATCCGCTCACTCATCTTCGTCTCTTTACTCTGGTAGGTCTGCACCACTAAGCTTATATTGTTGTTCTGGTTGAGAAGAGGACTCTTCGCCTTCAGGAACTAGAAGGATTCTTCAGAAAGTCGAGAGGATGCCGTCGATTCCCGACCTTCAGGATATCGGATGTATTCATACTCATGGCTTCTGGGAGGTCCATACTTCTTGCTTGCCGAATAAGATTTTTCCTGGATCAAGCAACCATCTGGTAGAGCTTCACTACAGTGAAGTTTTCTTGGGCGATTGTCAGTCTTTCGTGTAGTTTTTGGATCATGGCCGAGCGTAACAATCATCATACAGAATGAAGTGCCTGTTGAAGAACATGCATGTTTAAAAATGATCTTCTAGAACTATATCCCACCTAAATTACACTAAATCACACCACTTACCAGAAGAGAAATGCGGGTTTCGGATTTGCAAAATTCGGACGGTGTTTCGGGGAGAAGGACCCCCTGATTATCCCGTCCGTCCGGATTTCTGTGAGGTCCGAACCGCTCACGATTTGTGGCCGCGAAGACGAGGGGATTTGTTGATGTAGGTCGTTCACTGGGTTCAGCTGACGATTACCTCATCCTTGACAGTCGCTGGCCATATGCCCACCACCTGGCGCCCCTCTCCTCCTCTTTGTCTATCTTCGCTCCTTTTGATTGTTGATTTTTTCCTCCTTTCCCGAGATTCTTAGGAAGATATCCCTTTCAGGAAGCCTTATCTGATCTAACTTATCTTCTGTTACTTACGTTCTATCTTTCGTACCAATTCAACAAGTGAAATTATGCTTATTGTTTGCAGTAAATCTTTGAACAATCAAATTCATCAAACTTTCCTCTACCAACTTCTTTTTTACTGAATTTTATTTTGGATTGTCGTTATCTTCCTCAGATTCCTTTCTTTGCTTAATTTGCTCATTTGTTCTATTCAATCATTGAAATTATTCAAGTGGTTCCAACCATTATGCTGATGCTGAAGTAGAAAAGTTACCAACTAATCAAAACTAGACAAAATCCGTCATTTTCGAAGTATTTTTAGGATTGGCTAGATGAACTTTTGACGTTCAATTGAGTTTTAGAAACAAAGAAACACAGAGGAAAGAAAGAAACAAAAAACGGCTGCCAAGTGGGTGTGGCACATAGCTTCCTCGTATCCATAACCCGATTGTATGAATTAACCTCAAAACATCAATCTATAAGTACCTTCCACTACCCTCGTAGGGGACCATCTGCTAATCTGGACAATCCTGAGAAATTTCGTCGAAATAGGATGGAAAATGTAGAAGTAATGGCTGTAACAAAGATTTTACGTTTGCGTATGCGCACTGGCCACCGTCAATTTTAAGGCCTTGATTTTCACTGCGGATTACCTACAACCTAATCCGCATAATCCCTGAAAATTTCATCGAAATCGGATAGAAAATGTGGAAGTTATGGCTGTTACAAGGAATTCACGTCGCGAATGCGCAGTGGCTACTATCGATCCGGGGGTAATGATTTTCGTGGGGGACCATCTACACGCCAACCCCACAATCTCTGAAAATTTCATCGAAAATATATAAAAACTAAAAATAACTTCGTATAGTTATGCCGGTTACAAGGACTTCATGATTGACACACAGACAGACAGACACGAAACCAAAATTGTTCAGGAAGGTCTAAAACGTAGGTAGGTATAACGCGAGAGAAAATTTCGATTTTGGAGAATTTTTTTTTTTCAACCTTGAAAAGAGAAAACAAAGCTTCCGCTACCTTGTTAGACTCGGAAGCAAAAAAAACTGAGGAAGAATCACATAAATCCGTCGTTTTAGCTCGTTTCGTTTCAACTCTATTGAAGATAAGTAGACCAAAACATGACATCCACATTGTGGGTCCTCCAAAAACAAAATGTTTACTCGTATTTTGCGTTGTTGAACTTTCTGAACAAATTTAGTACATCTTTTGTCTTTCAACAGTCAACTGTGATTTTACCTGAACAATTTTCACGACCAGATCAAGCCAGGTAGCTTATTGCTCGAATTAGTAAAGATTGAGTGATTTCCATGTTTTCCTGAGAATGACTGTTGGCTGTATAAAAAAAAAGATTAGGAAACAATAATTGTTAACAAAATGTCCACCTAAAAAAATTATTCAAAAATTCATTTTTCGATTTTTTTTTTAATGTTGAAATTTTTTTTATTGTGAGTCCAAAAACAAGATTGCTTGACAAACACGACAAGAAGATTACCGATAAAATTTTCATTACCCAACCAACCCCGTCCACCTGTCTCTTTGTCAAATCTTCATAAACTCACGAACGAGTCATTAAAGATCTATAACTAACCATTTGAGTACAGCAGTAAACGTTGTACCTATCTGTTTTAATTATCGAAAAATATCATGCACTTCTTGGAATCCTCAACTTGGCTATTACCATTAGTTTCTAGGTGGATTAATAATTATGTGGCTCGAATAATTAATATCAGTTTCTGGAAAAGGGTCTTTGGGTAATCAAATAACGATAAACTACTGTTACTGGGTCAGTTGCCAATGGGAAAACGAAGCTTCAGTTTTAATAATTTAAGGAAACATTGACTAATTCTGGAGTAATTGAGCTGATGGTAATTTACTCTTTAATCGCCAGGGAATAAACTGTCCTTCCTGTCTTGAACTAAACGGTTCTGCCCTCTTTGGTTTCCGTTCTAACAAATCATTCGCAGGTTAGTGACCGATCAATTGGAGAAGAATGAGCGTAATCGAGGAGTAATAATCATCGGGGGTCGAGGTAATTTCTGGTATCAATATCAATTTCAACTGATCAAGTTAGTAATGCACTGTCGAAGAATGGATGCTAAGAACCGCGCGACACTGCATTGTAATGTATGCCTAATATTAGCAATACAAAGCACATTAGAACAAGAAGTTGCAAATAATTGAACAACAGTTTACTATTTTTCTTATAAGTAGACATCGATAATCATGGAATTAGGGAAATTTAGAGAAAAGGGTTATGAAATGGATTAGGGCATATTGAACGTGAAAGATTGGACGATGGGTCAGAGAAAAAATGAAGTGTCCCAGATTTTAATAAGATTTTTTTCCCGCTAGAGGGCAGCAATTTCGATGAAAAACTCAAATTGCTTCTCACTGAATATTTAGAAACTGTTTATGCAGTCTTATTTGAAAGTCATTAAAATTGTGGTTAATTATGTTAGACAATAGTTTTTTTCGTGAATTTTGTGTAACAATAAAAAGAAATAAGAAAAAACCTAATAGGAAATTGCGGGAAGATATGATAATCATAATTTGCGAATCAAAATTTAAATTTTCGTACAGCCTCATAGCATTTTTTTCAAGTTTGGCGTAGAACCAAGTTTACTTTAATTACTCAAGATGATTGAAAAAACGCTGCAAATTATTACACAATGGTTTATTATTTTTCTATATAGATCACTCGTCTACAAAATCACCAACCATCCAATATGAAGAAAAAAGAAAAAAATAAAAAAAATTCAAAAAAATTAAAATCACCAACCATCCAATATGAAAAAAAAAATAAAAAAATAAAAAAAATTTAAAAAAATTTTAAAAAAAAATCAAAATCACCAACCATCGACTGCATTTCGGTCAGCTCTAATTTGAACGGAGATTAGGCCTCTTTTACGATTCACACTCATGTTTTGATTTTTATATATATATTTCAATGTAAACCCTTAAATTTTCGTAGGGAGCGAACGGTTTGTCCTACTGAGCTCCGCGTGGTCTCAAAAAATTCTAAAAATTCTATAGAATCTTAAATTGAAGGAAAAACAATACCTTTATATCGCAATTTTTTGAGTAAGGGCGTTTTCAAAATTTCAAAATTGATTTTGGAACCCTTAGAAGTGACCTACATCAACCAAAAGCTTCGGGGCACAACTAGACCCCAAATGGAGCCTACATACCAAATTTCATCAAAATCGGTCAATGCTAAGTGGCAAAAGTGCCGTGTACGGCGTACGGCGGACGGACGGCCAAATTTTTATTCGATTTTTGGATTCTACGTACCTTGAAACGTAAACCATCAAATTTTGAGGGGGTGTTAAAATTTTTTTTTTCTTGGTCGATTCCAAAGGTTCATTATTGAAAATAATAAACCAAAATGGCTATTAAAATTAACCATAAATGAGCTCTCAAAACCTGCAAAACGGCGTTCACCAAGTTCAAATCCGAGTTCCCAGCCATGAGAAAATGGGAAATAAAAATCAATACGTGGTTTGGAAACTAAGCCCGAGATACTTAGCCGAGAACTTAGCCATCATTGGGGCCGAAACCTGTTCATTCCCTTCGGAAGAAAGGCCGATGAGGTCTGACTTGAGACGTAAGAATATTCGACTTATTCAAGCGTGTTTACTTTTAAAATATCATTTGGTTTTAACAACAAACAAAAAAACACCTGAAATCTCAGCATCCACTATAGATTAACATTTTTGGGACAGACTTCAAATAATGACAATCCTCTGTACCCATCTTTTGACAATGATTGATTGATAGTACGTTGATGATCTACCTTGGGGTTTTTTTTTCAGAGTTTCCTTGATTTTACACCGAGTTCCGTTTATTGAGGGACTTGCTATAGCATAGTCATTAACCCTGGTACTAATGAATCATCCTGCTACGACAGGTCGAAAGGGAGGAAATCACTGAGCCCGCTTCGCACCTGCCAGGTAATTGCATCGGGTGTTTTGTAGGTACAATTTTTTTTTCTTTACAACTGTCCCTTCCTTAACACTCGATTCCATCTTTATGAGAGAGCCGACATTGATATTCAAAGTAAGTAGGTTCATCAAACGTCGCCTAAAAAGAACACTTTTCAAAACCGTTCCAAGCGTTCGGAGTTTTTCTTTTGACAATGGGTTTAATACCCTGAACGTAATATACAGGACCTAACAATCACATGTGAAAATTCAGCAATGATTAATAAATAGATGGATTTTTTTTGTGCAGAAAAAACCGAATAATTTCCCATCCTAATCGCATTTCACAGGCAGGGCAGTATACGAGCTTTTTCGTAGCTTTCTCAGTAAGAATGAAAAGGGCACTATTATTTTTTTAATCTGTTGATCATTTGTTGAACGTTGAATTTGTAAGTCGAAAATGATTGAATGAATGAATGAATAATTAATCAGAGTACTAAAGTGCTACCTGATTATGAAAACGAACCTCATGATCAAATTACTAGTTCCTTACTTTAAGAAACAACACAATGGAGAATTCTTCCCCGTACTTACATTTGTACATGAGGTTTTTCCAGAATACACCGTGGCTCCTGTAGATAAGATTTCCATGAAATTCACCAGCCATAATTTTGGAACCAACTCCTCTCTGAGTTTGGGAAAAATCAGGTTGAAAGCATGAGATATCGATTTTTTACGAAAATTAGCTTCGTTAAGTTGTTGTATTTTATAACGAGCCATTTAGAGACCGATAATACACGAAATGCCTTGAAATGTCATTAAAATTGTTTACACATGGGCACTCTAACAACAATGAAACTCATAGGGAACATCGAATTTATTCTTATCTGGATGGAAAAAATTTAGGAATTTATCACATTTCCCGATTATTTTAAACGCTGCAAATCATTGCTCGAAGGTTTATTATTTTCTGTATAGATCACCCTTCTGTATAGATCACAGGTTCTCCATCAATAGCACCTACCACCATCTGTATTCTCCCATGACCTTCCCTCTCAAATTTCAGCTTCCTGCGTTCAATAGGATTGAAAATGGCTTCGGAGCTCACTCAGCTGATCAGTGATCTGAAGAGTGAAGAAGATCTCCTCGAATACTGGAGACGCCTGGAAGAGCACTTCCATTCAATAGGAGTAAAAATGGTTTTGGAGCTCACTCAACTGATCAGTGATCTGAAGAGTGAAGAAGATCTTCTCGAATGCTGGAGACGCCTGGAAGAGCACTTCCATTCAATAGGAGTAAAAATGGCTTTGGAGCTCACTCAGCTGATCGGTGATCTGAAGAGTGAAGAAGATCTCCTCGAATGCTGGAGACGCCTGGAAGAGCACTTCCATTCAATAGGAGTAAAAATGGTTTTGGAGCTCACTCAGCTGATCAGTGATCTGAAGAGTGAAGAAGATCTTCTCGAATGCTGGAGACGCCTGGAAGAGCACTTCCATTCAATATGAGTAAGAATGGCTTTGGAGCTCACTCAGCTGATCAGTGATCTGAAGAGTGAAGAAGCCTTTGAGCAATGATTTGCAGCGTTTTTTACCCACCAACATTTTTTTTTACCTACCAACTTTTTTTTACCTACCAGCTAGGTACTACCTACCACACCATACTGGCTTCACACCTTCACAATCAAGTTTATTAGAAAGAACTAAACGCTTCACACTCGATTGGAAAAAAAACGCTGCAAATCATTGCTCAAAGGTTTATTATTTTCTGTATAGATCGCCCTTCTGTATAGATCACTGGTTCTCCGTCAATAGCACCTACCACCATCTGTATTCTCCCTTGACCTTCCCTCTCAAATTACAGCTTCCTGCGTTCAATAGGATTGAAAATGACTTCGGAGCTCACTCAGCTGATCAGTGATCTGAAGAGTGAAGAAGATCTCCTCGAATGCTGGAGACGCCTGGAAGAGCACTTCCATTCAATAGGATTGAAAATGGCTTCGGAGCTCACTCAGCTGATCAGTGATCTGAAGAGTGAAGAAGATCTCCTCGAATGCTGGAGACGCCTGGAAGAGCACTTCCATTCAATAGGATTGAAAATGGCTTTGGAGCTCACTCAGCTGATCAGTGATCTGAGGAGTGAAGAAGATTTCCTCGAATGCTGGAGACGCCTGGAAGAGCACTTCCATTCAATAGGATTGAAAATGGCTTCGGAGCTCACTCAGCTGATCAGTGATCTGAGGAGTGAAGAAGATTTCCTCGAATGCTGGAGACGCCTGGAAGAGCACCTCCATTCAATAGGATTGAAAATGGCTTTGGAGCTCACTCAGCTGATCAGTGATCTGAGGAGTGAAGAAGATTTCCTCGAATGCTGAAGACGCCTGGAAGAGCACTTCCATTCAATAGGATTGAAAATGGCTTCGGAGCTCACTCAGCTGATCAGTGATCTGAAGAGTGAAGAAGCCTTTGAGCAATGATTTGCAGCGTTTTTTACCCACCAACATTTTTTTTACCTACCAACTTTTTTTTACCTACCAGCTAGGTACTACCTACCACACCATACTGGCTTCACACCTTCACAATCAAGTTTATTAGAAAGAATTAAACGCTTCAGACTCGATTGGAAAAATAGAAAGCTTCATATGGAAATTTGATTACTGGTTACGCAGAAGGCAAAACTGTATACAAATCGAAGAAATGAACAGCGATCGCATTTTAGTCCGATAAAATTTGAATGGAGATTAGACCTCTTTTGTGATTCACACTCATGATTCTGTTTTATCGAAGGAAAACCTTCAAGTACTAATAGGGACCGAACGGTTTGTCCTACAGAGCTCCGGGTGGTCTCAAAATTTTTTTAAATTTAGTACTATTTAAATTTGGTGAAAAAACGATACCTTTATTTCGAGAGTTTTCGAGCTAGGGCACTCTTGAAAATTTCAACCCTTAATTTTCACCCCTTAGAAGTGACCTACATCAACCAAAAGCTTCGCGGCACAACTAGACCCCAAATGGAGCCCATATACCAAATTTGAACCAAATCGGTCCAGTTTTCCTAAGAAAAGTACGGCGGACGGACGGAAATTTTTTATTCGATTTTCGTATTCTACGTACCTTGAAACGTAAAACATCAAATTTTGAGGGGGGGTTAAAATTTTTTTTTCTTGCTCGATTCCAAAGGCTTATTATTGAAAATAATAAACCAAAATCGGGTGGATGTCAATGTTACCAACTTGATAAATATTATTGTACTCAAATTTGGTACCAACCCTTACGACCTCTTGAAGTAAATTTGTACCTAGTGTGAGAGACGAGGCTAACTTCTTCCCGCGTATAGCCTCTGAGCCCCTAAATGTTGAAGATCATCGGAAGTAATCAACTCAAATCAAAACTCAGATCTGTGGAGTGAAAAAAAGTGTACCCAGTGGTTGTAGCACATAGCTCCCTCATAATCATAACCTGATTGTATAGATGATCCAATGCATTGTAGCTAATCTCAAAACATCAGTCTCTTTAGTACCTTCCACTACCCTCATAGGGGACCATCTACACGACTACCCGCACAAACTCAGAAAATTTCATTTAAATCTGACAAACTTCGTTTCGCCCGTTAGGTACAAGGATTTCATGACAGACAGACTCGGAACCAAAATTGTTCAGAAAGGTCTAAAACAAAAAACGCTGCAAATTATTACACAAAGGGTTATTATTTTTCTGTATAAATCACTTGCCTGCAAAGCTCACACATTTGCCATTGTCACCACCTACCTACCATATTTTACCTTCACAATCACGTTTATTTTGAATAAATAAACGCTTCACACTCAATGTGAAGAAATAGGGAGTTGCGGGTGCCTTCATTAGGAAATTTGAATACTGGATGCTAAGGGTGCAAAATTGAGTACAACTCAAAGAAACGAACAAGGATCGCATTTCGATCATCTACAATTTCAACGGAGATTAGACCTCTTGTGCTATTCACACTGTTTCTGATTTATCGTAAGACCGTCCGTAAAGTTCTCATGGGGAGCGAACGGTTGGTCCTACATAATAGCTCTGGGTGGTCTCATTCAATTCTAAATCATTTTCCTTGAAAATTCGCTAAAATGCAATACAAAAAAGCTCAAAAAATTTCGGCATTAAGTTATTGTTTTTTTAAAATCTAAAATAGTACCTATCCCTACTATTTTAGATTTTAAAAAAACAATAACTTAATGTCGAAATTTTTTGAGCTAGGGCGTTTTGAAAATATCAGCCCGTATTTTTCAATCCTTAGAAGTGTTAGAAAAATGTGTGATGTTAGATCTACATCAATCAAAATTGGTCCATGGGAACTGAGGAAAATGCCGCGTACGGCGGACGGACGGCCAAATTTTTATTCGATTTTTGGATTCTACATACCTTGAAACAAAAACCAACAAATTTTGAGGGGGCTTAAAAAATTTTTCTTGGTCGATTCTAAAGGTTCATAGGTAATTGAAAATAATACACCAAAAGGAAATGGAAATTTTTAACTTGAAGAGGATTTTTTTTTTACCTTGAAAAGTGAAACAATGCTTCCGCTACCTTGGTAGACTCGAAAGCAATAAGAGGGCTAGCTAGCTACAAGATATTGAATGGTGGTTCAAAGATTCTTGAAGATGATCCTGGGCCCAGAGGACGACGCAGGGTTTTTGTTTAGGGCGGGACGACTAATTGTTCCTTTAAAATTTCCTTAAAAGATTCCATGACCTGAAGCTCTGAAGATCCTGGAAGATACCCCCAGGAATATCTCAGCTGTAATACCGAACCAATTTTATGCAAATATATCATATATGTAGGTACCTTTTCAGCATTCTATGGAATTGATGGATCAGTGTAAGTAGTTGATCCAACGGTGGAACTCTTTATTAATGGAGATAGCCATAAAGCTTATTCTCCCCGTTCATCGCAGAACACTGCTTACGATGAAATTTGATAAGTTCGATTAAGATTATTTTGCAGTTCAACACAACCTACAAATGGATTGATGCAACAAATGGATAATTGGCTGGTTGATCACAATGGGCGTCATTATAAAATGGTGAAGCCATGCGACTCCTCTTTACCAGGATGCACATACGAATTCCCCGAAGCCTGACGGTGGGTGTAACTTTCCAGCCGAAGCCTCTTTCAAACCAAGATATCGATATCAAGAAGCCCTTGGGATATCGGGATAGATAAGATCAGGTGTGGGTATCTGTAAGTGAATAGGTACTTACCTACCTTAGGCGTTGCTTGTGTATTACTTTCATGGAGACCTGAACTCGTCTTTACTCGAAATTTGGAGAAAAACCCTGCAAATTATTACACAATGGTTTATGTTCGATAATAAACCTTTGGAATTGATCCAAAAAAGATTCCCCCCCCCCCTCACAATATGAAGGATTACGTTTCAAGATACACATAGAATCGGAAAATCTAATAAAAACTTTCCCGTCCGTTCGCCGTTCGCGGCTCTTTCTTTAGTAACCTTCACAGAGTACCGGAGACAAGATAACCATAGACCGATTTTGATGAAATTTGGTATACCCATGGGATCCATGTGGGATCTAGTTGTCCCACGAAGCTTTTGGTCGGTGTCAGTCACTTCTAAGGGGTGAATATAAAGCCTGACATTTTCAAAAAACCCTAGCTCAAAAAGTCATATAATGGTATTGTTTTTCATCAATTTTCAAAAAATTGTATTTTTAGAATTGAATGAGACCATCTAGAGCTGTGTAGGTCAAACCGTTCGCTCCCTATGACTTTAGCGTTGGACTTACAATAAATCAAAAACAACTGTAGATATGTATCGCAAAAAACAGTTCAGTGACGGATATAGGCCTAATATCCATTGAAATCTTACCTGGTCAAGTATTATACGAGTATCTACGTACAAAAGTGTTGAACATCGGGAATAGTTTTGGAAAGTTCCTAAACACGCGCGGGTCGCTCGGTCGCGCTCTTTGGTCGTCCACGTATGACAAGGTAATGTAACTCCGAAATTTGGTGGATTTTGGATGCGTAATAACGACTTTACACATTTTTCTACGTTAAGGGGGTGGTTGAAGAGAGATGGGGGAAATTTTCAAAATCTGAACATTGAAAAATCGGTAAAATAGGTAAAACTCGTCCAAAATGCACCAAATTTGAAGGGATTTGGAAGGAGAAAGAGGGGTTGGAGAGAGGAAATTTCTTAAATTCGACATCTTAACGTAAAAAAATCGGTAAAACCCTTTATGTTAAGATGTTGAATTTAGGAAATTTCCCCTCCTCTCTTCTATTCCCCTTTCACTCCTGTCTGGTGCGCATAACTCAGAGAAGTACGTTGCCCAAATTTGGTCCAGTTTGGTTAAGTATTAACAATTTTACGGTATTTTTTCTGAATATTGCCGAGGAATGTTGCCAACTTCAGTCCGGTCATTGCAATAGCTTCATTTTCTTCGAAAGTTGCTTGAAAACTATGTGGAAAACAAAGCTATATCAAAAAAACAAAAACAAAACAAACAAACAAACCATAAAAAACAAACATAAAACCAAACAAACATAAAACATAAAAACAAACAAACACAAAAAAAGTCTGCCAAGTGGGTGTGGCACATAGCTTCCTCGTATCCATAACCCGATTATATAGATGATCCGATGCATAGTAGTTAATCTCAAAATATCAATCTCTAAGTACCTTTCACTACCCTCATAGGGGACCATATACACGCTAATATGGTCAATCCTAGAAAATTTCATCAAATTCGGATGAAAAATGTAAATGTTATGGCCGTTACAAGGAAATTCACGTTTGCGCATGCGCAGCGGCTACTATCAGTCCGGGTGTGCAGATTTTCATAGGGGACCATCTACAACCCAATCTGCATAATCCCTCAAAATTTCATCGAAATCAGGTAGGAAATGTGGAAATTATGGCCGTTACAAGAAAATTCACGTTTGCGCATGCGCAGTGGCTACTATTAGTCGGAAGGTGATGCTTTTCATAGAGGACCATTTAAATACTAATCTGTAACATCCCTGAAAATTTCATCGAAATCGGATGGAAAATGTAGAAGTTATGGCCGTTACAAGGAATTCACGTTTGCGCATGCGCAGTCGCTTCTATCAGTCCGAGGATGATGATTTTCATAGGGGACCGTCTACACACCGACTCGCACAATCCCTGAGAATTTCATGGAAATCGGACAATAACTTCGTATATTTATGCGCGTTACAAGGAATTCATGACAGACAGACAGACAGACAGACACACAGACACGGAATAAAAATTGTTCAGAAAGGTCTAAAACGCAAAAGGCGAGTGGAAATTTTGATTTTGGAGAACTTTTTTTTAGTCCTTCAAAAGTGAAAACAAAGCTTCCGCTACCTTGGTAGACTCGGAAGCAAAACCATAAACAAGTGGGTGTGGCGCATAGCTTCCTCGTACCCATAACCCGATTGTATAGATGATCCGATGCATAGTAGATAATCTCAAAACATCAAAACAAGTTAATCTGTAACATCCCTGAAAATTTCATTGAAATCGGATGGAAAATGTAGAAGTTATGGCCGTTACAAGGAATTCACGTTTGCGCATGCGCAGTCGCTTCTATCAGTCCGAGGTTGATGATTTTCATAGGGGACCGTCTACACACCGACCCGCACAATGCCTGAGAATTTCATGGAAATCGGACAATAACTTCGTATATTTATGCGCGTTACAAGGAATTCATGACAGACAGACAGACAGACAGACACACAGACACGGAATAAAAATTGTTCAGAAAGGTCTAAAACGCAAAAGGCGAGTGGAAATTTTGATTTTGGAGAACTTTTTTTTTAGTCCTTGAAAAGTGAAAACAAAGCTTCCGCTACCTTGTTAGACTCGGAAGCAAAACCATAAACAAGTGGGTGTGGCGCATAGCTTCCTCGTACCCATAACCCGATTGTATAGATGATCCGATGCATAGTAGATAATCTCAAAACATCAAAACAAGTTAATCTGTAACATCCCTGAAAATTTCATTGAAATCGGATGGAAAATGTAGATGTTATGGACGTTACAAGGAATTCACGTTTGCGCATGCGCAGTCGCTTCTATCAGTCCGAGGTTGATGATTTTCATAGGGGACCATCTATAACCTAATCCGCATAATCCCTGAAAATTTCATCGAAATCGGGTGAAAAAAGTGGAAGTTATGGCCGTTACAAGGAAATTCACGTTTGCGCATGCGCAGTGGCTACTATCAGTCCGGAGGAGATGATTTTCATAGGGGACAATCTAAATACTAATTTGTAACATTCCTGAAAATTTCATTGAAATCGGATGGAAAATGTAGAAATTATGGCCGTTACAAGGAATTCACGTTTGCGCATGCGCAGTCGCTTCTATCAGTCCGAGGTTGATGATTTTCATAGGGGACCGTCTACACACCAACCCGCACAATCCCTGAAAATTTCGTTGAAATCGGACAATAACTTCGTATAGTTATGCGCGTTACAAGGAATTCATGACAGACAGACAGACAGACAGACACACAGACACTGAACAAAAATTGTTCAGAAAGGTCTAAAACGTAAAGCGCGAGTGAAAATTTTGATTTTGGAGAACTTTTTTTTCGTCCTTGAAAAGTGAAAACAAAACTTCCGCTACCTTGGTAGACTCGGAAGCAAAATAACATTTTTTGCTCCTGATGGTCGTAGCGTCGGACACAAGACACATTTGTGTTTAGCGGTACTGCATAACCTGACAAACTGAAGGCGTTGACACTTTACTTCCACCAAAGAGCGTTTTGTGCATCCATGGAAAGACCACCCAGCTGTTCTGTGGAAGTAACGATAGTACATCCACATTAAAATAACCTTTTCATGACTGTTAACTTTACTTAGTTCACTCCACGATTGACGCTAACGTCACTTTCATTCCCTCATTTCCAACTGCGGTTCGCGTTGTGATCCGATGCTGTGATTTGTTTTGAATTAACTTTCGCTAAAATGATCATAAAAATACGATTTTGTCTCGTAGTTGGTAGAATTTAAAAGTAGTCGACGTATAATCGTACTGTTTATCCACTGCTTACTTAGGAATATTTAAAAAATGGATTTGCTGCCTTCAAAATCGTTTGAGTTTAGTACAACTGACTACTGGGAAGCGTTTTTCAAATTACGAGGAAGTAAAAGTTTTGAATGGTGAGTTATTGGTGATTTTAATTTATTCGTGTTTTTCAATTACTGATTCAATGTATGAACCAGTAGTGAAATCTATCATGTTAATGGCTGTCTACCTGCATTCATGTGTACAATACCTTCATACATACAATACCTTCTCGGCCATACAAACGTAGTCTACAGTATTATGAGGCTTGAAAACAAACCGAACAGTTTGGATTTTAAAACATGATTTGCCTGTAAGTGTTTATCTTTATCAAATAATCACCCTGTCTCCTGTGGATTCTTAAATTATTTTGATTCTTTTCCGAATTTTTGAAGGTATGGAGAATATCCTGAGTTGTCGAGCCACCTTCACAAGTACATGAAACCCAAAGAGACCATCCTAGTCGTTGGATGCGGCAACTCCAAACTGAGTGCGGATTTGTACGACGTGGGCTACAGGTAGGTACATTCTTTACATCTCAATGTTCCTTTACTTGCACATTTCGCCTGATAAAAACCGTTAATTTTGACTATTTAGGTCGGAAGGTAACTGGGGTTATCTCTGCAGGAGTAGAGATGGAGAGTGGAGTGATTTCTCCTAGTACTGCACAAATAATAATTAATTAAACGTAGCACTATTATAATAAGCAGTACCTATATTTCGTAAGTTCTCAAAAATCCAGCTTCAAGCCCCGAACAATCTACTGGGGTTGAAGCACATCTCTCTACTTGTCGTTCCAACCAATGTCCAGAGAACTTAGTTGAAGGGAACAAACTCCCCCCTCTACCTTTGTTGTCTACATTACTCTGTGAGTTACTGTGATGGAGGTTTAAATGATCCGCACGAGGGTTTGCCACCAACTCAGTTAGTTAGGCAGGTATTGCAAAAGAAATTATGTTTATTACTATTACTAATAGCGTTTGAATCCGTAGGAAATAGCGCGATTTCAATGTTTGTGAAAGACAATGTATTCTTGACAACGAACTTTTATCCGTAAACAAATCATTTCACATCATAATCTGCGACATCGCGAAGAAGAAGAAATGCTAAAGAGAATCGAGATGAATTCTCCTTGTCTTCCTTGTATTCATTGTTAGAATTTGAGACCATTGATGTTCTACAAAGGAGCGCTTGGTGGTGTCCTCTATTTCGGTAGTCCACTCCCCCACACCCGGCAGTGCTGGCTTCGTAGGAATTTTCTTCTGGTCTTGAAATTTCAATTTTCCAAGTGTCCCTGTACTTCCTTATCACGTCCGTTCGAATATGTCAAATTTCAATTTTCATAGTGCGTGAGAGTGCTGGTGGTCTGAGTATCGGCGTCCGCAGTGCTCTCTTCTCCCTTTTTTGTACATATGACTATTGTAATTTACTAATGATTTGATGGCGGAGCGAATCTTGAAGTTGAGCCGATATTCGAAGTCGTTGGACAAGTATTGTATCCTGGAGTTCCTTGGCTTCTCTCGTCATTCATTCTCGAAGGAGTGACAGGATTGCTCCGTCTTCTGTCCCAAGACTTCTTATTTTTTTCCTGGTCCCCCTTAGTCTCGTGGATACAGCCCTTATCACTGCTATCTGAACTTTAACTTTCAGAAAGCCGCTTATCTCAGACAGGTCTCTTCCCCACTTTTCAGACAGCCTGTTAGCTGCCCTTTTCAGGAAGGCCTGGACTTCTTTGTGAAGGGCTCCATCACACGAAACGATCAATGGTGTGAACGAGCCACGAACATCTTCTGCTGCTTGGTCATACTTTCTGTGTTTTTCGCGAGAAGCTTGCTGCGATACTGCTGACCATTCTCTAGTGCAGTAGGAAGGGGCGTCGGCATTGATAATGCGGTTGTCGAAGAACGCCAACCTCCTACTGTCCCAGACACCATTGGCCTGAATGTCAGCGATCAGTGCTGGTTGACCATTAGCTGCCTCTCTCATAACTGGCTCTGTGGCCACCCCTCCCCATGCTCCTTCTCCTAGTTTTTTATTCGTCCGTAAACACATAATTTCACATCATACGGTCGAAAATAATATCTGTGAAATCTTAGGTTCGCGACAGGTTGCTATGCATGGACCAGCATATCATCAACGGAAACGCATCTTAACCCTTAATTTCCCACTTGTCCAAAACATTTTTTTAACACAGAATGTGTTTTAGCCATGAACTAACTAGAAGAAAGCTAACGAAATCTGGGACGACAACATGGATACCGATGATAACTAAGGATCGTGTAACCTGGTGATTCTGATTCTGATTTAGTGGGAGGAAAGTAGCGAAATTATGTGAACATGGATACCGATGATACGGAACTAAGGATCGTGTAACCTGGTGATTCTGATTCTGATTTAGTGGGAGGAAAGTAGCGAAATTATGTGAACATGGATACCGATGATACGGAACTAAGGATCGTGTAACCTGGTGATTCTGATTTAGTGGGAGGGAAGTAGCGAAATTATGTGAAACGCGTGAGCTAAAACACATTCTGTGTTTCAATAATTTCGTCCGAAGAATGTAAATAGAGTTAACCGGGGGTCCAGGGAGGCTTGCCCCCTGGCGAGGCGCGGAGCGCCTAGTTTTTTTTTCTGAATTTTCCTCAAATTTTGGTGTATTTTGACTAATTAAGAGGCATAAAATTTCTAATTTTGATCGAGTAGCAAATTTTCTTAATTCGATGAAAACTGGGTGTTATCTTCTTGGTTACCTCAGGAGGGGTGTTTGATATGAGGTTCTACAAAGATACTTCAAGGTTGGCTGTCGGTTTTTACCAAAAAGATACTTCAGAATCGCAAAAATTACTTGAAAACAATGAATTCTTGATAAAATGAACAAGAATTATTACGTATACCTATTTGATGTCATAATATTATCCCAGGAGTTGATGATTTATACACGTTTTCTGGAACAATCGATATTAAAGATAGTTCAAACAATCGATATCTTTTTAGGCAAAAAGAAATCGTCTTAACAGGGGATAAATAGCGTCGTAGAAAGCTTGAAAATCGGAATTCCAAAAAGACACATCAGGGCATTAAGGGTTAATGTCAATAGCGGTCGCTAGGCAGGCTTGATTGGTTGTAAGTCGCAAACCCAAAAATTCAAATTGGCCATCTGTAAGTTTAAAGCGCAGTATAACCTAGTGCCTTACTGACGTCCAGTGTTGGTTCTTCCTCGACCAGTGGTTGAAGTCATGATGAAATAGAAAACAAATGAAACAGCGAGCCACTTCGAGTAATTTGGAAACCCATGTATGGTGGGATACATACCAGTAGGTACTCTTCAATCCCGGACTTCTGGATGAAGACACGTTTCTGTACCTAAAATGGCCTAAGAAGTACATTGCATTCTTTGGAGGTAGCCCATTACATGTTCTATGTTCTTAATATCAGTCTAACTTGTTCTCTTCCTTTCTTAGGAACATTACCAACATCGATATTAGTAAAACTGTGATCAAGCAAATGAAGAGTCTCCACAGTGAAACACGGCCTGATATGATTTTTGACGAAATGGACGCCCTCAATATGAGCTTCGGAAATGAGAACTTCAATGTCGTTTTCGACAAAGGCACTCTGGACGCTCTTTTTTCGGACGACAAACCCGAAACCAGAGAAAGAGTCAACAAATTCATAAACGTAAGCGTGTATTCACGTGTTTTCTACACTGCAGGTAGTTTATTCTTAATTATGTAAAATAGAGTTGATTTACGGCTAGCAGTGTTGGAGCAAAAGGGAGTGACACCCAACTACATCAGTGTCTCTAAAACCCAAAATGCGACCAGAAGTTTGATTTTAGAAAAAAAAACCGTCTTTGGTAGAGAGAAGAAAATATTGGTACCTAACTCATAATAAGGAATTTGCCTCAATTTTAGTTTCTTGAATTTCAAGTCAATGGAATAACGTTTAGGGGGGTCTCAGTCGGTCGCCGTTCAATCCTCGTTCCGGGTCAGTATTTCACGAAATTGAAGGCGCAAAAACTTAAAGTTATACCTAAATTTGAAATTTTAAAGGATTTTAGAAATTCATTAGTGCAAGGCCCTTGGGAATTGAAAAACTGAAATATTGCCGCTGGAATATCAAAATCGAACAATAATTGCCAGAGAAAAATGGGAAAAAACTACAATTTTTTTCTCTAGCAAGTACTGTTTGATTTTGATGATTCCAGCGGCAATATTTCAGTTTTTCATTTCAAATTTAGGTATAACTTTGTTAAGTTTTTGCGCCTTCAATTTCGTGAAATACTGACGTGGAACGAGGATTGAACGGCACCGACTGAGACCCTAATATTTCAGTTTTTCAATTCCCTAGGGCCGTGCACCAATGAATTTCTAAAATCCTTTAAAATTTCAAGTTTAAAATTTTTCAAGTTTTTGCGCCTTCAATGTTGTGAAATACTGACCCAACCCACGAGTGTCTAGACCACACCTAGAGCATTAGTTTATGTATCCTCCGCTAGGGATCATAAAGCGTTTTTCCTTTGAATCATATGAGATAAGCTTAGTTACCTATTTTGGTAAAGCTTGAGATAATGCGATGCTGCTGATTCAAGGTAAAAATGCTTTATTATCCCTGGCGGAGGATACATGAACTAATGCTATAGGTGTGATTTAGACGTTTGAGTGAAGAATGAACGGCGAACGACTGAGACCCCCTCAACACCAGGAATACCCCAGGGAAAAAAATTACTGTAGAAGAAAATGCCCGAACAAGTAAGGCCTCTGTCAAAATACTAGGGATGGGACATGGATATCGATTATATCGAAACATCGATGTTTTGCTCGTAATATCGATGTTTTTAACATCGATGTTTTACATTTGAGGTTTTTTAAACATCGATGTTTCGGTCCGATGATATCGATATGTCGAGGAGATGGTTTGATAACATCGTTTGATAAATTTGACCTACTGAGTGAGTGAGTGACCTACTAGGTACTGCAGGGGAACCAGACAAAATCCAATTTCAGACCAGATAACTTCATTGAATTTACTTGGAATTTGAAGAACACCTACCTTTCAATCATCACTCTATGTAACAAGATAATTACTGAAAAACAGCTGTGACCGAGCGAGCTACGGCGTCTCTCTCTGGAGACGGGACTCGAACCAGTTGCAGGGGCCGTGAGTTCGAGGCCCGCCTCTGCAGCATATTTTCGGGGCGAGTCGGTCGCAGTTCCCCCTCGTCCCAACCCAGGGCGGTGAGGCCAATGGGAAGCAATGAGCGAAATCATCAGAACAAATCCTGATCTTCCCTTAGGAAGACAGCTGATGACGTCCGCGACGCCAGGAATGGCAGTCAGACGAAAATCCAACCTGAAATGGTTGTTTACTTTACTTTACTTCACTTACTGAAAAACGATAGAAAAAAATCTCTTTATGTTTGAACCAATAATGTAAATTGGGCAGGTATGGAATATCGAAATGAAGTGCATAAAAATCGGATAATTTATCACGAATGAAAAAAAATTATAATGGAGTAGGTTATCCAGTAAAATAAAAGCACGTCAAAAGAAAACATATCCACTTCGTATGAATAGAGGAAGAGCAGCCTCATCAGGGTTTCTCCCTTGATTTTAAATAGTTGACAAATTGATTAAATTTCCCGCTTTTTAAAAACATCAATTTTTCACCTTACGATGTTATCGACATCGATGTTTTTCATACAATGTTTCATCGATATGGATGTTTCTATGAAATATTGACATCGACATCGATGTTTTCCATTCGATGTCCCATCCATACAAAATACTCCACAAAGATCGAGGGAAACTGATGACACCACTTCCCCGGGTTCCTCCCACAAAACTTAAAAGGAGTTTCAGCAAATATTGTCAGAGAATGCCAACAGGTAGAGTTGTAGGCGCCCTCGTGACCACATGAGACGATCCACTCAAATAATGTGATTCAAATATCAAAACTAACTAATATAGAAACTAAATAAGAGAAGGTGAAGTCTAATAATGCTTGATAAATTAATAGGTAGAATCTTATTGTAAAAAAAAGTGAGCAATTTTAATTTTAATTGCTTTTTTTGGTCACTTTCGTTTCTGGGTTCTTTCTGCCAGTTCGCAGCGCACTCTTGTGTTCGATTACATAAGCTAATGGTTTCATGTGTGGTTTCAGAGGTAGCGCTACTGTTGTAAGGGGAAACTCATCACGTCGTAGACTCCCAGAACATTTAAAATATCCATCTCCCTTAAATTCTCTAAATTTTTTGGATGCATTTTCGAGCAGCACACAATGGTTTTTTTCCATATCAGTAAACCCTCTTTCAAAAAAAAATGAAAAAATTGTGAGGCAAATTCCCCATTAACGTTTTTTATTAGGTATACCTATTGAGCAACCTCAATTCTAAAAGCGTTTTTGCCAAAAATTGACAGATCAAAACAAACAAAAATTATGGACGGAACATCCTTTTTAATTTTCCGTGAAGTTTTTACAAGTTCTGACCATAAATGCAAACCTTGGACCAACTAACCTTGGTAACTAGTTTTCCAATGACCAACTTTCTATGGTTTTACAACACAAGTAGGCAGTCAATTATTTTTTCGTGCTTTTGGATTTTGAGAAACTACGTGCTGAAGCAGCTCTATCCAGATTCGATGTGCATGAGTTGTTTGTTACTGCACTAACTCCTTTTTTAACGTATTTTTACTGCCACAAGTTACTCAGATTTATCACCCGAATTCTTTATCGCTCAGAAACTTCCTCTTTCTCACGGTCTACTCAAAAACTGCTTCCTTTTTTTCATTATTAGTTTTGATATTAACTAGGTAGTATTTTGTGGATTTGAAACTTAGCAGTAATGAAATACCAAATTGTAAATAATTGAATACCCTGCGTCAACAACGAGTTTACTCCGTTTTCTTAAATTTAGATAGGAAAAATGGGAAATAAATTTAGATAAAAAAATGGGGAAAAAACAATTGGAGGTTTCTTAAATCAAGAGCTTTCTAGTTTTCCATAATTCACCATTCGACACCGAATAGCGATTCAGAAAGAAAAATCACCAAGATTGGTGTCAGCGTCTTTTTCAACTCCACCTCCCAAGCTAAAATGCACTGGATTGTATCAGAGCGCACACACGGAGCGTCGGCGATTTTTATCCGCAAGAGTCGGAGAATCCATGACGCTGCACCTTGACTCCGACGCTCACGGCGCTAGAGTGAGCGTCGTGGGAGCCGTGTTAAAATGTGAACCACAGCATCAGAGCGCACACACGAGGCGTCCCCACTCCCTTCGTGACGCTCAAAGGTAGACGTTTTGAGGTTGTGTTTAGTGCGTGCTTTGTTTGTTCGTTCGTCAAAAATGAGTTGTGACATGGATTTATTGATTTCGGCGGTTCAGGAAAGGCCGTCCATTTGGGACAAGACCCTCACTGACTACAAAGATCGGAACTTGACAGGGAAAGTTTGGCAGGAAGTATGCGGATTCATTCACTGCGACATACGGAAATAGTTTTTAAATTTTTCATTGTCCTCCCTCAACTCCGAATAAAGGGTGTAAAAAACTCCACTCTGATTTCGCAAAGAAATTATGGGGTGAATCCACATGAGTCGGTGTTTCTTCTTTCTGAGCCTGCGATAGAGAATAAACATTGCCACAGCTTTCTCTCTTTCCATGGTGAATGCAGGCGTCAAACTGAGAAAAAAGACGCCTCGTGTGTGCGCGTGGGGTTTGGGCGACAAAAGACGCTGACGCAAGCGTCGGCGCCCTACGGCGCCCCGTGTGTTCCTAGCCTTACGGCCTCCTCAATTTTCTCGTAAATTTCTCAAATAAAAGAGAGAATGAAGGAAGCTGGAGGGCGTCTACCCACACAAGGGTGAAGGGGTAGGACACCTGTCCTTAGCCCTTCATCCACAGTATAATGTGATATCAATTTACCTATGTAAATGAATTTACCAGGAAATGGGGGCGTACTTGCCTTTAGGAGCTCTAGGGTTGTGAATAACAACAATAAGATTGCAGCACAATTTTGAGAGATTTATTATAGCCTCAACCAAGTTCCCTAAGGGCCTCAAAATTTTGGAAAATTGAATTCAAACTAGATAAGAATGTTCGCGGCTCGAGAGAGAGGAAGAAGGAGAGTGCCACTCACTGCGGATGCCCACCAAGTTGGTAATGGCATCAAGTAATCAATTGGAGCTTTTGGGTTCCCAGTAGGTAGGTACTAGGGTACGATCCGAATCCTCTCGGTTGATGTCTCCGTACGACGGCGATCCGCTTGTTTGACGAGGAGCATTTAAAATTGAAGAGATGATGAGGTGATTAAAAAAGCGCAGAAATGAACCACTTACGGGTAGACTCGTTGGCTCTCCCATGCAGACTGCCCGAAGAAGTAGAGAGCGGGGGCACCCTCCCTACCCAGCGTCCAGGATTGCACTGTGATGATTTTGATTCCCGAACATCACAATAAATACCTAAGTACTCCAGGGCTACAAGTATTCCAACTCAACACTTGACTTCAACCTTTCTTTAACCCAAATCTCTCCAATGAGGAATTTCACCGAATTCTGTTTGCATTTTTCCTGAATAGAATTATTCAGGAAAAATGCAAACAGAATTCGGTGAAATTGAATTCGGTGGGATAGATGAAAATCGGGCTGATTTCGGAAAACAAGTCTCCTGTTATTTTTGGGAGACAATCAAACTTTTTAATTTCAAAACTAACCGGGAAAACGGACGTAGAGTGGGAACGCTCGCTGATTGGCTGTTCGGATCGCCGTCTCCTCCCAGTGTTGCCCATTGGGACGACGAAATCGTGTTTTCTAAGAGAAAAGTTGTCAAACAAAAACAGGGGAAACGTAATTTTCCCCATCTTGCTTTTTCTATTTTTTCTTCATTTTTTCGATTTTGAACTTTACTGTTTCGTGAAATGTTGCATCTGGGGACTATGGATTTCTCGATCTCAGCGCTTCAAGCGGCCGTAAATGAACTATTCCAGCATGACGTCATTTTCCCGTTTTTTTCAAACATTCGTATTTTCTACACTGTTTTGTTTATTTGTAAATTAGGAAATTCGGGCTGAAAGTTTGCCTTAGGAGGTTTTTCGAGGTGCTGAATCCGATTTTGGGGTCAAAAATAGGAAATTCCGACATGGTGAAATTCCTCATTACTTTGCTACCATCTTTTCATAAATTTTTCTTTGAGACTTTTCTTACATTTTGAGCAAGTCTAACGGTTGCGGACCAGGCTTACTCATACTAGCTCTCACCGACCCTATGTATTAATGGTTTGACGCACCGGATTAGATTTACCCTCACCCTTCACCTCAATATTAACGGTTCGACGTGCCAGATTGATTACCTCCATCTCAATCACTCCTCCTCTCCTCAAAATACCAGAGTAGGTTCTAAAAAATCAAAAGTCAACTTGTTTGCCTGTTAGCGTCAATAGAATTTATTCACAGTACAAAAAGTTAGACCGCAAGTCGGAAATACTGAGTCATAACAGTAACTCAGTCACTATCACCAATTTGGATTTTAGAGCTGACCCCTTGTTGCACCAAACAGTCTGAATTATTCTACTTCTCGGTTCATAAGATCATAATTAACCCACTATATCTTGATAATCTCATTATATTTTGGTCATGTATGTAGGAATTAATTAAACATAATATATGAAGGGTATATTCCATAAACGATGAAAGTCATAAAAACTCGGCCTCACCTTACTGCTTACATCCTTTTAACCTTTGGCTACAATTCAACAAACATGGAACATGCTTTAGTCGCGCTTCTCGGTGGAGTAGGAATGGGGTGGACAGTTGGAGAGTTAGTTCAAGGCTAAATCATGTTCCATATTAATATTTTAAAAACGAGTTAACACGTTCAGTGCTGGTGTTGTGAGATACATGACACGTCAGTCCTCTCTGAAGGCTGGCGCCATGACATACTCTTACGTATACCGACAAATTTTAGCATGGAACATGCTTTAGCTTTGGACTTATCACCCAAAAACGTCATGCGGAGGATGACGCGAAGTGATGGGCGTATGTCACACAGGGGTTATTCTCCACCCATCCACCCCATTCCTACTCTACCAAAAAGCGCGGCTAAAGCATGTTCCATATTTCTTGAATTATAGCCAAGGGCTCTAAGCAGTAGGGTGAGGCCTGAAGGGCCGAGTTTTATTCTTTATTTGTTGTACATTGTTGATTTGTTTTGGGTCAGCATTTTTAACCTTTTCTCCCCGCCCGGCAGCTGCCCGCAGCAACCTACCCTCCCGGCGCTTGAGCCACCTAGTTGTCAACCCCCTACCGAAGTAATTCACAGCTGCCGCCCGCTCACTCTCGTTGTCTTCTTCTTTTATTTTCGCCCACTTTCACCCAACATTATTTCTCAATTGAATCATTTTTGTGTTTGATACTTATTACCGTATTGTCCACGAATTTTTATGAAGTTTTTTTCAATACTGAGTAAGTTTTACATATTATTTATACAGAAATATGTTGCATTCCACTATACCAAAATAATTTGGCTGAATGTAGAACCCTCCTCCAGTCATCCCCCCCCCCTGATTGGACTAATCACACTCCAGACACGTGTACCTGATTTTTTTAAAAAATCCTTATTGAATGGTGCATTAAAGACGATTACTGAGAATGAATAGGTAAAAGGCAGAAAGTCCACTCTATCGCATTTTCCTCGACCCCCACAATATCGCTACTGCCCTGAAGTCTGTTGGAAGACAGTGAAAATGGAAGGTATAATGTTCCTCCACATAACGGTAACAGAATGGAAGTGATTAGTTCAGAAATAAGCACACAGATCGCATCAGAAGGTCGAAAAACTACGATACAGCAAAAGGCGTCTGTAGGGAGTAAAGGCTCTTACCGAGAGGTCAACTTTGTCTCACTTTCTCTCGCCCAACACAATATCGCTACTGCCCTGAAATCTGTTGAGGACGGTGAAAATGAAAGGTACAATGTTACCATAATGGAATGGAAGTGATTAGTTCAGAAATATGCCCACAGATCGCATCAGAAGCACGAAAAAGTACGAAACGGCGAAAGTCGTCCGTAGGGACGGGGGAACATTGGGAGGCAGACGCCAAAAGCCGTCCATAGGGACCTCAAAACGTTTCTCCTTGGACGCCTTTAGGCGTCCGTCGGGGGGAAAGGGTTAAACGCCGACCCATCAACCAGTACATTTTTCTGAATTTGAGTACAAATTCCGCCTTCTTGTTTTCGACATGCGTTTTCCACCGCAATTTAGCCTCTAGGGTCATGCCCAGACATTTAGCTTCATTGGAATGTTTTATTGTTTTGCTGTTTGTTCAGTGGGAGATGCAGTGGACTGTGGTTACATTACTAATTCTCGTGGTACCTACCGGGAACCGTTAACGAGTTTCTAGGAACCAGATACGTTCAAACCCAGTACCCAAGGGTACATAAACATCAAGTAATCGTATCAAAACGTCTGTTACGTCAAAAAAATCAACACAAATCGTAGAAACTAATAAGAATATTACGAATGAGAATAACTCAAGAGTTTCGTAGTTTTCTATGAACCAACTTAGAATGCTTATACCCAATAGGAAATTTGTCGCCCCAGAACCCAAATTCAAACAAAATTCGACTCGAATTGACCAGTTGTTCAGTGGGAGATGCAGTGGACTCTGTTTTTCATTACTAATTCTGAATAACATTATAGTTTAGGTCCTATCACTGAATTTTGTTTTACGTCTGAGGTTCGATGAGTTCGTTGGCTGTTGACTATAGACGAATATTTCTGATGAAATATCCGAATATGAGCCCTGAATAGATGTTCGACAGAATTGAAAGGCATGCACGAATTTATCGAAAAAAAAGAAGTAGGTAAGAAAGGTACCTGAAGAGCGTGCACGCGTAGATGCTGGGGGCCCCGCAGACTTCCAGCAGTCGTTCCACCGATGATGTCCTGGTACTGAGGTGAGGTACCGACGAGGAAAGAGAAATATCCGTTTTGGCACACGAATCCGACTTCTCATGAACACGAGGACTATACGTTTTTTTATATAAAGCAAGATGGCGGTTTTAATCTGGCGCAAGACGAGAAGAGCGTGAGTGGCAGTAGGAAGATGAACAGGGCGTTTGGAGGGGGTGATAAGTAGGGAATAGGGGATGTAGAGGGGTTTAGGCAAACTGTTCAAACCACCGAACATCAACTGCGGGTCAGCTCGTGACCCCATCGAACCTTGTCAAGTATTTGAACCAAACACTGTTGAAGTTAACCAGAAGAGAGTCGAGCTTGCGTTTGGTGAAGTCGACATGCACTCATTTTGTTCCATTGATCTTTGTCCTCCATTTTGATGTCCTGTCTTTGAGTTGCTTAATGTACCTCCTTAGTTTGAGATTTTAACATGGTTCGTTTCTCCTACTACCAGCACAGTTGTGTCGTTTTCGAATGTTGCCCCAATGCGTCCTTCTCGTTTTTACACCACCTTTACTGCAAGTAATTGATAAATTGTTGGTTGAAGGAAATCGATCGTGTGCTGAGGGTTGGCGGAAGGTACATCGTGGTATCACTGCTCCAACAGCACATACTCAAGTTCCTGCTGGACAGTTTCATCGACAAAGGCTGGATGATCCGAGTCTGCCGGTGTTTTGACGCTGAAGACAAAACTTTCAAGGAGCAAGGTGTCAAACCCCTCCCTGTCTTCATAGTCGTCTGCACAAAGTTCAAGAAACTCCCGAACTCACGATCGGTATGCAACATTGACCATTATGACTTCTCTCGACGTGTATCAAGTTTGGTGCAATCACGCTTATTAAAAAATTTCACTTCTAATCCTCAAAATTGTCATTCTCATTGCAGATAATTGAATTCAGCAATACTCCGGACGTGTTGGCTGCACGTGTCGACGATCCCAATAAAATCCTGAACACGGTCCTCGATGCTCAGCAGATGGCCATAGTTTGCGCAGGACTCCAGCGCTCGTCTTCTGCGGGAAGGGAGATCATTTTCGAAGTGGGTAAAGGTGACATCGCCAGTGCGAGGTACACTGTTTACATCGTCGATAAGATCAATCTCATACCCAAAACCTCTGGAGCTATTGTGCAGTCCTACGCTGCTTTCATAGTTCCTCAAGGAAGGTAATTTCATCATACCGCAACATTGACAAAAATATGAACCATACATACCTAATAACTTTAATTTCCAACTTCCTAGAATTTCTATAAGGATTTATTAGAGTTAAGGGAGGAATCTGAGTATTAAAGAGGATCTTGATTGATTTAATTTGACAAACGTTTCATCAACGACTCAGTGGAGAGTTACAGGGAAATAAGTGAATACGGACCAATCTTCCCGAAATCTGCAATAATGTTTTTTTCGAATATTTTCACTCACTCATTTTTGACACTTTCAACAAAGCTAAATTAAAACCGTTTTTTTGAACCATGGATCCAACACATTTCAAAAAGAATCAGGCAAATTGGTATCAGAATAAAGAAATTCAAGATGTTCAGACACATTTAAAAACTCGGCCCTTCGGGGCTCGCCTTACTGCTTAGAGCCTTGGGCTAAAATTCAAGAAACATGGAACATGCTTCAGCCGCGCTTTTCGGAGGAGTGGGGATGGGGAGGAATGGGTGGAGAATAACACCCTAGAAGCGTGAAACTTTTCGGGCAGTAAGCCCTAGGCTAAAGCATGTTCCATGCTAAAATCGTTGTTCCGTGACACCTCCAGCAGAAATGAATAGTTTCACCCAGCAGTTACTCGCACTCTGTCATATTCTTACGTTCTTCTTTCCACGTTTTAGGGAGACGGAATGGGCCTTCGGGTGTCCTGAAGGACGGCAGTATCTGGTCAATGAGGCCAACGTTGACAGGCTAGCGGTCATCACACTCAACAGAGGTCACGTCTTTACAAGTATGGATGAAGTGAAAGATGAATTGTCGTCGATAGTTTCCGACTTCGCTCCCGTCAATCTGAAGGTAAAATGACAGTTTGGCATCATTTACATTCTGCATCTACTTTTCCTTAGAAGACCCCACTAAGAAGGGCCCCAGTGGAGAGGCCTTCACTTTCTTCAAAATGTTGAACTCGTTTCAGATATTGATATCCCTCTGGTAATTGAATTCTATCGTTGGTAGTAAAGTCAGCATCATCGTTGAGTGTGTAGCAGGATTGATATGGATTCAGCAAAATGACTGAAAATTCTATATTTTGTCTATTTTGAACAACTAGGCACCATAAATGTTTTCCTTGCACTTCACCACTAGTCTTTTGACATAAATGCTCCACCCCCTCAGATCACCAAGGAGTGCGAACTTGTGAACTCAATTTCTTCATCTCTTGCCCTCAACTCTTTGACCACTTGACAGCACTTCCAAAACTTGTTTCTCCGATTCACTAAACTGCTAAAACCCCACCATATTTATATCATTTCTGGCTTAAGTAGGTACAGTCATTTTATAGTATTTTGGCCTACTGGCGTCAAGTGTGCAATTAGTCAAGCTTTCCCCCCTGGACTTGATTTCTACCCATCATTCCTAGCTTCCTCATTTTCATCCCTCATCAGATCTTCGCCACAGAGATGAAACTTCGCCCAGTTTACTTTTGCTTAGTTTTCTAAACTATTTTACCCTCTTCTGTTTCAACATTATAAAGAAGTCGATCCTATCAAGATGTGCAATTCCAGCAGCCATACCCAGCGTCTGCTGATACTTCCTCCATTCTTACTTTTGCTTGGCTTTGCTTGTCGATATCATGTATGTCCTGAAGATGGTTCCTGGTTAGGACTAGTAACGTAAAGATATTTGCAAATAAATGCTACATACAAGTTCAAACCTAATAAACCTATCCATTGGACTCATCTGGAATGATCCTACCAAAACATTGATTTTTGTTCTGTACTCCTTCTGTTGTCATATTGTTGGTCTATGTGGAGAAGGAAGCAGAAAGGACGCAGTTATATTTTAATTCACATTACTCTGACAAGCGCTTTCGGGGCGGGCTATGGCCCCTTTCTCAAGCCTAAAATAGAAATAATTAATTCGAAGACCAAATAATAATAATAATAAAATTGAACCTTACGTAAATGTAATATTATCACGGTTGGTAGAACCAAAAATATGTTGTTAAACTCTTTCGTCATTAAAAACAACTTAAAATGAGCAACCAAGGTAGAACTGAACAATATACCCAGCTAACATACAGACAAAACATCAAAGAATAGAAAGAAAACAAACCAACCTGCCTATGTTCAGTAATCTGCAGTCTTCTATCCCTCACATTCACCAATCCGCTAACTCTGCCAACCTTGAAAGCATCCCTCACTGGGATTGTTGAACATTGTGTTGGTTGGTTTATTCTCTTTCTGTTCTTTGATGTTTTGTCTGTATGTTAGTTGGGTGTATTGGGGTTCAGCAGTGGCCGAGCGAGTTCTGGCATGTGTCTCTGGAGACGAGACTCGGACCGGTTGCAGGGCCGAGAGTTCGAGGCTCCCCTCGGGAGCATATTTTCGGGTAAGCCGGTCGCAGTTCCCCCTCGTCCCAACCCTGGGCGGTGAGGCCAATGGGAAGCCATGAGCGAAATCATCAGAACAAATAATTTGTGATCAGAATTATTCTGATCTTCCCTCAAGGAGACTACTGATGACGTCCGCGACGCCAGTAATGGCAGTCGGACGAAAATCCAACCTGAAATGGTTGTTTACTTTACTTTACGAATAAAATCACTCGCGATGAGATTGTGGAAAACCATTTTAATAAAAACGGAGTTGAGTAGAACGTTGTCTATTTCCACGAAAATAATGAGTTACAAGTTAAATTTCGACGGTTAGGTCATCATCAGTAACAAATAATAACTATAAATTAATCAATATAAATAATCAAGTTAATCAATTAACAATAAGTTATTGTTTGTTACTGATGATGACCTAACCGTCGAAATCGATTTAACTGGTACCTAACTCATTATTTTTTTGAAAAAAGACAACGTTCTACTCAACTCCGTTTTTACTTTACTTTACATAGTTGGGTGTATTGTTCAGTTCTGCCATGGTTGCTCATTTTAAATTGTTTTTAATGACGAAGAATAATTATTAAGCAAAAAATGTTCAACAACATATTTTTGACCAGTTGGTTCTACCAGTTTGTGTGTAATGTCGTACATCTATGTTCGTTAGTTCTCCAATAAAGTAAAGTGTAGGAAAACCCAGAGTGGCATGAGTCATCAGCAACACAGATGAGGTGAAGAAGGGAAAGAACACGTCTTCTGACGTCACTTCTTTTCGACTCTCCCCTCACCATAATAGTTAGAGTATGTAAGCCGCACTCTGGGGTCTTCCTACATCCATTCGTACCAAGTCAATCAGACTCATCATTTTTTGACCGACTTCATGCGCGGCGAAGCCGCGCCGAAGGAAGGAGGTATACAGTTCGGTGTGTCATGGGACGACGATTTTTTTTTTTTTTTTTTTTTTTTTTCTGTATGTTTGTACCACTAGCATTTTCTTATTCGGGCACCAATCTGCCTGATTCTTCTTGAAAAGTGTTCTACAAGTATCCATAGTGGTCCCGTTTCAATCAGATTTCATTTTGCTTTGTTAAAAGTATCGAAATTTTGTGAAAATAGTTCAAAAAACGTGGTTTTCGGGAAGATTGTTCCGCATCCTCTCCCCCCGCCCGACTCTTCGAAGCCACCCACCCGCTCGTCACCCCCCCCCCACCTCTACCACCCACCCGCCCGTCCCCTCCGGCATATTCTCGGACGCCTGCCGCCCCTCAACAAATTCAAGGGGGACCACCCTCTCATTCATTGGGGACCATCCTCCCTATTTAAAGTGAAACGCTTATTTCTTCAAGATAAAGTGGATTGTGAAGCAAAATTTTAATTAAAAAAAAAAAGATATTGAACTCAATAATTATTTTGAAATTAACTTTAACATTTCACTGAAAGACGAGTTTCCCGACTTTGTGTACATGTTTGTGTACATTCAAATTTAAGGTCCGATTCTAAGCTTCACAAAAAATGAGATGCTTTATGAGGGGGTTTCCGATAACCATCAAATTCCAGTAGACTACCAAGTGGGTCTAGCACATAGCCTTCTCATCATCCAAAACATGTTGCAGCTGGCTAAAATATGAAGTTCTAGTCCGATTCCGATGAAATTTTCAGAGATTGTACGAGTTGGCGTGTAGATGGTCCTCTATGAAAATCATTGCCCCCGGACTGATAGCCGCTGCGCATGTGCAAACGATAATTTCCTTTTAGCAGCCATCATTTCCACATTTTCCATCCAACTTCAAGAAAATTCTCAGAGATCATGCAAATTGGCATATAGATGGTCCCCGATGAAAAGCATTGCCAAGGAACTGATAGTAGCCACTGCGCATGCACAAACGTGAATTCCCTGTAGGAGCTATACTTTCTACATTTTCCATCCGATTTTGATGGTATTTTTGGGATTGCGCGGATTTGAGTGGTATCCTCTACGGATATCATCGCCCCCGTGTCCCTTACGTTGAGTGAAACAGTTTGGTGCAGGAGGAAGCGAAATAACAATGCGTGTTTTTTCGCTCACCAACAGGTTCTAATTGACTTAATGCTTATCCAATGGGACGTCCCCTGGAATGCATGCATTACTTAACAATATGTTTAATAATTTTTTGGACTCACTAATAACTACTTTAAACAATAATACTGTAGGTATAGGTACTAAAATAAAATGTAAAAATTAAACAATAAAGTTACCTGCTATATAAAAAACCTCAAAAAGTAATAATTAATTCCACAATAAAACTCGGCGCTTTGCGCCTCGGCGGGGGGCTCCGCCCCCCTGCACCCCCCGGTTTATTTCTTTTTCCATACTCTGTATGAAATCATAGGAACACAGAATGTGTTTTTGCGATGCTAGTCATCCGTTAAATAAAAAACAACAATAATAAATGTGGAGTCTTTGGCAATAAATAATAATAATAATAATAAAATAAATAATTGTTAGACATTTAATTTGGTCTAAAACCCTATAAATGTTATATAAATAAATATGTAACTACAAGAAAAATACTATATAAATTGAGAGCTTTCCAACGAATGGTGAACAATTTCTGTGCAATGAACACTGCGGGAGTTCTATTTCCTTACCAACGGCTTGGTTGCACGTGAAAATCATTATAAAAGGCGCGTAAAGGTTTTTTCTGTCGCTTTTTCGTGACGATTTTTTTTCGGTAGGTCATCGCAAAAACACATTCTGTGTTAAAAACCATTAGTAATTAAAAAATACAAGTAAAAGATTTAAATAAGAAAAATAGCGAAAAATGTAGAAAAAAGGTTAACAGTCGGTAACTCAAAGAATACCGACTTTTAACAAAAGTACTTGGTAGTAGGTAAATTATGTAAAATTAAAAAAAAATAAATAATAAAAGTCGAAAAAATTAATAAATTAAAAATTAAAACAAATGACTTATAAAATTAAATTTTAAAAATAAATTTAAAAAATCACTAAAAAGTAAAAAATAAAAAAATTATGAAAATACAAAAATAGTAAAATAAAAAACTTTTTAACAAAAAAACGGACCGACCTCAAAACTGATGATGGCATCCCACTAAAAAGGAAAAAATAATAACGACAATTTATTTAGATAGGTTGGTAGGTAGGTACGCATTGAAGTCGCCGCCGTGCCCATCTGCAGAGACAAACATACACAAGTAGATTCCACTTCCATCTGGTTAGTGTTACAACATGGGTCGATAGTGCAATACAAAACATGAATGAGAGTGGGTACCTATCATTGAGGTAATGCATGTGTTCCAAAACTATTAGGTAGTACGTCACTGCTGTCGTATGAAGGAGGATGAGAGAGTGACAATAAGTGTGAATCTCAGTAAGAATATTTCCATTGATAACAGCTGAAGACGTCTGCGTCACCAAAAATGGCAGTTGGATAAAAATTCAACATGAGAAGGTTGTTTACTTACTTACCTACCCCTACATCTGTTTTGTATTGCACTATCGACGCATGTTGTAACAATAACTGGTTCATTTGAGTATGAACTCATATCACAAACCCACATCATGACCTAGACAATTCTACATTCAATATGCCATACATGGAATATAAGATTAATTAGATATTATGTAATCAAAGATTGATCACGTATAATTAGATAAATAACTATTAGATACTTACTATCTAATCAAGAGATGGCTTGTTGGAATCCCAACATTTCGTACGGGGATTCACACTTATTGCCACTCTCTCATCCTCCTTCATACGACAGCAGTGACGTACTACCTAATCGTTTTGGAACACATGCATTACCTCAATGATAGGTACCCACTCTCATTCATGTTTTGTATTGCACTATCGACCCATGTTGTAATACTAACCAGATGGAAGTGGAATCTACTTGTGTATGTTTGTCTCTGCAGATGGGCACGGCGGCGACTTCAATGCGTACCTACCTACCAACCTATCTAAATAAATTGTCGTTATTATTTTTTCCTTTTTAGTGGGATGCCATCATCAGTTTTGAGGTCGGTCCGTTTTTTTGTTAAAAAGTTTTTTTTGCCTTCACAGTTTGCCCCATGAAGGCGCCGAACCTCTATCTCCCCTTACAGACCTCTTCAGAACAACTAGGCTTCATTAGGTCAATGCTCCACTTCCCGCTGGTCGGTCTGGGTCCAGATGCCGAGGTTTGCGGATAGATATTTCAAGCACTTATCTGGACAGTAGGCCGCAAGGCGCCGCGGATCTAGTGCCAAAGCCGTAGGCTTAGGGATCAATCTCTCCGTTGAGTAGGGTTCAGGCTAGTTCACAAATCAACGCATCGAGAGGACCATCGCCCTCACTCGAATACACGCTAACACAACAGAGTGATTCAATTTTATTTTTTAATTTTTTTTTTTGTATTTGATTAAATTGTTCTTATTTTATGCTTGAGAAAGGGGCCATATCTCGCCCCGAAAGCGATTGTCAGAGTAAAGTGAATTAAAAGATAACTGCTTCCTTCTCCACACACACCTAAAGCATTAATTTTAGGCCAATGGCTTGAATTCCAATGTTAGGAACCTTCAAACTCTCTTACTACTCTGTACAACCCTCACAATTTTCAAAAAATCTTATAATTTCTTACTTAATTTCAGAGTAAAATAGCTTTCCTGTCCATGGGTGGAGACGTGGGTGTTCGGAAAGAAATATGTCACGGCGACAGTGAGATCTCTGGAAAGTACGTCGTCGAAGAAGTTCAGGTCGATGGCGGAGGTACAATGCGACGCCTTTACTTTCTATCCGCCAAAAATATTATTCAATCAGAAGCTAAAGTCCGAGTCGGTAAGTTCAATAGATGGTTTTTATTTCTTCCTAAAATTGCATATTAAAAATCTGTTTGGTGATGATAGTTTGTTTTTTTTGCGGCCAGTGAAAACTCGCCGAGGACACGAGCGCGTGATAGTGGACACGACGTCTTTGTGTTGTACGCATCACTCCTTCATGGTTATGGGCGTGATAGCTGTGCAGAAACCCAGCCAAGTACTGGTCATCGGTCTGGGCGGTGGCTCTCTATGTTCGTACCTCAGAAAAGTCCTTCCCAAAACCGTCGTGACGGCCGTCGAACTGGACCCAGAAATGAAAGAAGTTGCTACGAAATACTTTGGGCTCATCGAAGACAAACAACTTCTCATCTACATACAAGACGGATTGGAGTTTATCCGAGATGCGTCTAAAGAAGGTTAGTGGAAACTGAGTTAGAAAATGCTTTATGGTGAGCGGAAAACCCTGTTGGCCTTTACAACAGTTCTCTTATTTCCCAACCGATAATAAAGACTTGAGAATGACTTGAAATGAATAGTGAATGATCTTTGCATTGCTAAGAACACGGCTTCTTCTGAACCTTCCAAGGACCTGTGGTAGGTGGTGTGAAGGATCCCACATCTCGGCTAGCCCACAGGAATAACACGTGTGCCTTAGTATACTGATAAATGTCACAATAATTGCTCTTTTAAGGGGGTCTCAGTCAATTATTGTTTGATTTTGATGATTCCCGCGGCAATCTTTTAGTTTTTCAATTCCCTAGACTGCTGCACTAATGAATTTGAAAAATCCTTGAAAATGTCAAATTTAAGTACAACTTTTAATGTTTTAAGCGCCTCTAATTTAGGAAAAATCCTTGAAAATTTCAAATTTAGGTACAAATTTTAATGTTTAAGCGCCTCTAATTTAGGGAAATACTAACCCAGAAGAACATCACTGTATTAACGGGTTTTTCCATTTTTCTCTGGCAATGGGGTATTTTGGTGGGTCGGAAATTCAGGTTTATGACCTCAAATTTGGATTCATTATCATTGAAAACCTCTAGACTCCAACGTTTTTCCCAATGTTTAGATAACATGTGGTAGATAAATAAAGAGATCGCACGTTTGAAAAAAAGGCGGGCCTCCATGAACGCACACACACTACGCCGCGGGCGTGTGTGAGTAGTATTTTGTAGTATCCAAGGCCACGAGGCATTCGAGACTGCGCAGGATTAGTGGAATGTCTCGATCCAAGGTCAGCAAGTTACTATGTCACATCATTCAAATCTTCAACTTTTGTTAGCTTCCCTAATTTCTTCTAAACATTTTCTCAATGAACAGACCCGATTACCGTTATTCCTGACGTTCCTCTTTTTAAAAAGAAAATTTTTTTTTAAATTGACTGAAATACCCCATTATTATTTGATTTTGATGATCTTTCAGTTTTTCAATTCCCTAGGGTCGTGCACTATTGTGAAATAACAGCCAGTTTCATTGTTGTATCACCCTCGATGTTTCTTTTCAGGCAAACAATATGATGCTATAATGTTTGACGTTGACAATAAAGACATCATCACAGGCCTCAGCTGTCCTCCGCCAAGTTTCCTGGAGCCAGAAATTCTGAAGCTTGTAAACAGCATATTGAATCCTAACGGTACGTAAATCCTCCTTTTTCAACCTCATTTCACAATAAAACACAGTTGACGGCCTCTCTCGAGGACACCCTGCATGTCGAGTCACAGCTGGCGTCAGGTAGCATCTCCCTCTTCAATATCACCTGTTGCATCCTATACAGGGTGTAAGCCAAACAGGTCTGTCATACTTGAGGGCGCTGTTTGTTGGGGCGTCGTTGTTTGGCGGTGGACTTTGAACCAACTTCTACAGGGATGTGGGTTCAAAGCTCAAATGACATGTGATGAGTCAAATTGACATCAATAATTGTGAGGCCGAAAGCGAAAAGTGACCTCTTGTCAGCAAAGCTAATTTCGAGGAGAAGGCTAAAAACTGGAAGAAGGTCGAAAGTATAGATTTTTCACTTTCTATCGATTATTGATCCTTGGGCCCTCTAGAACCCAAGTGTATAGGCCTGAAAGATCGAATCGAATCGAAAGTAACCTAAATAAGAAAATATCGATTCAAGAATCCAAGAATTTAAGGTAGCATTTTGAAGTTCATGGTCATTTTTCTCAAAATCCATTTTTTCTGTTATAAAACACTGAAATACTGCAGCTTTCTTCATTTTTTGAGCTGCAAGGATGCTTTTGGTCTTAAATTCTTCATAAATCTATACAGATTGAGAAAATAGCAATAACTTCATTTCGATGAACGCCGACAAGAGGTCCCTTTTTGCTTTCTGCCTCACAATTGTTTTTTCCAGCTGCTTCCAGTGAAGTCAGCTCAGGATAAATTTTCGAGCGACTATAAAGAGTTCCGCCAAGTCTAGAGTCTAGAAAACTATACAAGTCCGTCAATGGTGTGAGAAGAGAGTACCAGCCAAGAGTTGGCATGTGCAGAGACCAGGAGGGCAACCTGGTGGCGGGAAAGCAAGAGGTGCTGCAGCGGTGGGCAGAGCACTTTGAAGAGCAGTTGAATGGGGATCAGATTGCTTTGGGTAGTCAAGTTACTACTCCTCCAGGTGAGCCAATAGAAGATGACCCGCCATCTCTAGGGGAAGTAGAAAAAGCTTAAAAACAACAGGTCACCCGGGATAGATGAACTTCCAGCCGAGCTTTTCAAGAAGGGTGGAACTGCCTTGGTCAGTGCTATTCATGGCCTTATCTCTAAGATCTGGCAAAGTGAAAAAATCCCACATGAATGGACCAAGAGTATAGTGTGCCCGATCCACAAAAAAGGTGACCGGCTGGAGTGCTGTAATTTTAGAGGCATCTCCCTGCTCACCGTGGCTTACAAAATCCTCTCCAACATAATTTATGAGAGGCTGTTACCACATGTGGAGCCCAACATCGGTGGATACCAATGCGGATTCAGGCACAATAAATCGACCACCGATCAAATCTTCAGCCTCCGAATGATCCTTGAGAAGACATGGGAATTCAATATTACCACCCACCACCTCTTCGTTGACTTCCCAGCCGCATACGACAGCATATGTAGAAGCGAACTATATAAAGCAATGAGGCGCATTGGCGTTCCTGAAAAGCTCACCAGAATGGTCGAAGTATCGATGAGGGACGTCAACTGCCATGTAAGAGTGCAGGGCGAACTGTCTGAGCCCTTCCAATCGACCAAAGGGCTCAGACAGGGGGATGCATTAGCCTGCATACTGTTCAATGTGGCGCTCGACAGATCCATCAAGGATGCTGGTCTTAATCGCAGAGGTACTATATTCAGCAGGTCTGTCCAGATATTAGCCTATGCAGACGATATTGATATAATTGGCAGGAATCAACGAGACGTGAAAGAGGCTTTCCTGGTGCTAAACCGTGAGGCAAAAAAGCTGGGACTTGAGGTTAACGCACAAAAGACCAAATATATGATTGCGGGAAGAAATCCGAGCCAGACTGGTGACCTTGCGGTTGGAGAATTCACATTCCAACGTGTGGATTCCTTCCCATACTTGGGATCACTTGTCACTTCCAGCAACGATGTGTCATCAGAAATTTCTGCTAGGCTCATTGCAGCAAACAGATGCTACTTTGGTCTGGTGCGGCACTTCAAGTCAAGAAATGTGTCCAGAAGCACCAAGGTACTCCTGTACAAGACTTTGGTAAGGCCAGTCCTCACTTACGGCTCAGAGACGTGGACACTATCTGCGGCAACAATTAGAGCTCTCGAAGTATTTGAGCGCAAAATCCTGCGAAGAATCTTCGGACCTGTGAGAGACGGTGAACGCTGGCGAGCCAGGTATAACCAAGAAATTTACCAACTTTTTGATGACCAACAAATAGTTGGATTCATTAAGTGTGGGAGGCTCAGATGGGCTGGCCACGTTGCTCGAATGCCTGACACGGAAACACCTCACATTGTCCTGAGAGGTGGTCCAGGTGGAAGACGCCCAAGAGGACCGGGTCTCCGTTGGCTGGATGGAGTCGAGGAGGATTGCCGGCAAATTGGTGTCTGTAACTGGAAAGCGGTCGCCCAAAACAGGACAGAATGGAGAAGGCTGCTTGTGCAGGTCAAGGCCCGACATGGGCTGTAGCACCAAGGGGTAGGTAGGTAGGTAGGTATAATAGAGTTCCGAGTAGGTTTGGTTCGGCTTGAATACGGCGTGAATTATTCTCAATCTGGCGCTGTATTGTTGATAAGAACACGCTGTATCTGATCCAGTGTAGAACCTGGCGTCGGATCAGATATGGCGCGTCCTTATAAACAATACAGTGCCGGATTGAGAATATGTAACTCTGTATTTAAGCCGAACCAAAACTACTAGGAACTCTCCTATAAGTAATTTGAAAAAATGCTAATTTCATCATTGACCAGGCGGCAAAATACGGATTTCGATGGTAAGATAGTTGATAAGTGTCCTGGTATTCTCGGTAGGAGCGCTGCAGTCGCGTGTCCAACATATCAGGGGCCACTCACCCAGATATTAGGTTATGATGTGACGTCATAAGTGAACAATCTCTCTGTGTATTAGAAAGAGGAGGCAGACAGTTCGCCTCGCTTATTCCTTGTCCAATCTATTCAGTAGACTATTCAATCAATCGTCTGCTTTCACTCTCTTTCAGGCGTCTTCATTCTGAATTTGGTGACTCGGGATCTCAAACTGTCCTTGGACATCCGTAAACGGCTCTTGGACGTTTTTTCAACCATTGGCTCCTTCAAATTGGACGATGATCTCAATGAAATCATCTACTGCTTCCCAAACAAGACGGACTTTAGCACAGTTATGATGGAAGGCTCGTCAAAGTTCAAAGACATTGTCAAGCAAAAGAAATTGGAAAGTGTAGACTGCATAGAAGTCACCAAGCTTATGGGCTTGCTGAGGGTAGACGTAGAAAAAGACGTATAGGCCCGTGGGCGGATTTTTCCCGTACTGTTCTTCATCTGTGTGTTGTGTAACGTACCCATATTTTTTCCATTGTGTAATATGTGTACTTAACGCCCTTACAGTTCTGATGTCCTCGTTTTTATTGTGTCATCTCGCTTTGTATATCATGAACCTGCTTCGGAAGGGAAAGATTTTTGGTGCTACTTATGAGAATATGATGACCCCTAGGTATGTTATAAAAAAAGATATGCTTTGTCGGTCTAGAAGTGAGTCGAAGGAATTTGAGATGTGTTCCTACCAGTTGAAGGTAAAGAACAGTTTTGGTATCGGTGGTTTCCCTCGAGACAAGTGGGTGTCATTGGACACCTGCATCTTCAGCTCGCCAAGTTCCGCTAGGCCTCCATATAGTGCATTGTTAGACTTCTATAACGTCGTAAGCATGTTCTTTTTTTCAAATGCATAAATACTACTTTCTGCATAGAACAGTGAACTGGATGCTACGATAACAATCGGAGAACTGAAATTACCTATTGAGGCGCTATGTGGATGCCTAGCTGGACTCGGCGACCTAAAGATTGTTCCCGGACGCTCGTGGAATCGTCAGCAACATAACAAAATAATGTTAATTCAAAACCTTGCTCGCACATCAGCTGGAGAGGAAAATCCTGGGCTGCAGCCATTGTGTGTCCCTTGCTAACAACCACCCTAGTCAATATCCTCGTATAAGTTCAAACCCTAGTTACTGCTTCCAAGTCTATCAAGGTAGCAGAAGCATTGTATTCACTCTTGGTAAAGAGAAAAGCCCTCCAAATCAATATTTCAACTTGATTTAAAGTTTTAAACCTTCGTTTTAACCCAGTATTGCTATGTTCATGTGTCCAGTGTTCCTTGTAATGCAAAACTATACTAACCCAAGTATTGGATGACATTTTCAGGGATTGTGCGGGTTAAGCTCTGTGCACTCCCTATGAATTTAATCGATGGTTTCTTCTCGCCTTTAACGTCTATCCTCGTGTCTATCATAACCTCAGCCCTTTTCTACTAAACGTGGACTTGGGATTCTGATGAAATTTCCATGTTCGATGTATATTCTGTTGAGTCATTAAGGAATGGGACTAAAAGACCCTTGTTGATGTTTTCAGCATGTTTACAGGAAAAGCTTTTAAAAGCTGAATAGCTAATATACAGGGTGTCCCAGAAGTTATGGTCCACCCTTTTTATTTCCGTTGTTTTGAGAGATAGACAAAAACTTCAAGCTATAACCCCCCTTAATTTTTTACGAGGGATTCAACTATCACACTTTCGCGCACCTGCGCAATCGTGCGCAACGCACACCAACTTTGTTATTTCAAATGGGAACCTCTATTTTTTATTGCAGATTCGGATTCTAAGCAAAATTTCATGAATTTTGGATTTTTTTTTAAATTTTACTCAAATTTTTCGAAACGGCCGTCGAAAAATGAGTAGTTTTTAATACAGGGTGTCCGCAAATTCGTGCACTACGCACACCAACTTTGTTATATCTAATGGGAACCACATTTTTTATTGCAGATTCGAATTCTGCGTCAAATTTCATAAACAATTCACCCCTTGAACGAATTTATTCATCGCGCGCAACATGCTTCAGCGCTATTTTTCAACTCCGAATCCTATTTATTATTCAACTTGATTTTATGGCGACTATTGCCGAAAATCAATTTTTCTAATCAAAACTCATCATTTATCGGTCATTTAACTCTCAATGTGGACCGAGTAATAATTTAAAAATAATTAGTAATTGAAAATGGTTACTCAAAGAAATCGCGACTTGAATCATTTGAGAGCAAGCAGGCATTCAGGGGTTTATTCCTTAATTTCTTGTTTACATTGTTTACTTTGGAATAAGTGGATAGTTGCCTAGTACAAATGAGATACTTTAAAGCTTGTATCGACGTGTCAGTCAGATTCTGGCGAAAAAACATGCTCAACTACCTATTTTTCAGCCGCCGTTTCGAAAAATTTCACTCAAATCCGAAAATGGATACCAGCACGTGATTCAGCGTCGAAAATGAATGAAAAAACATGTATCACACTTAGGGTCTACCTCCATCTCAATTTTGGCGCAATCCAGGGGTTGAGCATGTTTGCGCGCTCACTGGACGGGTTGTGCGCAACCAAAAAACTCGGTTGAGGAGTCTAAAATTCATGAAATTTTGCGTAGAATCCGAATCTGCAATAAAGAATAGAGGTTCTCATTTGAAATAACAAAGTTGGTGTGCGTTGCGCACGATTGCTCAGGTGCGCAATGCGCGAAAGTGTGATAGTTGAATCCCTCGTAAAAAATTAAGGGGGGATATAGCTTGAAGTTTTCGTCTATCCCTCAAAACAACGGAGATAAAAAGGGTGGACCATACCTTCTGGGACACCCTGTAAACAATGCAGGTATCCGCTGATCAGCTGAATAGTTCAACTGGTACCTTCTTAAACAACTTTATGTGAATAAGACTGGAATCCCATGTTCTTCGAATATTAAAATGCGTATGACGAAAATTGGAGTTTACTTTTATTGTTTGTCAATAAATTACAAAGAAACTTTTTTTGTATTTTATCTTTTCAATCCTGACTTTCTTTGCTGCTGTTGCAGGGGAAAAGAGATAACATCATAACAATCCTATGTCTAGTCAAGGGCTACTTAGAAATTATTGACTTAATCGAAGGAAATCGCGACTGAGAGCGAATTTGATGGGGTGAGACCCACGAGTTGAGTTGCCTTCAATCAGACCCCGAGGTCAGACACGAACTTCATCTCAGCTGTTGGGGTGGGGGTCCGAAGAGGCCTCCCGATTGTTTGCTTGCTGTTCGAGAAGGAGCAAACCCGAGCATCTTCTGGATATTCTGCAAAGACATTGAGTTCGTTAGCTTCTATAATACCTTAGTGGATAAAGGCATTATGAAGGGAAAATATTCCACAATGGGTCTACCAAGGTTGGTCGTCAAGTGGTTCACGCTACCTACAAAATCTGAATATTGAGGGAGGACATTTCTGAAAGGAAAGTCTAGCCCCCAGAAAGTGTTGTTGGGTTTCAGCGCTACCTACCGCCACTTCAGTGAACTATCATCCTTATCAGCTCGATGTAAGCGTGGTCAAGCGGCATTTCTGAAAAGTAGGCTTACCTCGGTTTTACCGCTCATTTCTAAGTTTGGCGGCTTTAAGGTGAGATTTCGCATGGAGACGCGACCGCCCGACCGCCGGCGGCCAACTGCCCGACCGCCCGCGGCCGCGGGAGAGGGTAGTTTCGCATGTCGGCGATGGAACGCGGCATCCCGTCGATCATCAGTCTATTTTTTTGGTTCAACGGGAGCGGAAACGTGATGGCAAGAAGGAAACTCGCGGTGTGTTTATTAATGGATGAAGAAGAGGAGGAAGATTTTAATTGTACTATCAGAAGACCAATAGGTCCAATGTTTAAAAAAAGAAAAGAGGAGGGCTTTTTCTCGAAACTAGTGCAGTTGCACCTCGAGAACGATGAAGAGAAGTTCCGACTGTTTTTCCGGCTCAACTTCACCAATTTGGCGTGAATTACAGTCTTATCCTCCGTGATGTACCGAATTTCACTTGAAATGAAACGGGTTTGCATATACAGCCGCCGGAAGGGGCGCGTCTCGACTGGTCCCTCGAGCCGCCGAGACGCGGCGGCCCGAATTTCTGACCGCGGCCGCTGGCGGTCATGTCAAATCGGTTCCATTGAAATACACAGAAGGAGTGGTGGGCGGCTGGCCGCCGCGTCTCGGAGACGCGTACGCTGGCTGCAGCCGCTGCATGCGAAATCCCACCTTTACTTCCCTGCCTTTTTAAATTGCGAGGAAAAGGAACTTGTTATTGCATTTTTGTGTTTTGGAGTGACGAATCAAGCAGAATGCATTATTATAGTGGAGATAACTATAAGTTCATAATCTTGGGATAACTGCAAGTTAGAAGGAGAGTCTAGCCCCCAGAAAGTGTTGTCGGGTTTCAGCGCTACCTACCGCCACTTCAACGAACTACCATTTCTGATATCTTATCACGCTCGCGATCGCATTACCGTCGCTCGTCTAACTTGCATTTATCCCAAGATTACAATGTAGCAAAGAAGAACAACACAAAAATGCAATAACAAGTTCCTTTTCCTCGCAATTTAAAAAGGCAGGGAAGTAAAGCCGCCAAACTTAGAAATTAGAGAGTGGTAAAATCGAGGTGAGCCTACTTTTCAAAAATGCGCTTGACCACGCTCACATCGAGCTGAAAAAGGATGGTAGTTCGCTGAAGTGGCAGTAGGAAGCGCTGAAAACCGACAATACTTTCTGGGGGCTAGACTCTCCTCAAGTTAGAGGAGTGACGGTAATGCGGTCGTGAGCGTGATCACCTGATAAGATATCAGAAATGATAGTTCGTTGAAGTGGTGGTAGGAAGCGCTGAAAACCGACAATACTTTCTGGGGGCTAGACTCTCCTCAAGTTAGAGGAGTGACGGTAATGCGGTCGTGAGCGTGATCACCTGATAAGATATCAGAAATGGTAGTTCGTTGAAGTGGCGCTGAAGCGCTGAAACCCGACAACACTTTCTGGGGGCTAGACTCTCGTATTTCTGAATTCTGACTCGCTCAGTAGGAACTTCCGATATGTTTCAAGATGGAGATATTGTTGTTTTGTTGAGGGAGTTCCAAAGATGTACTGGTAGAAGAGAGAGAACACATTTATTTCATCAAACATATTGTACGGTTACTATAGTCTTAGGACTTATGTATATTTGCCGGGAGAGAATCGAGCCAAATACGAGTATAATATACTCATATCATATGAAATGTTCATATATTATATATCATATGTTATATAATATATATTATATGAGAATAATATACTCATACATAACATACATACTCATATATTATATGAAATGTTCTCTAAGATACGTGTTTGCAATGAAATTATATTTTGAGATAGATTTTTGATGGTTTGATTATTACAACTGATTTAACATTTTGAAACTGGTTTAAGGCTGAAAGTGGGGTGAAAACGACGCCCCTGTAAATGGTCCCGATTAAGTTGGCAGGAAAGTACCTGTATATTGATAAATGTACACGAATTAGATAATAATCCTAACATAGTGAACCAAATAATGATATCACTGTCAAATTATAAAAAACAGCCCTTACGACAGTTTTAATGGCGAAAGGTCAAAAACGCGAGAAAAAAAAAAAACTAAGAAGTTAAAACTCCGCGTGTTTCAAATTATTGAAACGCAGAATGTGTTTTAGCTCACGCGTTTCACATAATTTCGCTACTTTCCTCCCACTAAATCAGAATCTTATTACATTCAAGCATAGCTTACGTTCAAGGTCGATTAATGATTCACTAATACCGGTGAATTTCCTCAAACTAAATCAGAATCTTATATAATCACCACATCATAACAAAATATCTCAAAGGTTACGCGATCCTTTGCAGCACACCTCCTACCTTAGGAGAGTCTAGCCCCCAGAAAGTATTGTCGGGTTTCAGCGCTTCCTACCGCCACTTCAGCGAACTACCATCCTTTTCAGCTCGATGTGAGCGTGGTCAAGCGGCATTTTTGAAAAGTAGGCTTACCTCGATTTTGCACTCTCTAATTTCTAAGTTTGGCGGCTTTACTTCCCTGCCTTTTTAAATTGCGAGGAAAAGGAACTTTTTATTGCAATTTTGTGTTTCGGAGTGACGAATCAAGCAGAATTCATTATTATAGTCCATGTACATCACTACATTGTAATCTTAGGATAACTGCAAGTTAGAGGAGCGACGGTAATGCGGTCGCGAGCGTGATCACCTGATAAGATATCAGTAATGGTAGTTCGTTGAAGTGGCGGTAGGTAGCGCTGAAACCCGACAACACTTTCTGGGGGCTAGACTCTCCTGACCACCTTTTCACGCCACCCACCAATTCTTTATGAAAAGTAAATTTATAATTTAAACAGAAAATGGTCGTCCGATTTCTCTCACTTCCCTCCGTAATATAATGCGTGTTAGGGTGATGAAGATCCAACAAAGTCAACTAACTAGCTCGGTGAACCAGGACCGTCTCAATTGCGTCCTTATCGCTCAACAAAGGGGGGCAATTGCCGAACCTCGCTCTGCGATCGCCTGTTCCACCGGGATCAATCTCCACTTTTGAACTGCCGCTAATGGAACTTTCACTTTTTTCCGGGTTCAATCGCCTGTTGCCCTACAGGGGACGAGAAATCACCTCCATGGATGCTACACTCGTAAGGTCTGTTAATAACGGGAAATATGAGGCAGATTAAATGGGGCAAAAATCGGCAGTATTCTCATAAACGAACCTGTCTGATGGACATCGTGCACAGAATGTACAGAAAGAGGAAAGAACATTCTGTGTAATCGTCCCCAGGAAGGTTCCGGTGGGAGAGCCCTTGAATCCAGGATATCGGGAAGAATGGTAACCGAGCAACTATTCTTCCATCGAAGCTGTAACAGATTTGAGAAGGAAACATTGAGCGAGCAGCAATATAAAACATGTCGATAAATTTCAAATAATTTTCCTCTACAGTTTCTTGAATGTGACACCAAGGCGAAACAAGCATCTAAATATAAATGTTTTGGTCACTAGCGCCAATTACAGCTCTTCGGTAGTGATTAACTTAACTATTATACTGGTTCACTCAAAATTATCTTTAACTTTCAGCAGGTATACCCTGAGAAACTTACATGCTATTGAACATGCTCAGTAAAGCAGTGAATGCAAATCCAATGGCGAACATGCTCTTCATCTTGACCAGAGACAAATCTCTGTTATTGTTCTTCAGTTTTTCCTCTTCTCTTTCGATCTTTTTCTTGTGTTGTTTGTCCAGAGAATCTCCATGAGCCTCCTTCCGTTTTTCCACTACAAAATCGTAAGCAAAACTTAAATTACGATACTTTGGTGAATACATGTTTAATACGGAATTCATAACAAGTATTATTGGTCAGCAGTGATAATAAAACATAAAAACAAAACACACGCGACATGTTTGAAATCCGTGGGGGGGGAGGGGCTGTTTTAACACTTTCCGTGCGGACCTAAAAAACTGGTCTTCGCCTGTGGCGGGAGACCTTTTTGTCAGGAATTCGGTAGTGCAAACCCGCAAATCTGAAAGATAACAGAATCCCCAGAAGTGAAAACGGAGCACTCTGGTGGCGACAAGAGGACCTACTGAGCACGAGAAAAATCCGAAAGAGGTTCTTAAGTCATCCACTAGGTAGCAGAACGATGAACAGCTCGGAGATATGCTTAGAGCTGTGATGGTATAAACCATCATACGCCACTCGCGAAACTCGGCATGATGGTTATTACCATCATCCGCACGGAAAGTGTTAAAAGATGGGGAAACCGAAAAGTTTATTCGATTGATGGATTAGTTCAGCAACTTTTTCCAGCCGTTGGACATCCTGTGTAAACCACATATCGAGGCAACAGAGGCAACACCACCTATCGACCACTTTTACGAAAATGGAATCTTAGGTTATTCCTATTCCTCTTCTCCCGTTGCACAGAGTTTTTGGCTTCAAATTAATCCTACTAGTTGAAGGAGTCAAGGAAACTCGAAGATTATAACGACCCCTATCAACATCGTTATTGGGTCTGTTCGGAGAGGCAGTCCGGAATCCGGACTCCGGATCCAGTTAGGAACCAAACCAGGACTGAAAAGGGGAGGGGATAGAGGCGAATGGACTCCTCCGAACCGTTCAGGACTGCCTCTCCAAACAGACCAAATGACAACCAGTTTTTTTGCTTCACAAAAAAAGTTGGAAGATGATCTATAGGGGATGTGCTACATCTTCAGTGTGTTTACCAACCCCCGTTCAATAGGTTTAAACTACCTACCTTGATAAGTTCATTATTAAAAATTCATGAAGTAAAGTCAGTTCATCGCATAGACAAAGCCAAGGAGGCGATGAGCAACATTTTGGTTTACTGGGGCAAGAGTCTCTCTCCTGGGGACCAAGGCAGCAAAGTTGAATAGCCACTTTATAATTATACAATGTTTTTCCGAACAATTAATATATATTTACGTATAAATTCAACAACAATAACTTAACCAAAATAAGTGGGTGAGTTCACTGTCAAATTTTGATGTGGACGTCAGTTGAAATTATGAATTTACTCATTTGAAATCTAAAATGTCGAAGTTCAAAAGGGCATCAGGGCACCGTCCTCTAATCCCAGGCATCTCACTCTCCTTCTGCATTCGCGAAGGCTCATCGACACTGCTCGGATCACAGCCATTTTTGTTTTGACTCGTACCCAGCAGGTCACTTGAGAGAGAGGCTTGGTCCACTTCTCGGACAGTACCTTTGCCAGCCTCTTCAGAAATTTGTCGTATTCTTGGTGGGGAGTTCCATCGCAGGCTACTACGAGGGGTGTAAAAGAGCCTCTCAGGTCCTCAGCGGCCGTGGTGGTGGTGGTGTGGCCGTTTTCTGTGCTTGGCATTTGCCGCGCTCTGGGCGATTGTTTGCCAGTCGAGTGAACCGTATGAGGAGGCGTCAGGGTTCACGACCCGGGTGTCAGAGTACGCCGTCCTCTCTTGGTTCCACACTCCGTGAATCTTTATATCGGCTACCAACCGCGTATTTCCTTTCTCACCTTCTACCATGACGGGCTCTAGACCAACTGAACTCCATGCAAGGCTGGCCATTTTTGCACACTGGTCCCTTATCTGGTCATGCCCTTGCTTGACTAGGCCTCCTTTCTTACAGTTTAGCCCATGGTCTAAATCCATTTGAGCCCCAAATCCATCACAATGGCGAGGGAGTCCGATCGGTTCACGTCCATATCTCACGGCGAGTGCATCACGGAATTGGGTCGGTGAAAGATCTAGGGTCATCCCGATGGAATGGTATGACTGTCAGCCATTGTGACGAATGGTGGCTCTGTGAGATCCTGTCCATGGCTCTCTTCCGTCGGTAAGGTAGACTACTGTCATGGAGCAGCCTTTCTCGTTTAGCTAAGGCGGCAGCTATGTTTAAGTTCAGGGTTTTTTCCTCTTCATGTACTTCTCGCAGCTGGTCTTCATGCTGATTGTGAACAAAGCTCCCTCCAGTCTCTATGGCTTCTGATAATATGCTGGTGGATCTCTTCGAAGCATTATAATTCACACCAGATTGTTAATGTTCGGAATAAAATTACCAAACTAAAGACATTCTATAGTCTTTAGGCCAAACCTCCTCCTCAGTAGTCTTATTGCATTTAGCAGGATTACCTACCTACTCACACTAAAGAGCTGTTGATGAAAAGGAACTTACGTTTTTTACTTTGTCTCTCCACTTCAGACTTCAGTTTTATATATTTTTCCGTGCGGTAAACCATCAACCACGTAAGACCTGAAAAAATGCATTCACAGTCAAGCAATACAATTGGCAGGTAAAAAAGAAGGCAGTCTATATTTACCAAATAAAGCTAGATGTTAGAAGTGGCCTACCTACACCTTTACTACGTTCTCCGACTACTCATTAGATTAAACATCTTTTGAAAAGCAACCATTCGTATAGAACGGAAAAATAGCTATTTTTGTCTGTAGACTGTCATGTCATATTTCCGTAACTAATCCTTCATCGTACGGAATCCTTAGAGTTCCATCAAAATTCTTGAGAAAAAAATATTGAACAACGATTCTTTCACCTTTCAAGCTCAGCTCCTCTACCAAACGGGCTGGAAAGAACCCTTTGAGGTGGAAACGAAGCGTTGGAATGATAGTATAATTTACTTATGGAGTAGAAGATAATACAATACTTAATTATTTAGATTGGCATTTGTCTAGAGATGAAGATCAAACCAATCCTCAAGATCAGCCCCAGTAAGACATTGCCGGAAGTCAGTTTTCTGCCGGCTGAAATGCTTCCGTTTCAACTTTTCAAGGTAGTTCGGAGGATGAAAAAATGGATTCGGTAAATAATTACCTGACCTGATTCTACAATGAAAGTCTCACCTTCACCAAGGAACGCTGTACAGATGGAAATGAATACTATCAAAATAGTATCAGCCCACATTGTTGAATGTTCAATAAAAATTGATGTATCGAAGAAGTCCTACGCGAACGCACAGATCCACGAATAACAAGCACACAGAAATCGCAGCTCAAATTACATCCAGCAACAACAGCAAATTAATAAACCTAATTGTAGTCCTTTTGAATTAATTAAATTATGTTTTATTATCCCAGCTCTCCTCTTACAATATTATTTTTTGACACGCTGACACTTCTTTTTGTTTAGTTTGTGTTGAGTGCCCCAACTCACAATGGCCATGTCAGACACACTTTGTCAACGTACTCAAGAATCGTATTGAAGAATCTGTTATGATGTCCTGAAATGGATTTGCTCGACTCGGTGGTGACGACGAATTCTCCAAAAAAGTAGGCTTGGACCTAGGGATTCTAGGTCCATGAAAGTAGGTACGAAGGTATGAAGACTATTGTATTCTTATAACTACCGTAACCTACAACATATCAGTTAGTCTACAGTGGCAATCAATTTCGAAATAACGTTTTGATACATTCGTCTAACGATGAACTCCAGCACGAGCAGTTCTTTCATGTGTTCGAATCATTCGATACAATCTCAAGTGTCCCACCAATTTGATGGAAAGCGCGCTAATTTCGATTCCGGAATCAAAAGTTCTTGACGCTACATCTGCTAAATCATTTAACTCAAAGTTAATGTGGCTCAGTTCTCATAATAGCCTTTTATAGTTCTCCGTGTAATATGTAAAGTCAATTTTGATGTAATTGGACTCATACAATCTTATAATTTAAGTTACCATATTAATCAAGTAATTTCCTTCATCATTCCGGTATATTTCAGATATACAAAGTCGGTCAGTCAGTCTTCGCTGGCTGTTGCCATGGCGCACTTGATACTTGTGGTGTTTTCATACGTTAATGTTGTTCTCTTGTATTTATATATTTCTTCAATTAGATCCGGTTGAGTCGTTAGCGTGAGGCATTTTTTGAGTATTTCCTGGAACGATGTGGCTTGTATTTGTCGAGAATGCGCGCCCTGGCCTCCTCCTTCAGTTCACATTCGTTCAATATGTGGTCGAGCTCATCCAGTCCTTTTCTGCATTCACAAATTGGATCTCTATTCTCATCAGATATTTGAAGTGTCTATTGTTGGCATGTCCGTACAATATTCTGTTGATCGTAGTTATTAATTTGTTCCCCTTTGTTATGTCCTTGAACCATACCTCGTGTTGCTCATTTGTGGATAGTATGTGGTCCAGCTTCCAGTCTGTGCTCTTGTTCTTTTTGGTGAGTGGCCAATGACGTCTCCGCCATTGTGGGTCTAAATTCTCCTTCAGTGGCCGTCGGGAATCTGCACAATTCTCCCCTTTCAGCGCAGAGCTTCACCAATTTGTCGCTAAAAGTGTTCTTTGGCACTTCTACGTGTGCTGGTATCCACTGAAAATAGACATTCTTATTAGTTATATGGTTGTAAAGGTTAAACAACTCCAGTATATTGTTAATAAGTATTGGAGGGCTATATCCTATTTTCAAATTTTTCAAGAAGGATGCTAAGGCTTGTGAGTCTGTTAGTATGCATGCATCTTCTATGCTATCAGTGTGAAAGGAGGTTAGGTGTTTGAGGGCGAGGAGAACGGCGTTTACTTCGGTGGAGTAATTTGAGCACAGGTGGCTAATACGGAAGCCTTCTCCAGTTCTGTGTTTGTCGCAGTAGTAAGCTGATGCAGCGCTTCCATTGGGCTACAGATATACAAATATACAGAGATACAGAGTCCAGAAGAGAGATACAGAGACATACAGATATACTGAGTCCTAGGCATCCTTCAGGCAGAGAATAGGGTTGGTGGTGGATTTCTGGTTTAACAGTGCCGCCGTTTATGCCATGTAACACTTGGTGTTTCGTTTTGATGTTACAATTTTCTAAATTTTGACTTTGGCATTCGTCGTTTTGCCGTTGGCGTCCTACATCTCTATTTGATTGTTCTCAATAAACTGGATGATGTCCTGCAGAATCTCGGTGTTCGTTACAGGAGATATCGCCGTCCTCAGAAGTTCTTGAAAGTTTGTTATGTTGTACTCGTTGAAGAGTCGTATCCTCTCCTCAGCATGTCTGGAGCATTCATTCAGTGTATGATCCAGGACCCCAACCCCCTCCCTGCAATCGCATACTGGTGACTGTTCTACTCCCATCAAATACTTGAAATATCTTGTATTTCCGTGTCCTGTGAGTAGTCTGTTTATGTTCGTGATTAATTTATTACCTTTAACTCCTCTATACCATGGTTCTTTCAATTCGGTGGGTCCCAATAGTGGCCTTTACACTTGCATTCTTTCCTCCATGCCCGGAGCGTCGAGGAAAGCGCACGAGTAAAACCGTCCGCGCAATCAAGCGGGAAAGTATTTGGAAGCAAAAAAGTGAGCACGCTCTCCTACAGGAAAGCGCGTTTACCTGACAGCGCGAAGGAAAGAGCGCTAGTGTAAAGGGGAATCCTGCACGCAATCCCCGGAGCGTGGAGTGATTGTCAAACCAACGGTTTTGGTTGGCGTGCGAGGTTTTTGTGTGGTGTTAAAATGGAGTTGGAAAGAAGACGTAACGCCACGTTGGCGATTGTGGGAATCGCCGCTGTAAGTGGAATTTTTAATAAAAATGGAAAAGGAGGGTCTGGGTGAAAGATTACAGACGACGTTTCGGACATTTGCCGTTAATTTACGATCTGAAGGAAAATCACCCCAAAGATTTCACTTATTACTTGAGGATGAGCCCCTCGTCCTATGAACTCCTACTTCAAAAAATAAAACCAAGAATCACGAAACAGGATACCCACCTAGGGAAAAGTATCAGCGCTGATGAACGCTTAACAGCAACTCAACATATCTATGAATTCCGTTACAATTTCTTTTGACCAAAGACGGACATCCATTTTACATGTGTAATGGTGAATTTTCATGCACAGCAATGGCCGAGAAATTTGTTTGGCTTTTGAAAAATTAACCACTACAATGCCTCTGCGCTTATGACTAGGTGAACTTGGTTTCACTTACCGTTACTTCTACAGGTAGCTGGGATGAGTCGGAACTGGATGGCGTTGGTAGCGTCGACTAGGTATCTCCTTAGAGATTACCGAAAGATGTCTACTCTCGTCACTATTACTTTGGTAAGTATGTTCTGAAATATCTCTATTACCTTTTTCGTTATTGTGTAATAATTTGAATATTATTATCGATTTAACTTTGTCTTTTTGTTTCAGGTTCTCCGAGATTCTGCAAGACCAAGGTAAGTGAGAAGCTCTTTAGGTACTTTGGTGACTCTACTTCGACTCCAACTACTCTTCTTCAGGTAAGTATTTTCAGGTAAGTTACTAATTATTGTTTCAAATTTGCACCAGGAAATTGATCGGGTGAGTATAAGTGATAACAACCACAGTTATGCAACGAAATATAACTTTGTATAATTTTTAGGTAAATGTTCAATAAAGTCGTAATAAAGAATAATCAGTACTTAGGGACTAAGATACCCTTTCAAATAGAACAAGTAATGATTGTAAATCTGAGGGCCCTGAGGGGGATAACCTCCAAGTCCGTGACCACGTGGTGACCCGGAACACGACTCGAATCCAAGAAAACAAAAGGTCCTATGGACAATGACAAGAAAAGTAGGAACAAAAGCCTAGGAGGAACAAATAAACTAATTACAATTGATTTAAGGTTACCGGTATATCTTTGGTTAAGAGAGAATCCGTTGGGAGGTCCGTGAGGGCTGCGAGGGTTGTCCAGCTTCTTTGTCCAGAGTACTTCGGGAGGGCGTATCGTTCACCAATAGTCTCTAATGATCAAGTCTGCTGTTGCTGAATGTTCAATCGGGTGGGCTCTAATTTCAACTGGCAAATCACTTTTCACTATCTCAATGTTCTCAACTGTTCCGACACACCGTTTCCTTCGACCCGGAACACGGCTTTACTAAGGGTGGGCTCTAATACAAAAAGGTTGTGGCGAGTGGCTCCATCAAGACACGACTGGCAGTTGGTCATGGCGTCACCCCCAGTCGTGCCCCCCTCTCTGGATCCCCTCCCACTCAGTCACTTCCCGGCGCTCGCCCGTCTGGTGCTGCCGCCTGGTGGTTCGGTCTGGACCTCAACCTCCATGCCGTCGTTGCTGCATGGAAGCGCCTTCTTCAACCTCAGCTTCGGGATGGCCGGTGGCAGTGTGGACACGGCTTGTTGTGATGGCTCGTCACACATGAATTTGAAGGAAGTAGAACAAACGACCAGAAAAACTAAACCGATACAATAAGCAGCGGAGGAGGTGTGCAGGAAAGCGTGAATGTGATTTACACCACTAGTAAAGGTGGACCGGAGGAAAGCTCGTCATCCCGTGCGCACGCAATCCCCCACTCCAGACTTTGCATTTACACCTACACTCTTTCCTGCGCTCTTTCCCTTTTGGGGGTCTTTCCGACAGGAAAGCGCGCTAGTGTGAAGGCCGCTAATATCTCCTCCGTCCACCCTCCGACAGTTCTTAATCTTGTGTGATGCTCCTGTATAATATACAACATATTATGTTCTGTCTCTGTCTTCTCATTTATGATGCTCCCTGCTTCTTCAGCTGATGCTGATGGTAGTATTGTCCTGGTTCCCCTCTCAGCACAGAATCGAGCGAGTTTGTCACAGACAACGTTTTTTGGGACGTCTACATGCGCCGGAATCCACTGAAAACATACATTTTTATTTAATTTTTTTTTACATATTTTTTTTAATTTTTATTTTCGGATTTTTATTTGGTTATTAGATGTAGAATATTTTGTATCGTGGGTGCAGGGTTATCTCCATTCTTGACATTCTTGAGACAAGTTCCATTGCAAGAACTTCTTCTCCTTCCCTTTTTATGAGTGCTGAATACGTTTGATGTGGTAGCAATGAAGATGTGGATGAAGACACATTAAAATTAAGGGCATAGTTGGAAACAAACTGTCTTCCTACTTCTAAAAAATTCGTAATTATTCTGATAATTAATCTAAATTATCAAGTGAGGGATTAAATCAAGCAACTACGATAATCTTGAAAACTAGATTATTTTCCGGGTAGAGGTTCGCCTGCAAAATGAGGACCGAAAATCAAAATGGCTTCTCGGCGGTAACGGGCATGGGGCTGGGGCATCGTTTGGGTTTGATTACCGTTCTCGTCCTGTTTTCACTTCTACATTCAACTAGTTGACGTATATTTTCTGATGTTCGCGTTGTTACATTCCCAACCATTCTTAAATTGAACACTTATCGGATTCAGTGAAAGATTTACATTATATTCAGCGGTTGATCGACGCTTCACTCGGAACCTACAGTTCTCGCGCTCGCCCACGACAATGGAAGGTAATCTTCACGGCCCGGCTTTGGGTTTTCTTGTTTTCACAATTTCTGGATAATATTCGTATATTAACAAACGAGTCGAAATATAGCGTTTAGAGTAGCATTACACATAAGGATGGGCACATTTTCACGTGAACTGATCGCACATCAGAGCGAGTAGTCGCGAGCATGGTTGATTGCTGTGGTTTCAGATCACGGTCTCTGCAAACTTCTATGATGTAGAAGTTCTAGTTGGCGCTAAACTGCTGTAGTGATGTAATGTTACAACCATTTAGGTACATAAGTACCTACCTACCGCAATACGTATATTTATATATAGCTACTATTTTTATAAAATAGTTGTCCTTTAGTTCTAGTTTGTTGGGGGTTGTCCCTGTTGACACTTGAGAAAGTTAGCTTGAGACAAATTGGCAACTGCATAGATCAGTGACCTGCTCGCTGCTCTCTGTTCTCCACAAATAAAAACCTTCCTACACTACCGTACATCCAGTCCCAAATGAACTAACTCACAGCATTCATATGTTTCATTTAGTAATAATTTCTTGCATTTTTAATGATTTTTAGATCCAATGGACGATATCTGGACTCCGTACAAAGAGCTCCAAGATATCGTGGAAAACTCGATTGCCAAACATTCACCTACCAGCTTCGATGAACTCAAACGAGCTTTGGCGCGCCACAGACAGAATTTCCTCACTCTCCTGAAGAATCCAGTGAGTTGCAAGTAGAAGTGGAGTTTGTCTACGCATTATGGAATGTTGGCCTTCTAGCCCTTTAGGGACTGATTTACGGGACGCGCGTTGGCCACCCATGCCTGTACTAAAATTGTATCGCCGACCCCCAAAATTGAAAAAAAAAAAAAATTGAATTATTTCGCCAAAATCGGCGGGTGCGCTGCGCTCGCAGTTTTTCTTATATTTCTCAGCTCAGCTTTATCAAATTTCTTTCGAATTCTTACACAATAATCTTTATATATTTATTGATATTATGACGAGTCAACATTGAAATATAAATTGAATGAAAGGTTTATAGTTAACAGAAACCAAAAAACAAACACTCCTCTGGTTCTATAAATGCATCACTTTCTTCATCTTCTACATACTCTTCTTCCTCATCACTAAGACCATCCGTAATAATTTCGCGAATCTCATCATCGTCATAAACACGTTTTTCGGACATTGCACAACAATCACAACTGCGCGTCAACTAAATTCTACAGGTGACACACGTTTGAAAGGGGGCTGAAGTGGTAAGGGGGGGAAGGGAGGGTTGGAAAAGAGGTTCAACGGTCAAACAACAATTCAGAATAGTGGTAGTACCAACAAAAATCCAATAGATAGCAGGGGAGGTGAGAAAGAGACACATTCTTGTAGAAAAAACAGGCGACGGATATATCCGTCGCTGGGCCACCTGAGCAGATTGGGGCTGACGGATATATCCGTCGCTGGGCCTACAGAGCAGATTAAGGCAGACGGATATATCTGTCGGTAGTCCCTAAAGGGCTAGTATCTTAGTGTCCCCTTTGCACTTTGATTGTAACGTTGTTTCATGTTCAATTTTAGCCAAAAGATAGAGCTCAAAGAGCTGAACTTCAGAAAGGTCAACCTATTGATCTGCCAGGAGTTGGAGCCACTCAGCTTCCTAAAGATCTTGTCGATGAAGCCATCATATTATCTGACATGTACGATCTGAATGAGTACATGGCATTGGATCTCCTCGGAACAGGTAACTTGATTATAAGTGTAATTTTCGACCCGAGGTTTGTTCCAGCGCAAAAAGTTCATGAACCCGCTGGGTGTGAGAACCCGAAAAAGTTGAAGAGTTCATGAACTTTTTAGGTTCAGGAACCTGTGCGCTGGAACGTTTTTAGTAGTCAACATGAAATTCAGCATGGAGCGGGGAACTCGGCTTTCAGCAAACCTTGAATAACCTCATCTCATCTCAATCTTTAGCGGGATTTTTTAAGTTTAAGATTGAACGATTCTTCACAATTTTTAACAAACAATGTCTCCTAGCTATTTTGTTTCAACCCCTTGTTTTTTCAAGTTTTCTCAATTTAAAGATTTTTTTCGTGTTTACTGACTTACGTCATTAAAACTGTTGTAACTCCTGATATTTACCAAGTAAACTCAAATTTGAGGATATTGTTAAAAAGAGCGTTAAATTTCCAAGCTAACAAGTGCAAAACCAAAATCTTTTAGCAATAAAACATGTAAAAAAAATCAAGTCAAAAAGCAAAGTTCTTACTCTGAATCGCCTATTTCGATGGGCGCTCTTCGAAAAAACATGCTCAAATTGTCAGTTTTCCAATGGTCTATCAATTTTTCTTTTTAAAATTCATATTGGAAGAGTAGGTACCTAAATCAAGTTTTAGTGCCAAAAAAACGTGTGTTTTACTAAAAAATCGAGTGTTATACGTGGTTTATCATGGTCACCCTCGATCTCAAGATGAATTGACAAGTTTTTGGTATCATTAATTTCCTATGCATAGGAATTACATGTAATTTCATGCTGAATCCAATGGTGATACTTCTTGACTGCAAAATAGTGGTTATTTCGATGAAATCCTTCATTTTTCTTTCAAAAAATAAGCATTATTCGTAGATAGGGTACTGAGCATAAAGTAACACCTTTCTACTCAATAACAACATCATCTTATTTGTGTTACGTTAAAATTCAATCTTATGGGACTCAAACAACATTGTTTCAATAGAAAAAACATTGCTGAGTTCATACCTGGAGTTCGGAGGTTCATTTCATTGATCAGCTTCCACTATTTCTTCAAAAATTCACTTTCTAGCAGTCAGAATTATTCGGAAGTATCGCCATTGAATTCAGCGTGAAAAATTACTGAAAAAATGATACCAAAATCGTGAAGTCATCTTGAGATCGACGGGTGACCGGACTCTGCATAAAACATTCAATTTTATTGTAAAAAGCTTCAATTTTCTCGAAAAAGCTTTCAGTTCAAACGCAGCAACCCACTATTGTAGTCAACAAATCAAATTTTGCACATGTCACATGAGTAATCAATCACCCCATTTTACGGTAAATAGTTTGCAGGAGAGAGGGATGATTTGAACTTCCTTGACACACTCTCCAAATAAATAGACAAAGCTCACTGTAGTGATAATGGAATAATCGTGTATTTGTGAAAAAAGTAAGAGTCGATCAAAAATGGCTTCTGTTAGAACATAAGTAATTTCCAAAAATTAACACTTCATTCCTAGAGTCGACTCGCTCTTCGAGAACGAGGGACTCAGCACAACGAAAATAAAGTTTGAGAATGGAGCTAAGTGATTAGCGTGAAAACTGGCCAACAAATGAAAAATTTAGTAGGTTTCACGTGAACGGTACAGGTTACCCTTCGGTTCGAGTTCACAACCCTGCCTTCGATAGGTCTGTTCGGCTAACGGTTCGGGACGGTTCCGACCTCCTTTGGGGCGTTCGGTTAGGCCCAGAACTGGTTCGGAACTGTCAGTCTGCTGTTCGGCTAGGCATCCGGAACCGCCCAGAATCAGTTCTACCAGTTCTGAGATTTTCTGGGGACCAACAGTTCCGCACATGCTCACTAGATATTACGCTTATCAGGAAGTCTTATAGTTTCGCTTATCATCAGTTTTTTGTTTATTTTATCGTAGTCTTCTATGGTCTGTCATCTGGGGGTTTTTGGTAATCCTACTCCTTTTGACGATTCTCATGAAGTTTAGGAATCGGATGATAAATTAAAATGTTTGTTCTTCTTCGTGACCATCCAAAAAATAAGAACTTTTTAAAGAACACTGTGCCTCTTCTAAATAAACGTGAACATCGAACACTTCGTAGTGAGCAGGAACAAGGGGCTGATTCCCCAACGGTATAGCTAAGTCCGCTTATGAAAATGTTTGTGTTTATGAAAATCCTTACCTAATAAACCGTTGTGAAATAATTTGCGTTTGTTATTCGAACGAGTCAAAGGCCTAGGAGGCTGAGCATCGTGTTTTGGTATTTTATATTTGGTGCTGTGGGCATCGGAACAAGGCATCATCAACTTTCGGGAGTTGCACCATCTCAAATTCAGTAGGTAGGTTACCTGGAGGCATGATTTTTTATAAGTATAATCTTGAAGAGACAGTGACATTCATCCTGGTTATGATGCCGACCTTGGAGATATTTCTATTGTGGATTTTTTAAAATCGTATTTTCATATTTTTATCTTAATAAACCGTTGTGAAATAATTTGCTTTTGTTATTCCTTCTACTTGAAGTACATAGCGCGCAAATTTGTAGGTTCCTTGGACTCGCAATTTGTTAATCAATGTGCTTAAACGTTTTCACCTTTGTTGTGAAAATTTCGAAATTCTTAGAAATTACGTTCTAACAGAAGCCAATTTTTGATTAGGTCTTTCTTTTTTCATAAATACCTAAAAATTATTCCACTGTGTCCATTTATTCGGATAGTGGTTCAAGGAAGTTCACATCATCTCTCTCTTCTGCAATATATTGATGGGGTGATTAGTACCTATGTGACATGGGGCAAAATTTGATTTGTTGGCAACAAAAGTAGAGCTTTGAATTGAGAGCTTTTTCGAGTGTCTGACTACATTCGTAACGGTTTTATGGCAAATTTTAAAATTTTCATTGTTGAATAAAAGAACATTGTTCCTGGGGAAGACACCTATTATTTTGTCATCAATCTGTGATAAGTGACATTAACTTTTTAAAAAGTTAAATATTTTGTACACTTGAATCGTAGCCGCTGTCCTGACGCCTTTCAATTCGGTTGAAAAGTTTCCATTGGCTCAGTGAAAATTGGAAAAATGGGTGTTTGGTCAAATTCGTAGGGGGATTTTTTTTTAACGGATGAGAGATTAGTAGGTACAACAATAATTTTGAATCATTCAATCTTAAACTTTAAAAATCCCGTTAAATCTAAATGGAGGCTTCAAGAACTTCAAAAAATACAACATACCTACTTTAAACTTTATTAAACATAACTACCTACTTAGAAAACTGAAAATCAAAATTAGTTCTTTAAAAACATTTTCGACAGCTAATGGAGTTGTCCAACTTTTATACTCCTAAAATGTTCACTAAATTAATGATTTTCTCTCTCTTAACAAAGTTCATTAAAAATATTAACTTCCCTAATACAACTAGAGTTTGTTGAAGAGGAGTTGAAAATATAGAATTGAGAATACAATTTTTATTGTATTGGGAAAACCGAGAGAATTCTTAACTGCGAACACGGATTATTAATACTACAACAACAAATGGAAGGAGGTTACAATGCAGGCTATCGATTCCGAACGAGTTCCAAAGGTGTTCGGTTAACAACGATTCCGAACTGATTCTATCCCTTCCACTTTCAGAATCGCGTTCCGTCCGGAACTGGTTCGGAATCGTTAGCCGAACAAACCTGATGAGTGCACAAAGTTCATGAACTGGAAGCGCTGGAACGCGGTTTATGTTTGCGAGTTCTCGAATTCGGCGCCGCTGGAACGCATCAGTTCATGAACTCAACATGCGCGCAGGTTGGGTGTAAGAAAGTTCATGAACTGAGAGGCGCTGGAACAAACCTAATGTCGCTGATAGCTACTTTAATCACGTTAGTATTAAATCAATTACTTACTTTAGGTGTATCAGGTTTATAAACGATATTTTGTCTAATATTTCAGCTCAGCAACGGTTGCCAGACTATCCGGATCTACCTCGCGGTGTGGTGGCAGTTCTTCTGTATTACGATGGACGAAAGTCCTTGGTTATGGCTCTCAGAACTTTGGTTCAAGCTAGAAAAGGAAATTTGTGGACTGTAGAGACTGCTCCTCAGGTCTCCGATTATGTCACTGCTTATACCGATGAACTGTTGGATGATGGGATCATTCCGAAAATATTAAGTATGTTTTACTGCACGGTAGAATAATTTTTTGTTGATGTTGTATTTGAGTTTTTTCTATTGTTTACAATTCACTCTGATTTTTGTTTATTAGGCGTTCTGGAGGCAATGGATGTCAACAAAGAGAAGGAGTTGCTTCAGCAAAACAGAGCACTTGGTCCACCACGATACCAGCAACAAGTTCTCGAGCTCTACGAATCTACGCGGCAAGCATTGGCGGAAACAGTATTCCTCTGGTCGGCTCAGTCTGGGCTCCCGAAAGAACCTTGCTTTGCTCTTTTGAATCACCTGCGCAGTTGCAAGCGTAATGTCGCTGACTCCCCGGACGCCCTTCCAACAATTGATGTCACTCCTATTTTGACTCTCGCATTTTTATACGCCATTGATTTGAGCTTGTTGCACAAAGCCGACGGAGACGTTGTCCAAAGAGTTGTTCCTTTGGTCATGGGAAACCGCCAGTACCTTGGCGCTATGCAAGAAGAACTTTCAAACAGAGATAAACAGTGGGGAGACGAAGGGTTGAGATCTTTGATTCTTATGGGCTGGGCCGTAACTCTGTCGACGCTGAGAATGGCTCCGCAAATCCTTCCTGAAAACGTTCCATTGTCCAATCCAGATGTCGTAATGGAAGAAGCCATTCAGTGCAAAGTCTTCGACTACCTCAGGCTCAATTTTATGAACCACGACCTAATTTACAAACAAGAATTTGCCTTGAGGAGGATTCACAGCCTCGTTACGGACTTCATCACGCAAATGCCCCATAAAGTGAAAGAAATGCGACTGAGAGCGGAAGAAACCGACAAAACTATCCACGCCTACATGCATGAAGGTCTCGAACCTCCTACTAATTTATCTCACCACTTCGAGCACTTGCTTCTTTCCATCGCTCGTTTATATTCTCAAGATCCACTCAATACTCAACTTGCCATGGACTACTGGTGCACTCCTGACACCAAACGTGGTGCCTCATTCCCGTATAGGGCTCAACCGAAAAAAGAAGCCCTTTACACGTTTGTGGTTCAGACTAGCGAAGTACTGCCATCCACGCTCTTCGTTCCTTACGTCAAAATGTTGACATCTCTCTCATCTTCTCCTCGCGGAGCTCAACAGTGCTTCCATCTCTTGAAGAATAATGATAACAAGAATCTCACTTGGGACCATTTCTTTAGTTCATTCAACAGGTAAAATCCAGCTTTAAACTCATTTGGCGCAATGCACTAATATGATTCAATGTAATTCGTTCATCATCGAAAAATGACACCATCTAATGACCTCTGGGTCTTGTTTTCTAGGTATTTCCACAATCTCAGGCAGGAGGCGTTACCCACGGGTGACACCATGTACCGAACTCAAACTTTCAATAAAGGTGAGTTGTATGAGTATATATTATATTTTTTGGATTGAATTTGTATGATAGCTCTAAAGAAAACAGTTTCAAACAATGATATTATACAGGGTGTAAGCCTAACTGGTCTGCCATACGGTACCAGTCGATTCTACAACTAATTTGCAACAAAAAATGTCTCCTAGCAATTTTTTTTAAACCCTTCGTTTTTAGTTATTTTAACTTTAAACTTTTTTTTCGTGATTTTGACCTTATGTCATTAAATTGGTCATAACTCCGTTTATTAGCTGTGTAAATTACAATTTGAGGATACCGTTGGAAAGAGCATAAATTTCCTATGGGATAGATGCCTTATCTTTTCTTTTGAGTCAAGGATTGAGACATCAAAACGTCCTCTAAAAAGAGAATTTTACGTAATTTTGGAAACCTCGCATTTTTTCAATCTCAAATTGAACTATGAGAACCCATACTTTTTCAAGATGCAAGAACAGTGAAAACTGCGCCAGAATCTCAGCTTTCCAACGGTATGATCAAAACATATTTTACAACCAAATTTAGGGGAGAAAGTCGGGTTTGAACGCGGAAAAACGTGTATTTTTTCAACGAAATCGGCGCTCCGCCTAGTCGATCTGAGGGGTCGGACGATGGGAGTGGGTGGGCGGGCGCCGCAGTAGACCGCGAGGCCTCCGGAAACGGGAGGCCAGAGCGCTGATTTCGTTGAAAAAATGCACGTTTTTCCGCGTTCAAACACAAATTTCTCCCCTAAATTCGGTTGTAGAATATGTTTTGATTATACCGTTGGAAAGCTGAAATTCTGGCGCAGTTTTCACTGTTCTTGCATCTTGAAAAAGTATGGGTTCTCCTAGTTCAATTTGAGATTGAAAAAATGCGAGGTTTCCAAAATTACGTAAAATTCTCTTTTTGGAGGACGTTTTCATGTCTCAAACCTTGACTCAAAAAAAAGGTAAGGCATCTATCCGATAGGAAATTTAATGCTCTTTCCAACGGTATCCTCAAATTGTAATTTACACAGCAAATTGAAGGAGTTATGACCGATTTAATGACATAAGGTCAAAATCACGAAAAAAAAGTTTAAAGTTGAAATAACTCGAAAACGAAGGGTTTTAAAAAAATCGCTAAGGGACATTTTTTGTTGCAAATTAGTTGTAGAATCGACTGGTACCGTATGGCAGACCAGTTAGGCTTACACCCTGTATAATGGTATGATAATAGTTTCAGTGATAAAAATGACAATAACATCATGAGAAGTGGTGGATGTGACTGAAGCCCGGTTTTTAAAAAATCAGTTAATTTAATAGTTCCGTATATATATTATACCCTACGGCAAAGTAAAGTCTACAACCATTTCAGATTGGATTTACGTCCCTCTGCGATTTTAGATTGGATTTTCATCCGACTACCATTCCTACCAACACGGACTTCATCAGCTATCTTCCAAAGGGAAGATCAGAATTTGTTCTGATGAATTCGCTCATGGCTTTCCATAGCCTCACCGCCCTGGGTTGTTGGGGGGGGGGGGGGGGGCTGAGCCCGGCTCGCACGAATATACGCCGCCACCGCGAGACTCGAACTCATGGCTTCTCTGCAGTAGCTGGTCCAAGACTCGTTGCTAAAAGATGCACGCCACATCCAGCGTGGCCACAGCTGACCCCTTATGTCACTGCAGGTGTTGGTGAAGCGGTAGGTACAGGTACTAATTCTCAGTTCCGGGCCTGTGATCAGTCATGGCTTCTGGGGAGTTTGACTTTGCTAGTCTCACGATTGGTTTATGGTCAGCAACCAACACTGGTACCGCGGGCTGGGGGAAGCCCTAGGCTACCGGCACAATGACAAAAGTCAAAGTGCCACCAGCCTACCCCCGATTGAGGTTTGGATTCGCGGGGGTTTTGGTTTAAAATTACCCAGGGCTGCAGTTCCCTGCTGCAGTCTCTGGGTAAGGTTCCATGAACCAGGGCCAGTGGGGTTGGCCCTGAGGCATGGATCCTGGCACGTGAGTTTTGCGAACTGTCAAAAACTCGGGCACTGACCTGCATAGTCGGAAGCACGAGCTAGAACGTGCGCCTCTACTTGTAGGTCATAACAGGTACCTACTATCAAGCAGGGACACTGATTGTGTGAACAATCGACTCTTCGGAGTGACTTTCTCAGGTTGCTTGCATCCAGAGGGGAGACCATTGGGATTTTCACAGGACTCCTTAAACCGACTTCTTCTTGGAAGGAGGATAGACATTCATATGACCCCCTCATTTCCTATTATACCCTATGGTATAAGGGGAAAGAACAAAGAGTGTCCACTGTCCAAGCTCCAAACAGAACCCACTCTTCTGAGATCGAGACTGTTCTGTGGTTTACAGCTGTCTGCCATTCTTGATACGCATTATCAGTCGTACGGTGGTTCTTGGAAGAGTGACCTCATCACAATAAACGTGAGTGGCAACAAACTGTCCAGAAAAGAAAGTCCTTGAATTCAAGTTTTCAGCGCCGTTCGAAAACTGGATATTTCTTCTTTCATTCCAATAGAAATGGTACTTTCACCGCTTGATATCACATAATGTGTGTTTTATAATGTTTCTACTTTCAAATGTCCACATTACGTTACATGGAATCCACGGGTGTCAGGTCACTTTTTTTCTGCTGACATCAAAAGTATTGACTTTTTTTCGGTTCATACTAGAAAAGCTGATTTCTCTCAAAAAGTACTCTTTGTAAAATTCCTTGTTCTTTCCGCTTATCCTCCTTATACAAGGTCGTCTAAAGAATGTTTCAACTCCACTAACCTCAGTGATCGATGTAATTCATTATTCCATTGTTTGATTCTAGGAATCACACAAGCCGAATTGGAAGGTCTTCAAGCAGTTCTCGGTCTCATCAAGTCGGTGGCTGAAAACGATCCAGTTACTGGCGAGAGACTTTGCCAGAATCAACAATGGGCTGCCATGACGGTTCTTCTAGGCCTCGTCACTTGCTCAGTTCCAATCCCTCTCAAAGCGTCCCTTCTCAACACCCTCGCTGCTTTCACCAAGTCACCGGCTACCGCTGCGAGCCTCTGGCACAATATTGAAGCCTCCCAAATTGTGACAACGATCCCTTCAACATCTTCGTTCCAACCTCGAGGGATACTTACAGAGCTGGAAGAAGTTGAATGCAGAAATGAAGAATATCCATTAACTAGGTGAGTTTCCATTTCAAAAGAATGCTATTTATTTCATGACTTGTTTCTTGTACTGTAATCTGGACTGACTATTTCCAGTAAGATCTATGTTTACTGGCGTAAATTTACGAAGTTAAATCCTAATCATCATTCAATGTTATGTTTAGAGCATTTTTGTCAGCCAATGAGGCTTACCAGACAGGATCCGTGACGTTTTGGAGCACGTACTTGAAGCTAAATTGTAAAGCAAAGGTGCAACATGAACACGAATTCCATTTTTTACAACTTTTCCGGTGGCCCAAACAGTGGTTTTATTAGTTCTGGGATGACGGCTAGTTCGTGGTTCTGACTTTCATGTTATTTCTGCCCATCTTTAAAGAAATGGCGAAAAAGGTGAGGAAACAGAGGAGCATCTAGGGAGAGAAAGTGGTGGAACGGCCTGAGCGCTGCCTAGCGACGATTAGATGAACCTTCCAGAGTTCAAAACATGCATTATCTCTCCTATCAGCCCCCCGATGTGATGTAGGCCATTCCTAAAGCAGGGTTCCATAGGACGAATTGATGAGGTATGAGTGAGCTTCGCGGATGTCAACTAACTAATTTAAAAATGAGATGTTTTACGGATTATGGACGGATTTATACATGAAGTAGGGATTAATTAATACTTTAGTTCAGATACTTTACAACACAATTAAATTACTTAGCAATCACAACTTTTGGTGGAATACAATATAAATCAATAAAATGAATACACCAAGTAGGTATCAGTTCTACAGAGCTTACAAATTTTGGATTTGATGAAATGAAAGTAAGTTCAGGGTAGCACTTCGTCACAGCGAGGTAATATACGGAGAACCCGTCGTCCAGATTCTCGCACATTGGTATTCGCGAAATCAGGCAAAACACGTACGGAAAATCAGCAAGGCAAAACTACTAGAATTCTCGGTAAAATGTGTCAATACTGAGTTGTCATCACATCAGCGGACTGATAAGAGATAACGTAGGTTTTTGGCTCCGAAAGGTTCATCTAATCGTCGCCAGGCTGTGCTCAGGCCGTTCCACCACTTTCTCTCCCTAGATGATCCCAGGAAATAGTGCATTACCAATTTCAGCAAGTGCTGCTTGCGTGGACTGGGCCTGTAGAAATTGCCACAAGCTGACTGAGGGTTGCTGTTATTCTCGCAGCTTTGCTGCCTCCCTGATTAATTCCCAGAAACTAAACTTTGTATCCAAGATGATCCCAAGGCACTGCTGTCTATATTTCTATGACTGCATCCAACACCTGCATCGACGATTTGTCAGCGTCGAAAAACTGACACTGAGGCAAGGGCTGGAGGGGTTGTTGTGCAGCGCATCTTGTCCCTGTTCATCATGATGTCCGACTGTTACTCTTCACGCTCAACATTTCAAGATTAGCTAAACTCCGTTATATCTAACAAAGTTCAACGACGATTTGGGTTGGAGAAAGACACCCGCCATCTTGCCGGGTTTATTCCTTGAGATTAACTATAAACGAGTTTAGCTAAACTCTGTTATAACAATTTTTAGTAAAAGTGGGCCCAAGTGAGGGTAGATTATTGAAGCAGTGTCTGCCATGTTGTAATGGAAGTTCACAAGAGACTGAGATTTGAATTTATTGGAAAGAGGCATTACCCATTGTTGGGGCCAAGGGGTGACAGGTGAAATTAGTCAACCAAATTTTGCACACCAGAATTGTATTAAAAAGAAAATTATCGGAGCTCACACTGACTGGTGGTTATATTATAAAATAAAGAAAAACCTATAGGAAGCTTCCCTATACCTAATAAGTATTCAAAATACATAGAATAACTAAATCACTCGTATATATTCCAAATTAAATGCTGCGATGAGGGGAACCGCGACGTCCGGAATTCCGCGATTCAGAGAGTTCGCCGAGAGGGTGAACGACTGTTGGTAGTATGTACTGGTTACGTACGTACTACATACTAGTACTATAGATACATCCAACCTGAATATTTTGAAGGTTTGCTTGGCGCTGCCGAAGACTCCGAGACAATCTCCTTGTGTCCAGAACTCGAAGGAGTTGAAGTAAACTCCAGATGATGAAAAGTCGCCTTCTTGTAGTTTTTCCGTATTCGGGATGTTTCGAAGTATATTGGATGCTGAGACCAGGAAACTACGTTGATTTTGACTCAGGATACTGCGACCTGCAGTCAAATTATTGAATTCAAAACTTGGAAAAGGCTAGAGAGTGATGTAGTGGCGAGCGCACACGATGGTAATGGCGTCGGAAGTTGACGTCAGGGGGAAAGAAAATTAAAGTAGTCCCTTCATTTTGGAACTAATACTCACTCACTATGATAAGTTATGATAAGATGTTAAATTGGAATGGACAAATAACCTTGCTATGCAGTAAGGTGTTTGGTAGTTTACGACAACTTAAGCTTTTTGCCAACAATTTCCCCATTGAAGTGAGAATTAAATTGGTTCAGGCTCTAATTTTGCCTCTTTTTGATTACGCTTGTTTGGCCTATTGTGATCTCACATCTGAAAAGATAAATATGTTACAGCGGGCACAGAATGCAACAATTCGCTTCATTTTCAAATTGTCTTTGGACGAACATGTGACAAGCTATTACACTCGACTAAAATGGTTGAAAATTGAAGAACGGCGCGAGCTAGCTTTAGGTACAATGATGTTTAAGTTGATTAAATTCAATAACCCGGTTTATCTTAGCCAGAATTTTGTGAAGAGAACCCAAGTTCATTGTATACCTACGCGATCTGCACAAAACACACTGCAATTACCTTCGCATAAGACCAAATTTTATGGAAAATCATTCTTAGTGTTAGGAATTAAATTTTATAACGAGAATAAAATGTTGTTCTGCACTGATCAGTCTGTAGCTACTTTCAAAAAAATTCTAAAAGATAGACTTTTAGCAAGGTACGTTCATTGATTAATTAACAGTTAAGTACCTAAGTTCCAACTGTCATTTTAACTCAATATCTATTTCATTGTATTTCTTGTAAAACCTGACTCAAATTAATGTAATTATCTTATGTCTTCTGTATGTATTGGAAGAGAGGGCCTTATGGCCCTAAATATGTACAGATTGTTTAATAAACGAAGTCAATCAATCAATCAATCAATCACTTCACTACAAATTACTTCAAATTAGGTTGAAAAATAATAAAAAATACAATAAGATCCTATTTACGTTAAAATAAATTTAACTACGATACAAATCGATAATTTTCTTCAAACATTATTCTAGCTGCATGAACACCCATAAATAACCAAGTCAAGTGTTCCTCAACTAGAAAAAAAGGTTTATATTTATAGGAAAGTTAGTTAGTTAATGGAAAGAATAATGGATTGGCCTGATTGACTTAAATTTAGTTGCTCTTTACAATAATTGTGAGTTTCGGTTCATAGTTACCTTTTAGAAATGTTAGAAAATAATCTTTTAGTGGAAATACAATGAAATTGGATCAATCTGACCTTATTGTGGTGACTGCGCGAAAGTAGTTAGGTAGGTGTGTCGAAGAGTTATGCGGGATCCTTGGGGCGACTCTGGCTACGATAGGTGTCTGTCCTGAACCAGCCCTAGAAGGGATTCTTCAGCTTCGATTAGGTACTGAAAGAACAGCAATAATATAGAAGGATATTCTTCCATGTGTGGGGTTCGACTGATAGGTGTTTCAGAAAACTTACAATTGCGAAGCAAATGCGTTGCGGAAATTGCGATCCGAACGGGATGTGTTGAATCCGTCAGAAGCAGGCAGGTACCACAATTCACACTCGGGATGCTTTAGTCTCTTTAGATGTGCAATTGGTAAGTACAATAGCGATTGGAGGGGACTTGGTTCTTGTCTCGGTGAGGAGCAAACAGAGACTGAAGTTCTTATGGAAAAATAGAGGTGACGTGCTTCATTTGGCGGGTCTTTTCAAGGACGGAACACTGCTTCGTGAAAACAGCAGTCTCAAACATCATCGATAGAAGACGGTTAAGCGGGTGCGATAACAGAATTACACCCCTGCTACTATGTGAACAAAAGTAATGATACTTAGTTGCAGAGACTGGCAAGGTCGCCGTTCAAGTACTGAATGAATGAATGGCGGCGTTTATTTAATAAAACAGGGAAAGGATAGGACCATGGTGGTCCTCTCTTCCTCCCTCCCCCCCTGTACAATTTAACAAATTTTTTTACATCTCGCAGTCGTAAAACTAATATGTTGTAAAATAAAATGACCATGAAAAGAAAAGAATAGAAATAGTTATAGGAGTAGTACAATTTATTTTATTTCGTAGGACTTAAGGTGCCCGTCCACTAAGTCGACAGCGCGGCGCGGCGCCAAAAAAAAATAAATAAATAAAAAAATTCTAAAAATATAATGGGAAATGAATGGCAGCCCGTCCACTGGGTCGACAGCGCAGCGCGGGTCGAAAATTTTTCGCAATCTGCCGCTCTTCAGACTTCTGGAGCGCGGCTGCGCTATAGATATATTTCTAGAATTTTTAATCATAATTATAATTATAATTTTCCCATTATATTTCTAGATTTTTTTTTTTTTTTTTTTGGCGCCGCGCCGCGCTGTTGACTTAGTGGACGGAGGGCCAAGCAAAAAATTGTCGACCTCGGTCATTTTCGTCAGTGTTCTGCTTTTGTATACGAGGCTTAATCAATGTGTGAAGCTCGAAAAACTTCCCCCTCGACATTCTAAAATACTTTATAAATTTTTGCTCGTCTCTTAGCAAATCTTGGAACAGGTGATTGTGCTCCCCCAGGTCCATCCTCTTAGCGTTTATTGGATGGACCCAAAATCTTCTCCTTTTCCCACCGATTTGGTCCTCTTCTTCTGCTTCCAAAGCTGCAACTAAAACGAACATTTCTTCGTCGTCCGATGAAAACATAATATCTATGACCGACATTTTCCTGAGAAGGCGTTATCACTCGTCGCGGAACTGGCAAAACGGCAGGTCGAAAAATTTTATCCGCTCCAGTGGACGGAGCTCAAGAATTTCGCGCCGCGCCGCGCTGTCGACCTAGTGGACGGCCAGCTTTAAGCAGAATTTTTTTATACGCGATCTTAAAACTATTTACGGATAGTGATAAGTTAAACAGATTTACATTTTCGTTATACAATTTGATAGATTGAAGTAGGAATGATTTGCTAAATAAAATGGTTTTGTGGCGGGGAATTTGGATAGTGGAAGCAGAATTACGTGTAGTTAAGTTATGAATGCTGTCTAAGAATTTATATTCGTTGAAAAGACAAGAGGGCTTTTGGAACTTGAGGAGTTTGAAAAGTAAGGTTACCATTGTCAGTTTTTTTGGTTTATTATTTCTAATAATAAGCCTATGTGATCGTATCGCAAAAAGTTTTTATAACCCCCCCTCAAACTTTGTCACTTTACGTTTCAAGGTGCGTAGAATCCAAATTTGCAATGTCCGTCCGCCGTTCGCCGTCCGGGCCATAAAAGGCCTTAGAATCGGTCTAAAAAACCCGTTCTTTCGCACATAGACTCCATTTGGGGTCTAGTTGGTCCTAACGTCGAACTATTCCGATCGCTTAATTCGTATAGAAGTTATGGGCAAATAACCGGCCAAAAAAGAGGTTTTTGCTCAAATATGCGTGGGGTGACATTTTCCAAGTATTTTTCTTCATGTTGGATGGTTGGTGGCTTTATAGACGATTATATAGAAAAATAATAAACCATTAAAATAATAAAATAATAAACCATAAAAATAATAAACGTACGATAAATCAGAAACACGAGTGTGAATTCATTTCTTCGATTTGTATACAGTTTTGCCTTCTGCGTAACCAGTAATCAAATTTCTATATGAAGCTTTCTATTTTTTGAATCGAGTGTGAAGCGTTTAGTTCTTTCTAATAAACTCAATTGTGAAGGTGTGAAGCCAGTATGGTGGTGAGGTAGTACCTAGTTGGTAGGTAAAAAAAAGTTGGTAGCTCACTCAGCTGATCAGTGCTCTTTCAGGCGTCTCCAGCATTCGAGGAGATCTTCTTCACTCTTCAGATCACTGATCAGCTGAGTGAGCTCCGAAGCCATTTTCAATCCTATGAACGCAGGAAGCTGAAATTTGAGAGGGAAGGTCAAGGGAGAATACAGATGGTGGTAGGTGCTATTGATGGGGAACCAGTGATTTATACAGAAGGGTGATCTATACAGAAAATAATAAACCTTTGAGCAATGATTTGCAGCGTTTTCTTTCAGGAATTTTTAGCCATCCAAGTTTAATGTAGTATGGCGTGACATGTACGTCGAGCCTTAAGCGAAAAATGAAACGAATGACCGCGTTGAGTTCTTTTTGCAACGTGTCCATTTGTTCACTATTCAGATCACAGTATGCTAGAGAGGCATATTCAAAGTACGGGACGAGCAACGATTGTGCCAGTTGTGACCTCACGTGCTGCGGAAAATCAATTGCCGGAGCGGGAAAATCTTCTTAGCCAACGGAGTACTGATCTCATCCAAGAACTGCAGCCGAATCAGCAGAGAGTTCTCCGACGTGTGGTAGGATCTTCGCAATGGCTATCGGTTCTGCCCACAGCTGCGGACGGTTTCGATTTGTCAGCCGCTCAGTTCAGAGACGCAATCGCCCTTCGATACGGCCATATCCCTCAAGGCCTCCCTATGTGCTGCGATGGCTGTGGAGCTGCGTTCGATGTCTCTCACGCACTTAATTGCAAAAAGGGCGGATTGGTGAAAAGAGGACACGACGATTTGAGGGACGCGGTAGCTGGAGTAGCCAACCTAGCTTGGGGAGGGGCAGTGACTGAACCAGTCATGTGAAAGGCAAGCAGCAGTCAACCAGCTCTGATAGGAGATATAATGGTAAACGGAGTCTGGGAGAGTGGGAGACCAGCGTTTTTTGATAATCGCATAGTGAATGCCGACGCTGTCTCCTACCTTTCCCAGGACTGGGAAACGACCGCTCCACTAGCTGCCAATGCAAAGCACATGAAGCATGATCAAGCCGCCGAAGACTGCGGGTCTTTCACACCATTGGTTTGCTCATGTGATGGGGCCATGCAAAAAGAATTTGTAATATTCATGAAACGGGCATCCCACTCACTAGAAATTAAATGGAAAAGGCCGTTTTCACAACTTGTTGGATGGATAAAGACAAAAATCCAATTCGCCATCATTCGAGCTGTGTCCCTGCGAATACGAGGTTCCCGAAGGAAAGTGCGGCCAATTGGATTGGAGGACGGGGCAGCCATTCCACTGTCGGAAGAAAACCTATGACACCCCCCCCCCCCCACCGCCATAGGAAAAAAATCCCCCGTTGTTATTTACAGCAACTCATATGTTACGGTTAAAGAAAATTATATTGATTTTAAAAAAATTGCTAATCTCCTTAATTGGTACAGGCTTTTAAACATTTTTTGCAACTGTCAGTCACCTGGATGTTTCAGTTGAGAGTATCAGTCATGATTATCCCGAGGTTCTTGAACTGGTTAATCATTTCAAGCGACGAATTCCCGAGCACGACTATTGGGACTGAGGAGCGATCAATTTTCGTTAATAACTTGGAGTTCCATATTATCATGGCTTTACTCTTACTGGCGTTCGTGACCATACCATGTTCGGAACACCATGAGTCAAGGCGGGCGAGATCTAAGTTAACTTTGTGAACCGCATCGTCTATATCGTCAACTTTACAAGATAAATATAACTGAAGGTCGTCTGCGTAGATACAATATTTTCAAAATTGGAACGTACTTGAACTAGAATTAATGAATAGTGAGAAAATTAAGCCACTCAACACGGACCCTTGAAGAGCGTACTGTCAGGGGCTTTTGTGCATTGCGAGCGTCCAGTCAAGTAGGAGGCAAATAAGGCTACGATTTCGCGTGAAAGACCCATAGATTGCAAAATTGCCAGTAAAATATCGTGTCTCAAAAGGTCGAACGCACGGCTAAAATCTATGCCCACAAATACGGTTACCATTCGATTGTCCATAGCTCTCCTAACATCGTCGAGGACACGAATGAGGACTGTCTCCGTACTATAGTACATTTTGTAGGCTGATTGTCTCTCGTTGATAATATTGCGATCAATTACGAACTATATTGTAGGTAGTGTCAAGAGTGCTTAAGAATGTCTTGTATCATTCAATTTTATATTTTTTCTTTCAGAGCTGTCCTAAATTTGTTCAACGGCCTCACAGATAAACCTATTCCCAAGCTCCTGGGTGCGTCTCAGCGTACTCCTGGATTCGACCCTTATCTCAACTTTATCCTGAATAACGTGCTTCTAAGGTTTGCGGGCCGATGTTACAAGGACCCCAAAGAAAAGGTCAGCATTTATCAATGCATTTTGTGCGTATTGAATTCTTACATCATTTTACTGTTTATATTTCAATATCACTCCTTTTCAGTGGGAAGTTTGCCAAGGTGCAATGGCTCTCATAAGCAAGTTGCTCCTTCAATACGACCCTTCCAAGGATGAGTTCTTGGCCAAACACGTTCAAGCTTACACTTTGGGAACTGCCCAGGTGAATCCACCTCCTGGTTATCACATCATGATTAGTCTGTGTTCGAAGTCAGAGCTCCTCCGCCTGGTAAGTCTCTTCCTTTGTCAGTTATTGAAAAATCAAGTCAATAAGAAGTTTGTTCCAGCAGGCCCAACCGCGGTTGACTGCAGTGAGCACAAAAACCACAGCCTTAAGGATCGCGGTTGTGTGACCATCAACGTGGTTCAACCACTGCTGAAACACTCAACAGCTAGTTGGTTAAAAATCGCGTTACTTCTGAGTTTGTGTGACTTCAGGTTTCCAAACCTGCATATCGTCGCTTAAGATGCATCATAAATGGAATACCTTTTTTTTATTCCTGTAATCATTTAAAATTCCTAAAAACTGTTTCTTTGGTGAGGATGGCAAAAAATATTGTACAGATCCAAAGCAAGCAAAGTAGATGAGTTTTTTTGTTCTCCTGATAATCAGCAAAATGTTCATAGCACATGTCTCTTAGCCCTCGAAATGGGAATCGTTACAATCCTGAATTTGTAGCATGGAAAAAAGTCTAACAATAGTGGGTGTGGCACATAGCTTCCTCTTATCCATAACCCGATAGATGATCCGATTCATAGTAGTTAATCTGACAACATCAATAATTATGAACCTTGCACAACCCTCATAGGGGACCATCTACAGGTCAACCCGCACAATATCTGAATATTTCTTCGAAATCGGATGGAGTTATGGCTGTATATTCGTTTGCGCCTGTGCGTTGGCTACCATCAGTCTGGGGACAATGATTTTCATAGGGGACCATCTACACTCCAACCCGTACAATCCCTGAAAATTTCATCGAAATCAGGCATAACTGCTATAGGTTTGCCTATTACAAGGATTTCATGACACACAGACAGACAGACACGAAACCAAACTTGTTCAGGAAGGTCTAAAACTTAAAATGCAGATGAAAATTTGATTTTGGAGAAGATTTTTTACTCTACCTTGAAAAGTTAAAAAAATGCTTCCGCTACCTTGTAGACTTGGAAGCAAAGTATATATATATGTATGTAAGTATAATATCGATACCTTAAAGCACAAAGGAGCTATGTCCAAAAACGGAGTTTTCAGAAAAACGCAAAAGAAGTTTTCACCAGTGCACAATACCTAAAATAATGGCTTAGGTACTACACTGAACTCTTCAACTCTTCAACAAATTTTCAAGCTATAATCGCCAAGAAGGTCAATAATGGTTTTGTTAAAATTGAGTTTTTCTGAAATTAAAAAAAAATTGGAAGATGGATGGACATAGCGCTTTTGTGCTATAAGGTATCGATATTATTGAATAGTCACAATTTTAATTCAACTTTATCTTCACAAGGGCGTTAAGACATTTCAAGGTTTCCTTGTGTGATCGGGATATTTGAGGACATTTGGTTGGTTAAAGCTTCATAAGTTTCTGAAAAAAGTTCTTCCATCAGGATGGTGAAAAAAAAATCCATTTACACATCTACTGTCACGTTTGTACTGTCTGATGACTTACTCCTCCTGAGGTCCTTCCACTGAGGAGCTCGTTTTGAAATGAGAAGGTTAAGGTAGAGGTTTCTTTTGCGTGAGGTTTCCAATCCCGACCGCTCTCAACCGCACTCCTCAAAACAGTCGGGTTTGGGTCGACCGCGGTCAACACGTGGTCGACCAAGCCAACATGCTAGAACAGGAATCGAACCACCAAGTTGGGCAGATTGTCTTGCTGGAACAGTGGTTAGTCGTAATGCGCATGCGCCGGTCGTGTGGATCAACCGCGGTCGCCTTGCTGGAACAAACCTGAGGTCGTCGCCTTTCGTCTGCTAAATTAACGTATTTATCTGACTGCATGGTGTTATCCATGCATCCACTCTTTTCTCCCTCAAGTGTTGCAACGACCTAAATAATAGTATTTAAGGATTCTCAACCTTCACTTCAATGCATTCTTAGACTCCTCCCAAAAATATATAACAATAAAAAATAAATATTGTGTTAATTTTCCTGGATTTTGCTCTTCAGAGCAAATTTCTTGTCGTATTTGCATCCTTTTCTGGATAGACCCTAATGCGTCTCAAAATTAGCAACTTATTACTTGTACTCAAATCGTTCTGCTTCCACTTCAACGTCAAAACTTGTTCTATACTTGTCTCACTCTTTCCTTTCCATCATTCTGAATTCCTCATCATAACTCGTTTTCGTTTTACAGTTGCTTCTCCTGATAGACGAAGGGTGCCGAGTTTTCGATGTCCACAACTCGTTCCCTGGCAAAACTGAGCTGGAGAACTCTGTGCTCTACGCGCTGAAAATGCTTCAACATGGCCTCGAAATGCAGCCTATGTTCCTTAACCTTCTGAACTCTTCCAACAGCAATATATTGCTGGTTGGGCTCAACAGGTTGATCCTCGGTGTCAATGAGGTTACCAACAAACCTGATCACCTCCTCAACATAGCCAAGTAAGTCCTGTGCTCCATTCAATTTCGACATTCAAAATCCAGTTCTCAAGTCCTACTGACATTGTTTAGGTTTTTGGTTGGGCTAATTTAATATAACACTTGTAACAATCCAATCCTGTTAGACATTACAGTTCAATCTCCATTGAAGGTATTTTCTCGAATAACACACTTTACTTGACAGGTACGTGACTTATCAGTCGTGGCTTCCAAAGCACGCTCTGCCTGCCGTCAACATCCTCACCCTCGTGACGTCTGACCGAATGTTCTCTTCTCCGCCTCTCCACGGGCACCTCCTCTCGCTTTTCTTGTCTTCGCCTCAAATCAAATCGTCAATAAGACACGGCTTTGTCACCTGTCTGGAAATGGAGGAAGAAGTTGTAGAAGGTAAAATTCATAACATTGCGTCTTGTTTGTTTCGTACATTTCGGGCATAATAGTTGTCTGGATTCGTTTCAAAATAACGAGAAAGTCTCCCGCTCTAATATCACTACATCATAACTGGTGTGGGAAACGAAAAGGCACCCAATCTATTTTAGGGAAATAATACAGGGTGTCCCAGAAGTTATGGTCCACCCTCCGGCATTTCCGTAATTAATTTCGTAAAAAAATGGGTCCAACGCCATTTTGGTTTATTATTTTCAATAATGAACCTTTGGAATCGACCAAGAAAAAAAAATTTTTAACACCCCCTCAAAATTTCATGGTTTACGTTTCAAGGTACGTAGAATCCAAAAATCGAATAAAAATTTGGCCGGCCGTCCGCCGTACGCGGCACTTTTGCCACTTAGCATTGACCGATTTTGATGAAATTTGGTATGAAGGCTCCAATTGGGGTCTAGTTGTGCCCCGAAGATTTTGGTTGATGTAGGTCACTTCTAAGGGTTCCAAAATCAATTTTGAAATTTTGAAAACGCCCTAACTCAAAAAATTTGATATAAAGGTATTGTTTTTCCTTCAAATTAAGATTCTATAGAATTTTTAGAATTTTTTGAGACCACCCGGAGCTCTGTAGGACAAACCGTTCGCTCACTACGAGAATTTAAAGTTTGGACGTACGATAAATCAGAAACACGAGTGTGAATCGCAAAAGAGGCCTAATCTCCGTTCAAATTAAAGCTGACCGAAATGCGATCAACGTTTTTCTTCAAGTTGGTTGGTTGGTGGCTTTGCAGACGAGTGATCGATATAGAAAAATAAAAAATAATAAACCATTGTGTAATAATTTGCAGCGTTTTTCATATTTTTTGTGTAAAAAATTCAGGAAAAATACTTTCGCGCAAAAACATTGCGCGCAAGTGCGCGCACTTGACACTACCTACCTTTATTTTTTCAAATGGAAACCCCCATTTTTTACTGCAGATCCAGATTCTACGTCAAATTTCATGAAAAATTCATACCAGAACCGATTTTTTTCATTGCGCGCAACTGGTACTTTTCGCGCGCAAAGTTACCAGGTTGCGCAAAAGTGAATTTTTTAAACCCCATCCGCACATGTCACTCCGCACATGTTTTTTCATTATTTTTGACGCTGAATCACGTGGTGAGGTCGTTTCTTCGATTTCATCGTTATTTTTCCAAATTTAGAAGGAAAAATTATGTTTTTGGATTTCATTTTCCCTCCCTCTTCCGCAACACGGGCTGGGGACCGCCTATGGCGGGATTAAAAATAAATTCCTCACTTCTAATTAAAAAAGAAAATATTGAAAAGTAGGTAAGTACTTACCTATTTTAATGTAAGAAAAAAACCAAAAAGCTTCTCATCTCAACCTTCCGACCACTACACCCGTTCTCATGATACAGCCGAATCATCTCCACCATTTCTTGTGTTGAGTAAATTGAGGCATTGTGGGCAGTAAATGAAGGGAACTATTTAAAAATTGACTAACATGAGCAAGAACAGGTTGATCTTATTTTTCACTCATCCGTAATTGACATGTTCCCACAACCTCATAAAGATCGATGTCAACATCAATGATAAACATCGGAGTAGACGGTTTTGACCAAATTGCGGAAGGGGGAGGGAAAATAAAGTCCAAAAACATAATTTTTCCTGCTAGATTTGGAAAAACAACGAGGAAATCGAAGAAAGGACCTCACCACGTGATTCAGCGTCAAAAATAATGAAAAAACATGTGCCACACTTGGAGTTATAAAAAATGCACTTTTGCGCAACCTGGTCACTTTGCGCGCGAAAATTACCAGTTGCGCGCAATGAACAAAATCGGTTCTGGTATGAATTTTTCATGAAATTTGACGTAGAATCTGGATCTGCAATAAAAAATGTCTGCCAAGTTGGGTGGGCAGTATAGCTTCCTCACTCATTGTAACATGGACGTATAGAATCAGTTGGCGAAAAAATTATGATTCAAAGAGTTATTGAATACCAAAATGTTGGCGATAATATGCGGGATAGGGTTGCAGGTATTAATGTTTATAATATTTTCATAATTTTTATAAGGTATTATAGTTTATAATATTTTGTATTTTCAACGTAGAATTTTATTTAGCGGTCCACCGTCTAGGACCTAAACCACACAATCCCTGAAAATTTCATCGAAATTGGTTGAATAGTTGCGAAATTTTGGTTGTAACAATAAATTTAAAGTTCGCGCATGCGCAGCGGCTATTGCTTGACCAATTTGATTGAAACTTATAGGGTGTCTCTTAGAAGTTAGTCCCTAACTAACCTCCAAATTTGAGCAAAATCGGTTCATTAGAAACCGAGGTTCCAGGAAATTCACGTTTGCGCATGCGCACTCGCTCCTATTGGTCCGAAGGTGCTGAAATTGATAGGGGACCGTCTAGGACCTAACCCGCACAATCCCTGAAAATTTCATCAAAATCGGACCTCAGGTTAGTATAGTTTTGCCCGGGACAAGGATTGACCACAGACAGACCGACAGACAGACAGACACGGAACCAAAATTGTTCGGGAAGCTCTAAAACGCAAAAAGCAAGTGGAAATTTTGATTTTGGAGGACATTTTTTTTTTCACTTCTTTCACGAATACAAAGCTTCCCTACCTTCGGTAGTGAGGAAGCAAAATGGGGGTTCCCATTTGAAAAAACAAAGTTTGTGTCAATTGCGCGAAAGTATTTTTCCTGAATTCTTCACAAAAAAATATAATATTTTACGTAATCAAATTCGGAAATGCCGGAGGGTGGACCATAACTTCTGGGACACCCTGTATAGTTTCCATAGAATGGATGGACATGACATGAGTCCGGGAAGGAACACGCCGATACCCTGGCGAAAGAGTTTATGAGAATTGAGCGCTAGAATTGAAAACAGCGCCCAGTTTGACATAGATTTGTCTTTTGGCTGGGGGTCAAGGAGTTTTTCGCGACACTTTTTTAGGAGCATCTAGAACACGGCCGGCAGGGGTTGCGCGCGCTTCCTAGCGACAGTGCAACGAATTTTTTTTCGTGTTATCGACTTGACTAAACTAAAATGGCCTAAACTAAATCACGCGCCAATTCAGATCTTATTGTACCGTTAAAAAAAGCGTTAAATTTCCAATTTTCATTATTTTCATTTTCATTATTTGTTTTTCATTATTTCATTTCATTTCATTATTAGTTCGTCTTTGTTTTTCATTATCTTTGCTCCAATTATCGGTAACATCAGTCATCCCAATTATCCTGCGCTCCTTGTGGGGCCAGGGAGAACTAGCTCCAGTATGACACCTACGTCTAGTCATCAGAGAGTATTAGATAATTAAGAGATTCGCCGTAGTGTCGCTAGGAAGCGCGTGCAGCACCTGCACCTGCACCTGCGTTCTAGATGCTCATAATTTTTTTTGCCTCAAAAAATGCAACGCTGCAACCAGTAAACACAATCATAGCTACATATCGGTAGCTATGAAGCAAGATTCTCTAAAATACTGCTATATATTACGTGCGATCGGAGTTTTTTTTTTTAGAAAAAAATTCTGTCAATTCATTGAAAAATTATTCATAAAATATCTTGTGTGTATTTTATTTCATCATTTTAATTTTCAAATTACACCTACGACAATGAACATATTCATGATTTATTGTTTTTCCCGTGAATTTCTTCGTGTCCTTCTTCATGGAACGACCACTATGCCTTGGAAAAGAGAGAAATCGTGAATATATTTATCGACCTGCTGTTTGCAACGCTATTAAGTTTTTTCTTCTTTTAAATACATTTTTTGCTGTAATTTCAGGAAGTGAAGAAGACATCTTGGAAGCTGAAGAGGATGATCCTCGAAGAGTGATCACCGAGACAAAGCGGAGTATTTGTCTCTTCCTCCTTCAAACTCTGCAACAAGGGGTGCCCAACGTCGCTCACTACCTCTTCGGCTTTGATCTGAACAAGGAAATACGAAAAACTGTTTTCCAGCAGCCAGGTACATTAATTATTTCTACATTATGTGAAGTTTGTACAGTTGGGTATTGAAGAACAAAACATCGACTGTCAAATTACTGATTAATCAAGGTAACTTTGTTTTTGATAAGTCGCTTCTAAGTTTGTGGTTGTTATGAGCTCGTGAAGTTTCAACGAGGGTATTTAAAGATTACCCCCTCTCTCTCCCAATATCCGGTAATCAAGGGTTCTTGGGAGAGAGAGAAAGGGTTTTTTTTACTTGTTTTATTGCACCAAGTTACAACTTGTAAGCAACATTCTTCTGATACATACCTAGTTGGTGTACGTTAATAAAACTAAGATACTTCACTTAGTTCTTATTGTCCTGAAATTTGAACTTCATGATGGTCACACTAAGTGGATTAGATCGTGTGCTTGGTTCTGTTAAGTCTTCTAAGCAGATCATCTGTGTTGAGTAGCTAGATGACATCCTCATTTACATGATCTTGGAGCCTCATGAGGTCTTTCATGGTTAGGCTGCGAATGACCACATTGACAGATTCTATCTTCAGCTCGTAGTGAAGTCTGTCATTTCTAAAGTATCTATATGCATCAACGCAGCGTCGCAGTACATTATTCAGGAAGCACTGAATTGTGTCTCGATTGCTCTGGGCTGTGCACCCCCACAGTTGTGCACCGTAAGTCCAGACGGGCTTTAGGACTTGCTTGTACAGTATAAGCTTATTGAGGACAGACAATTTTGACCGTCGGCCCATCAGCCAGAATATTTTTCTGAATTTAATGAAAAGCTCAGATTTTTTCTTCTTAACGTGGGATTTCCACCTTAGTTTTTTTCGGCAGGTAGGTGAGAAAATCTTTAAGATCCACAGGTGGAGTTGGATCTCGTAAGATACCTTGAAGGATCCGCGACTTCAAGGTTATGTGGGATTCAAACCCACTAAAAAAACACCTCCTTTTCTCCCACGTTGGATGATTAGCCTGGAACTGTTTAACACATTACTTCAGGCTGATACGTTAATACATTAACGGCACTTCATCAGTTCTGGATGGCGGGACGGACCAGGTGTTCCCTTCTCTGTCTCTCTCGTTCTAACAATGTCTTCCTTGTCAGGATACTCTCTGCGTACGCTGCCACAAGACTCCAGCTCCTCTCACCTTCCAGCATCTTGCTGACGACAGCTTCTGGTGTTGGAATCTGGGGAGTAAATCCCAGCTCTGCCAGCAGCTGGCTTCTTTCAGCCGCCCATTTGGTGCATTTGAAAAAGGTGTGCAGCGCATCATCATCTTCTCTCTTCTGACAGTGCGGACATGTTGGGACAGTTACCTTTCCCATTTTATGTAGATAGGCATAAAACAGTCCATGTCCTGTGAAGAATTGTGTGAGGAAAAAGTTCAATTCTCCATGCTTCCTGTCCGTCCATTTCTGGATGTTTGGCACTAGCCGTGAGGTCCACCGTCCTCTATATTCTCTTGTCCATATCTCTTGCCATCCACCTTAGTTTGGCATCCAGAGAAAAGGTAGGCAACCGACTGACGTCGGCTGACCGTTTAGGGCGGTTGGTGTCTTTATTGGAAAATCACGTGCTCACCTCATGTTTATCTGATCTACACATCTGCGTAGTAGGAGGCATGAATATCTGTCATGTTGTAATATTGTCTTTTTTTGTATCTGTTTGTTGGTCACTTTGAATGTGATCAACGGCTAGTAGGCTAGAGTATAGAAGATACTTTCTAGTACGGGCAAGTGCGTTCATCGCCTATTTCTCCAGCCATGCTACTCAGAGAAAATGTTTAGCGATTTATTCCATTAGATCAGCTGTCCATTGACTTCTGATCAAATTTTGAGCTCTTTCGCCTGTGTGAGTGAAATTATGGGTAATTTTCCAAACCTCTATCTTCTAACTGAGTTTCACAGTTCAAAGTTGGTCACATAAAATTAGTTTTATGGATTATTTTCCTACCTTATTCTCTATTTTTTCGTTTGTAGCCGTTTCTTCAATAGTTTCTGCGTTCAATTCGTTCTTTGTAGGACAAGAAAAGTCAAAATTACGTTTTTTATTGCGATAGCGCACTTGCCCTGCGGTTTTGAGATCACTAGGGAAAGTGCGCTATCTAGTAGAATGCGGGCAAGTGCGCGCAGCTCGATTTTCCTTGACATTGGAAACATAAAATTCTCGAAGTTAGTCCGGTCTCCTAAATTTCGTCTCTAAATTTCCTAAGTCTCGTCCTTCTGTTATGACTTATTTTGTAACAAAAAATAATTTTTCTCAGCCAGGAAAAATATTGTCACCCTGTAGGATTGAATGCACGGGTTTTGCATACCCTAATTCCTACTTGTCAATTAAATTTGTTTCTTCGTCTGGCTGCCCGAGACAAGACTAATTTTTCGGGCAAAATTGTACGAATTTATTGTAATTATAAGGAAATATTCAGGAAAGGTAGTCCCTAGACAGCCCTGTGAACTTGATGGAGATCAACGAGTTTCATGGATTTCATTGAGCTACGATTTCTCAGTTCCTATTACCTAGTTCAAGATCCGTCAAATTTTGATTTTTTTTGTTTGTTTTTGGTTTAAGTAACAAGACAATTTTCTACCTACTTTGAAATTCATTGCACGTAGATTAGTAGAAAGCAAAGTCTTGGGGAAGGAGTAGAAAAATGTCGAATTCCATGTCTCGGGCGAAATAATACGACAAAATGATCCGATTGTGATGAAATTACACTGGCGCACTTGCCTGTAGCCAGTGGGCAAGAGCGCTCCATGAACGTGCTTCAGAAAAATTGAATTATCGCGATTAAAAACCTCCTGAAAAATGTATTGAACGTACCGTTCGATTCATAATTAACTACTGGATGGAGTAGAAAAAGTAATTAGTGGGTGAATTGGAGCATTTACCTCAGAATTGACCCGCAAAGTTGAACTATGCAAAGAGTGGAGCGCACTTGCTTAGTCACCCAAATTTTTAAAGGCGTCTAATTATCTACTATCTGATCAAAGGACAAGGCATAAGCATAAATAAGCAAAAGGCAATTTTAGGGAAATGTGCTTCGAGGGTTCGCTACGAGTAGCCAGTAATGGCAATGTTAGTGTTTCAAAGTGTAATTAGGTTGGTAGGTAAAATAAGCAAGCTGGTTGATTCTTGTTTATTTCAACTCCATCACATACGCCTGTCATTTTATCACATGAATATCATAGGAAACCGTCATTCTGTTTCTGTTTTAGGAGTCCTTGGAATGCCACGATCTTGCCTGCACTCTATTTTGGGTCTTTTAAACACTCACCTCGTGAACCTATCCCAAAACTCGGGTTCTCTAGTCGAACTATACTACAGGTACTACGCAGCTCACATAATTTATGATGTTATCGTTTCAATCAATCAGTCATTTTTTTATTGTAAAAAACAACTGGTATTACAATTGTCAACAAAGAACAATAAATTAATGGTGAATAACCATAATAATGGTAAAGAAGTACCAAGAACCGATTTCTTAACGATGACTAATAAATTATTTGTACAGTAAAACATAAAGATAATAAATAATAACGAACAAAGACTAGTGATTTAAATAATAACAACACTGTGAACATGGCATAAAGGTAAAACTACAATGATATAACGAAAGAACATCAGGTGCAAAACTACCACCGCATGCACAGCGTCGCCCAGACCCACCCACCATGGCGGCTCCCGGGGCCATCAATCCATTTCTGGAGAGGTAGCCCTAACGAGTGACATGGTTCGAATTGAACCATGTCGAAAACAAGCGCCAAGGGGGCCGCTCCCAGGCCGATCAAGAGCACTCGCCAGCGCCCAACACTCGCATACAATAATTCACACTCACTCGTTCACATTCTCACAATCTACTACTAATATCACAGACAAGTCAAAAGGTATCACAGTCAGTTTTAAATCACAGTCAGATAAATAATCGGTAAGTACTAGTTATAATTAGGAAAAAAAACAAGTAGGTACAAACTAAAGTCAAAGTAAATTAAATCGATATCTAGGAACAAAATTTGTTCTACGAGGGTAGATCAAATATAAACGGAACTTTATTTTTTTTTAATTTTATTTGTTGGAAAATAAAAAGCGGGTAAGTATATGTCACTTTTCTACATAGTCTCCTGCTTTTGTGACACATTTTTCCCAGCGAATAGGAAGTTTTTTAATCCCAGCATCAAAAAACGATGAAGGTTGCGTCTGAAGCCAATTGCGCACGAACCCCTCGACCCCCTCATCATCCTCGAATCGCTGTCCGCCTAGGGCTTCTTTAAGTGGCCCAAACAAGTGAAAATCACAGGGCGATAGGTCAGGGCTGTAGGGAGGATGATCAAGTGGAGTCCAATGCATTTCTTCCAGTTTTTGAACAGTTAGAGCTGCAGTATGGGGCCTTGCATTGTCGTGGAGGAGGATGATGTCACGAATTGGTTGATTCCGTCTTTTGCTGCGATATACAGCCCTCACCTGAGTCAGCAGCTCACAATAGTAGGCAGCATTGATTGTTCTTCGCTCATGCAAAAAATCAATGAGCAAAACGCCTCGATAGTCGAAAAAAACAGTTGCAAGGACCTTGCCAGCAGACAGACGAGTTTTTGCTTTCACTGGGGCTGTCTCCCCCTTCCTCCGCCACTCCATACTGGCTTGCTTCGATTCGGGTGTGTAATGATGGACCCATGTTTCGTCGCAGGTGACGATGCTAGCCAAAAATGCTTCCCCTTCTTCCTCAAACCTTGCAAAAAGCCTCTGACAGACCTCCAAACGTCTCAACTTCTGATCTGCAGTCAAAAGGCGAGGGACCCATCTGGCACACACTTTACGGAATCCTAGGTGCTCTGTAATGATCGTTTGGCAGCTCCCATAACTTACCCCTACCTGCTCAGCGATTTCGGAGACAGTCACACGTCAATCATCTTCAAGAATGTCACGAACCGCTTGAATGTTCTCATCCGTAATGCTGCTCCAGGGACGACGATCGTGTTCCTCATTCTCTACTCGTTCTCTTCCCTCCTGAAACTCTTTGTGCCTGGCAAACACACGGGTCCTAGAGAGGGTTTGGTCCCCGAACTGGGCAGTCAACCTTTGAAAAATTTCTGAAGGTTTGACTCTTTCACGGGTAAGAAATTTTATGATAATTCGTTGCTCAATGGAAACGGGCACCTTTTGTTCAGACATCGCGATAACTACTCATGAAAGGTTGTAAAGGGGGAGACGCCCCCCTCATCCACCTTCTAATGAACCTGTTCAAACAATCTCGAAGTGACGGGCACTTCTGTCAACCGTCGGCGCTCAGAGGTCAGAGTCCCGTTTATATTTGATCCACCCTTGTATTTACTATAGCATGATCAGAGTACTTGTAGAAATATTTCTCTGTCTGCGTTCGATTTATTATACGATATTAATTTGTCACAATGTACTAACTATGGTCCAAGTCGGTAACATTAAACATTATATGATGGAAGCAGGACGCACCAGATTACATCTTCAAGGGGATCATAAGGGAACTTGAGGGGTAAAATTCGCAACACCTAGTGTGCCTATTCATGTGCTACTTTTTTAGATTAGATAGATCTTTATTCTTTATCTACAAGGACATGGATGCGTCAATTAAAATATAAATTAATGAAATAGAAGTATAATACATAGGTAATTAAAATGTAATAGTAGGTGCGTAATATGTACTTATGTTACATTTTGTTGTAATGTGATTTGAATTGATCTTTTTCTAGGATCATCTACGCTCTAGCGTACAACACGCGTACTTCAGAGCCAACTCTGCGGTTCTTACGAAGCTCAGGAGACTTTTTGAAGCGTCATCTCGCCGCATTACCTTTCACTACCACTTTTGATGGTAAGTCACTTCTTGTTGACATAAAACTCGAAATATTGGATCTTGAAGATGAAAATTACCTAATAGGGTGTGCGCCTGGGTAGGAAAAACTTTTATTGTTATTTTTAATCTAAGGTGGACCCCGGTCCTTTTCTAAAGACCACTAGGTCGAGTCGAAAATAGGGAATGTTTGCAGCCAATGGGCGACGTCGGCTCTATGAGCCTGGGAACGTCTACCTAGAGCGCGCAATCACGTTGCTAACCGCCCCCAGCTAGTAAAGCCAGCTGGAAAAGATGTTGGTCCGTTGTCATTGGCGTCCCAAGTGATGCGAAGTGCTGGATGCACTCTTTGTTTATGTTGTGTTGCCTTGGTAACGGATGGGAAAGTATGACAACTGACAATAAATAAATGTGCTATGATACTATAACATGTGGTAGAAAAATTAATTAAAGAGATCTCATGTTTGAAAAAGGCGGGCCGCTATAAATGCACACACACTAGGCAAGGACTACGCCGCGCGCGTGTGTGAGTAATATTTTGTAGTATCCAAGACGTCCTCCAAGGGTTTCTGTGCATGGATACTTTTTTCAAAGACAGTTGGCTAGCTACGTCACGATTGGCTAGCTACGTCACACTGTTCAAATCTTCAACTTTCCTTAGCTTCTCTGAGTTTTTAAAAACATTTTCTCGACGAACAGACCCAATTACCGTTATTCCTGAGCCTTACTCTTTTGAAAAAATAAAAAAAATTGACTGAAATACCCCATTGTCGACTTCGTTTGACGAATTGCTGTGAATTATGTTGCCTTAAACTCGGGGATCGGGGTGTCCGAGCGGTTAAACGCGCGGTCACTTCGGGCAGAGAGAATGACGGGCCGTTCACTCGGTTCGCTACGAGTTCTCAGGTTCGAATCTCTCTGCCGGCCCCTCGTCCCAACCCAGGGCGGTGAGGCAATGGGTACCGACGATATCGGGAAACTCCGGGGTATCGTGGATCGCCTATGAGGTGCCCCACTTGAAAAGGTCCACAGTTTCGCCCCTTAGTTGTTGTGGCATAAAGGATATTATCCTACGAAAAGCCCGGGCGTTGGAGTTTTTTTTTTTTTTTTTATGTTGCCTTAAATACAAGGTTATAATATTGTTCACCAACAGTTAAGAAAAAATGTTTTCTCTCGGAGTCGTACTGAACTTAATCAAGAGCTTCTAGTGTTGGTGGTGCAAGCATATCTCAACCCATGCGATATATCTTTACCTTAACTACCACAACAACTTGATGAAGGAGAATTGCTGGGAGGAAATCGCTGAATCGTCGAAAAGGTGGCTGTGGTCCCCAATCCATTCTTTTCGCTTTATTGGATGGATGCATTGCCTCCTTCCAGCAATTTTCTCCTCCTCTTCAGCTTCCAGAGCTGCCGCAAAGACGAACATTCCTCAGTCCGACCACGTTTTTCACCAAAGGTACCACGGGACTGGCAAAATGACGGATATAAAAATTAAATCCTCCCCATAATGGACGAACCTCAAGATTTTATCGTCGCGTCGCTCTGTCGACCTGGTGGACGGCGACCTTAAGGTAGTCACGAATTTTTCTGAATGGTCAGGTGGGAGAGTCGAAGTTTCTCAAATAAATGTAGAGGGGAGAAAAAAGTTTTTTTTTGTGTAGTGATTGGAAGAGCTGTGGTGTATAAATTTCTGAGAGTAGGATTGTGAAAGTTCTACAAGGTGAATTAAGAGTTAATGAGTGGGTAAAAGATCGCTAAAGTCTGTATTGCTTCCAAAACCGAACAAGATATCCACCTGTTTTCAGGCTAACTTTTTGATCTTCAGTTTTTCTTGATATTTTTAAGGATTGAGCTGCATCCAAATGTTATAATTATTGAGAGAATCCCCAGTTGATCTAGATTGTTTAGGATCCAATCAAAACAAATTCGGTCTGTCACTACTATCACAGAAAAACGTCGATTCACGGATATGTTAGACTATGAAATGATAACTGTCGCTATTTTTTTTTCAAAAGTGGGTTTTAATGAGTTGATCTACAAACTCCTTTCACTGCAACCTCACGAGGTCTATTGTGGAATGCCTCCAGGCTATGCTAGCCTAAGAAGGGTTTACTATTACACCCCTTCTCACCACTTTTTAGCAAAGCCGAGAAGATCATTGTAGGCCACCTTAGGGTCGGTTTATCAGTCACCAAAGTTAACAGAGGTTTATGTATCCCTCTGTTATCTTTAATGATGGGATAAATTATGGATACTATAAAGGTGCTGTTTATCAGTGCGAAATTAACCCACTGGTAACTATTAACTGGCTGGTAAAATTACCTGTCTGTTAGCACTCTCAACGCGTGTCAATAATCAGTGGATTGTCCCCGGCCTAGACGATAAACCTTCCCATTGACTCTCCTATTCACCGTCCTCCATGCGTGGTTTTCTCATGTTTTCGGTGGTTTTCGCATGTTATGTTGGACAGACTGAAGGGTTATAATCTCTCACGGGACATTGAAACTGTTTTACCGCTGAAATACTGATTTTTGAACGTTTGAAAGGAAAGGCTCCTTCAAACTTCGCCTCGTCCACCATGGACGGCAGGCAGAGGGAAGGACCGCAGCGTCCACCACCGGTGGACACCCGCATTGAGAGTGGAAAGCTTTTAATAAAATTCAGCTTCCTCCACATAAAAAAATCGTTTTCGAAGTGTCTTTTGCGTCAGAAAAAAGAAGAAATTAGAAGAGGAAGAAGCAATGTGCTTTGTTTTGGTGTTTTCCTTTCTCGATCTCGGTACCTATTTCCTTCTTGGCACGATAGTACCTATTGGTAATCGAAATAGTTTGTACGTTAATAGGGCCTTTACTATTTCGAAAATTTTCGGCTTGTGGCCCTCCTGGCGACTGAATTTTCACATGCGTGCAGTCCATAGCACCTATAACTCCAGGAAACCTGTTTTTTTTTTCAATTAAATTCCATCCGAGATTGAATTAATTCTCCCTCGGTTGCTGGCATTTTAATAAATTGGGCGGATAGTCTGGCAGTTCCCAGGGACACCTGCTTGACAATTTTACAGGCAGAGCTTTTACTGACGCCACAAAAGTCGCCGACAGACACCAAAATGGTTTTTTATTCTTTTATCCAATCGAAATCTCATCCAAATGGTCAATCCGCGATTTTACTATGCTGTCTGAAAAAGAGCCCCCCACACATCCATTTTCGATTGTAGCATAATTCACGAGCAGTCAACAACGCAATTCGCAAAAACGAACGTTCTGGGAAACAAAAACACGAGAACTGACTCTTTGAGGATAAATCGAGTTACCGCGTTCGATTGAGTTACCCAATGGCCGTTGGATAAATCTGCTTTACCGGGGGGTAAAATGTGACTGATAAACCGGCACTTAGAGATGGTGTCAGGAGCTAGGACATCACTTCCGAGGATGGATCAGTCTTCTAGTTGTAGTAACTGTACACTTGTCCTTCACTAACTTTTCTAGTTATTAGTTCAACGGTATCGCGTATCACTTTTTCATTTCTGGAATTTCTGAATGACCCTAGAACATCCTTGATAATATTATTAATGATTGTTACTACGTAACATAGAAAATTTACATGAACATGATTAGTTAGTCAGTAAACTTGATGGTGAAAGATGTTTTGATTATATCTGATTATTGATGTGATGTTGAATCTCTATTTTGTAGACCCAACTTCCGTGACCAGATTACGTCAGATGTCTTGGCTGCTGAAGACAGTTGCCATAGAAATGAAGGTCACTGCCACTAATCAACAATTGTCGCAGCTGGCATCTCTCGTCCAAACTTACACTGGTTGTTCAAAAGACATGAGGCCTGCGTCGAACGAATCCACCAACTATCCTCTATCGTTGAGTTGTAAGTGAAATATAGGAGCCATCAATATTGCCGTTTATTCTTGATATTTGTGCATGTGCTCACTACAATCTCTTCGTTGGTCTAGTTGATCAAGTCAAACCGGGTGAGCAGTTGGTCTTGCAGCTGCTGAAACACACTAAATTCCGCATTCAGTCAGTCCCCGATCCAGAATTAGAATTCGTCAACGTTGCTCGCTTGAAAAAGGTAACATCAAAACTATTATTACGCTAGAGTTCCTCTCTTCACCTTCCACCATAGCTGTTAATTTCCTCGGGATAAAGAACTAAAGTCGACCACAATATCTAGGCTTTCAGAAACGAATATATTGATCTATAAAGGATGAACTACGATAAAATATTGACAGTGAGTATATCGGTTAGGAGCACGGAGCAACATGGCGGTCGACGTCGGCCAGGGAGGTTACCCAAACGATTTGAATGGCTGTGGCAACATTGAACGATTCCGTACCTAAAGATTAAAGATACCTGATCTATTTCTCATTTTTATTCCCTTTTTTCTAGTGCTGGTAAATTATCATGAATGCGATTACAAAACGGTTGCATGATATGAACTAATGAATTTGATCTTGCGCTTGGAGACCTAGCGGCAGAGCTTGGTACTAATCGTGCACCAGTTGGTAGCACTAACTTTGGTCTCCCGCCTAGAAGAGGCGGGAAATCCAAACAATAGCAATTGAGCTTCGTTCCATTATAGAAAATCCAAGAACCCGCGCCTTTTCTTGCCGTTCCTCACTATGTACGAGATCGTGCCAACTCTGTAGAACTTTTTTGAAGTGAGCAGTGCTCGGTTTAGTGCCTGACAATGAACTCAGGTTTTGTACGTCGTGTGATGAAACAAGTCGGGTTAAATTCACCAGACGAATGAAGGTACAAGTCCATGTTAAGTGATATACGATCCACATAATTGGCGTATGAAATATGGATGGGTATCGTTATAAAAGTATCGATACTGTATCGTATCGATACCTTAGTGTCACAAATCATCAATATTATCCAATATTCTCAAGAAAAATAATTTTTTCATCAATTTTTATTCATTTTTTACGATCAAGAGTCTAAGCTGAGTGATTTTTTCTCCATTATATAAACGTTATTTGTGCAACCAAAGAGTAATGACCCATACGCCTCTCTACCTTCTTCATTTTTTAGCCATTAAGGGGCCCATTCACGTGTACGCCTGGAGTCGCCGCCGCGGGCCTAGCCGGCGTCAAAGGGGAAAACTACCTGTGAATGGTTAACAAAATCTTGAGGTCTGGCGGGCGTCCGCTGCTCGGCAGGTAATCGAACATGCTCGAAAATTGCGGCCAGTTAATCCTCGGCGGCCCTGTGAATGGTTGAAGTGAGGCCGACGCCGGGTCGCACTCCCACCAGTACAGCATGTAGCCCTACCGTTTTCCTCACTTCTAGTCATCTGAGCAAGTGGTGGTTGGAAGCAGGCCCGCCAATCGGCGGAGTCAGGTAGTTTTGGAAGCCAGGTGAATGGACTACTGCGGCGGCTTCGTGGAGTACCTGGAGGGACGCGGCGGCGACTCCAGGCGTACACGTGAATGGGCCCCTTTAGCAAGCTGTGGTTGGAAGCAGGCCCGCCAATTGGCGGAGTCAGGTAGTTTTGGAAGCCAGGTGAATGGACTACTGCGGCGGCTTCGTGGAGTACCTGGAGGGACGCGGCGGCGACTCCAGGAGTACACGTGAATGGGCCCCTTTAGCAAGCGGTGGTTGGAAGCAGGCCCGCCAATTGGCGGAGTCAGGTAGTTTTGGAAGCCGGGTGAATGGACTACTGCGGCGGCTTCGTGGAGTACCTGGAGGGACGCGGCGGCGACTCCAGGCATACACGTGAATGGGCCCCTTTATGATGAATTTTCCGCGAGAGCTGTATCGATATTCGATATTTAGAAATATCGGATCCGGAGTATAGACATCCAAAAATATCGGATATTGCAGTATCGATACTAAAATATCGAGTATCGGTACAAAAGTATCGATATTTTGAAATATCGAGTATCGATACCCATCCCTAGTATGAAACAGTTTTTGATCGACTTTAATCACCCAAAAAATGTTCCTAAAGAGAAAATTCTCCTAGTTTCTTGAATCATGAAAAGCCTATTTTCCGTAATATAATCGTTAAGTCGTCGCCGTTCGTTCCTCGTCAGTATTTCCTTAAATTGCATTCGCTCAAACTTTAAAACTCGCGCTCAAACTTTAAAAGTTTTTAAAAGTAAAAACTAAAAGATTGCCGATGGAATCATCAAAATCGAACCGTAACTGCCAGAGAAAAGCTGGAAAATCCAAATGAATTAACGGTTTTTCCCGCTTTTCTCTGTCAATTATAGTTCGATGTTGATGATTCCAGCGGCAATCTTTTAGTTTCTCAATTCCCTAGGCAAATGTACTTATGAATTTCGAAAATTTCAAATTTAGGGCAAACTTTTAAAGCTTCGACGCGCTTTTCTCTGGCAATTATTGTTCGATTTTGATGATTCCAGCGGCAATCTTTTAGTTTTTCAATTCCGTAGGCAGATGCACTAATGAATTTCAAAAATCCTTGAAAATTTCAAATTTAGGGACAACTTTTTAAGTTTGAGCGCCTGCAATTTAGCGAAATACTGACCCGGAACGAGGAACGAACGGCGACCGACTGAGACCCCCTTAACGCCAGGAAATTCTGAATTTTGAATACTTTTGTCCAAACGTACAGGTATTAACCGTAACCTGACATCGATTGGGGTTGATTTCCTTCCCGAAGTCAGAAAAGAGCATTGTCTACTCATTCTCGAAGCTGGACTCATAACACTTGGTCCTACGCAGCAGTACACTTCAACCTACTTTCATTTTTATCGTTTAATACTGATTGACAGGAGGTTTCCATTATTTTTCCGACCGTCATGGCGAAAATATCGCACCTTCGCGACCGATATTCACGTCAAGACTCATGAAAGCGTTACAATGTTTATTTTAACAACTGTCATGTGAACATTTGTCGCGAAATAAATATTAGAATTTCTTGGTGGAAAAAATGGCGTGAAATTGATCTTTATTGAATGATCTAACTGTAGAACCGTCCGTAATTTTGTTTATATTTTTTTACAACAAAATATTTATTTCCAGCTTATGAAAGATTGTGAGGTCGACGAAGAACGGATCCGAACTGTCGATGTAAGAACGCTTCACATTGCTCTGGAAAATGAACTCAATCTGCAGTCAAAAAGTACTTCCAATACCCATCGTATCGAAATACAGGTAAAATGAAATGAAGTGTAAATTCGAATGAAGTGTAAATTCGATTTATTTTTAGTGATGAAGTCGAGTGATGAAGTGTAAATTTGAAAATTGGTGAATATAGAAATTGTAGTCATTAATACCCTCCTCACTGGGGATGTATAATGGATTAATGGAATCGACGATTATTTCATCTGGACTTATCGATTCACCAATTAATCGGGACCCTAAACATCGATTATTTTAAAAAAATTGAACTTCAACTAAAAAATTCATTTCCTAGAAGAGAGAAAAACGTCTGCCAAGTGGGTGTGGCACATAGCTTCCTCGTATCCATAACCCGATTATGTAGATGATCCGATGCATAGTAGTTAATCTGAAAACACCAATCTCTAAGTACCTTCCACTACCCTCATAGGGGACCATCTACACGCTAATCTAAACAATCCTAGAAAATTTCATCAAATTCGGATGAAAAATTAAGTGAGTAGATGTATGTGATTGGATCAAAAAAATACTTAGCCTCGGCTGGGATTCGAACCCGCGACCCCTGGGGGACATTTGAAGTTACGGCTGTTACAAGTAATTCACGTTTGCGCATGCGCAGTCGCTTCTATCAGTCCGGGGATGATGATTTTCATAGGAGACTATCTAAAACCTAATCCACATAATCCCTGAAAATTTCATCGAAATCGGGTGGAAAATGTGGAAGTTATGGCCGTTGAAAGGAAATTCACGTTTGCGCATGCGCAGTGGCTACTATCAGTCCGAAGGTGATGATTTTCATAGGAGATCATCTAAATACTAGTCTGTAACATCCCTGAAAATTTCATTGAAATCGGATGGAAAATGTACAAGTTATGGCCGTTACAAGGAATTTACTTTTGCGCATGCGCAGTCGCTTCTATCAGTCCGGGGATGATGATTTTCATAGGGGACCATCTACACACCAACCCGCACAATCCCTGAAAATTTCATAGAAATCGGACAATAACTTCGTATAGTTATGCGCGTTACAAGGAATTCATGACAGACAGACAGACAGACAGACACACAGACACGGAACCAAAATTGTTCAGAAAGGTCTAAAACGCAAAACGCGAGTGGAAATTTTGATTTTGGAGAACTTTATTTTTTCGTCCTTGAAAAGTGAAAACAAAGCTTCAGCTACCTTGGTAGACTCGGAAGCAAAATACATTAAACAAAGAAACGAAGTAATAATAATGATTACTTAATTACAATACCTGTCACACAAGTCGAAATACACGGCTCACTCACTGCTTGGGGTTGCCATTGGAAAAGAGTTTCAGGCTCTAATGGCTTATACTCTCCCTCTTTCGAGGCCCCTTTACGTTAAAAGAGGATTCCGCCGGCTCTCCCATTTCAGAGTTTGTAAATCTTTTGCTGAGATCAGCAAATATCTTTGTGCGTTTCCACGAAATTACTCGCAAGGATGCGCGTTCTACTATAGGGGTATTCATGGTCTGGGAGATTCGACGTCGAATCTTCGAATTTGGAGATTTGACGAGAGTCATTGCGCATGCGCACCGGCAAATACGACGATTCGACTTACGACGGGCTGAAGGCGTCGTGAATCGAGATTCGACGTCGAATTACAAAATGTGATCCTAGCGCTAGCGGCAGTTGTGCGAAGCAACTATCATAACATCAACAAACAGATCTTCTCGTCCTTCCAGTTTGTGTTTTTCTTTTAACAACACCTTTTTTATTTGTTATTCCGTTCGTTCATTTCTTTTTGATTCTGTTCGAAGTGGGTTTTTTCTCGATTAAATGAGTGGAGCTGAGCCACCCAAGTGGCTAAGGAAAAACGCGACCATCTGATGGTCTGCCGGAGAAGTGGAAAAATGTTGCTTGTTGGCATGAAAGCGAGCATAGTACATTCTCCTTTCTAGCATCGGACATGTTTCAGCCATGAGATAAGAACCAAAATGCGTTCAAAATAATTTTGAACGCATTATTATTATTACAATTATTGTGTGACGGAAGTAGCATAGCGATGGCATCATATGATAACCTCGTATCTCACCCACCTGTAATTCAATTTTTAGAGATAAGAAACCATGGTTATCAGTGACTTTCAGCCCTCTTGATCAAAACCAAGGTTATCATTTAGGGCCATAGAGAGCAGAAAATGCAATTCCCGCTAAAAATTGAATTACAGGTGGGTGGGATACGAGGTTTTCATTCAGAGAATCCAAAAAGAACCATTTTGACCAAAAATTGAGATACGAGGTTATCATATGATGCCATCGATAGGTTTTACTTTGAGACAAGACTCCTCATCGGTAGGTACCTATTCAGAAGTCTGAAGCATGATCCTTTTTTAATTCTAGCCATATATTTATTCGTTTGTGTACTAGGAACTTTGTTAAAGGATTCTATTAGGAACCTCTGGGGTATTCTTATTTTTTCACTAAAAGGAAATTAATGAACATGCGGTTCTTTTGACACTGACTTGGTTATCGTCTGATGCCGCAAGGAGCGCTACGCACAATTCGATTTTCGACGATTCGACGGGAGAAAATGTGGTTGCCTCATGAGACCCTCGAGTTTACGAAGATTCGATATACGACGATCGAATCAGACCATGAATACCCCTTATGTGGTGACCGAATGCTTCCATTCTGGATCTCCAAAATCGGTTGGGAATCGGAAGTGTTCGGCTGTGTCCTCTTCTTGTTCGCAAGGACACATTGATGATATACGACTGCCCATGATATTCAGATTTCTTCGGAAGTCGTAATGTCCCGTTAGAATGCTTACTTACCTGGTGTAGGGATTAACCATGATCTGGAAATACATGGCAAAAATTATTTCTGCTGATTACAGTGTGATACTGATAACATCTGAGGAAGTGCTCTCCATGTGTGTGTGCTAGTGTGTCTGTAATTCATCGAGTGATTGTTTATGAGAATTATTTGATATATTCATTTATTGCTTGGTTGGGTTGTCTGCCCTCTGTTTGTGTGGGGGCGCTCGGTTGGCCGCTGGCGGTGGCTCTCGAATTCGTTTTTGCGAAGTTGCTGGCCTTTGTCGGTGGGATGGGGGGTCGCATGTTGTGACCGCTCGTTCTGCCCCTAGTGGTCTTGTTTCGGGAAGCCGCCATGGTGGGTTTGGCCTGTGGGCGGTCGTGTAGCCATGGCCGGCTTGGGTGGGGGGGGGGGCTCGTAATAGCCTCCTCACACATGGCGCAGATATCATTGCACAGAATGAATATTAACGGCAGATAAATAATTGTTATTATTTACTAATTTCCGACATTTTATTTGCACAAATATACTCTCCACTCTCTTGCCTGGGTAAAATCCCGCAATGATGATCTGCATCAGTAGCAGTAATTTTGCTCAATGAAATGCATCAATCTTGAAATTTTAAATCTAATAGAAGAAAAAAGTTCACTAATCGTTTATCAAATTAACCCTAACGACATCGATTGTTTGGTAAAATAATCTATTAATCGATAGCTACTTACACTTATCTTGTCTAGTCTTTTTCCTCACACACAATTTCATCAATGTGATTCCAGACAATATTAGCGTACGTCACCAAAGTGAATGCTGCTGCTCGATTGAAGATGGCGACCATCAGGTTTTTGGATGCTTGGCGACACGCTACTGAAGTAATGTTCGCGGTGGCCACCAACGATGCGCTAAATTTAGAGAAACGGTTCAATCTCTTGGTTGATGTCATTCACGAAATGCTCTCCAAGGTAAATGTTTATCACCTTACTGACCGCTCATATTCAATTATCACATTTCCATTGTAACTCGTATAAACCCCATCTACTATCATTTTTCCAGGCAGTCCAGTCAGCGAGTCAACCCGAAATAGCTAACCTGATTTCGGGATCCGTTCTCCTGTTGTTTGTTGACCTTCGACAAACGTACATTTCGGAAATGGGAAAAGGAGACGAAACCGATTCTAAACTTTGCAATTTCATGGATTCCAACCACTACAAACTCACTACAGTCTTGACCAATTTGGTTAAATGGATCTTAAACTCTGGTAAGTTTACAGAAACATGATATCTTGAAATTTCCTATAGTGGTGGTACTGATGACTCACAGGTCAAGATGACTCCACTGATGTAGGAAGAGTGCAATAACATCTTAGTTGTAGGAAACTTTTGTAAAATGCTGAATGGAAACTTATTGTAGTTCTAGTTTGGTTTCTCCATTGTAAGATGGGGTAGTTTGGTTTGGGTAGTTTGGTTTCTCCATTGATGAGTGGGTTTCGTTTTTCGCTTGCAATTTATTTCACTTTCAAGTTTTTTTTTTAATTTTCATTTTCTCAGAAATCAAGTTTATTCAAAGCAGTTTTGAAATTAAATTTGATTGACGTTTTGTTTTCAAACGGGGGCGGTGTAGAGTGATGGCGAAATGAGAATCTAGCCCCCAGAAAGTATTGTCGGGTTTCAGCGCTACCTACCGCCACTTCAGCGAACTACCATCCTTTTTCAGCTCGATGTGAGCGTGGTCAAGCGGCATTTCTGAAAAGTAGGCTTACCTCGATTTTGCCCCCTCGGTTTTACTACTCTCTAATTTCTAAGTTTGGCGGCTTTACTTCCCTGCCTTTTTAAATTGCGAGGAAAAGGAATTTGTTATTGCATTTTTGTGTTGTTTTCATTTGTTGTGTTGTTCTTCTTTGCTACATTGTAATCTTGGGATAACTGCAAGTCAGAAGAGCGACGGTAATGCGATCGCGAGCGTGATCACCTGATAAGATATCAGAAATGGTAGTTCGTTGAAGTGGCGGTAGGTAGCGCTGAAACACGACAATATTTTCTGGGGCTAGACTCTCCTGATGGCAAAGCGTCGTCACACTAATCTTTGAGAAGAGGAAGAGGCGCTCCATCCTCGAGGCCTAGACACCTAATTCCTCTCCTGGAGCCACAGAGCCGTAAGGATACTGCTCGTATTATCGCGAATTGAACTTTTGTACGAACCCACCCAGCAACCACGGATATCGGCTTATCCCACTTTTCTGCCAGTGTGTGGGTGAGACGTTTTTCGAAATATTCAAATTCTTTATGTAACACTCCCTCGCCTGAACATATTAAAGGGGTACCCGCATGTCGATTTCTTTAAAAAAGCGCATTTTCAGTTAAATCGTCATATCTCCGTAAATACTAATCCAAACCTTTTGAAAATTGGAGGGATTATTTTTTATCATGTAATTGACGTTTTCTGTATGTTTGGTTAATTTCTAACGAGTTGGTAAAGATTTACTTCATCCCAAAGTCACAACCCGCAACACAGGATTTTGACACAATAGACCCGTTTTCTCAAAAACTACTCGAAGTATCGACTCCTAATTTTTACACGACGATAATAACTTGTTTATGCACCAATAGAGCAGAGAGTTTTGAGAAAAACAAAAAAAAAAAAAAAATTTAAAAGAAATAAATTTAAAAAAAACAAATTTTTTTTTTTTTTTCAAAAATTTGTAATTTTTTTTCAGTTGAAATATCAAAATTTCCTGTGCTCTTTTTACTCGTCAGCATTCGAGGAATACACTGGTTTTTTTAAATCAAAATCGGTCAAGCGGTCTGGAAGAAAATGGGTCATTTTTTAAAAAAACACAATTTTAGAGGAGAGCGGTTTGTTTGAAAAAAGGTGGGAACCGGCCGATAATCGATGTTCTATCGATTGTCTTCAAGGTTGTTAGGGTTTTCAAGTTACCTGGGTCCCACAAATCGATGTTATGTATCGATTCTCACTTTTATTCGATATATTGCATCGTTTTTCTCAACTCAACCTTATTCGTTACCTTTTCTACTGGTTGCTTTCAGTTTGTTCGTTTGTTGTTGCTGTGCCGCATTTCCGGTTCGTTTCCTGCCGTTTTTTATTGTTTTCGTGTGTTTTTTTTTTGCAAAATGACGAAACCAAAAGGGTGTTTCAAGAAGAGAAAGAAAGTTTTTACGGGAAAAACGCCTGCGCAACTCCATTTAGCTCAAAAAAATTCCAGAACCAACCACTCCCACTACTTCAAATAAAGTTCAGCTGTCAACTTCCTTTGCTTCTACTGCCTCAAAATCTGCCAGATCGTCTGCGTCCTCCGTCAAAATTAATTCTCATCTTGATGAATACAAGAACTACGATTGTTATAAGGAGTATGACTTTTGTAAGTACATTTTATGAATAAAATAATTACTTATATATCGTCTTATGTTTGAAGTAGACACCTCTCTTCATTTGAGCGCTAAGTGCCCCGCAAGCGGGTGGTGAGCCCAACTTTGAATCCAAATTTTAACCACTTCTACCGATCGGATTTTCAAAAATTGTACGCCAAATTGACGGCAGTGTAGTGTAGTTATTAAAACAATCAAAAACAGAAAATCGAAAAATTTTGAAAAAATCGACATGCGGGTACCCTTAAAGGGGTGAAAGATCTACGTAGGTCTTCAGCTGCCTGGTCATATTTTCTGTGTTTTGCTCGAGCAGCATCTCTTGAAATTGAAATCCAGTCCTGGGAAGAGTAAGAGGTGCCGTCGGCATTTATTATGCGGTTATCCAAGTACGCCACTCTCTCTCTCTCCCACAGCCCAGGGATCATGATATCTGCAATGAGGGCGGTCGTTCCATTTTCAGCTTCTCTCATGACGGGTTCAATGCCGACCCTCCCCCAGGCAAGGGTTGCAAGTCTCGCACATTCATTTCGTACAGCATTGTGGCCTTGGATCACCAGTCCCCCTTTTCGACAGTTGAGAGCGTGGGTGGTGTCCATTACCTCTCCGCAGCCCTCACAGGAGGAAGGAAGACCTCTCACCTCCTGCTCATATCTCAGTGCGAGTGCATCTGTGAACTGGCTGCGAGTGTGATTTCACTTTCAAGTGTTTCCGACCTTACCTCAGTAAAACTGCTATAACTCCCCGAATTTCATGCAAATTCGAATCTGATTACAACGTTGGAAAGAGCGTAAAATTTCGTATACCCTTGATGGGAAAAAAATTATTTTTAAATCGGAAAATCAACGGAATCTATCAGCTCTCTAGCAAAGACGATCTGAGGGGTTCGATGCTGGAGTGGGTGGGCAACAGCGAGGCCTCCGAAACACCTGATTCCGTTGAAAACATTCACGAGTCCCACTTTCAAAATAAAAATGAAAGTTGGAATTATGGCGCATGTTTTAGGCTGGCAGGCAAAAATTCATGTGCCGGACTACAGAACCTATGAGCGTTTGAAAAAAGTCAAGATTTCCAAGATTTTTTTCCTTCAAGGAAATGGGAAATTTTACGCTCTTTCTGAAGGTGTAATTAGATTTGAATTTGCATGAAAATTTGGGGAGTCATAGACGTTTCACAGAGATAAGGTCGGAAACACGAAAAAAATCTTGAAAATAACTCGAAAACGAAGCCCTTAAAGAAACTACTGAGGCATTTTTTGCTTGAAACGAGCTCTAGAATCGATTCCTGGCCTGTGCCTGTCACGAAATGTAACACCCTGTATAGTGGGGCTTGAGGGGTACCTACTGTTTTAGTCGATGAAATGACTTTCGAACAAGTATCATTATTTTCTTGTATCAAGTTGGCAATATTGGGACCCCAACAGAAATATTGGAAAGAGGATGGAGGAGTGGAAAATTAAATCAAAGGCTCATCACGACCAAACAGCTTCAACTGAAAAAAAGTTTGAATTGGAGCAGCCAGTTTACTTGAAATGGAACGACCGATGGAGGAGAGGTTGGGTTGCTGAAGTTCTACCTCAACCTCGCTCATACACTGTTGGAGACACCGATGGGAGAATGTATCGAAGGAATGCTATTCACATTAGACGCAGGGCTGTCTCTCTGCCAGTTCAGCCAACAGCTGAACAGAGCTTCGCAAATCTTTGAACCTGCAGAATCTAAATTATCTACCATCAAGTGAAATAGAGCTTGAAATATTCTGATGGAATAACCAGCTCGTATTTCAACCCAATGATTCAAAATATAATTTTATTTTATTAATTAAATAATTATAATATAGATATGAATTGGGTATGGTTCAATAACAAAACGGAGTGTGGTTTATATCGATCGATTAACTCTTTAATCGTATATGAGGTCCGAAATGAAATGAGAATGGATTTTGGGTATCAAGGGAAACCGCAAACTATTAAAATGTGTGGAGAGATCACTTACCAGGAGCAAGGCAGGAAAGTGACTGAATGCCAAGCTTGTTCCCAGTCTAGGAGAGTAGCGACGCCTCCTCAGGCCTATTCCGCGTAGCAGTTTGCGGAACTGCTACACAAGACACCCGACAGTTCTTCGACTCCTGCTAAAGTCACAACCCCGAGTTTGGTACCTTTCAAACCTAACTCTACTCCAAGCACATTATACCTACATCAAACCTAACTACTCTAAGTACCACTACAGCGAAGCAACACTGCTGATTTCAGCTCAGAGGTCTATAAGAGCCCATTGCCGGGGCCAGCGTCTATCACCAGCACTCAAACTCGCTATGGACGTGAAGTGAAACCTCCAAAAAGACTTGAATTCAAGTAGCGGCTTGTTTGCTTCAGAAGAAAGATTTATTTTTGTTATAATTGCATTTAATCATTTCAATTCATAAGTATCATTTTAGGGCAGAGGTGTTGTCGATGAAATGACTTTCGAACAAGTATCATTATTTTCTTGTATCAAGTTGGCAATATTGGGACTAGTAAAAGTATCTTGAAGCCCGCAGTTTGTTTAACATTTTTCAACCCGGTTTCCTCTAAAATAATATCGTTTCTTAACAATAATAAGTAATAAAACACCTACTATGCAATAGAGTTGTTTATTAACAATCCATTCTGTACTCGTTGCAGGAGCAGGACCACAAAAGGTTCGTGCTAACCTGTACGCTGCTCTTTTGAACTTCTTCCACCTCTCGCGAGAGAAGTCCGACCTCAGGAAGAAAAGCTGTTTAGATCAAAGTCGTCGCTCTGATTACGTCACAATGCTAGACGCTACTGTAACGGGTCACGGAGGCGTTATAACCGACAGATCCAACATTGATGTCATCCTAGCCCAGGGAGAGCGACTTGTGGACATGCTCTGTCATGACTGCTCTACTTCTCATGACATTTGCAAGGTTAGTCGTCTAATCGCCACCTTTCATGTTCATATCTACGCAATAGGTTGTCTTATATTTTTCTGCTTGTTCATTAGATGCTTGCGCTGTCTTGTCTGGACATGATTGTGGAAATTGACGCTGCCACTACTTGGACTTCCGTTTTATCTTCTCGAGGTTATCTGAAGTACATCATCGACTCCCTTCTCGATATGGACAAACACCTTATCCAGTTGCTGTCCAATAATGTCAAGAACTTGAAACCCCTCTATGTCTACGAGTCAAAGATGGTGGGTATTTAGATAGTTCCCACCACAGTAAATAATAAAAATATTCCTTTTGTTAAGTTCATAATTTTTACGGACTCTGTCTTGCTGCTTTTCAGGCACTGCTTTGTCGAGTTGCCTCCACTAAGATTGGAGCGGAAATGTTGTTGGATCAAAATGCTTTGTCGTGTCTCTCAGCTCTCCACGTGTACAACAAGCATCCTGACATCATTCCAAATGCACCCATGTAAGTAAAGGAACTGTATGACTTTCTATTAGAATTCATTCACCCAGGAGTCCACACATCCAACAAATTGAGTGTTTTTGTACATCCATTTTTGTTGGGCGATTTCTTTCCGAGTTTGTTATCTCATAAAATAGAAATTCACTCATTTCTTCCGAAGTTCCACGCTTAAAATTTGCTTTCAATCGTGAGTTCACTTGTTATGTCAACTCCCACGAGACGACACTTATGAGGAACTTCAAGATTCAAGAAGATCAAGATCTTCAAAATTCAAGATGCAAGAAGATCCTCCTACCGGAGTTAGTGGTGCCACTACCTATAGTAACATCATGATATGATACGCTGTCATATTTGGGCCTCACGACACGCCTTTCGAAGATGGCACTTTCAAGTTAACAAAAGAGTTCTTGGTAGAGTATCCTACCAAACATAGGCATAGGCATTAAAGGCCCTTCGTTCAGCCTTGTAAAGTCCCTTGGGACGAATGCCACAATCTTTCAGGCAGAGGTCCATGTAATCCAACTTAGTACTGAAGAAATGCTGAACAAGCATCTCAACAAAGCCAAAGTACATATCTTGTCAGTCAGGCTGCCTTGAAGGCCATTGCTTCATACACTATAAGTTCGCAGATGGTCTGGGAATGCCTGAATACCCTCAAAATAGTGGCCCAGAAAAATCGGGTCGCCCTTCTCTGGATTCCCGGACATGAAGGTTATGAGGGTAATGAAACTGCTGATCGACTTGCCAAAAGAGGATCAGAGTCCCTGCCAATAGGGGCCGGAACCGATTCTGGGAACCTCCAAAAGCTGTTTACAGAACGTGGCTAACAACTGGGAAAGGAATGAGCGAGTAAGATACTGGCAGAACCTCCCAGGTCTAAGACAGGCAAAACTATTTGTGACATTCTCAAAGAGACGGGCTGACGAACTCATTGCTATGCCTAAAAAGGACGTCAGAATACTTGTGGGCCTGTTAACAGGCCACTGCCCACTTCGATATCACCTAAAGAAGATAGGCAAACTAACAATGGACATCTGCCGCTTCTGCAATATGGAAACGGAGGATGCAGAACATATCATGTGCTACTGCGAAGCATTGGGTCGAGCTAGATTCACAATGCTCGGAAGTGATGTCCTAGCCCCTGACATCATCTCTAAGATGACCTACACCGACCTTCTCCACTTCGCCAAAAAGTGGGGAGAAGGAGTGTTTAGTAAACCCTTCCTAGTAGGCTAATATAGCCTGGAGGCATTCCACAATACAATAGACCTCATTAGGTCACTCACAGTGGAAGGAGTTTGTGAATCAACTCACTAAAGACCTCCTACTTGAATAAAAAAATTTTTAAAAATCCTACCAAACCATCCACGGTTCGATAGGTATCTAAAATGTTTCATCCCATCCTCGTTGCCAATTTTGTACTTCAACACTTTCCACGCGGGTCCCAAAATGGCGATTTAATCACCAAGGCGGATCCCAAACAGGTCTTGCTGACAGCGCAGGGTGCCTACCGGTCGGCACTTTTTCGCCGCTCTACTGCCATCTGTTTCTTCTTAGTTGAACCTGTTTGTTAGTTTTTTCTCCGTGTGATTTCGTTTAGTAGTACCCATTCTCCACTAGGTTGCGTTTCGTTTGTGGGTAGCATGATTGCAATGGTTGCAATTTCGCCCGAAATTAGTAGTTCATACAACGCATAGAAAGCGCTCGAAATGTCAGCCGCTAAGGGGGTGGGATTTTGTTTGCCTACCAGTAGGCAATCCGCGATGGCGAGAGAATTACTTTTGCCTGCTGGTAGGCAATCCGCGTGGAACGTGTTAAAGTAGATTAGAAAAGACTCACTCACTTGATTTGAAGGAAGAAAAAACTGTATTGAATAGATCATTGAAAAGTGGTAGAATAAATTGAATATCACAACGTGTCGAACAGCATGGAAGCGAGGAACTTATTCCACTTCACATGTAAGATTCGATGCCATGGATGGATCATGACACTCATGCAGTTTTTAGGGATTGACGTCTTGTAGGATTGTTGTCCCATGGGTGTTTGCTACTGCAATCCTGGGATCGTAATCAGGAAGGATTTCAGTCTGTCAGGATTTTACTGGAAACTATCGTTGAATCGCACAGAAAAAAGAGCACATGCATCAGCAGGACTATTTACTTCCATGTATTCAGGCAGCAGTCAGAGGGTTGTATTGTTCACATACTGATTTACATTTCTTTTCCAAAAACTGAATTTAACAGGCAGTGCACGGGAAAATTCGATTCTGACATCAGAATCCTGCAAGTGCGAAAGTTCCATCCTAATTAGTCCAGCCGTTTAAAAGTTACGCACTGCGCACTACGTTCTAAAATAGCATATTCCCTTACAGATAAGTTACTGTATAAATGTACCAAACATGGTGAAAATTGTTTGAGCCATTTGACCGCAATAGGTCCCAGACAGAGAAACAAAGAGCTGGAGAGATATTTTGGAAAAGGCAGAGAAATAAAGAGCTGGAGAGATATTTTGGAAAAGAAGTCCTCCTTAATACAGCCCGTATTGGTGTTCACATCCATATTTACCAATGGGTGGGTGGATGGTAGACACTGATGGTGGTGGTTGAAGTGGTTGGACGTGTGGGTGATGATTCTTCTTTCCTCTGTTATTCAACATCAGTATAAATTTATTGTTTTTGTTCTAGGGTTGGTGGAATGGAGACAGATTTTGTTCCAAATGTTACCACAAGATACCTTCAGATCCTTATGCCTGCGTTGGACCTTTGTGATGCTGTCATTTCAAGCATGGGTGTTGAAAATCAAATAGCCATTGCCCAAGTACGTTCTGTTCCCATCCATTAACATAACATTTCAAGTAGCCTTTAACCATTTCTCCGTTGTTGACTGCTTTCAAGAGGACGACTACTTTGGGGAAATGCGAAGTGAAAGGGCCCGCTCGAACCCAACTACTTTGGGGCAAAGACCAGCAACTACTTTGGGTAAACATTCCCCACCCACCCGACGATGCGGATTCCCTGCGATAACGTTAGTTGTTGATCGATTCCGATTAGCGATGGATGTTACGATTCAAAACAAAAACTAAATAGAGGATCAGTGCTCTTTCCCGCCCCAGATGTGGGCTGCATCCCCACCAGACTCAAGCTTACGTACAACCAATGCAGTAGAATCATTCCACAACGACTTCAATAAACAATTTTATACTCCTCATTCCAATATATATCTCGTCATCTCGGTGCTGCGAGGAATCCAAGCTGAGTCGGATTTGAAGAAGACGAGTTTCAAGAAAGGAGCCAGTAACCCCCTGAAAAAGTCGACTCGTGACATGTTAGAAGCGTTGGATAAACTGTGGAACCAGTACCTTGAGGACAGAAATGTATTGAGTTACCTGGATGGAGTTAGTAAGCGCTATGACTGATAATGTATGACTTAACATGACAAGTTACCCATCATGATAACGATGACTGTGATTATAAACGCTTCAATACAACCTTTTCAGCCTTTTTCCCGTTTCCCCAAACTAGTCGCGTTTCTACCGGAGCGCTTCCCCAAAGTAGTTCTTTTTATTTCCCCAAAGTAGTCGTGTTTCTATCCGATTTCCCCAAAGTAGGCGCCCCCGCTTTCAAATGAGATATAACAGCTACGACGCTCATGTTCACAGGTATTGAAGTTTCTCCTATGTCACGGTGAAATGGTCACGTTAGTTCTGAGATCGGGTTCCCCATTCCACACTCTTCCTTATTTAAAAGAGCTGGCCAAATTGACTGGAATCATTGCTCGTGCTACCAATGAAGGTAATAAATTGATTTGCTCTCATTATTAGTGACATCGAAACAAAAGGTTATCACACTTGAGTTGATTTCAACCGGTTTTTTTCGATTCAGATGCCTTGAGGTCACTAAATGAGGATGGGATGGACCCTGGTAGCCTCTTCGAGTCCACGTCAGTGTTCAGCAGAATTCGTCGGCTAATGCTTGGACTTGTGAGCCGGTTTGTCTGCACAGAAAGTCTCCTGAGAGACATTGAAAAAGATGCTGACGACAGACAACGGAGGTTAGACGGGGACGGTGACTCCCAACCTTCTGCTGTGAGCAAGAAGGCTTCTTCTGAAGTAGTCACTGCCTTCCTTCAGGTATGATTCAATCGTCTTCTTTCTAGCCATTCGGAAATAATCTTCATGAACTGCGAATGTACCCAACTTGTCAAAGTCAAGTTTGCTTGATCTATCGAAGTTGAACGAAAAACCTTGTGCGAATTTCCTGTCGCTAAATATCTAGTTGTTGTTTGCAGCAAATTATTGGCATGTGAGTCTGTCGAGAACTTTGGCATCAACCTGTAGAACTTATATTTTGCATTGAGGATTGTCCACAGGGAAAATCATCTACAATCAGCTGGTTCTACGATAATATTCTTAAATATTCCATTCACATGTCCAACAGATTGCTGCCCACCTCGTCCTTTATGCGAGGAACGTCGTCTCGAATGGAAGCGCTGATAGACGCATTTCTACTGTGGTTTTCCAGCCTGCCCTCACAGATTCCTGTATTTCGGATCGACGAGGTAACTAACTTACCTTTAGTTCTCATGAATATTTTTCTCCCACTGTACGGGCCGACCTAATACATAAACAGCGACAGATTAATTCCTGTCCAACCAATCTCACTGTCACCTCAATAATCAGTTCGCTCATGCCCCTCAGCCGAGCAGTATCCCTCCCTTGCGTCTCGCATCTTGTAAAAAACGACCTGGCTTTCCGGCGTTTTTTGTTCAATATAATCAGTTTTTCAAAAAATAGTAAAGACCCCGTAGCTACGATCCAAATTGAATCCTACGAGCTTCGCCACGACGTCTGCATTTCTCGCTCTCGTAAGTACTGGGCCCGGGAAAACGACCGCATCATCGGTGAGTCTCCGTTTCATCTTCAGTTTTCAAATTTGGATCGTGCTGATTTCATTTTACAGTCCATTTTGCTCAAACTATCCTTTGGTACATCCAAACGAAGCAGCGCTTCAGATAGAAGTTTGTCTCCCTATCTGAAAAACTTGTTCAGCACAAGTACCTACTACTTGTACCGAACACCCACTATTGACTGAAACTTTACTTCTTGAATTCGCTGACTGGTATAAATCTTGTAGTTTGTCTCGCCGAAATTTTAAAGAAAAAAGAAAATAATTTTAGCGGAGAAACTGCATTTTTTAGAGTTTCTCAGATAATTTAAGGACCATTATGTTGGGAACACTGACAAGCCTGACTCGTCCATCGCAGTTGAACGCTCCCCTGTTCACTCTCACCCATTATTTTCTCATTCAACGAAATAGAAGGTCTGCAAATAGAAAATAAGTCATCTTTCATTGAGAGGACCACCTTAATCAAGAGCTACCACTGAGTCCCTTAGCGCGGATCTTGATTGAATAAAGCTCATGTTTTGAGTTGAATCATTTGAATCGGGGTTTTTTTTTAAAGGGCGCATGTCCACAAAAATGCAATTTTACTTTTTCTTCATTTTTAGGACGTCCCACAGTAAGACAGTGCCAGACTGGCACCATTGTTGGCATTGGGGTGGGGGGGGGGGGGGTGAATTCGAATTCGCATGTTGGGTATCGTAGATCATGGATTTTAAAATGCTCTTCAGATTCGAGGCTCCCATGCCGCTAGAAATGTTAAGGTGGATAATGGTGAGAGGGGGGGGGGGGGTCAGTATTTCTTGCCTAAAGTAATGAATAAATTACATCGAGTGAAACAGTTTTATCGCTTACCAACTGGTTAAACTGATCTAATGCTTATCCAATGGGACGTCCCCTGGAATGCATGCATTACTAAACAATATGTTTCTGTTCTAAAACCCTAGGCGCATCGTTTGCAATTGAAAGCACATGCGAATGAGGTCTCAGACAGAGTAGAAATCGCTTTTGAAAATCCAAAATTTTATTCAATAGCTGCATATAGGAAGTTTTTTCCCCACAAGTTTGGTTGCAAGCACATAAAAAAACCTGTTAAAAAACCGATTCATTTCAATGTCTTTGCCCCATCACAGCACCTTTGCTATCACTGTTCTCTCTTTGTGTTAATTGTTACGGCCTCCTACGCTTGTAGATTTCACAAATTTTTATATAGGGCCCTAGAAAAACATTTAACGTCAGGATTACCCCAGAGGAAAAAATACCGTAGAAAAAAATGTCTAAACAAGTGAAGCCTCTGTCAAAAAACTCCGTGAAGATCAAGGGAAACTTATTACGTCATTCCTCAGGGTTCCTCCCGCAAAACTGTGCTCTGGCGAAGCATAAAAGGAGTTTCAGCAAATAGTGTGAGAGAATGTCAACAGGTAGAGTCGTAGGCACCCTCGTGACCACATGAAAAGATCCATTCAAATAGTCTGACTCAAAGATCAAAAATAGAATAATATAGAAATTAAATAAAGGAAGGTGAAGACTAATAATGCGTGATAAACTAATAGGTAGAATCGTATTGTAAAAAGTAGTGAGTAAAATTGCTACTGTTGGTCACTTTTGTGTCTGTGTTCTTCCTTGCCAGTTTGTGGCGCACTCTTGTGCTCAATCACGTAAGCTAATGGTTTCATGTGCGCTTTCAGAGGAAGCGCTACTGTCGTAAGGGGCACAGATCCTCCTATGAAGTCAGATTATTTATAAAACATGTTACCTTGCAACCCCATGCCCCCATGAACAGATTGCTACTACATTTAAAATTTCCATCTTCCTTAAATTCTTTAAATTTTTTGGATGCATTTTCGAGCTGCTCACTATGGTTTTCTTCCATATCAGTGAACCCTCTTTCGAGAAAAAAATTGGAAAATTTGAGGCGAATTCCCCATTGGACGCTGGAGTTGAACACCTGTCGATTGGAGGAGTGAGACACCTGTCTTCCATCTATTCTAGAGTGTAAACACCTCTAACTCGAGGGCCTACCTCATGCATTCTAGTCCAACACTTTCATCATCCTACGTATCTCTCTTTCTTCATTCTTTGATTACGTTCCTTACCTTTTATGAAAGTTATCAGTTTTGGGCCTGGCTTTCTGACCACATCCACTACTACCCACATCAGATATAGATTCTAGTGAATAGATGATGTTAAAGGTTCTACGTGACAGACTTGATAAGCCCTCACCCACACCTTAACATCATTAACAGTTCTGTGTCGGATTTATGATCTCCCTAATTACACCTTCTCATCTCATTTCACCAGAGTAGGTTCTAAAAATTCTAGCCAACTTTTGCCCGTCATAAATTCATCCAACAAACTCAAGGTTTAAAAAGTTTGAACATAGTCAGAAATAGTGAGCATAAAACATATTGATACTAATGAGAAAACTAGTTTAAACCCCGATGTTAACGTATTCTAACGAATTTTTCAAAATCATAAGATTTTCTTCTAATGTATTGCATTTTTTCTCAAGATATGCTCACAATGCAAGAAGCCACTCTCGGAGATGTCGTCCTTCAGCTGTCCCTCGCCGTTAGTCATCATGGAAGGGAGAAATCTAATTTGGACGTTTTAGTGAAAAAACTGCAGGACGTACCGAAAATGGATTCGAATACTCTGAAACAAGTAAGTTCATTTTAAACCTGATAGCTTCATAGTTGATTTAGTTTGACGGAGGATGGGCCCCAATCTTGGAAACTCTGCAAATTGTTTTCAAACGTTTATTATTCTTCTGCAAACAACACAGCTTGCCATTGTCATTATCTACCAAGCATATTTTCGCTTAACAATCAAGTTTAATGTGAAGAAATAAAGAATAAATTATATATTTACGTATAAACTCAACAACAGTAACAACTTAACCAAAACAAGTACACTGTTCACTGTCAAATTTTGATGTGGACGTCTGTTGAATTTTGAATTTACTAATTTGAAATCTAAAATGTTGAAGTTCTTATGGGCATCAGGGCTCCGTCCTCTAATCCCAGGCATCTCACTCTCCTTCTGCATCCGCGAAGGCAACACTGCTCGGATCACAGCCATTTGTGTTTTGACTTGTACCCAGCAGGTCACTTGAGAGAGAGGCTTGGTCCACTTCTCGGACGGTACCTTTGCCAGCCTCTTCAGAAATTTGTCGTATTCTTGGTGGAGAGTTTCATCGCAGGCTACTACGAGGGGTGTAAAAGAGTCTCTCAGGTCCTCAGCGGCCGTACTATATTTTCTGTGCTTGGCATTTGCCGCGCTATGGCGATAGTTTGCCAGTCGAGTGAACCGTATGAGGAGGCGTCAGGGTTCACGACCCGGGTGTCAAAGTACGCCGTCCTCTCTTGGTTCCACACTCCGTGAATCTTTACATCGGCTACCAACCGCGGAATTCCTTTCTCACCTTCTACCATGATGGGCTCTAGACCAACTGAACTCCATGCAAGGCTGGCCATTTTTGCACACTGGTCCCTTATCTGGTCATGCCCTTGCTTGACTAGGCCTCCTTTCTTACAGTTTAGCCCATGGTCTAAATCCATTTGAGCCCCACATCCATCACAATGGCGAGGGAGTCCGATCGGTTCACGTCCATATCTCACAGCGAGTGCATCACGGAATAGGGTCGGTGAAAGATCTAGGGTCGTCCCGATGGAATGGTATGACTGTCAGCCATTGTGACAAATGGTGGCTCTGTGAGATCCTGTCCATGGCTCTCTTCCGTTGGTGAGGTAGACTACTGTCATGGAGCAGCCTTTCTCGTTTAGCTAAGGCGGCAGCTATGTTTAAGTTCAGGGTTTTTTCCTCTTCTTGTACTTCTCGCAGCTGGTCTTCATGCTGATTGTGAACAAAGCTCCCTCCAGACTCTATGGCTTCTGATAATATGCTAGTGGATCTCTTCGAAGCATTATTGTCTCGATCTATTCGTGTCATTATTGGAATGGGGAATTTGCCTCAATTTTAGATTCTGGAATTTCAAGTCAAATCTTATAATAGGGCCCTAGAATAACGTTTAACACTAATAATAACCAAGGGGAAAAAATTACCGTAGGAGAAAATGCCTAAACAAGTGAAGCCTCTGTTACAAAACACCGCGAAAATCGAGGAATATTGTTGACGTCATACGAAAAAAAAAAACGACGCGAAAACAACTCCAACAACAGACAGAGTTCTAGCACCGCCACACAAAACGATCCAGTGAAATGGCTACTCGAATAATGTGATTCAAATCTTGAAACTAAATAAGAGAAGATGAAGACTAATAATGCTTGATAAACTAGTAGGTAGAATCGTATTGTTATAAAGTGAGTAATATTGTTTCTTTTGGTCAATTTTGTGTCTGGGTTCTTCATGCCAGTTCGTGGCGCACTCTTGTGCGCACTACTTGTAAGCTAAAAGTTCGTGTATGTTCCGCTTCTGTGGTAAGCGCCACAGAACCTCCTTTGAAGTCAGATTGGTAGAATATCCGTTACGTTTCAAACATGGCTGCCTCTTACACATTGCCACCACATTTAAAATTTCCATCTTCCTTAAATTCTCTAAATTTTTTGGATGCGTTTTCGAGCAGCTCACCATGGTTATATTCCATAAAAATAAACCCTCATTCGAAAAAAAAAATGTGAGGCAAATTTCCCATTGTCTCGAAGCACAACTTGGTGACATAAAACTCAATGGGTTGTGCGCATGGTTTTTTAAAGATTTTTAATCGAAAGTAGACTTTATTCTGAGAATTTTGACACCAACCGTTCTCTTTTTGGATGAGTAGATCCTTTTCTATGATTTTTCAAAAGGGGTATTTCAGTCAATTTTTAGATTTTTTTTATTTTTTCAAAAGAGCATGGGTCAAGAATAACGGTAATAGGGTCTATTCGTCGAGAAAATGTTTAGAAGAAATTAAGGAAGGAATGAAAGTTGGAGATTTGAATGATGTGATGTAACTTGTAGTGACGTATTAACTTGCTGACCTTGGTTTGAGACGTTCAATTAATCCTGTGCGATCTTGAACGCCTTGGATACTTTAAAATACTACGCACACACGCCCACAGCGTAGTGTGTATTCGTTCATGGAGGCCAGCAATTTTTTCAAACGTGTGATCTCTTTATTTAATTTTTCTACCACATGTTATGGTATCAATGGGCAAAAAGTTGTAGTACTTATAGAGGTTGTCAATGGTGCTGAATCCAAATTTGAGTTCAAAAACCTGAATTTCCGACCCACCGAAATACCCCATTATTTTACGTCACGCGCCCCTCTCGAAATGAGATCTGTTTTGTAGACGCCCTGTATAAAGCATCTGAAATATTCTTTAAAAGTATGAATTATTCAGCTTCAAGCTTTCATTTATTCACGTTATTATTTTTCAGTACGTTGAGAAAGATAGTGATGAACCCCGCCACGAAGCTACTCGGATTCTTACTTACCGAGTGGAGTCTAAAAGGCTGGAGCTCCAGTTGTGCCATTTCATCGTGGAACACTGTTTGTACATCGTGTGGGCCCATCTAGATTTTTACATGCTACGAGGCCTCTCGAATAAAACGTTCGGACAACCTAAAAGTGAGTGGAATCTTCATCGTCATTAGTCTGTGTTGTAGCTCGAAAATTTTAAAAGTTCTTTTGATCGTAAATAGATTTTTTTTCGTAATTTTTAGGCGTCATAAAATTGTTACGTTCGGTCTTGAGTACGGCGCCAATCAAAATTATGATAAAACTCGGCTCTTCGGGCCCCTACAGATGCTTAAGGAACATGCTTTAGCCGTGCAAGACTGATATGTAAATGACGTAAATATGATGTTACGTAAATTATGACTCACAAGCACCTTAACCTTTTAGCGCCTGACTTTTAAATGCCCAGGCGGCTCCCCAGTCCTGGATTTAAAGGGCCCACTCGGACTGAGACAACTCCCCTGTCCTGACTTATTTTTCATTTTCGCACTCTTCCATTCTGCCTATCTTTAAAGAAGTGTTAAAGATTCAAAATTCGTTCAAATTCCACCAAATTTTGTTTTTCTAAACAGTTTTGTTCCACAATAGAGGTGTGTCGTCAGGAGTGAACTTATTGAAAAGACCTTATCTTTAAAATGACCTTGTCAGAACTGAACGGGTTATCAAAATGAACGTGGTTATTCGTTCATCAACCCACCAATCGAGTTTTCCGGTTAAATTACGAGAACAATGGCAGAAGGCCAACAAAATAAATTAATTGCCCGCAATATGTATGTGTAATGTATATTTATATACATGCATGTTTGTACATGGATCATTAATGTGCAAATGACATGGAAGTATCAACAGAAAGAAGTAGATGGAAGTGGTTTTCTAAGCAAAACCTTCCATCATCCAAGTGAAGAATTACGTTCGAATGAACTGTGGACTAAAAAGACAAAACACACTCAAAGACTGATTCATACGATTCGAATCGATCTTTCATTTGTTTTTGTCTTTCAGCTCATCGATTCATTCAAATCGCCTACTCATTGTAACCTATTCCGACTCGTTCGGTTTTTCGACTCAGCGTTTTTTCGAGTCACGACCTGGATCCCAACGTTTCGACTCGTTAGGTTTACAGACTCGCTCGTTTTTGTGACTTCTGACCGGTTGGTTGTTTGTCTTGTGTGTGAACGTGATGAACGGGTGAACGGATTCAAAAGCTGGTCTCTGTAATGAGTGACCATTTGGGATTCGAATCCGCCAAATGACCTTGTCTTACACACCTCTATTCCACAAATGAGGTGAAAATAAAAATATTCCAACTTTAACACAAACTCGTCCGTATATGTACAGTGATTTCTTCTGGACATAGTTGACACACAAAAGAAAATAAATTACACTCCCGTTGGAAAGGGCAAGCGGTAACTGAACCATCTGGAAGGAGAAATATAAACCCTTCCTCCCCCCTGCACAGAATTGTCGAGTGTTCAATGTAAACAAAGTCCAAAGTCTTCCATCTACTGCTCTGAGTCCTAAAAACCTTGAATGAAGGGAGGAAAAATTAATGGAGGGGCGTCATAACAAAACAAAACCGAAACTGGATATATGCGGAGCCCGGCAGGGAGGTGATCCAAGGTCAGTCCGCATATATGCTGACCCCGGCAGTCACATTCACCTGGGTAGCTCCGCACGGATAAAGACCGATTCACACTAGACGGGCAGGGCAAGGCGAGGCAAAGACCAGGCAGGGCTCGATCATGATCGATATAACGTAAAAGTAACACGTTCGTTCACACTGAACGAACCCAGATGGCCACACGTCAGATCAGTGACTGCTCCTTGCGCAAACCTTGCCCAGCCGATCAAACCCGGAGCCTGCCGCTTCCCTCCCTGTCACTTGCCTTTCAATCATCTAGTTCTCCGTTTTTATTACCAACATTTCTGGCCTTTGATCGCTTGTTGTGGTTGATCTTGATCTTGTTGAGGTTCACCTTCTATCGAAGCAAGCAATTTCTAGAAGTCAAACGTTGACATCCGAAAATATTGGTGAAATTTCGTGTCATCGTCCAGTAGTCCTCCAAACAATGTATGACATTCTCCTTCCTGTTTTCTTTTCTTGAGAATTTCGTGGACCCACATACTTTTCGGTGTACTCTCTTTTTCTCTTCCTCCTCTTCATCAAGTAACAACACAATTTTTATTAACGTACCGGTTGACAGCATCGTGACCACTAACCTGCCCGACAAGTGATCGTGAGATGTGAATACTTGGGATCCGTCAAGGCACGGTCAAGTCATTGAACGGTCCATGCCTTGCCTTGCCCGTCTAGTATTTCCCTAAATTGTAGGGGCAAAAACTTTGAAAGTTGTAGCTAAGTTTGAAGTTTATGAGGATTTTAGAAATGCATTAGTGCACGGTCCTGTGGAATTGATAAACTGAAAGATTGCCGCTGGAATCATCAAAATAAACAGGTTTTCCCATTTTCCTCTAGCAATGGGGTAGTTGCATGATATTTTTTTGTATTTTTTCTGTGTAGAGAATCTCTATTGAAGTACGAATCTGCAAATAAAACTCCCAGAAACGCTTCCTAAAAATTTAGAGATTTTTTCAAAGAACGGGATTCTCGGATTCAGGCGGGAAAACCTACACACGGCTTGGACGCTGCGAGGTGGGGGCTACGTCACGGGTGTGAAGGGGGCCAAGAGACCCCTTCACCTCTGTTACCCTGACGCAAGGTTATCGACCTTGGGGGTACTGTGCCGGAGGGATCCTTTGCCTGGGGGTCCTTTGATAGCAATCCTCTGTTTGTTTACGTTCGTTTGAGGTGCTATCATACTGAATTTTGCTAGCAGCGCAATCGTAACATGTTGCATCTAGGATTTCGTTTCCTTCTGGCATTCCCTCTACTGTAACTGAAACCTCATATGGTTGTGAAGAAACGCGGTGTTCTGGTGATACTCGAGCCAAAACCTCGCTAGATTCTTCCAAGTTGGACATAACCAACATCCTTTTATTTAACAAGTTACAAACACTCATTGGTACTACGTTGTACAGGATAATGACACAACGATGAAACTTCCAATAAATGAGCTACTGCAACCATTTTGATGAAGAAGTACTACACTCAAGAAAACAACTGATCTTTTACTTTCTACAAAAGTGTCCACTTACCTTCATTCTTGGCTCCTCTTATTTCGGCGCTGACGAACTTTTTATTGACGTAAAAATCGTGCTACATGCCAATATCGATATACGGAATATTTTCCAGGGAAGCTACCTCGAAACTCTAATCGATGGCTCTCCTTTTTGGCATATAGACATTTTATTTCAATACTTTGGCACATAAACGAAAAAAGTTACGGTCGGTTTTTTCATGATTTCTACTTACAACCAAGTCGTTCCTACCTAACTTTATCTTCGTCATTCGTGTTCGTAGAAAAATCGTTCACCATTCGTTGGAAAGCCCTAAATATTTGCATAAATTATATGCTGCCAAAACCGCTGTACTTACGGAAGAAACTGAGAAAAAAGAACTGTCAACAACATTCGAAAGCAGATTATCGGGTAGGTAGCGGGAAAAAATGAAGACATGTGTTGCAGACTCGTATGCAAGCGTTTATTAAAAGCTTCTTGAAACTTTACAGAGAACATTATCTTTTCCAAACCAATCAACTAATAAATTATGGTAGATAAGTACCGGTATAAACTATGGTACGAACTCAGACCGCACTCAACTCAGACCGCACCACCAGAATTGTGTCCACTGATAACGTGATAACATGACCGTAAAAGTGACGCGAGGTTTCAGCGCCAACGCAACAACAAGAAAAATTATCAAAATATGCTTCAAAACTTTCAATTTAAACGATTAATTCAAACATGTAAATCTTGGAAAATATATTTCAAAGTTTTTTAAATCATCACCATTATTTTGCAACTATATTTCAATGTTTCTGACTTGAATTGTCCTCGATGGCAGTGATCTCAACGCACTCTATTGTGAGATTCTCGTTTAGGGATGACGTGAGAGGTGTGGCCCGCCAACACTAAAAGGGACGGTACTTCTTTATTGAAATACGGCTAAACTAAATGGAATTTCTAACTGAAAACAGGTACAGATACGTTTTTAAGTGCGCTAAATTCGAATCTAAAGTCAAAAACACAAAATTCCGACCCATGCAACTACCCCATTATTGTTCGATTTTAATGGTTCCAGCGGCAATCTTTCATTTTTCAATTCCCTAGGGCCGTGCACTAATGAATTTCTGAAATCCTTGAAAATGTCAAATTTAGCTACACCTTTCAAATAGTTCGTCCCGACAATTTAGGGGAATACTAACCCGGAACGGGGAACGAACGGCGACCTACTGAGACGAGACCCCTTAACTAGTTGAATGGAGCGGTTCCTGTGATGTGATCATATGACTCGGGTCAGTACTCGGTTTGGTGACTGCTCGGGAGTAAGATCGCATGTTGGGTCGTTCAGCTCTTTAGCAGAAGCGGCAATAGAAGAAATCCAACCTAAAACGGTTGTTCACACTTTCCTTTAAATGGATTACTTGCATCACCCTGAGGCGCTGTTAAACGGGGTACCATTTCATTTCCAGCACCTAGAGGTTTCGGCAGAGGTCCCGCGCCAATGGAGTTCGACACCACCTGGGCCGTCAGCCACGACGACTTGGATCAGCTGAAGCAGGGTCTTCTCTCCGTATTCAACGACTCGTTTTCAACCTCCCTCCTCACAGTAGTGCAGGTCAGTGAAATTCTTTTATATGTATTTCTATATTATTCATACCAGAGCTGTTAAAATCGGAATTCCAATTCCCATTACCAATTCTAATTACTTTAGGAACAAAGTAATTACCCTTACCATTACCCATTCCTGTAGTGGGAATGGAAGTTGTCTTCAGTTTTGCGTCATTAGCAACCAGTAATCAAATTTCCTATTGAAGGCACCCACAACTCTTTATTTCTTCAAATCGAGTGTAAAGCGTTTATTTCTTCCAAAAAATGAACTTAATTGTGAAGTAGGTAGGTAGTAGATAGGTAGTACCTATGGTTGGTAGGAAGTGACAATGGTTTTGAGTTGTACTCAGTTTTGCGTCCTTAGCAACCAGTAATTAAATTTCTTTTAAATTAAATTAAATGGATATGCTTGCACCATGAATATCAAATTTCCAGTATATATCCTCATCGGATAACTTTTTTTGCCATTTTACGAAATTAAATGATTAGATAAAGAAGTGGACAGGGAACGTTAGAAGCTGAGCGTCAAGCGAAAATATTACTCCAGACTGAGCATCGAGCGTTGGCTGTTACTTCGCCCAAGTGTCAATGACACTTACCTCTCCCACCATAGCTACCCTTACCTGAACAAGGTAAACTATTTCTAGAGGTCGATACCTGACCCTTTTTGCTCGCTCGACGCTTCTATAGGTGGGTTTTACACGCTCAAGCCATTTGCACAAACCGGCTTGCACAAGCCAGTTTGCGCAAACTGAACTGAACAACGCGGTCGCGTTCACACGTTCAGTTGTGCTTGTGAAATTGTGTGGTATTCAGTCAGTGGACTTTGTCGATCAGTGCGCTTTAATTAAAGTTGATTAATTAAAAATTTTAAAATTATTAAAAAAAACCAATCACAAATTTCGACATAATTTTTAATATGGATGAGGAGGAGCTTATCCTGTGTACGACGGCGGCTTGCTTGATAAAGAAAAACGCTGCAAATTATTACACAATGGTTTATTATTTTTCTATATAGATCACTCGTCTACAAAATCACCAACCATCCAATATGAAGAAGAAAAAAAAAATCAAAAAAAAAAAAATAAATAAATAAATAAAAAAATTTAAAAAAATCAAAAAAAAAAAATCAAAATCACCAACCATTGATCGCATTTCGGTCAGCTCTAATTAGAACGGAGATTAGGCCTCTTTCGCGATTCACACTCTTGTTTTGATTTATATATATATATATTTCAATATAAACCCTTAAATTTTCGTAGGGAGCGAACGGTTTGTCCTACAGAGCTCCGCGTGGTCTCAAAAAATTCCAAAAATTCTATAGAATCTCAAATTGAAGGAAAAACAATACCTTTATATCGAAATTTTTTGAGTTAGGGCGTTTTCAAAATTTCAAAATTGATTTTGGAACCCTTAGAAGTGACCTACATCAACCAAAAGCTTCGGGGCACAACTAGACCCCAAATGGAGCCTACATACCAAATTTCATCAAAATCGGTCAATGTTAAGTGGGAAAAGTGCCGCGTACGGCGGATGGACGGCCAAATTTTTATTCGATTTTTGGATTCTACGTACCTTGAAACGTAAACCATCAAATTTTGAGGGGGTGTTAAAATTTTTTTTTTCTTGGTCGATTCCAAAGGTTCATTATTGAAAATAATAAACCAAAATTGGGCTCAAAGAGTTCCAAAGGTCGGAAATGGAGCAAGGATTGGTTGCTCAGGAGGGACAGCCTTTCCCATACCAATTTAATAGTGGTATTGAGAGGGGAGCCAAATGATTTCCGGAATTATTCGAGACTTGTACAGCTCAATGAATTCACAGAGAAATTCTCTTTCTTTCTGCATCGCAAGAACCAATCAACCAATGCAGCTTGAACGAGCGCTAGATGCTCCCGAGTGATATGGGGTTGGAATAATGTGATTCACACACTTGAAGAGAAGAAATGCGCCGGCGCGAGATCGTGGGTAGGCTTGAACTGCGTTCACACGCTCAAACTCCACTCATGCCAAGCTCCAACCTCAAGCCGAATTTCTGTTTGAGACAGACTTCGCACAAGCCAAATGGCTTGCGCAAACAGCGTTCACATGCAACGATATAACTGTGCAAACTGGCTTGTTCAAGCAGATTTGCGCAAATGGCATGAGCGTGTAAACCGGCCTTACAGCTGCTTCCAGGCTCTCAGCTCTACAGTTCGATTGTAATTTTTCGTTAGCATCAAACGCAATATTATAATATGTGAGGTCTTCCATAATCAAACACAATACTGACTTCAACGAGTAGATTAGTTTAATAATTGGCAATCAAATACTTCAGTATCAACAACCATCCGAACTTCCGTTCATAATGATCACTTCTCTCTTGAACTCTCCTGCTAACTGTCCTTGTCTGTTGTTCATGGATGCTATACAAAACTCCATAGCAAGTGCGTGAAGAGGTAAGTAGGTGCTGCGCTTAGGTTTGGCGGAATAGGTAGGAACTATCCAATTTCCCGCGCCCACAAATTTATAATATCGATGGCATCACATGATAACCTCGTATCTGACCCACCTGTAATGAGGAATTCCACCATGTCGGAATTTCCTATTTTTGACCCCAAAATCGGATTCAGCACCTCTAAAAACCCCCTAAGGCAAACTTTCAGCCCGAACTTCCTAATTTACGAATAAACAAAACAGTGTAGAAAATACGAATGTTTAAAAAAACCTGGAAAATGACGTCATCCTGGAATAGTTCATTTATGGCCGCTTGAAGCGCTGAGATCGAGAAATCTATAGTCCCCAGATGCAAAATTTCACAAAACAGTAAAGTTCCAAATCGAAAAACTGAAGAAAAAAATAGAAAAAGCGAGATGGGGAAAATTAGGTTTCCTCTGTTTTTGTTTGATAACTTTTCTCTAAGAAAACACGATTTCGTCGTCCCAATGGGCAACACTGGGAGGAGACGGCGATCCGAACAGCCAATCAGCGAGCGTTCCCACTGGACGTCTGTTTTCCCGGTTAGTTTTGAAATTAAAAATTTCGACTGTCTCCCAAAAATAACAGGAGACTTATTTTCCGAAATCAGCCCGATTTTCATCTATCCCACACCATTAACTATTCAGGAAAAATGCAAACAGAAATCGGTGAAATTCCTCATTCAATTTTTAGCAATAAGAAACCATGGTTATCAGTGACGCTCAGCCCTCTTGATCAAAACCGAGGTTATCATTTAGGGCGCTAGAGAGCAGAAAATGCAATTCCCGCTAAAAATTGAATTACAGGTGGGTGAGATACGAGGTTATCATGTGATGCCATCGATATATTATGATATTTTCATGGAATCCCTCTTATTTTCAGGATATGTCAGACAAGGAGAAGAGCTTCCTCGAGGCATTATTGAGAAGAATCAAGAAGCTCATTCAGTTTGTGCCCAACTGACATCCACACCTACAGAAGGTAGTTACCGTCAACAGAACACAAGTATTATGAGTTACTTACAACCCCCAATCAAACCCATTCCGACTTAACCGTGAAATTGTGTTCTCTTAACGTGGATATTCATGTATTTGAAGAGTGCTGTCGAGTCGGGCTTGGATTAGCTTTTGTCGTAAAAAGTCCCAATAACTGTCTCAAGTACAATCGTTTATTATACTTTGATTCTTTGGCTGCAGTGGCTGTACCACGTAATAATCCTATCTGAAAAGGCCCATTTGTTAATATTCATAACTAATTTTGTATGTGTTCAATTAGGTATGGAAATATTTTTATTCTTGTACATTTTCTTGACGAATCAGCGTTTAATGGGAAAGAAGAATAAATTTAATTGGCTGTTGTTCATTTAAAGTTGTATTTCTTTTGCAATTTCCTCGTTCTCAGGTTGTGAAAACTGAAAAAGAATCTTCAAGAAAAAGTGAAATTTATTGGATGGAATTTTACAAGTTTATAATAGAAAATATTATAATTAAAATATTAGAAAGGTACAAATGCAAGGTATCACAAAACTTATATTTTATTACACCACAAAATATCTCTAAAAAAAGGATTATGTTGATTTTTTGTCGTTGCCTTGAAAAATCTCTGTAATATTCACTTTCCTCACTAAAACAGAAGGAACATTCTTCATACGTAAGGTTAATTTAGGTGCCTGCGGACGTGGGTGTTGCTGCGAGTGGGCTTCGGGAACCGGTGGGGTTCATCACTTTGGGCGCAAGCAGTTTCCAAGTCTTGACGGATCTGCTTGGGCGTTTTCCTCGTGGGGGATCCGCTGGGGGAGACCTGCCTGAGGACCTCGACGTCGTTGAAGGTCACTTGAGCTCCACCTCCAGCTGTAGGGATCACGTCTCCCTGGAAAACGAGGTTGGAAGGATGAGGTTGCTTCGGTTAGTAGTGGAAATACGAGGAAGGTGTTGCGAAAACCGAGGGCTTACAAACATGAAAGGTGGGCAATCATCCTCAACCAACTCCCCAAAACCGCACATAATTGAATTTGCGATAAGAATTCTGGTGAACACACAAACTATCTCAGTTTAGATAGTAGCAATCGCTATTTTAATGGCAACCTGCATGCAGTTTTGAATATTTTTTCTCATTTGAGAATCTCATCTCAGGAAACATTTTAAGAAGAAAAGCTCCCTTATCTAAGCTGTAACGCTGCAAAACAGCTTTTGTATTGTTCTCGAACACTTTTTGTTTCCCATGGAAAGATAAGCCAGATGACTAAATTCCACGGAATGTTTAGTATTGGCGATTCCTCGATCTACTCAATTGTTTTCACATTTCTATTGTGAGCTGGCTCCCACCAACTCACTGTTCCCCATCACAGGCCAGTAAGCCCTGATGCCCTCTGGGACCATTATTATTCACCAATTTTATTCAAGGCCTAACATGGGCGTGGCCTCCCCCTTTCAAAAGTGCTCTGATCAACGCCAAAAGAGCACAAAAACACCAATCTTCACGAACATGGAGGTAGAATGGACAACATCCATCTAATAATCAGAAGAAGGACCAATTTATTGCCTTGTCAGATTGGCGCCCCTGATCAGGGCAGCAAAAAGTATTGATCATCATTACAACAGATCAGATCGCCTTGCCAGCAGTCTGTGAAGCTTTCTCCCACCGTCCTTGAAGCGTTCTTCCCTAGTATCGCGATACATCCCCATAGTGGTATCGTCCCTCCTGCCTCCCCCCAGAAGCACTTAGAGAAGAAGCTGCCTTCTGGTATCGTCCTGCCTCCCCTGGATTCCGTCGAGTCTCCAGTCCATTCCCGGCTACTCCCCGTATCTCTCGCCTCTCCATGCCTTGGACTCGCTTCGGTACCCCAACACGTGAGAGAACAATAAGTGTATCTATGCTAGATTGGCCAATACTAGGTAGATAGAGTGAGAAGTGACTCAAAACTAACAGCATCTTGTCAAGTAGAGTACTAAAACCAAGTTGAGATTAGTGTATTGTAGTAGAACTATTAAAGAACTAACCGTATTGCTTGAATATCAGAGAAAGAACTTGTTTATTTTTGAACTGTACTATATTTGTATCGGTCTTCTGGTCATTAAACTTACCGTATCTCATACATATCTTTTCCTTCTACACCTGCACCCCTGGTTCTGAGTAACATAAAGCGTATCGAATTAGGTAATTAGAGTCATTGAACAAAGAGTAACGTAAATTCCTTTTATTTTGCAACATATCGATACAGAACACCCTTCAGGCACAATATCACAAGTGAACTATCAAGGTATCGTAACTGGAACGCCTTTGCCTGTTCGCCTCACTGCTCGGGAACACCACTACCAACAGAACCAGTTAAGTACCAATTTTCATATCTAATCATAAGTTTCCCGATAGTTTTGTGTTAGGAACGGGGTCGATGCCCTTCAGGTGAAACCCCCACCATATTAACGATACCCCCTTAGAGCTCACATTTGTAGGTGAAACATACCGCCCTGCTTACACTATGAACAACCAAGTTATCATAAAACGGTTTATTATTTTACTGTACAGATCACCTGTCTATTTTTTTTTTTTTTTTTTAACTCCCCTCAATGACAAATTGTTTTTTGTGACGGAGGGGGCACGGCATAAATTAAAAAAAAAAATGAATCAAATAAAATGGGGAGGAGCCCAGGACTCACCCGACGCTGGCCCTAGGGATTAGGGAAGATGAGGAAGGTGGAGGTGGGAGAGACGGATGAAGGGAAGTGCCTCTATAAAACGACCACCACTTCAAATATGAGCCGAGCAGGACACAGGTGGTGATACCACGGAGTACGCCCACTGAGATGCCCAACTTGTGCAACTCCGTGACACTTTTCCCGCACCACACTCTGCGCCATGACAAGGTTGCAGCCATCACCCTGATGTTGGATGCCACTCCTTTTAACTCCGAAACTGCTTGTCGTAAATCATTTGTGTCATATTTCCTTATCTTGGCCCACCAAGTCTGCTCCATGTCCAAGCTGCCATTGACAACTTGGACATCCAGGATAATGCAAGACTGGTCGGGCTTGATGGCAATGATGTCGGGCTTCTTACCCTGGTCACTCGGCATGTGATACAATCTCTCTCTCTCAACATCCAAGCCGCTAGATGACAAAGCACCTGCTATCTGCTTGGTGACCGCATCATGACGTAGAATGCGGCTCCCATGAGTCCGAGGACACTGCTGCACTACAAGATACAGGTGTTCATTTCCACTCCGACAGGCGCAGCAAAGGGGTAGCGTTGTCCCGCGACCACCTCTCAAATACTGTACCGCAGTTGGCAAAGATGCCACGCAGATAGCGTGAAAGTGTCGGTAGTCACGGACCCCAATGCTCTCCAAAGCCCAATCTACCCATTGGGATGAGACAAGGCTGTCGGAGTTCTTCTACATCCACTGATTCATGCTGCGCAGCAGCGAACTCGGCAGACGAACTGGGTTTTGGAGCAGATGGTGTTGCTCGGTCGCACCATGCTAACTGCTGCTTGACAAAATCAAGATCAGCAGCCGCATGGGCGACCTCCCAGCTCGACCCTTGAAGGGCTAGCAGGCGCCAGCGGTGAAGTGAAGGGATACATGCCGAGAGAGACACAATGCCAAGCCCACCGGATTTGACCGGTGCATGAATATAGGCACTTGGGACACCAGGTGGGAGCTTCAGCCAAGAGCGCACAGCAGAGCGAATTTCTCGATCTAATTGTTGCAGCCTCCCCGCCATAAGCCTGCCAAAGACTAACCCATAGGCGTTTCCATCAATACTGCCTTGTAGCAATAACATCGTTAATATTGCACAAGGAGTTCCAGGGTGGTCAAAAGAAGAAATCAGGTTTTGGGGTTTTAGTTGGTAATACTGGATGGTTATAAAACCAGGGGAGTCCAACACTATCCGAGAGAACTTGTCAGATGTAAAAGTAACCTCTTTAAGTTCCTGCTATGCCTAGAACCAACGGTTTTTTTTTTTTCAACCTTTCTTTCGGAAGTAGCGGGAAAAAATTCTGAGGGTGCCCAGAAAGAACAACCACAGATAGACAGTTCTCTTATCTTATAATTAGTCAAGTGTCTTGTTAAGTCTGTGTGTTGTCCAGTCAGAAACTGGCCGACAGGAGGTGAGAGATTTACCTAGTGAGCCTAGTACTTCGAGGAGATCCCTTATCAGAGGAGAGGGTAGAAGTGAATTGAGTAAGGCGATTGACTGGACTAGATTGCATACTGGAGCATCCCTGAGTGGGCTTATATACTCGGATAGTTTCCTCGGGGGAGAGAGAGGTGGAAGGGTGACGTCATGTTGACTCAGGGATCCTCTTGTTGCTTCTTTATTTAAGAACTAATTAACTGCTGAAAATGTGGGTCATAACATGTCTGATCATTCCTTCCCCCTGTCGCCCACTAAGGCTGTTTGTTAAGAGGTGACTAATTTGTGGTAGCGTTTGATTAAAGATTTTCCATCAGTAGTTCCTCCCTAACAGTACCTACTGCTATGAGTAGACATAATCACTGGCTACTTCAGCAGCATGAATTAAAGTCTGTGACGATCCTACTTTTACAGAAGGGGCAAACCGATTTGGTTTGTTCCCGATTTGTTGGAGCTACGCCTAGGGGGATATTTGATTCATAGAGATATGAATCGATATCCTCTTCGGGCCGGCTGATTAATCTAATCACTGGTTTGAAGGGGTAGGGTCGTCACACCATCCTCTGACTAACTTATGAACAATTAGGTGAATTTCAATCTGAAATTCAACCTATATTGTTACATGGTAGCAGAGCGTGGTTTTTCTAATTTGTCATTGCCCGTAAGAAAACACTTGCTTGTGGATTCCTGCAACTGGATTGCGGTTTTCAGCACAATGTGTCAGTACACTGAGGCTTTGCACATTCCCCAACGGAACATTCGTTCATAGATGCACAAAATTACACATTATAAACACAATTTTAACAGAGTTAATATGTTTAAAACTAAGGAATGTGAAAATGCTGGAAAAAATAACACTAGAATAAACGAAGTAGGTACCCATGAATTGAAACAATGTTTAAGGGGATTTCATTGTTACACAATTGATTAGTCAAGTTACAAACCAGCTAAAACCATTATTGGTAAAAATTGAGTTATTGATATTTGTTAATTCCGAAAGACGTTTTTTCGCTTTTAAAGGCTTGAAATCAGTTGTGCAAAAAAACTACAGACAGTAGACCTTTGGTTTAACAGTCAGACCATTTAATAATGATTAATTTTACACCATTTTTTTCCACTGTAAATGTTTAAATGTTTCTTTCGCGACAAATGTTCACACGAAACTTTTTGTTTGGACTTCCCACCTATTCAAGGCGGGAGACCTAAGTCAGTTCTACCAACTGCTACGCGGTTAGTCCAAGGTTCTGCTGCTAGGTCGCCGAGCTCAATATTAATTTCATTATCTCTTATCAAGCAACCCTTAAGTAATCGTATTTCATAATAATGAACCCGCAAGAGAACAAAAGGATTAATAATAAGAAATGGACCATTAACTATCAGATATCGTTGTGAGTACAGAATGGGGTATTTCGGTGGGTCAGAAATTCAGGTTTTTGACCTCAAATTTGGATTCAGCACCCTTGAAAACCTATATACTACAACTTTAAGCCCAATGATACTATAACATGTGGTAGAAAAATTAATTAAAGAGATCACACGTTTGAAAAAGGCGGGCCGCTATAAATGCACACACACTAGGCAAGGACTACGCGGCGCGCGTGTGAGAGTAGAATTTTGTAGTATCCAAGAGGGGTTTCCGTGCATGGATACTTTTTCAAAGACAGTTGGCTAGCTACGCCACAATTGGCTAGCTACGTCACACCATTCAAATCTTCAACTTTCCTTAGCTTCTCTGATTTTTTAAAAACATTTTCTCGACGAACAGACCCAATTACCATTATTACTGAGCCATACTCTTTTGAAATAAAAAATAAAAAAAATTGACTGAGATACCCCATTGTTCTATGCAGCCGCAGCCATCAAAATTGTTGGGTTAACCTCCCTCGAAACCGACGCCTGCCATGTTGCCTTGTGCTCCTATCCCGTTCTATTGCTGTCAATTTATTATCCTTGTTCATCCGCTTTAGTTCAATGTAATTCGTTGTGAAAACTTTTATATTGTGTCCGTTATTTTTTTTTAATCCCGAGGAATCAACACTTGTTAAAATGAAAATGGTAATGCTTTCTTGAGTTGTGACGTGGCACAAGGCAGATCTGTCGAGGAGGTGCCAACTCCCGCCAGGGAGTTGTTACAAGTCAAGAGAATTTGGCAAAAAAGTAGGAACAACTAACCTTATAAAGACGAGTCTCCAGGTCACCATCGGAATCCTGATTCTGAGTTAGCAAGCAGTACTTGTTGGCTTTCTCTGTCACATCCTTCGAGTCTGTCAGCTGAGTGACGGACTTCCTCCTCGACATGACGGGCTGCATGACTGTGTTGGTTGGCACCTCATGGAGGGGTCGGTGTTCCAACCAAACGTCATTTTCTACTGACCGGCTTCGCCTGTACCGACGATTCACAACTGGTACACCCTGTGATCAAAGGAGCGATTTCACAGTCAAGAATATTACATGAACTACAACATTAGTTCATCTCTAAGATGACTGCAACAAAACAATCGATGTTCCAGCCTGATTCATTAGGCAGACGGCAAACAATAAAGAAACCTCAATTTTTTGTTACAGAGCATCTTGGAGATGAACTAACGCAGTAGGTGCCTACAAAATAAAATCTGCAGTGGCACCTGCTATCAAAGAAAAACATAAATTTGTACCCTTTTTTCTAGAAAGCATCCTGCAAAATCCTGTTCTAACGGACCAAATTCAGGATTCAATCGACTTCAGTTTGAGCTGACAGGTCACAGGATGACTTGACAGGATGTTTTTGTCCTACAGCACAACAACATTGTCTGTGTTATGTAAAGGATTTTTCAGGGTGCTAAATGTGAAAACCGTATTTATAGAAAGAAGGGTACAAATTGATATTTTTCTTCGACAGCAGGTGTCACAGCAGGTTTTCTTTGGTAGGTACCTGCTTGAAATTCTGTTCACAACCTGATAGACTTTGTCGGGTACATTGTCAGGCCGAGTCAAGTATTTTATAACACCCTAGAAGACACCCAATTTCACTCAAGAACTAACTGGTGAAAAAAATCATTGAGAAGAGCTCCTGACCATCACAACCTACCCAGAGAGGATCTTATTTACAATATTGTGTAATGTTCAATAATAAATGTGGAGGCACATGTATGGAATATCTTGAATTCAACATAGAAGACAATACGCAGGATAATAATGCAGACGCAGGACATGAAATTGATGCCCATTCTTTGGCCACAATGCGCCTCATATGTGCTCAGCAACAATATTGCGATGCGACATGACCCACCTCATGTGTGCGGGAAACAATATAGCGACGTGACCCAACCCACCTCATGTGTTCGTAGTAGGGATGGGTATCGTTATAAAAGTATCGATATTTTGCATCGATACTGTATCGTATCCGAGTATCGATATCCCAAGTATCGTTGGGCATGAGTATCGATATTTTAAAATATCAAGTATCGATACTTAAGTGTCACAAACTATCAATATCATCCAATTTTCTCAAGAAAAATAATTTTTTCAACAACTTTTATTCATTTTTCACTTTTAAGAGTCCAAGCAGAGTGACTTTTTCCATGATATAAACGTTGTTTGTGCAACCAAAGAGTAATGACCCAAAAGCCTCTCTACTTTCTTCATTTTTTAGCCATTATGTTGAATTTTCCCCGTGAACAGTATCGATATTCGATATTTAGAAATATCGGATCCAAAGTATCGATATCCATAAATATCGGATAGTGCAGTATCGATACTAAAATATCGAGTATCGGTACGAAAGTATCGATATTTTGAAATATCGAGTATCGATACCCATCCCTAGTTCGTAGCAACAATATTGCGATGTGATGTGGCCCAACCACTGGGCTGAAAGCTGAATCTGGGAGCCCGAGAGGCGTTCTGATTGGTCGAGCTCCAGGATGTAGTTAAAGATGAGTGCAACAGATTGCGTTCATGATTGTTTGTTCCCAACCTCATCGCAACAAGTCACCTTATTTATCACATATTTTTCTCCTTGGTGCGTTACCTGGCTACATCTAAGTAATTAATTTGATAACATTTAGTTATATACGCGATATGTACGAAAAAATCGAGCGATTTTCAATAATGCACTGGGTTTCAAACGTTTCTATGGGTGGCAGTTGTCGATTGAACATTTGAACTACGGGCGATGGGGAAAACGATTGTCAGGGCAACTTTGAAAATACCTTTCACCTCGATTGGTTTTTCCAAGTAATTTTTGCAAATCTAAATGATGATGAAACGAAAAGTTATCAATTTCTGGTCATTCGAAAGGATTTGAAAAGAAGTGGTATGAAGAGTGTGGCCTCCCTCCCACCTAGTAGTAGTTCTTTAGCTGAAAGTAGATGGCGCACCTGAGGCAGCCTCAAAAATGCTTGCACGCCATTTTAACATTAGCGTTCTCCTCTGTTAACTTGTCTCCAGCACTCTGTGGGCCCGACCCTCCTCATGTGTGCGCAGCAACAATATTGCGATGTGATACGGCCCAACCTGCTTAAAGTGTGCGCAGCAAGAATATTGCAATGCAATGCAGCCTGAACAATATTGCAGTGCAATGTGGCCCTTGTGTGTGCGCAGGAGCAATGTTGCAATGTGATGCGGCCCAACCTGCTTCAAGTGTGCACAGCAAGAATATTGCTATGCAATGCTGCCTGAACAATATTGCAGTGCGATGTGGCCCTCATGTGTACGCAGCAACAATATTGCAATGTGATGCGGCCCAACCTGCTTCAAGTGTGTGCAGCAAGAATATTGCTATGCAATGCGGCCTGAACAATATTGCAGTGCGATGTGGCCCTTGTGTGTGCGCAGGAGCAATGTTGCAATGTGATGCGGCCCAACCTGCTTCAAGTGTGCACGGCAAGAATATTGCTATGCAATGCTGCCTGAACAATATTGCAGTGCGATATGGCCCTCATGTGTACGCAGCAACAATATTGCAATGTGATGCGGCCCAACCTGCTTCAAGTGTGCACAGCAAGAATATTGCTATGCAATGCGGCCTGAACAATATTGCAGTGTGATGTGGCCCTCATGTGTACGCAGCAACTATATTGTGATGTGATGTGGCCCGACCTGCTTCAAGTGTGCGCAGCAAGAATATTGCGATGCAATGCAGCCTGAACAATATTGCAGTGCGATGTGGCCCTCATGTGTGCGCAGCAACAATATTGCAATGTGAAGCAGCCCGACCTGCTTCAAGTGTGCGCAGCAAGAATATTGCTATGCAATGCGGCCTGAACAATATTGCAGTGTGATGTGGCCCTCATGTGTGCGCAGCAACAATATTGTGATGTGATGCAGCCCAACTTGCTTCAAGTGTGCGCAGCAAGAATATTGCTATGCAATGCGGCCTGAACAATATTGCAGTGCGATGTGGCCCTCATGTGTACGCAGCAACAATATTGCAATGTGATGCAGCCCGACCTGCTTCAAGTGTGCGCAGCAAGAATATTGCTATGCAATGCGGCCTGAACAATATTGCAGTGCGATGTGGCCCTCATGTGTGTGCAGCAACAATATTGTGATGTGATGTGGCCCGACCTGCTTCAAGTGTGTGCAGCAAGAATATTGCTATGCAATGCGGCCTGAACAATATTGCAGTGCGATGTGGCCCTCATGTGTGCGCAGCAACAATATTGTGATGTGATGCAGCCCAACTTGCTTCAAGTGTGCGCAGCAAGAATATTGCTATGCAATGCGGCCTGAACAATATTGCAGTGCGATGTGGCCCTCATGTGTGTGCAGCAACAATATTGCAATGTGATGCGGCCCAACCTGCTTCAAGTGTGTGCAGCAAGAATATTGCTATGCAATGCGGCCTGAACAATATTGCAGTGCGATGTGGCCCTTGTGTGTGCGCAGGAGCAATGTTGCAATGTGATGCGGCCCAACCTGCTTCAAGTGTGCACAGCAAGAATATTGCTATGCAATGCGGCCTGAACAATATTGCAGTGTGATGTGGCCCTCATGTGTACGCAGCAACTATATTGTGATGTGATGTGGCCCGACCTGCTTCAAGTGTGCGCAGCAAGAATATTGCGATGCAATGCAGCCTGAACAATATTGCAGTGCGATGTGGCCCTCATGTGTGCGCAGCAACAATATTGCAATGTGAAGCAGCCCGACCTGCTTCAAGTGTGCGCAGCAAGAATATTGCTATGCAATGCGGCCTGAACAATATTGCAGTGTGATGTGGCCCTCATGTGTGCGCAGCAACAATATTGTGATGTGATGCAGCCCAACTTGCTTCAAGTGTGCGCAGCAAGAATATTGCTATGCAATGCGGCCTGAACAATATTGCAGTGCGATGTGGCCCTCATGTGTACGCAGCAACAATATTGCAATGTGATGCAGCCCGACCTGCTTCAAGTGTGCGCAGCAAGAATATTGCTATGCAATGCGGCCTGAACAATATTGCAGTGCGATGTGGCCCTCATGTGTGTGCAGCAACAATATTGTGATGTGATGTGGCCCGACCTGCTTCAAGTGTGTGCAGCAAGAATATTGCTATGCAATGCGGCCTGAACAATATTGCAGTGCGATGTGGCCCTCATGTGTGCGCAGCAACAATATTGTGATGTGATGCAGCCCAACTTGCTTCAAGTGTGCGCAGCAAGAATATTGCTATGCAATGCGGCCTGAACAATATTGCAGTGCGATGTGGCCCTCATGTGTGTGCAGCAACAATATTGCAATGTGATGCGGCCCAACCTGCTTCAAGTGTGTGCAGCAAGAATATTGCTATGCAATGCGGCCTGAACAATATTGCAGTGCGATGTGGCCCTTGTGTGTGCGCAGGAGCAATGTTGCAATGTGATGCGGCCCAACCTGCTTCAAGTGTGCACGGCAAGAATATTGCTATGCAATGCTGCCTGAACAATATTGCAGTGCGATATGGCCCTCATGTGTACGCAGCAACAATATTGCAATGTGATGCGGCCCAACCTGCTTCAAGTGTGCACAGCAAGAATATTGCTATGCAATGCGGCCTGAACAATATTGCAGTGTGATGTGGCCCTCATGTGTACGCAGCAACTATATTGTGATGTGATGTGGCCCGACCTGCTTCAAGTGTGCGCAGCAAGAATATTGCGATGCAATGCAGCCTGAACAATATTGCAGTGCGATGTGGCCCTCATGTGTGCGCAGCAACAATATTGCAATGTGAAGCAGCCCGACCTGCTTCAAGTGTGCGCAGCAAGAATATTGCTATGCAATGCGGCCTGAACAATATTGCAGTGTGATGTGGCCCTCATGTGTGCGCAGCAACAATATTGTGATGTGATGCAGCCCAACTTGCTTCAAGTGTGCGCAGCAAGAATATTGCTATGCAATGCGGCCTGAACAATATTGCAGTGCGATGTGGCCCTCATGTGTACGCAGCAACAATATTGCAATGTGATGCAGCCCGACCTGCTTCAAGTGTGCGCAGCAAGAATATTGCTATGCAATGCGGCCTGAACAATATTGCAGTGCGATGTGGCCCTCATGTGTGTGCAGCAACAATATTGTGATGTGATGTGGCCCGACCTGCTTCAAGTGTGTGCAGCAAGAATATTGCTATGCAATGCGGCCTGAACAATATTGCAGTGCGATGTGGCCCTCATGTGTACGCGGCAACAATATTGCAATGTGATGCGGCCCAACCTGCTTCAAGTGTGCGCAGCAAGAATATTGTTATGCAATGCGGCCTGAACAATATTGCAGTGCGATGTGGCCCTTGTGTGTGCGCAGGAGCAATGTTGCAATGTGATGCGGCCCAACCTGCTTCAAGTGTGCACAGCAAGAACATTGCTATGCAATGCGGCCTGAACAATATTGCAGTGCGATGTGGCCCTCATGTGTGCGCAGCAACAATATTGTGATGTGATGCGACCCGACCTGCTTCAAGTGTGCGCAGCAACAATATTGCGATGCAATGCGGCCTGAACAATATTGCAGTGCGATGTGGCCCTCATGTGTGCGCAGCAACAATATTGTGATGTGATGCAGCCCGACCTGCTTCAAGTGTGCGCAGCAAGAATATTGCGATGCAATGCGGCCTGAACAATATTGCAGTGCAATGAGGCCCTCATGTGTGTGCAGAAGCAATGTTGTGATGCGATGAGGCCCGACCCAACCCACCTCTCCCCTCTGTGTGTGCGCGTACCTTAATAATGAAAGGTGGACAGTTTGCCAGTGATTCATGATCTCTAAGGCAACCAACTATAGTAAGGACGATGAACAATTGATTGAAAGTTGAATGAAATTGTTGAAATAGGCAGATATCTAGTTAAAATTTTCGTGCATCAATAAAATACTTGAAGTCATACTTGGCAAGACACTAAAGTATATCGTAATAAAATAAGAAGAAAATAAATCAGCCAGGTTTGGTGGGAATACACTTACCCCACGTAAAATTTCATAGGCGTATAGGATCATTCGGTGTAAACATATTATTGAAAAATTGTGGAAATGCTGACGATTTTTCTCTTTTTTGAAGTCTACACACTACGTACTATGAAAGTATATTTGTGGTACCTTTCTGGCGGTAGGTCTTGGCGTGTTGCCAACTCCGCTGAACTGAGGATTGGGCGCGCTGATGACTGCTGTGACTGATGGCGTACTGTTGAATAGCGTAGACTTGACGCCAGCAACACTCACGCCCTTCAGGCTGCTAGGAATGGACTCGACAGATTTCGAAGGTGGAACGCGGCTCCTCGAGGGTGTAGCGTACGAAGGCAGCTCCATTTTCGCCTCATTCGCAAGAACTTGACGGGCCATTCTGATTCTGCCTTCTTGGTGTTTCATCTCAGACTAGAAATCGAAATTATCATGGTCAAAAAATTTTAGGTCATACCAATTTTTTTGTGATTGGCCATCCTGTATGATAACTTGAACCGAAAAACATTAAAAACGTCTGCCTAGTGGGTGAGGCACATAGCTCATATCCATAACCCGATTGTATGGATGATCCGTTGCATAGTAGTTATCTCAAAACACCAATCTCTAAGTACACTCCACTACCCTCATAGGGAACCATCTACACGTCAATCTGAACAATCCTGAGAAATTTCATCAAAATAGGATTAAAAATGTGGAATTTATGGCTGTTACAAGGAATTCAAGGAAGGTTTGCGCATGCGCAGCGGCTACTGTCAATACAGGGATGATGATTTTCATAGGGGACCGTCTACACGCCAACCCGCACAATCCGTGAAAATTTCATCAAAATCGGACACAACTTCGTACAGTTATGCCTGTTACAAGGATTCCATGACAGACAGACACTGAACCAAAATTGTTTAGAAAGGTCTGAAACGTAAAACGCGAGTGGAAATTTCGATTTTGGAGAACTTTTTTTCTCAACCTTAAAAACTGAAAACAAAGCTTCCGCTACCTTGGTAGACTCGGGAGCAAAAAGTTATTACCTATATGGAGCCATCGCTTCCTCTCTCAAAGCGTACACACACTGTAGGATGAGGTGATTGGGATGCGGGGAAAGCCGGAGGAATCGTAGAGGGGAGGATTCGGAGGCAAGAGGAGTTAGAAGAGTCAGAGGGAAAGGGAAGGCGATGATGACAGAGGAATCAGAGGTGGGAGGAGTTAGAGGAGTGGGGGTGGAATGAGTGGGATGCAGAGAGAGACAGAGGAATCGTAGAGGGGAGGATTCGGAGGCAAGAGGAGCTAGAAGAGTCTGAGGGAAAGGGAAGGCGATGATGACAGAGGAATCAGAGGTGGGAGGAGTTAGAGGAGTGGGATGCGGAGAGAGACGGAGGAATCGTAGTGGGGAGGATTTGGTGGCAAGAGGAGTTAGAAGAGTCAGAGGGAAAGGGAAGGCGATGATGGCAGAGGTGGGAGGAGTTAGAGGAGTGGGGGGTGGAAGGAGTGGGATGCGGAGAGAGACGGAGGAATCGTAGAGGGGAGGATTCGGAGGCAAGAGGAGTTAGAAGAGTCAGAGGGAATGGGAAGGCGATGATAGACAGAGGAATTAGAGGTGGGAGGAGTTAGAGGAGTGGGGGGTGGAAGGAGTGGGATGTGGAGAGAGACAGAGGAATCATAGTGGGGAGGATTTGGTGGCAAGAGGAGTTAGAAGAGTCAGAGGGAAAGGGAAGGCGATGATAGACAGAGGAATTAGAGGTGGGAGGAGTTAGAGGAGTGGGGGTGGAAGGAGTCGGAAGGAGTGGGATGCAGGGAGAGTCAGAGGAATCGTTTTTGCCTGCTTTTAGTAGGCTTTTCAGCTAGTAATGACATAAATGAGGAAAGAGACTGAAGGATAAAGGCTGTGGAATTGAAATGTAGTGAAAGGTTCTCATACTTCCAGAGCTACTCGCTGTGATTTCAACTTCCTCTCCACTTCACGATTCAGTTTCTCTTGAACATGCACCATCTTGTTGGTAAACTCTTCTTTTGTCTTCTCTTGCTCGGCGGTTTTTCTTTTGATCAACACATCTTTGGCTGCAAGCTGCAAATAAGGAAAATTTAAATGGCAACCAAAAAATGTGACATACAAGTGGGAATACACAGCAGTACTGGATTATAATGCGAAGTACAGGCAACAAGCTCTGCTACCTCTTCGAATTTCTGTCCATTCACTTCCTTGGCTCAGTGGTAGCAGGCCCGACTCAGGTTTGTTCAGTTTAGTCAAAAAGTCAGGAGATAGATCCCCAGTCGAGGGAAGTTAATTTTTATGACGTAACAAAGGGACATTTCATTGCGCTATGTTGGCATACCTATGTGAGTGTCCTTGGATGTCTGCTATCACAACTTATCGATGGAGTTTGTTCTGTGGTTAAATGTGCGATGCTTTCAGTTAACCCTAGGACTGCACACTGGAGTGAAAAATTAACCCAGTTCATTTTTACTTTCATATGCTGAAGGACAAAAATTTGGCGCCAAAACGAGCTCCATGTAAACATCACAGTGGCTCTATTCAGTTTGCTGGGGCCTCTAGAATAAATTTAATACGAAACACAAGCAAACAAAGAAATGACTGCAATTTGTTAACCAACACATATCAGACCCCACTTCGAGCAATCTTCCCATCATAGACCCCCCCCCCCCCTTCACAGTTCCACATTTCTCCTCCATCTCTCAGCAGCATCTGGGTGACGTTTCTCTCTTCAAGAGTGATATTGTTGTCACATCACTATGATACACAGATAAAAGATAATATTATGGAGATAAATGCGGAGATTATTGATGGAACTAGATCCATGAGGTGTTTATGTGGGAGCATTCAAGTGGTGGAGTTGAGCTTAAGCGTTCCACTGGAATTGGATCAGAGATGTAACCAATCTTGGAATGAAATCCTTAGATTACATTCCACGACATTTTGTTCGGAGAAGCAGTCCCGAACCAGATCAGAACCAACCCAGAACTGAAAAGGGGAGGGGATAGAGGCGTCAGGACTCCTCCGGGCAGGCAAAGATGGGCGTGTCCAGTTCCAAACCCTTCAGGACTGCTTCTCCAAACAAACCTTAACAGACATTCAACTAACACCTGTTGGAACCATAACTCAACTTCAATTATGAAGTAAATATCAGCATAGATCAGTAGTTTACATAACTGTAAAAAAGTAAAGTAAACAACCATTTCAGGTTGGATTTTCGTCCAACTGCCATTTCTGGCATCATCAGCTGTCTTCCTAAGGGAAGATCAGAATTTGTTCTGATGATTTTGCTCATTGCTTCTCATTGGCCTCACCGCCCTGGGTTGGGACGAGGGGGAACTGCGACCGACTTGCCCGAAAATATGCCACAGAGGCGGGCCTCGAACTTACGGCCCCTGCAACCGGTCCGAGTCCTGTCTCCAGAGAGACACGCCGTAGCTCGCTCGGTCACAGCTGACCCCCTACATAACTGTGTGTTTTTTTTTTGTATCTTTTTATCGACAAGGTTTCTTTTTTTAATCGAAGATGCCATCTACATATATAACTGTATGTAAGTGGCATCTTCGATTAAAAAAGAAGCCTTGTCGATGAAAAGATACAAAAATTAGCCAGTAAGAGATCAGTACACAGAGTGAAAATGAGGCTAGGAAGTAAATAAGTCGTCTGCATAGTAGGTAGCTGTACACTACTCGACCTGCTAACATGGAGTAAGCTCAAGATGAGCAAGAACGGATTGCAATGTATTCATACTTGCCTAATAGATACTTACATCACCTTTCAACTTCTTCACAGAGTTTTCAGCTTCTTCCAATTTCCGTTTCAATCTCATCTGTTCTCTTTCTGATATCTGAATTCTATTCTCCAACGTGGAAACCTGCACATACATACATCGAACATGTAGAAGCAACACAAACCACCGCAATCGGAGGGAAAAGATTGCTCTAGACAAGGATAGTTGTCAACAATGAGGCGAGGACTTGGTAAGACAATTCAACAGTACAATAAAAACTTAATACAGAACATAAATACCCGGTCTCTTTCAATTTGGCATTGCTGCTCCAAGGTTTTCGATTGGTTCACAGCTACGTAAGTGTCTCTTTCAAACTTGACAATTTTCTGCCGAAGCGATGTAACTGTAAAACGACACGGCATATTGCAACTTAATTAATACTTACATGATGATTGAAAGGTTTTTTCAGAGATGTTCTGATTGAAGAGATTTCAACCAAAACTAATTGACGCTACTCCTACTCTAGAATGCTCTGAGTTATGACATAAACTTGGTTACGTCATTTATCTCCTCAATTTAGTAGAGACTGTCAAGTGGCGTCTCCTGTCTGCTGTCGAGCGGAGCAGACTACCATCAGAGGTTGATGAGGACAGACACTAAATGGCGTTCTATTTCAGCCTAAGGGGCAGTTTTAAGCCCCATACACTATACGATTTGTCTGCAAACCGTCGCCTCAACAGGCAAACGTCTGGCCAAAATCGCAGAGCAACATACACTATCAGTCAACCGCCTGCAGGAGGACGTACGATGAAGTCCTTGCTTGCACACACACTATACGTCCAGGGTCTGCAAGCAGACTGCTGGCCGTGAGTAGTGGACTGCAGGGGGCCCAAGGACAATAGTAGCGGTTGGACAGCAGGCCAACAACTGATAATGTGTGGCGGGGGGCTCTTGAGATCGTGAACTGACAGTTCCATGCCTGTCGCCGATCTCACGTCCGATCCTCGCCTGCCCTGCAGCCACACACCTTCAGTTTTCACTGACTGCAGTCCATGGCCCTCAGATTCAACTAATAATGTGTGGCGGGGGTCTCTTGAGATCGTGAACTGACAGGCCTGTCACTGATCTCACGTCCAATCCTCGCCTGCCCTGCAGCCACACAACTTCAGTTTTCACTGACTACAGTCCATCGCCCTCAGATTCAACTAATAATGTGTGGCGGGGGTCTCTTGAGATCGTGTACCGACAGTCCCATGCCTGTCGCTGATCCGTCCAATCCTCGCCTGCCCTGCAGCCACACATTCAGTTTTCACTGACTGCAGTCCATGGCCTTCAGATTCAACTAATAATGTGTGGCAGGGGTCTCTTGAGTTCGTGGACTGACAGTCCCATGCCTGTCGCCGATCTCACGTCCGATCCTCGCCTGCCCTGCAGCCACACACCTTCAGTTTTCACTGACTGCAGTCCATGGCCTTCAGATTTAACTGATAATGTGTGGCAGGGGTCTCTTGAGTTCGTGGACTGACAGTCCCATGCCTGTCGCCGATCTCACGTCCGATCCTCGCCTGCCCTGCAGCCACACACCTTAAGTTTTCACTGACTGCAGTCCATGGCCTTCAGATTTAACTGATAATGTGTGGCAGGGGTCTCTTGAGTTCGTGGACTGACAGTCCCATGCCTGTCGCCGATCTCACGTCCGATCCTCGCCTGCCCTGCAGCCACACACCTTCAGTTTTCACTGACTGCAGTCTATGGCCTTCAGATTTAACTGATAATGTGTGGCGGGGGTCTCTTGAGTTCGTGGACTGACAGTCCCATGCCAGTCCCCGATCTCACGTCCGATCCTCGCCTGCCCTGCAGCCACACACCTTCAGTTTTCACTGACTGCAGTCCATGGCCTTCAGATTTAACTGATAATGTGTGGCAGGGGTCTCTTGAGTTCGTGGACTGACAGTCCCATGCCTGTCACCGATCTCACGTCCGATCCTTGCCTGCCCTGCAGCCACACACCTTCAGTTTTCACTGACTGCAGTCCATGGCCTTCAGATTCAACTGATAATGTGTGGCGGGGGTCTCTTGAGTTCTTGGACTGACAGTCCCATGCCTGTCGCCGATCTCACGTCCGATCCTCGCCTGCCCTGCAGCCACACACCTTCAGTTTTCACTGACTGCAGTCCATGGCCTTCAGATTCAACTGATAATGTGTGGCGGGGGTCTCTTGAGTTCGTGGACTGACAGTCCCATGCCTGTCGCCGATCTCCCGTCCGATCCTTGCCTGCCCTGCAGCCACACACCTTCAGTTTTCACTGACTGCAGTCCATGGCCTTCAGATTTAACTGATAATGTGTGGCGGGGGTCTCTTGAGTTTGTGGACTGACAGTCCCATGCCTGTCGCCGATCTCACGTCCGATCCTCGCCTGCCCTGCAGCCACACACCTTCAGTTTTCACTGCCTGCAGTCCATGGCCTTCAGATTTAACTGATAATGTGTGGCGGGGGTCTCTTGAGTTCGTGGACTGACAGTCCCATGCCTGTTGCCGAACTCACGTCCGATCCTCGCCTGCCCTGCAGCCACACACCTTCAGTTTTCACTGACCGCAGTCCATGGCCTTCAGATTTAACTGATAATGTGCAGGTAACCACGATCTAGGCCCCAGACCAGCCTGCAGACAAATCGTATAGTGTATGGGCGCCTTTAGCAAATTCCCAATTTGATTGAGTCAGACTCTTACTGGCATCTTCCTTCATTGCTTATAACTTGGGAATATACGAATTTGAATTTTACTAAAAATTTTCCAAAGAAAAAGTAGGAATGACTTTGAGGGAGAAATATAGAGAACTCAGTTTTGTGAGTACCAAGTGGAGAGAGAAATTTCTACTTGTAGTCGATAAACCAGAATGCTGAAATTGGGCCTGTTTTTGAGTTTTTATAAGGCGAGCCAGGAAAGGATGCCTGTTCCCACTGTGGTTAGGGTCTCTGGTTAGCTTTTTTATTCATAATAAATACTTGAATTACTTACAATGATATGGTAGGCCATAAGTGAGTTATAAATAAATGTAGAATTTGGATTATTGACGAATACTTACAATCCCAGTTTCTAGCCGATTCCATTCGCGACTTCAAACTTTCCAGGTTACGTTTGAATTCAGCCGTGTTTTCTTCGTTAGTGAAGTCAACTATTCGTATATCTGGTATAGTCTCTAACCTGAATAACAAATTTAAAGATTATTTAAGATTGTTTACCTTGTTTGTACCTTATTGTAAAATGTCTCAGAACTAGTAAGTCGAGTGCTTTCGTTGTAAACACATCATCAGGCCGTCGAGAGAATATTCAATAATTTAAGCTTTGCTTTTTTCTACCTTTATAGTAGATTAGTAGGATGTCAAGCATTGTTCCTATGATTTATCCGGGGAGTTTTTTGAGTGTCAAGGAAAGAGAGCACCTCTCTGTCCATACTGAACCAAATGTGCTCACGCATTTCCCCCACCAAGCTCAATGTAGGACCCAGCGAACCTTGGACATAGACGGGGGAGAGGCTTTCCCTATTGCTACTGGAAACACACCAACAGCACCTTTGTGTGGCTCCATCGCCAGCAGCGCTTTTCAGGATGATGTCGAGGAACGTGGCTCTGAACTTGACTTTGGAGGGTTAATAATGACAAGAGAGGGAGGATTGTGCTCTCACGTATCAAATGAGACAGAAGGGAAGGTTTTACAAGGAGTTTGTGAGATGGACTCGATTCTGGCAAATGAGTCAGTAAGAGACATGATAATAAATGGCATGAATTACGGTTACAATTCTTATAATTGTAATGTGTCCACCACATTTCCACAAAGACAATAATTTCCATGAATTTTTTTAGATAATCTCGAGAGGTTATCAACAATTTTTATATATGTATTATATATGTTTATTTATGTATATATATGTATTATATATCTAGGAGTCATGTTGGACACAAAAATCACTTTTGGTGAGCATTTAAAAAGGACTGCAGACAGGGCTGCACAAAAATCGGCAGCTCTTTGTCACCTTATGAGAAACATAAATGGCCCTAGACCATGCAAGAGACGCTTGATGATGACAGTGGTGGAGTCAATTCTCTTGTATGGAGCGGAGGTGTGGGCGGATGCACTGAGCGTGGCGTATCTCCGACAGAGACTGATAGCTGTGCAGCGAAGAGGAGCTCTACGAATCGCCTGTGCTTACCGAACAGTGTCAGAACCCGCTATCTTTGTGCTTACCAGTGTCATACCCATTCAGCTGATGGCTTCAGAGAGAAAAAGAATTTTCGACAGAAGGGATGAAGGAGACAGGTCCCGCATAGCCAAGGAAGAAAGAGATTGCACGATGGTAAGCTGGCAAGAGATATGGGCAAGAGAATATAGAGGACGGTGGACCGCACGGCTAGCGCCAAACATCCAGATATGGACGGACAGGAAGCATGGAGAATTAAACTTTTTCCTCACACAATTCTTCACAGGACATGGACTGTTTTATGCCTATCTACATAAAATGGGAAAGGTAACTGTCCCAACATGTCCGCACTGCCAGAAGAGAGAAGATGATGATGCGCTACACACCTTTTTCAAATGCACCAAATGGGCGGCTGAAAGAAGCCAGCTGCTGTCAGAGCTGGGATTAACTCCCCAAATTTCAACACCAGAAGCTGTCGTCAGCAAGATGCTGGAAGGTGAGAGGAGCTGGAGTCTTGTGGCAGCGTACGTAGAGTATCCTGACAATGAAGACATTGTTAGAACGAGAGAGACAGAGAAGGGAACACCTGGTCCGACCCGCCATCCAGAACTAATGAAGTGTCCCAGGACTCAGCCTGAAGTAATGTGTTAAACAGTTCCAGGCTGAGCATCCAACGTGGGAGAAAAGGAGGTGTTTTTTAGTGGGTTTGAATCCCACATAACCTTGAAGTCGCGGATCCTTCAAGGTATCTTACGAGATCCAACTCCACCTGTGGATCTTAAAGATTTTCTCACCTGCCTGCCGAAAAAAAAAAATCAACAATGTTTGACCTTCAGAACTCAACCCCTTAGCATTATGGCTGACTTCCAAAAGTCGAAATACCATCAGGCTAATGTTGGCATTCTAACGAGGCATTTCGACTTTCATAGAATGCTGAACATCATGGATAATCGAATTTCACCGATGTGCCCATGAGAACAGGAAGAGGACTCCGCTGAACACTTCCTATGCAGATGCGACCAGTTCTGGAGACCCAGAATGGAAGCATTTGGTCACCACATTGTGGAACGCGCATCTCTACGCGAAATTTCCTGGAAAAGGATTAAAAAAATACGCAGATCAAAGCGGAATATTTACTGACTTCAACATGGGGTAGCCGGCGGAATCCTCTTTTGAAATAAAGAGGCCTCGAAAGAGGGAGAGTATAAGCCATCTGTGCCTGAAACTTTTTTCCAATGGCAACCCCAGGCAGTGAGTGACCCCTTAGCATACAACATTTTTGGCCACTGTCCACGCAATTTTTATTCATTTGATACTTAGAACGTCTCTGTTAACTAAATAAAAATTAAAGCTTGTCTGTATGCCTGTTGCGATGTAACTTGGGAGAATGGATGGACACATATCAGCGAAGGTTTCTGAGTAAACTATTATTCCGATAGATGGCACACGCGTGCGGCAGCAAGCATTTGAAATACAGTAAAAGCAAACCACGGGTAATCGGTTAGTTAATAGAGAGTTTTTGGTGCCAAAATCTGACAGGCCCATTAGGAGGAGAATAGCGCGTGCAACAGAGGATGCTACCCAGTTGAAGGAGGAAGCCCGTTAATTACAGACAGGGGGAGAAGGGAGGCGCTCGTGACGGTGGGCCTCTTGGAACGAGTGACTGTCAGGGCGAACCCTTTCATTGTCTCCTGCTGTTGTCGGGAGGCAAATTCATCGTCACCCACAAACTCCGTGCTTTGTGAAGAGGTTCCACGGGCCCGTTAGTGGTTGCCAAAAACTCTCTATTATTACAACTTAAGGTGGGTTCACAAGCATCCTACTCTGCGACTCTTTCCAAGATTCCGGTAGGGTGTTCACAGGCGTCCAGTTTCCAACAGGACCCTATGGCAGGAAAACCGGCCCCCACCACCCGCCACCCACCACGCACTTTTACCAACCTCTCACCGACTCTTTCCGACCAAATATCTAATTATTCGAGTTTGGACATTCCCTCCCAAAAGTGCCTCTCCGACAAGATTACCCCCCTCTTTCTGGCCAATCAGCTGGCAGGAAAATGAGCCGGATGCTTGTGAACCCACATTTAAGGGTTTCATTCAGGATTCCTGTAGAAACTTATCAAATCCTATCGTGACAATAATTTTTAACAGTGGTAGAGCAGAAGCACGTACAACGAAATTATGTCAGAGCTGAACTATCTCCATCTCTGTGGGAGTGAGATGCAATTTATTCAGCTCAGACGTAATTTATAACCCATCATATTGCACTTTTTGGAAAGTTCTCCATTTGAACTATCTTTTGGAGAAATATAAAAAGGCACGAAACTTCTCCGTTTTAAATTTCAGAAAGTTAGGAACAACTTACAAATCTGGAAGGGATTGTGTTCTGAAGTCACCTCTTGCTCTCTTGTCGTCTTGGAACTCTCTAACCGCGAGATCATAACCCTAGATAAACAAAAATTAATCAGTGAACAAGATCAAACAATGTGTAATAGTTCAACTCTACAGTTAATAATGGATAACTAAGAATGTACCAGTGAGATCATACTGGTAGAATGCACGAGATTATACTGGTAGTTTTTAATTTTGGCGAGCAATCGCCATCTTGGGGTCTTTGAAATCCACCAGCATCACTTTTACATTGGCTGGACTTCTCTCTTTACTCCCTTTCTAGAAAAGTGAGTGGCATAACTTTCCTGGATACTACGGTATGATATAATATTCACAAGCTCTCGATTTTACATAGGCTGGACCAGGCGAGGCCCAAGAGACACCTTGGATGATGAAGTTCAATTTTGCGGTGAATGAGTGACACCAAAAGTACAGAGAGAGGAGGACATGTGACACTTCAAAGAGGAGACAACTGACACTTTATAAACATGACCGCTGTGCCTTGGCCTCTCAATTGGCGGAGGAGCCAATAACACCCAGAACTGCTCTGATGATGTCTGATACCTAAACTGTTCTTGTACAGAGAGGTAGTAAATGAGACCAGGCGGTTATGTAAAGGGTGTATAGCAGGAGTAAGTAGATTAATATGAATGATATACCCATGCTTTGACCCATGTTTTGGGTGTCAGTCGATCTAGTATACAGGGTGTAACACGTATGTTCCTGTCAAAGCCCAGGGATTGATTCTAAAGGTAATGACTTTTTTTGTCTCTTGACTTTTTTAAACCCCCTTAAAATCCGACTTTTTTCACTTTCAAGATTTTTTTCGTACTTTCGACCTTGTATCATTAAAATGTTAATAACTCCTTTAACTTACTAGATATACTCGAATTTGACGATACCATTGAAAAGAGCATTAAATTTCCTATCATCATTATGGAGAACCAATGATTTTTAAATAGGCGAAACCGGTGAAAAACGAACTTGAAGAGGAAAAATTGTCAAATCTTGAAAATCTCCTCTTTTTCAACCGCTCATAAGTCCCTGCTTTCCAGCGTGTAAATGCTTGCCTGTAAGCCTGAAAGTTGCACCAAAAGCTCACCTTTCCAACGGTTTAGTCATTTTCATTTTTAAAGAAGGATTTCTTACAAAAATTCGCATTTGAAAGCGGAAAAACGTCAATTTTTTCTACAGAATCGATGCTCCGGCTAAGGCGATTTGAGGGGTTCGCCGATGGGAGGGCGAGGCCTCCCGAAACTCTCAGATCGTCCAAGCCGGAGCGTCGATTCCGTTGAAAAAATTCACATTTTTCCTGTAAGAAATTTTTGTAAGAAAACCTACTTTAAAAATGATAATGACTAAACCGTTGGAATGGTGAGCTTTTTGGTGCAACTTTCAGGCTTACAGGCAAGCATTTACACGCTGGAAAGCAGGGACTTATGAGTGGGTGAAAAAAGTGGAGATTTTCAAGGTTTGACAATTTTGTCCTCTTCAAGTTCATTTCTCACCCATTTCGCCTATTTAAAAAACTTTGGTTTTCCATCAGGAAGATAGGAAATTTAACGCTCTTTCCAATGGTATCGTCAAATTTGAGTATATCTAGTAAATTAAAGGAGTTATTGACATGATACAGTTATTGAATGATACAAGGTCGAAAACACGAAAAAATCTTAAAAGTGAAAAAAGTCAAATTTAAAGGAGTAAAAAAGTCACAAATTGCTTGTAGAATCAATCCCTAGGCTTTGGCAGGAACATACGTGTTACACCCTGTAGATTCCAGGAGTCACTTGGGCAGAAAGCCACGAGCCTGGTGTCAGTCAGAAACTGCCAGGCTGGATTCTTCCTCACTCTTCTCTCTTTACTTCCTTTTAAGAAAAGTGGCAACTCTAACTTTCCTTGACACTATGATTTGGTATGGTTTCCACAAGACCACAATTTATTTATTTTTTTTAAATCAACTCCCCTCATAGACAAAATGTCTTTTGTGACGGAGGGGGCACGCCATAAATAAAAATAAATAAATAAATCAAATATAATAGGGAGGATGCCCAGGATTCACCCGATTCTGGCCCTAGGGGTGAGGGAAGATGAGGAAGTGGGGGTGGGAGAGAGGGATGAAGGGAAGTGCCTCTATAAATCGACCACCAGTACAAATATGAGCCGAGCAGGACACGGGTGGTGATACCAAGGAGTACACCTACTGAGATGCCCAACTCGCACAACTCCGTGGCACTTTTCCCGCACCGCACTCCGCGCCATGACAAGGTTGCAGCCATCACCCTGATGTTGTTGGGTGCCACTCCTTTTAGCTCTGACACCGCTTGCCGTAAATCATTTGTGTCATACTTCCTTATCTTGGCCCGCCAAGTCTGCTCCATGTCCAAGCTGCCATTGACAACTTGGACATCCAGAAGAATGGTCGGGCTTGACAGCAACGATGTCGGGCTTCTTACCCTGGTCACTCGGCATGTGATACAATCTCTCTCTCTCAACATCCCAGCCGCTAGATGACAAAGCACCTGCTATCTGCTTGGCGACCGCATCATGACGTAGAATGTGGCCCCCGTGAGTCCGAGGCCACTGCTGCACTACATGATACAGGTGTTCATTTCTACTCCGACAGGCACAGCAAAGGGGCAGGGTTGTCCCATGACTACCTCTCAAACACCTGGCTGGACCTCCCTTTAACTTCATTTCTAGCAAAAGGGGCTACCCTAACGTTTAGTGACTTCTAAAATCTTCTTGAAGGAAGTTACAAACGATTTAACGCTAAATTCGTCTAGGCAAAAAAGTGAGGCTCTGTGTATGAGGCTTGAGGTATTCTTCTGCCCAGGCACTGAACAACAGCTGGGTAGTCCAGTGAAGAGGGCATAGTGGACCCAGAGGGCTCTTGCATGACAGGCTGTTGACACTAAACATACCTCGTGAGTCCTTTTACGGCCCGAAGAAGTGAAATTCGCTGGCCTCAGAGGTGTTTGCACGGTGGTCACTATTTCCTGGGATGATTCTGCAAACTTCAAGACTTGCTGAAAATTGAAGAAAAAAAGTCGACGTTAACCTGTTTCGTTGTTTAAAATTCGCGAAGAAGAATATAAACGTATTAGTGGGCAACGCACCATAGTCTCCTCACATTCTTCGACTAAAGGGCTGACGCATATTACCATGGAGACCTGACCGTCCCCATCGAAGAAGTTCCTGAACAGGTGGGTGAGACGGGAATCTCTATAAGGAATCATTTTGTTACCTCCGTTTTGATTTTCTCTCAACAACTCAAAACACAGCCTCAACGTCAGTAGGGAGTTGTTAATATTGCCTGAAAAGGAAATTACACAAATAATTAGCATTATTTAAAAAATCATTAATTTTGAAATAATGTGAAATGAAATCGCAATGTAATGGGAATGCAAAACAAATTGTTGAACTCACCAGCTTCCTTCAGTCTTAATCCCGTATTTTTGGTCCTGTTTGTACGTTCACTGCCAGCCAAATCTACTAGAGAAAGCTGACTTACAATAATATTTTTCTTGAGTGGATCAACACCATTGCCTTGTTCGTTAGCAGGAGCCTGAGAACCCATAAAAATAGAGAAGAATGCTTGTTACGAGAAATATAATTCGTCCCTATACCTGGAAAACCATGTAAGTCGAGTTTATCAAATTTTACAGGGGACACTAAAAACTGAATCATTAAGTTTTCATTCCATATACAATACAAAGTTTTTTCGTTCCATTCCATAAAATTGGTGGTAACAGTAGTATTTCAAAGGGCCTGAGACTAATTTCGTCAAAATTTTCTTCAGCGAACGAAAAAATGGACTTGCTTTTACCCAGCCTTTGACACCCGACTTACACGGTTTACCAGGTATAGGGACGAATACAAACTTTTCTCCATCTTCCATTCGTGGAATAAGTAGAGGAAGAAACGGGAATTTGCCTCAATTTTAGATTCTGGAATTTGAAGTCAAATTCTGTAATAGGGCCCTAGAATAATGTTTAACACCAGGAGTACCCAAGGGGAAAAAATTACCACAGAAGAAAAAAATGCCTAACAAGCGAAGCCTCTGTCAAAAAACACCGCAAAAATCGAGGAGTATCGTTCACGTCACACGAAACAAAACGACCCAAAAAGTGACCGGATTCACATGCTGAGCGCTCTGGCGTAGAACTCCAGATAGTACTGCAGAACGACAACAGGTAGAGTTCTAAACGCCCTTCTAAGTTCTAAGCGCAAACACACGAAACGATCCAGTCAAATGACCACTCAAATAATGTGATTCAAATAACGAAACTAACTTAATATAGAAACAAAATAAGAGAGGATGAAGACTAATAATGCTTGAAAAACTAATAAGTAGAATCGGATTGTAAAAAGAGTGAGTAAAATTGCTTCTTTTGGTCACATGCACGTCTGGGTTTTTTCTCTTCCCCCAGTCGCGCGCATCCGTGTTCGATCACGTAAGCTACAGTTTCATTTGCATTTACAGAGGTAGCGCTACCTCAGAAGGGCACAGCTTCTTCTATGAAGTCAGATTGGTCAGAAAATCCCTTACATTGCAACCCCATGTTCCCAGAACAGATTGCCGCTTCTTTTAAAATTTCCATCTTCCTTAAATAGGGTAGTTGCATGGGTCGGAATTTCGTGTTTTTGACTTCAGATTCGAATTTAGCGCACTTAAAAACGTATATGGACCAGTTTTCAGTTCGAAATTCCATTTAGTTTAGCCGTATTTCAATAAAGAAGTACCATCCTTTTTAGTGTTGGCGGGCCACTCCTCTTACGTCATCCCTAAACGAGAATCTCACGATAGAGTGCGTTGAGATCATTGCAATCGAGGACAATTCGAGTCAGAAACATTGAGATATACTTGCAAAATGATGGTTATGATTAAAAAAACTTTGAAATATATTTTTCAGGTTTTTTATGTTTGAATTAATCGTTTAAAAATTAATAATATAATAATTTTAATTTTGAAGCATAATTTTGGCTGTTTTGCCGATGCCCGGGGGTACATCGGCGCGGGGTACTTCGATAGCAACCCCGTTATCACGTTATCAGTTTTTCAGGTGGCCCTTTCTCGTAGTGCGGTCCGAGTTGTTACAGTTGTTAGTTGTTATAGTTTACACCAGTATTTACCATAATTTATTAGTTGATTGGTTTGGAAAAGATAATGTTCACTGTAAAGTTTCAAGAAGCTTTTAATAAACGCTTGCATACGAGTCTGCAACACATGTCTTCACTTTTTCCCGCTACCTACCCAATCTGCTTTCGAATGTTGTTGATAGTTCTTTTAACTCAAGGGTATATTTCATTTTCTTCCGTAAGTACAGAGGTTTTGGCAGTATATCATTTATGCGTAAATGTAGGGCTTTCCAACGAATGGTGAACGATTTTTCTACGAACGCGAATGACAAAGATAAAGTTCGATAGGAACAACTTGGCTGTAAGTAGAAATCATCAGAAAAACAACCGTAACATTTTTTTCGTTTATGTGCCAAAGTATTGACATAAAATGTCAATATGCCAAAAAGGAGAGCCATCGACTAGTTTCGAGGTAGCTTCCCTGGAAAATATTCCATACATAAATATTGGCATGTTGTACGATTTTTACGTCAATAACAACAAGTTCGTCAGTGCCGAAATAAAAGGAGCCAATAATGTGAGGTAAGTTGACACTTTTATAGTAAAAGGTCAGTTGTAACTGTGATTTCTTGTGTGTAGTACTTCTTCATCCAAATGGTTGCTCATTTATTGGAAGTTTCATCGTAGTGTCATTATCCTGTACAACGTAGTACCAATGAGTGTTTGTAAATTGTTAAATAAAAGGATGTTGGTTATGTCCAACTTAGAAGAATCTAGCAAATATGCGAGGTTGTGGCTCGAGTAACACCAGAACCCCGCATTTCTTCACAACCATATGAGGTTTTAGTTACAGTGGAGGGAATGCCAGTAGGAAACAAAATCTTTGATGCAACATGTTTCGATTGCCCAGCTAGCAAAATTCAGTATGAAAGCACCACAAAGTGTGAGTGATTCTCCAATTTTATTGCCCTTATTGGTTGCTATCAAAGGACCCCCCGGCACAGTACCCCTAACCTTGCGTCAGGGTAACAGTGGTGTAGGGGTCTCTTGGCCCCCTTCACACCCGTGACGTAGCCACCACCCCGCAGCGTCCAAGCCGTGTGTAGGTTTTCCCGCCTGAATCCGAAATCCCGTTTTTCGAAAAAATCTCTAAATTTTTAGGAAGTGTTTCCGGGAGTTTTATTTGCAGATACGTACTTCAATAGAGATTCTCTACACAGAAAAAATACAAAAAAATATCATGCAACTACCCCATTCTCTAAATTTTTGGATGCTTTTTCGAGCAGCACACAATGGTTTTCTTCCACATCAGTGAACCCTCTTTCGAAAAAAAAAATTAAAAAAAATTTGAGGCGAATTCCCCATTACTTCAAATGAAATGTTATATTTTGATAACATAAGCGGATCTGTGTGGACTTTGGCGGTGCTGCTATCTCTGAAAGCGTTAAGGAACTAATAGCCCACAAGTGGAGCTGCTGGAGTGCATGAATGGTGGTGGATGGTGAATAGTGGAGTGCGAGAATTCAATAATGACAAGGCGTTTCCTGAGTGTAGTAACAGCCTACCTTCCTCTCCCAATTTCTTAAAAAGAGAGATAGCAAAATGCAGCCACCCGCACCATCCACGAACTCGCTAAATGGAAAAGCAACTTAAACAAAAAGCGACTATACTTAAATCCATGAAACTATGTATTTGTCCCCCCCAGGAAAATAACAATACATTTTCCTCATTCTGTCACTGATCAAAAAGACTTACGATTGATTGAATTACTTAATTGATTCATACGTTAGGAACGTGTATACTGGTAAGAGATGTTGTCCTTGGGTTCCTCGCAATTTGTAATGAAAAAGTGCTGCAAACTATTACTCAATGGTTAATAATTTTACTGGATAGACCACCTGTCTGCATAGAACTCAGCTTATTCCTCATACTAATGGATGACCCCTTCTACAGTGCTGGGGAGGATGGATGACCCCGACCTAACAGGAAAAAGTATCCCAGCAGCTAAAACTGACTCATTATACTCTGTCAGAAGGAAAACATCCAAACAAGTCCTCACGGGGAGCAAACAGTTTGTTCTGGAAGTTGCTCCACCTTAAGGCTCGATTACACAGGGCTAGTTTACTGGCCCACAATCTCACTAGCTAGCGAGTAGCTTGTAAAGTAGCCGGGTCGTCAACTTTTCCAGCAGCTCGCCAGCTAGTCTGCTAGTCAGCTAGTGAGCCGATGACACAGGGAGAGTTCACTAGCGGCTAGTGAATTCGCTGGCTAGTAGCTAGTAAACTCGCCCTGTGTAATCGAGCCTTAAAGGCTTAGTACATTTCCCCTCTTACCGCCTGCCAATTGTATTTACCTATGTCTTAACGGATTCCAATCGAAGTCGGTTCACCATGGTGAAGATGTGACGCCAGTGCAGAACTCATGTAACATAATCAGTGACGATAGTGATAGTTACCCTCCCATCACTAACTCTCCTTCATCAGGTACACTCAATACCTCGAAGCCATACCACTAACATTGCTTCCATTAACTCTAATTGCATTACCACTTCTGCATCCAGTAAGGGTAGTGTAACTCCAGTCTGAGTACCTTGTTCTAAGGAATAGTAACTCACCTAGTAACTAGTAGTAACTAACCTTATTGAATCAAGAACTCCATTGAGCTTGTTAATTTGCTGGATCCATCAGCAAGTAGGACTACTAACAGAAGGTAACTATCACCTAGACGTAACTTAACTCACTCTCAACTCTTTACCTTGATCAACATTCAACGCTCAACAATCCTACTACGTCAGGGACGTACAGTTTTGAGAAACCCAATTTGCCACTTCCTTAACCTACGACAAATCTGGTAAAGCATTGAGCCAGACAATTTTACTTCTAAATTATTATTACATAAGCGAAAAAAGAATCACTAAAACGAAACTCAGACATTTGTGAAACTATTTGAAGATCATCAATTACGAGTAATTTTCTCATCAAACACATTTAAAACTCACTTGCACAAGTCGGATGTTGAACACTGAGTGGCTGCGGCTAGATTCAGCATTCAAAGCTGTTTGCGCAATTTTTCTTCTTTTCTGCCCGTAGAAATAGGCTTCAAATGCTTCGTCGGTTGATGTAACCTCTATTTCGTTAGCTCCGTGTACGAACATGTTGTGGTTGCTGTCTTCTCGCACTATTTTACTGTTGGGGGGCCTGTAGAGTAAAAATAATCCTTTGAATTTAGTAATGAATAATCCTATATTGGATGAGAATGCCTAAGTACTTACGAAAATTGTGGTACAAATGAATAAGCAATGCTCAATCTATACAGCAGCGAGGATTTACTATAATGGGGTGTGCGCATGGGTCGGAAAACTATATATTGTTATTTTTAATCTAAACTAGACCTCATTCTTAGAATTTTGACACCAACTGCGAACTTCTAGAAGACCTTTTTCTATTATGAGCATTCGAAACTTTGAACAATCATAGTGAGCTCCCGCTCACTGGTGGTCTCTTCCCAGTTACGAAGCTAAATTGATTTATCAATTTCCTTCCTGACCCGAAACTGGCATAGTCACCTGCGTTCCCCCTCGCTCCGCAAGACGCCGCCTCCACCTTGAGCGTCCCTTAGTCGGAGATGGCGAGCCACCTGCTTCCACCATCCTAGAGCCACCGCCCATCCTCCGACAGAGTGGAAGGGGAACACCTCCAGCAAAACCAATCTGCTGGACCCCCACTCTTCAGTCCCAGTTCAAAAACCCTCCAGTAAAGCCACCATGATCCCAGCAGCCCATGAGCCGAAACTGCCCCCTATTTTCCCAATCTTTGCCACGATTCGCCACGTCGTATGACCCTGCAACATCAACGTTGGACATCGCCACCACAACCGCCACCCACGACCATGGTTACCTTCCAGCCCTGAAGCGTGAGTGCACTAACAATAATACATACATTTTCCATTGGCCAATGAGATAGTGAACACAGTGTAGAAGTAGAGCGATTCATAGTTGAACACATTTGCCACGAAAGTTTTGTACAATATAGACATAAATTCGTAGACTCAAAGCCATTTATTGATATTTCGCCACAATCAGACATGGAACTTGAACTTTGCCTAACAACTAGATATTGGAATTGTATTGCCTAACATTGAGTAAATTGTGTAATTTCGCCATTCTGTGCCATAACTACTTTCTAGCCCTTCAGGTAGATCGCCACACTTTGTGGCGCTTTCTAGTCAATCTTAATTGAATAAAATGCATGCTAGTTGTAACCTTTATAGTTGTTCCTTCGGTCTCTACCTGGTTTCTGAGTATGTACTCGGAGTTGGTGTTTCAACACTCTCCGCCACAGGTTCAATCAGATTCCCTTCAGGAATAATCCTAGGCCCTTCCAGCTCAGACACACTATGTGATCCATCTTCTTTTCTTCAAAAAGCTTCCAATTTGCCGCTACAGAGCCACATCCAGGTAAATATGTAGGGTTTGTCAGATAAATGAAACAAGATATATTGGTTCGGAACGTAATAGCTTGTATTGAGGTGTACAAGGAACTGATCAGCCCGTCTCATGACTCCCAGTTTGAAAAATCAACCAGGTTTACCAACGCAGGTGTGTCGATTGTAGGGAAAAGGGGAATTGTCACCTTGTGACCGACCGTATAGGATCCTGCTCCCGACACGGCCAGACTGACAATTCACGGTCCCTTCGTGAATAGGAAAAATTGAAAAATTTGAATTTTAAATTCGGATGAAAATTTAAATTGATTACATGGTTGCCTAACAATGGCTAAACTAGTCCTACCTAAGGGAGTCATGAATAACTATAATGGTAGCCTGCTGGAGAGGAAACCTGATGCCCAATCTCATAAGCAATTGACAGAGATTTCGGCAAGAGGGAAAACCTCTCCCAAAAAGAGGAGTCTCCTGAAGGAAGATACCTCCCGGCTAGGACCTAGGACTGATTATTTTAATTTCATAGTTTAAAATATTTCATGGTATACTGTAAACATAAACATAGTAAACTGATTAATAATGGTATTTTAATAAGTAATAATAGGTACTTCATGAATAAAGGATTATAAGTAATAATAATAATCATGTCATGTCAGTGTTTCGTCATATTTATCTTTACAATAGAATCAATTAGGGCGATTCACGTTCGTCCGATTGCCTGTAGACATACAGAAAATATTAGTAAACATTGTAAAATGAATTCGTTGAGACCAGGTGTCTCACTACGCATTTTGCCTTAAAAGGGTAGTACGTATCGGAATGAATATACCGGTTTGATGGAAAGTTTTGTGCCACTCGGCTATTCTGACCACAAGTTTTCCGTTTGGGTTTTACTTCGGGTCAAGTCCTTTTGTTAAAAATCTCATTGCGACGAAATATTGTTCGAGGCATTGTCGGCTTCAAAGCTTTGGGGATTCCCGGACCAGTTGAGACAAGCTTCTGGAATTTTTTCCGAAGGGTTGTCTTTCGCTACCTGCCTATGGCGATTTGCAAGTTGTAGGGATCAGATTTTTCGTTTTCTCGAACGTGTTAGATTTGTAGAACGTGGTTGTCAGAACACGAGTTTCCTCTTTTTTTTAAAAAGTAATATCAAGTTTTGAAATTTATTTCAATTATTTATTTTGTTTAGACAGTAACTAGATCAAGTTGAATTTTTATGAATATGGATTGTATTTGTGCGCATACATTACTAGTCCTTGGGAAATCAGCTTGGTGTAATCCCAAGATAAATGTAAGCTTGGTGCATCCCAAGAAAAAAAAGAGAGCTTGGTGTAATCCCAAGATAAATGACAGGCTTCACAGAAAGACCATCAACGAAAAGTAGTATTTTCGAAGGTACAGTCTCCTGATGTTGCCACCGTCTGGAGAGAACCATAGTAAAATAAATAAAAAAATTAAATTGGTTCTTTCGGGAAACGGCCACTATAGGTACCATCCGTGTACTCTAGAAATACCAGATAAATACCAGGGAACGGCCATCAGCGCCAAGAATTTCCTGAACTTCGGCCGAAGTCACCAAAAGGGGGTATGTAGCTGCATACCCTCTTAAGAGCATGGATCCTAGGTTGCAGGAATTCGATGCGTTGAAGGGCCGGAGTGGTTGCTCTACCATCCGACCTTTGCCAAATTGGATTTCGTAAGTATGCGCAAAATTGAGTTAATGAGACTCAAGTTTGGAACCGATGGAACTCAGGGGCTGGCTTGGAATCATAACTTTGTATTGAGAAGATAAGTTATTGTAACTTAGTATCGAGTAAAGAACATTTGAATTTTAAACCAATGGTTTTGTACTTGAATTTGAAGTTAACAGGACTCAGGTGATCAGCTTGGAACCGTTTAGAACTCAGGGGCTGGCCTGGAACTGTAACTCTATGGTAAATTTTAAGTTTGAAAGGTCCATGACCTTTGGTTGATTGAATTTTAATAAGAGAAGGTTGAATTTGGTCACCCTTCAGTTTCTGATTCAGATTCAGCTAATAGCTGAGGTAATAGTTCGATATCTTGGGTTATTTTTCTAACCCTTTCATGTGAATATTTTAGTTGTCGTTTCGTGGTCAAATTTTCAAGTAAATATCGATCGTTGGGCAATAACTGAATTACTCGGTACATGCCCTTGTATTTCTCACTTGTTTTTGAGGATACTCTCGGTTCAACTTGACGTACGCAAAGATCGCCTTCTTTCAATGGTATTACAGGGGCTTTTGTTCTTGCAAAACGTTGAAGTTCGTAATCGGCTGCGCGATTTATATTGGCTTTAGCTTCAGCGCGTATTTCACTCAAATTCGATCGATGTGGAGGTGAAATTTGAGCATCAATAGTTATCATACCGGGAATGTACGGTCTTCTCCCCGTTAATAATTCTATTGGAGACATCGTGGTCGTCCTATTAGTTGTTGAATTTAAAATTAGTTGAATTTGGGGCAATAATTGTCTAACCGATTGTTTTTTGATACTTTGGGCTACAGTTATTAAATTTGTTATTGAGCTCATATAGCGTTCTACTTGTCCGTTTGCCCTACATGCTCCGGTAGCGATCGGATGGGTTTTTATATTGTTTTTATTACAATATTCTAAAAATATTCCAGCTGTAAAACTGGTTCCTTGGTCGTACACTAGACGGCCTGGTGCGCCAAATAATTGGATTAATTCGGATACAGCATTTATAGCAGCCTTTGCTGTAAGCGTTTTTGTATGGTGTAGCATCACGTATTTTGTGAAGCCACATATCTGAACTATGTAATATTCTGGAGGATTATTCGGTCCTGTTAAACGTCCTGATATATCGATATGTACCGTGTCAAATGATACATCATTTTTTGGTATTGGGTAAAATGCCATTTGTTGTTTACCAGACGGCCCCTTAGCTATTTTACAAGTTATACAATTTTCTATAAATCTTTTCACAAATTTGTTCATATTGGGAAACCGAAATTTTTCTAAAATTTTATCCATAGTTTTAGGCAAGCCTAAATGTAAAATAGATTCATGGACTGAATTAGTTATTACCCATCGGAAGGCACGAGGTATAATAGGCGCTGTGCAAGTTTTCTTTTTGTATTGAAATTTGCGAAATAAAATGCCTTCTTGAATTTTGTAAGTTTGGGCTAGATTTGGAGCAAGTCGGTTATTTTCTATCTGTTCTTTTATGAACTGAATTTCTGTGTCTTGGTTTTGTGATGCTATCAACCAATTTCCTGTTAATTCCACCAAATTTATTTCTTTATTAATTAATTTATTATGTTCGGCATCTGTTATTTTTGGAAGATTGGTTTTTATTAACTTATAGTCATTAGACATATGAGAAGGAGGATAATCGTTTACTGACGTTTCAAATACGTCCACTTCCGTTGGTGCATCTACTGGATATCTTGATAAGAAATCTACGGTTTGCATTTTGCTACCTGGTCTATATTGAATGGTAAAATCAAAAGATTGTAAGTAAGCCCACCATCTGTGAACTCTAGTAATTAAATGTTGCTTAACGTATGACGCCTGAAAAGACATGCAATCAGTTACAAGTACAAAATTATGATACATGAGGTAACATTCAAAATGCTTGAATGATTTCACAGCACTCAAAGTTTCGAGTTCATAGCTGTGATATTTCGATTCAGCAGGAGTTGTTCGTCTACTGAAATAAGCAACTACTTTATGTTGCCCATTGATTATATTAAATAAAATCGCACCATATCCTACGGTACTAGCATCTGTCCAAATTTCAATAGGATATTGAGGATCGAAAATTGTTAATACTGGTTCACTAGTTAATTTAGTTATTAAATTTTGCCTAATTTCTTCATGTAGAGGGGTCCAAATAAAAGGATTCTTGATGGAGGTTAGTTCATAAAGTGGAGCACATATTGTTGAAAAATTCCTTATGAAATTTCTAAAATATGAACACAATCCTAAAAATGATTTTAATGCAGTACGATCCTTTGGAGGTGGTAAACCTACCATGGCCTTTATTCTATCATTATCTGGACGTATCTCCCCGTCTTGTATCTTGTAACCTAAATAAGTAGTTGATCTCTTCAAAAAGCTACTCTTATCTGGATTGAGAGAAAATCCTGCTTTTGATAGTGTTTCTAGTACTATTTCTAATCGAGTAAATGCATCCTCCTTGTTTGTACTAATTAGTAATAAATCGTCCAAGTATACTAGACAAAAGGAATTGGAGATTTCCCCTAGTGCATCTACAATTGCTCTTTGGTAAAATAGTGGTGCATTCCTCACTCCAAAAGGCATACGTTTATACTGATAGTGGCCATCAGGTGTGGAAAATGCTAGAATTTCTCGGCTGTCCTCCCGAACTGGTATAGCATAAAAACCTGAAGCACAATCTAATGATGTGAAGTATAGCTGACCTGACAACCTTGAAATTTGATCTTGAATTAGAGGAATAGGGTACCTCAATGGGTAGGTACAAGAATTTAACTCTCGAAAATCTGTGCATAATCTTAGTTTACCATTTTTCTTAGGTACTAATAAAATAGGTGACGAATAAGCACTTTTTGATTCCTCTATGATACCTGCGTCCAACATTTCTTTGATATATTCGCGTACTAATTCTCTATCTCGTGGATGAAGTTTATAAGGACGCCTATAAATTATTTTATTCGGATCGAGTAATTTTATACTAAATTCTGCAGTAGTCACATGACGTCTAGGTAGGCCTCTAGTGAAATCATTAGAATATTTTCTTAAGATCGATCTAAGTCTATCTTGATCTTCAGAATTTTCTAGGTCAGTGTCCAAATTTTCAACGTCAGGATTAAAATGTTCCGAATTTGGATTACCAGTTAGTGATCCTTGTATAGAACGAGTAGAAACAGCTTCAATAGTTGAAATGGAATCGACTCTCAAATCTATCTCGGGAAATTTGCATGGAATCGGCCAGACTTCGTTTGTACCTTCTTCTGATTTACTTTCATTCGGATTGGTTTTCCTTTAATCTCCCGCATTTTCAAGGTCAGGGTCATTTTCGCGCGAGAATTTGCCGTTATTTTTACGTTTTGGATAATTTAGATTTTGGTCTTTATTTTTAATTTTATCATTTTCCAATTTTGTGAACTCGTATCTATCCTTCAAAATATTTACGCTGATACTGGCGTCTAAAATATCACGCCCGATTAAAATATCATATTTTATTACGTTTTCTGGTACAATAAAAAATGTTATAGGAATATCTATATTATTTATTGTTACATTGACCGATATTTGTTCGTCAATTAATATTTTATTTTCGCCAATTCCCGTTAAGTATGTAGGATTTTTATATTTTTGTCCGGAAAATTTTGATAATAGTTTTCGCGACAACAAGGAAGCTTCTGAGCCGGAATCAAAAATGAAGTGATACACATTACCTTGATGGGAAAGTTGACCTTGTGGGTTGGTGTGGCACATATTCACTCTTCTTTCTGGCTGTTCTGGTCTTGGTCTCGGTCCTGGGTTGATCCTGTTCGGGTTTTTGAAACATGTTTGCCAAGAATGATTGTTCATCCGGCAAGTTCGGCAGTACTTCAGTTCTGAGCGTTGTCCTTGTGAGTTACTGGGTGGTCTCGAAGTTCCAGGTTGAGCTTGTTCTCGTAGTTTCTGGTCCTGAGATAGAGTTGTCTTGAAGCGTTTATAGTCCCCTCTAAAAGGACCTGAATACGGCCTTTTGGCGCTAGCTGGAAGCGTATTTGATTGGGTTCCTCTCATATCGAATTTCGGTTGCTGTTGGTCAAACGTCATCCGATTGGTGAATGTTGACCTTGTCGCACGTGCCGCCTTCAATTCTCTCATCAACTCACCTTCGGATATGTTCTCCGTGGTATAAGCCCATTTTCTTGCGTCATTGTCATATTTGGCCGCGATGGCTGTGGCGAGGAGCAGACTACATTCATCGCCAGATTTGTCTTTGAATGCTCGCCGAATCTTGAGCATTTGTTCTGTGACTAATTTGGTGATGTTATTGTCTCGAGGCTGCGCATTAATAGCTTCAAATAATATTTGATGGCCGCCGGGGTGTCAATGTGACAGAATTTCGCGGAGAAAGCCGCCCGAAAGTTTTCCCAGGTGAGGTTTTCATCCAAATTATCCGCCAACCACTCCGCTGCGCTACCTTTAAAGGATTCAGTTAATGCCCGAGCTAATTGAGCTTTATTTGGTTTGGCGTCTTTGGCAATTAATTGAGCAGTTTTTATCCACGCTTTAGGATTGATCTTTGATACGTCAAATTCGGTGAATTTTACCTTGTTGGGCGTCTTGGAGGGTAGCTTATTGAGAAGGGCGTCAATCAAGCGTTGTGTTGGTTCATTTTCGGTGTTGGAGCTTGCTTCTTCCTCGTCGGGGACAACGTCCTCTATCTGCCACGAGCTTGATTGAGCCATCAGTCGCGAAGTTAATGAACCCGTTTTGAAAAATAGGTAAAACTTAACACAAACGAAAATTTGATAAATTATGTGAGCTAGGTAGTTCACTAATCACCACTTCTGATGTAGGGTTTGTCAGATAAATGAAACAAGATATATTGGTTCGGAACGTAATAGCTTGTATTGAGGTGTACAAGGAACTGATCAGCCCGTCTCATGACTCCCAGTTTGAAAAATCAACCAGGTTTACCAACGCAGGTGTGTCGATTGTAGGGAAAAGGGGAATTGTCACCTTGTGACCGACCGTATAGGATCCTGCTCCCGACAAATATATACACGCTACCCCTATTAACTTTAAATCTGTTTCAATATTTCCTTGTACAACCCCCCCCCCCCCCTGAGCTCACCACGTTTTACCTTTCTGTCCGTCGGACATCGGCACATCTCTGGGAGAGATTTTGTGTCTATTGCCACGAGGGACAGTTGTGTTGAATCAGTCGGAACTCACAAAACTGACGACCTCGGGATCGACTAATGAAGTCAAATCTACGGATCGATCACAAATTCGCCACCGAGTGATACCGACATCACGGTCAACACAAACTTAAAATAGAAAAAGATCTACTCATCCAAAAAGAGAACGGCTGGTGTCAAAATTCTCAGGATGAGGTCTACTTTCGATTATTATTATTTTTTTAATCAGGCGCACCCCCTATGACTTCACAGGCCACTGTGAAGGGATACTGTGATAATACCATTATAGAATTGGATTCAAGCTGCATGGAACAGGGGATTCGTCAACTTTAGTATCCATGACCATCAAGGATTGGATTGATGGGATTCAGCAACCATATTAGGTTTTAAGTTGGCATTGCTTGAGAAACTAGAAAGGCACTTGACCGACTACGAACACTATAGATCCCGATGTGTATTAAGTGTATCCTGCCTTTTATAGCAGCTCTACAATTCAGGAACTCTGATTGACTATCAAACAAATTATTATTCAGTGGCCAAACGCCTGGTTTTCTGAAGAGCCTGGCAGTTGTAACTTCAACCAAGTTCCTTCCAATTCTTATTGTTTTGAAAAATTGTTTCGATTTGTGACGATCCTACTTTTTTATAAGGGACAAACCGATTTGGTTTGTTCCCGATTTGTTGGAGCTACGCCTAGGGGGATATTTGATTCATAGAGATATGAATCAATATTCTCTTCAGGCCGGCTGATTAATCTAATCACTGGTTTGAAGGGGTAGGGTCGTCACACCCTCCTCTGTCTCATATAATATATGAGTTGCTCATATTATGAGCAATTAGGTGTATTTCTCATTTGTTGTACAGATGGAAATTCAACATATATTGTTACATGGTAGCAGAGCGTGGTTAGGTGGATATGCACTGAATTTACTTCATCATTTTCCCTCCACTTTTTTCTTGGGTATTAGAGAAGGAATTACTCAAAGAGATATTCAGAAGGAAGCTCTATATTAAATTCATTCCTTTCTTCCACTTCGCCAATCCGGCAATTAAATTCAGTCTCTTGTTAGGCTTTGCCAATCTGGCATTTTATTAATTTTAATTACGTTTTTCTTAAATATATAATCCTTTTCTGCATTTGCCTTTTCAATCATTTCACTTGAATGTTTCGTCATTCGTATTCTTTATTTAGTTTGCTTTCTCCTCAGTTCCATTGATTTATTCTTTTATGTATAAATGGCCCATTCATGGCATTCTTCTTCTTTTGCAATAGTACCATTACGATGGAGGGATCCCCTTGAAGCTTCCAGACGTCCTTTCCTGGGCTTCATACTATTTTTCAGTCCCTTTGACTTGTTTTCAAACATACTTCTGTTTGAAACCCAGAAGTATGTTTTAGGGAGAGGAGTGTGACGATCCTACTTTTTTATAAGGGACAAACCGATTTGGTTTGTTCCCGATTTGTTGGAGCTACGCCTAGGGGGATATTTGATTCATAGAGATATGAATCGATATTCTCTTCAGGCCATCTATTCTATTCAGGAGGAGGGTGTATTTCTCATTTGTTGTACAGATGGAAATTCAACCTATATTGTTACAGATTTTGAATGTGAAAGTGCCAGGACACGTGCCAAACTGATCAGGACTTCTTCTACTGGTGATATTCTTCGGAAGAACAGTTGCGGAGCTGAATGGGCAGAGAATGCAGGGGGTAGAGAGGAGCTAATGGTGCAGTACCTCAAACCACAAACTACTTGAAATACTGCAAGGCAGTGGAGAGTCCCGATATTATGTTGTGAGAGAAGGAGAAGATGGAGGCCTTTCAATGGTGAAAGGCCCTTCAGAGGTGAGTATACGGTAGAAAACAATGGGGTATTTCGGTCAATTTTTTTTTTTTTTTTTTTTCAAAAGAGTATGGCTCAGGAATAACGGTAATCGGGTCTGTTCGTCGAGAAAATGTTTTTAAAAAATCAGAGCAGCTAAGGAAAGTTGAAAATTTGAATGGTGTGACGTAGCTAGCCAACTGTCTTTGAAAAAGTATCTATGCACAGAAACCCCTCTTGGATACTACAAAATTCTACTCACACACGCGCGCGGGGCTGTCCGCGGCGTAGTCCTTGATTAGTGTGTGTGCATTTATAGCGGCCCGCCTTTTTCAAACGTGTGATCTCTTTAATTAATTTTTCTACCACATGTTATAGTATCATTGGGCTTAAAGTTGTAGTATATAGGTTTTCAAGGGTGCTGAATCCAAACTTGAGGTCAAAAACCTGAATTTCCGACCCACCGAAATACCCCATTCTAAAACATTGCACACACAACCCCAGGGACGAGAACCAGAGAAAGAAGAAAATGAAAGGGGCACTCAGATCATCAAATAGGAGGAAACCAGCTGATTCAGGATCCTTTCGAAGAAAAGAAAGGGCCAATAAAATTATATTTTCATGATTTATGTTCACCAACATATTCATCTTAAAATAAATCAAAGTTCTTATCATAAATAGGTTACCTTACCTTATTCTGGTGTTATTATCTTCAAAAATGTCTTCAAAGAGGTCGTACACAGAGTTATTGTAGATTTCAATGTACGTGATGAACACAGCATAACAGAAATCAGGATCTACGGGGAGGGCATACATCTCATCTTTGATCCTTTGAGCAAGGTCCGGGTCAGAATTTTTCTTTTCTCTGAAAAGTTCCAGGAGTCATATCATCAAATAGGCATTTCAGAGTCAAAACTTATCGCATTTAACCCTATATTGATATAATATGAAGTGTAATCACTCACTGGTGTATTCAGACCGTACAGGAGATGGTCTGTATGAAATCACTCCTCTTTCCTATTTATCACATCCTTTCATACTATTTTGTATGAAATAGGACGTGAGTCCGTTCAACGCACGGTTAACCGGGTAATTAACACATTAAATCCATTGTAAATTTGTTGGTTCGTTTTTCTGGACATCAAGGGGAAACAGCAGCACTGATTTCCGACGGGGAAGGAGCAAATTGATGTGCAAGTTCCAGAGTGGATCTCGAGAAACCACTTCCTTCATGAATGAGGCAATACTTTGCGACGTTGATAGTATTGGTAGTTTTCCAATGTCATTGATAGTCGGTATTACACATAGAAGTAATACCGACAAGCTAGCATCGGCCATTATTGAGTACCTACTCTCCTACCTAATGTCAAGGCCTACAGCCTAGAAACATTCATTTAGTTCTTGTTTAGATTCCTATCTACGTGAATATGGACTCCTAACATCTTCAAAGCATACCCGGTGCATATAGTATGTTGGTATGGTATACTGAAAATCGAAAAAAAACAACAATAGCCGTGTGGGTACTATATGAGTTTGTGGAGACGAGTAGAACATGAATATGGACTCCTAACATTTTCAAAGCATACCAGGTGCATACAGTATGTTGGTATGGTATACTGAAAATCGAAAAAAACAACAATAGCCGTGTGGGTACTCTATGAGTTTGTGGAGACGACTAGAACATGAATATGGACTCCTAACATTTTCAAAGCATACCAGGTGCATACAGTATGTTGGTATGGTATACTGAAAATCGAAAAAAAACAACAATAGCCGTGTGGGTACTTTATGAGTTTGTGGAGACGAGTAGAACATGAATATGGACTCCTAACATTTTCAAAGCATACCAGGTGCATACAGTATGTTGGTATGGTATACTGAAAATCGAAAAAAAACAACAATAGCCGTGTGGGTACTCTATGAGTTTGTGGAGACGAGTAGAACATGAATATGGACTCCTAACATTTTCAAAGCATACTCAGTGCATAAAGTATGTTGGTATGGTAGGTATACTGAAAATCGAAAAAACCAACAATAGCCATGTGGGTACTCTATGAGTTTGTGGAGACGAATAGAACGTGAAAATGGACTCCTAACATCTTCAAAGCATACCAGGTGCATACAGTATGTTGGTGCTATACTTACTGAAAATAGAAAAAACCAAGAATCGTGTAAAAAAAAACTTTCTAAAAGAAATTTCAACACCATTGTTCCTTTTCTTAACCATACCTTCAACTGAAAGATTTCTTTGAAAATTCGCTCATTAATACATGCTGCATGAATAGACTTTTATAAGTATTATCGTAGTTATAGCACTCAAAGTCTCACTAAATGTACCTGCCTACCTACACATGCTCCACGTTGTTGCTTTTGTTGTTTATTTTTCACTTCAAATTTTCTATTCTAATCTTGTAATTCGACTTTTGTATTACCACCATGTGGCTGCTACAATAAAAAACTCATTCATAGTCTGTGACGCCACACAAAAGCCAAAAATAACATTCCTAACTATGTGAGGAAATGGTCTCTATGTTCTCTGGAGTAGACAGACCACCAATGTGAGTCAATGCAACACACAATTATTCAGCAGTTCAAAATATTTCTCATGGCAATTATATGAAAACTCACAGTTTATGTATTTTAGCAGCAGCAATCCTTGCCTGAAGATCCTCTTCGGAATGTCCTTCGCCTTCAGATAGGATTTCAAAGCCGTTGAGCTTGTCAGGTTTAAAAACGTTGCGCTTTGCTTGACATTCGGAGATGCTGTCAAAAATTGCGTCGAAGCATCGGGGCATGATTCCATTGTCTTGAAGCGTTCCTGTCATAGTGTACGTTTTTCCACTCCCAGTAACCCCGTAAGTGAAGAGGAGGGAATTTTTCCCGGCGAGGAGACCCCGAATTTGGGGGTAAGGCAACCTGAAATTGGTTGATACCAAAGAATAATACGAGTAGAAACTGCTCACGATTAATGGACTTATGAGGTCGTTCATTCAAATTTAACAAACTAATTAATACAATTCCATGCAATTAAAATTATTATTTTAATAGAAATGTTCGCAACCCACGAGACACTCCAATGGTTACCTATTTAGTGCAATGGGGTATTTCAGTGAGTCGAAAATTCAGGTTTTTGACCTCAAATTTGGATTCAGCACCCTTGAAAACCTATATACTCCAACTTTTAGCCCAATGATACTATAACATGTGGTAGAAAAATTAATTAAAGAGATCACACCTTTGAAAAAAAGGCGGGCCTCCATGAACGCATACACACTACGCCGCGCACGTGTGTGAGTAGTATTTCGTAGTATCCAAGAGATTCTCATTTCAGATAGCGTTACTTTATGGTTCAATCGTTAGCGTTATTTACGTCAGCCGTCTGTAATCGGTTGTTTTCTGTTCGCTTTGTTTGTGGTTTCGACTTATCATATTTTCAGCTAGTGTATCACCCATGATTTCTTTTCTTTCTTTCGTTTTAAATTTGACGGAAAAGAAGAGGAAGATCAACGTTCTGGAGCCTCAATTTGAACCTGCTACCAGTGAGAACATTCCAATCTCTTCTCTGTGCATGGATACTTTTTTCAAAGACAGTTTTGGCTAGCTACATCACACCATTCAAATCTTCAACTTTCCTTAGCTCCTCTGATTTTGGTTTATTATTTTCAATAATGAACCTTTGGAATCGACCAAGAAAATGTAGGCTCCATTTGGGGTCTAGTTGTACCCAGAAGATTTTGGTTGATGTAGGTCAGTTCTAAGGGTTCCAAAATAAATTTTGAAATTTTGAAAACGCCCTAACTCAAAAAAAATCGATATAAAGGTATTGTTTTTTCTTCAATTTAAGATTCTATACAATTTTTAGAATTTTTTGAGACCACGCGGAGCACTGTAGGACAAACCGTTCGCACCCTACGAGAATTTAAGGGTTTTACGTACGATAAATCAGAAACACGAGTGTGAATCGCAAAAGAGGCCTAATCTCCGTTCAAATTTTAGCTGACCAAAATGCGATCGATGTTTTTCTTCATGTTGGATGGATGGTGGCTTTGTAGACGAGTGATAATATAGAAAAATAATAAACCATTGTGTAATAATTTGCAGCGTTTTTAAAAACATTTTCTCGACAAACAGACCCGATTACAGTTATTCCTCAGCCATACTCTTTTGAAAACAAAATTTTAAAAAATTGACTGAAATACCCTATTGCGCATTCAATGTAGCTGTGACATGAAACGATACCAACCTCTTCGAAAACTTCTTTTTGTGAAGCAGTTTCTTCGAAGACATGCTTGAACGTGTACTGCAACTCCCTGGTTGGAACGTTGCGGTTGGTCGAAGAGGGTGGGAGGAGGTGTATGTGGCAAGGCGGGGCAATGCGGAGGCAGGCCGACTCTACGGCTGGAAGTTGAGATGAAGGATGCGGCCTCACCCTGCAGAAAACCTGTACAGCCTCTTTCAAGACTAGACCTCCTTTTTGTTTGTTAATTCTCGCACGTCTAGAATATTGAAATATATCTTTTCATAGCATTACAACATTAAATAATAAACAGATTTTAAGGGTTCCAACGTCCACTAAAAGCATTAAGAATATTAAAAAATAACAACATTAAATGTTGAATAAATTTTATTCAAAAGTCGACTTTTGTGCTATGCTGAGAATGAAAGATGTTAGTGCATCATTCTCACAGAAAACCCTTCTTGATGTATGTGGCCCCTTTTTGTGTTGCTTTCTGCATACTTTAATAGGTTTGTTCCAGCAAGGCGACCGTGGTCGACCGGCGCATGCGCATTACGACTAACCACTGTTCCAGCACGACATTCTGCCCAACTTTGCGGTTGAACCACTGTTCCAGCAACTCAACCGCGGTCGACCCAAACCCGACCGCTTTGAGGAGTGCGGTCGCGAGCGGTCAAGATTGGAAACCTCACACTAAAGAAACCTCTACCTTAACCTTCTCATTTCAAAACGAGCTCCGCAGTGGAAGGACCTCCCTAGGTGTTTTGGTTGAGAGTGTGAGCAGCAGCTCACAGATGCCTTGTTCCCCATCTCGGGAGCGGGATAGAGATCAGCGGGAGAATTATTAAAGGGAAAATAATCAAGAAAGGGGAAGAGAGCCAGCCGGTCGGGCGCCCCCACCCCCACGGGGAGCCCCAGAGCAGACCAACCCCTTCTAACCGCTCAAGAGTCACGTGACAAGGGGAGGGGAGAGAACCGAGGTACCTCCGCGCCCGACCCCTCTCCAGCACTCCCGCTCCAGCCTTCAAAGCTACCACCCCAATTTGTTAGTTGATACGCCCTGCTGCCATTCACTGCAACTCCCCACAACCCTCTATTTTGCATTGCGCAACGCCTAAATTCAAAACTGCTCTTTTACCTAAAGTCAAATCATTCATCAGTCAGTCGCCGTAGTGATTCCCCTCGCACTGCTGATAGACCCTCGCTCACCCTGGACCACCACAACTCGGACACGGAACAACAGACGCCCCGGAAAGAACCACGCCCTGAGGTTACATTGTGAGTGCACTCTTAGTACTATTTTGGCCAAAATAGGTGTGTTAGGGGAAAGACAGAAACTGTTCCTTGTTCAGTGTGATCCTAAATACTTTTCATTACGGGTTGCCCTCAAGCTCCCTTTAACTTCAGTAGAGATAAACATATCAGTCATTCTCTCAGTTGTACCACAACGCTCATAAAACATTGTTCCTACTTTAAGGATTCTCAGGTTAAAATACCACAACGCCGTATTGATATCATAAATTATCCTTTATTATTTTCACAACGATATATTTTGTACATATATATTTTGTTTATGCCACAACGTGACGTCGATTACACATACATTGAATCGCATTTCATTCTTCTCTTTTCAAGCAACGCCTGGTTCCCTCATTAGTGGTCAAATCAAAGAGTACATAATTTTCCAAAACTTCACCATTAGGATTTCAAGTAGTTCATTGCGCAACGACGCCTATTTTTTCTTTTGCATTTCTTTCCCTTGCCGCAACGAGGTGAAGCCCCTTAAGGGAGTTGCTTATTTCAGCTACAAAACGACCAGGATTGTATCTTCGGCCGCTACCATCTTCACAAACCAGTTAAGTAACACTTTTCTAACTTAGTTTTAAGTTGCGTTTTCAGGTCAATTTCCCACAACGTTTTTGCTACGGGCCCTCAGCCCAATGGCGGCCTACGAGAGTTTATAGTCATCAGTGATAGGAACAAATTGGACAGTAGATGTGTTAAGTAATCGATTTTTTCACCCTCCTGTTGGAGGAACTTTTTTAAGAAACGTGTGAAGCTTCAACCCAATGCCCTCAAATTTCTCGCTCTCACAAAGGAAACCTTGAAATCTCTTTACGCCCTCGTGAAGATGAATTTGCATTAAAATTGTGACTTTTCTATAACATCATACCTATACAGGGTGTCTACCATTTGGATGGACCAAACTTCAAGGATCGATTGTACAACTAATTTGCTACAAAAAATGTCTCCCGGCAATTTTTTCTTAACTCACTCAAAATGCCTTTTTTTCACTTCGAAGTTTTTTTTTCGCGTTTTCGACTTTACGTAATTAAAATTGCCATAATGAGGAATTTCACCATGTCGGAATTTCCTATTTTTGACCCCAAAATCGGATTCAGCACCTCTAAAAACCCCCTAAGGCAAACTTTCAGCCCGAACTTCCTAATTTACGAATAAACAAAACAGTGTAGAATATACGAATGTTTAAAAAACCGTGAAAATGACGTTATGCTGGAATAGTTCATTTATGGCCGCTTGAAGCGCTGAGATCGAGAAATCCATAGTCCCCAGATGCAAAATTTCATGAAACAGTAAAGTTCGAAATCGAAAAACTGAAGAAAAAATAGAAAAAGCGAGATGGGGAAAATTAGGTTTCCTCTGTTTTTGTTTGATAACTTTTCTCGTGGATTTCGTCGTCCCAATGGGCAACACTGGGAGGAGACAGCGATCCAAATAGCCCAATCAGCGAGCGTTCCCGCTGGACGTCTGTTTTCCTGGTTAGTTTTGAAATTAAAATTTTTGACTGTCTCCCAAAAATAATAGGAGACTTATTTTCCGAAATCAGCCCGATTTCCATCTATCCCACACCATTAACTATTCAGGAAAAATGCAAACAGAAATCGGTGAAATTCCTCATTCCTGTTACTTACCAAATAAATTCAAATTTAAGGATATCGTTGGGAAGAGAATTAAACCATTTCTAAAAAATCAAGTCAAAAAGCAAACTTCAATTTTTTTTCGAAATATGACTCTTTAAATTGAAGTTTTCACTTTGAACGCCAGTCCATTTCGATGGGCGATCGTCAGAAAACATGCTTAAATTGTCAGCTTTCCAACGGTATATCAAGTTTTCTTTTTTAAATTCAAATTGGAAGAGTTTGAATGCATGTTTGAATGCAAGAAAACGTGTTTTACAAAAAATCGCGGTGTATGGTCACTCTCGAGCTCAAGATGACTTGACTAGGGATGGCACGATACCGATATTTGTATCGATACTATTGATGCAAAACTCAAACCGATATATTGGTATCGATACTTTTGCCTAAATTATCGGAGGTATCGATACTTTCTTGACGATATTATCGAAAATTTTACCAAAGTGAATTGGTGAAAAAGTACCAAATAACTAGAAAATAATACCATATATTGTCTGCCACAGAATAACACTCAAAATAGGCTCAGAATAGTATCAATTGAAAAGATATATCGCCACGATAGCCTCAAAATAGTATCAATATCCAATATGAGTTTGGAAGGAATTTAAACCCGTTTTCCCGAACTTACAAGAAATGGGAGGCATGCAAAATATTAATCGTCATGGCAACGTCACGTGCGAACGGCTTTTTTCGATTAATAAATAGTATTATTTGTACTGTAACTGATTTATTACTTGATCCTTTCGATTTCTAGTGGAAGGAAAACATCATTTCATTGAACAGAGATTTCTTGCAAATAAGAATTGGAATTGAAATAAAATGGAAAGATTATTCATTTTTATTAAATTTTAAATTATTGGCTTTTATTTTATTTTTAATTGTCACTGACTTTTATTACATTTAAAATTATTGTTAAAAAAAAATACTGCCTTTTCTCAATTAATAGGATTTTTATTTGGATTGAAAAATTATCGGTGGGTTTAAATATCGGTGGTATCGATACTTTGAGCCGATATTATCGAAGTATCGATATTTTATAATATCGGAATCGAAAAGATATCGGGTATCGATACTTCCTGAGAAATATCGTATCGAAAGGAGTATCGATACTTTGGGGTATCGTGCCGACCCTAGACTTGACGAGTTTAGTATCATTTCCTACGTAATTTTTCACGCTGAATCCAATGGTGAATCCTACTTCCGAATAATTCTGAGTGCTAGAAAGTGGATTTTTCAAAGAAAACCTTCGTTTTTCGTACATAAGATACCTACGCATTATTCGTGGATATGGTAGTGAGCATGAAGTAAAATCTTTCTATTCAATAAAAACAAATCAGATAGAAATTTGATGTTTTTATTGAGTAGAAAGGTGTTACTCTTCTACTTTGCTTGCTTTGGATCTGTACAATATTTTTTACCGTCCTCACCAAAGAAACAGTTTTTTTGGATTTTTGAATGATTACAGCAATGAGAAAAGGTATTTTATTCATTATGCATCTTATGCGACGATAAGCAGGTATGGAAACCTGAAGTCACACATACTCAGAAGTAACGCGATTTTCGACCAACTAGCTGTTGAGTGTTCCAGCAGTGGTTGAACCACAGTGATGGTCACAGAACCGCGATCTATAAGGCTGTGGTTTTTGGGCTAACTGCGGTCGGCCCTGCTGGAATAAACCTAATATAAACCGCTTTGAGGAAGGGTTTTAACCTTGTTAACTTCAAGACCGACGATTAAATGTTGAGGACACAGCTAGTACCTAGGTAACTTCCTACCTAGTTTGAATATAATGGAGAAAATTGAATCATAAGGTTTGTTCCTACAGGGACGGCAGTTGGAAGGAAACAGACTGGCGCATGCGCAGTAGCCTAACTGCTGTTCCTACAGGACGAACCGTCCAACGGATCAAACCAACCGCTGTTCCAACAGAATAATCCGTTCAACTGCAGTTGGAATGCATTCCAACGGACGTGGATGGCTCGAAGGGGTCCCGTCGAAAAGGAAACCTTTCACATTTGAAACCTTTTTCATAACCTGCTCATTCTAAAATTGAATTCGTGGAGTTCACTTCGCATCTCCTCCAAACAAATCGGGGTTAGTGTTGTTTTTGTGTTCGTATTTAGTTCGTTCTTCGGCCCTCTTCTCGTTATAACTTTTGTTTCACTTTTTGGATATCGGTCCACCAGGTTTTTCCTTTAATGTGCTGTGTTACTTGTAAGCTATACATTAATGAATTTAATGTAATACTGTGACTATGACTGGGCAAGTATGGATAAAGTAGGAAAAATGTTCTATGTTCAATAAATTAAATGTTTAATTAATGCGTTAATGCAACACGGACTTCTCTATTACAACTACCCCAAAAATCAATTATTACTCCACTGCTTAAATCATTTTTATTAGTGAGTTATGCAGTTATTGGTGTATTTTTTGAGAGTTTACCCCACCCTCTAGCCAATGGTCGTCCATACACAGCATTGGTTATTTCAAATCATCCTGTTCTATTTATTAATTAATCCTGATAGAAAAAAAAACACTATTGAACATTGTAGAAGTTAAACAGGTGGACAAGGACTCCAGTGAATCCAGCAGTTGCCGAAACATAGGGGATTTGCCAAAAGTTCAATTCGGCATGCCAAAAGTTTCTATCATTTCGAAAAAACTTTAATTTTTCACGTTTTCAGGGAAAGTCTATAAAAATTGCAAAATAGTACGCGACGTTTTCTTACAAACTGTACCTAATGGCCCATAGTTGTATAAATTTCCAGCGTTTTTCTTTTCCAAACGCAGGAGAGGTATTGTATAAAAATTAAAAGAGCGTTTGAGTAAACAACTTTAATGGAGATGAAAAAAGCATTTTACAACAGAATACATAGATGAAAACAAATAATAATGGATTGTAAATGTAGGAAGGAATCAACAAAAATCACCTAGGTAAACGAATGGTAACATTGATTTGAATTTAGGAAAGCAAATTTAGTAAGAGTTGTACCAAATGTAAAAACGTTTTACAAATTTACCACACAATTTCATTTAGGTAAACAAAACTTGGCTAGTAATTTTAGCAAGAGGTGAAATGACTCGTGAAACTGGAAGTAACGTGAGCTCCAGTTTGTGTAACGTTAAATAAGGGGACGGGAAAAAGCGTTCCTACAGGGAAGTTGAACAGTTCGACAGTTTTGGAATGCGATTAAGAAGGCTGTGAACTGCGGTTCGATTGCCTTCCAAATGCATTCCTCTGTTGGAACAAACCTATAGATGTATACAAATTAATATGAAAGGCTTCCCTACCTTCAGCAGTAAGGAAAGTAAACAATGAGCTCCAGTTGAATTCAAGTGGAAACACATTTTTCATGGAGCAGTAGGGACCGAATTATGAAAAAAATACAATAAGGAATTCCACCATGTCGGAATTTCCTATTTTTGACCCCAAAATCGGATTCAGCACCTCGAAAACCCCTCTACGGCAAACTTTCAACCCGTAATTCCTAATTTACGAATAAACAAAACAGTGTAGAAAATATGAAAGTTTAAAAAAACCGGGAGGATGACGTCAACCAGAAATAGTTCATGTACGGCCGCTTGAAGCGCCGAGATCGTGAAGTATAGTCCCCGGAGGCAACATTTCACAAAACCAGTAAAGATCGAAATCAAAGAACTGAAGAGAAAAAATATAAAAAACAAGATAGACAAATACAGGTTTCCCCTGTTTTTGTTTGATAACTTTCCTCTTTGACAACACGATTTCGTGGTTCCATCGGGCAACAAGTGGAGGGAACAGCGATCCGAACAGCCAATCAGCGAGTGTTTCTGCTTCACATTGAAAAGGTCCGTTATCCCGGTTATTTTTTGAAATCATAAATTTTCAATGTCTCCCAAAAATAACAGGGGACTTATTTTCCAAAATCAACCCGATTTTCATCTGTCCCACACCATTAACTTTTCAGGAATAATGCAAACAGAATTCGGTGAAATTCATCATTGCCATAACTAATTTCGACCCTTTGGAGAAAAAAATTAATTTCAGAGAAGCCATTGTGATTCTTTATTACAGGAATTTGAAACAATTGAGTACCAAAGTACATGTAGGATGAAAGGGGCTGATGATGTGGTGAAAAGAATGAGAATGTTTAACCGATTCGAAGGCTTTACTCACCAGAAATTAACTACAGAATGAAATGAGGAAAATTGGATAAAATTTATTCAATTATTCATTTAATGAGTCTTTGGACACAAAGTTGTAAACCATATGATGGTTTATAATAATACAACAGATGGGTTGACATATCGACAAATTAATGATTTGTCTTCACTAGGTGGTACCTAGCGCATCTTGTATGAATGCTCGATCAGACTCCCCAACTTATACGAGAAAGCACTTTCCCTGAATTTTGAAAGTTCTTCTTGGAAAGTATGTGCTAATTGAGCAACTGGTTGGGAAAACGGAAAATATCTAGCGAAGTAGGTACGGAAAAATTATGATCACAAGTAAACGCTTGCGGTTGCCAGGAAAAGTTTTAGGCTCATTCTAGCAGACTATGGCAGGTAATTTTGGATTTGACACGCCGGTAGTATTCCATATCACGGCAAATCTACGCAGGATAAAAAAATACACCTGTCTAGGTGAGTACCCTAAACATAAAGATACTTCCTACCACTGGGCTGAAAGCTGAATGTGGGAGTCCGAGAAGCGTTCTGATTGGTGGAGCTCCAGGACGTAGTTATAGCGGAAAGAGGCAGATCGCGTTCACGGCCGGTTCACGATCGTTTGTTCCCAACCTGATCACAACAAGTCACCTTGTTTATCACATATTTTTCTCATTGGTGCGTAACCGGCCGCATCCAAGTAATTAATTTGATAACATTTAGTTATATTCGCGATATGTACGAAAAAATCGAGCGATTTTCAATAATACTCTGGGTTTCAAACGTTTCTAAGGGTGGCAGTTGTCGATCCAACATTCGAACTACTGGCGATAGGGACAACAACAATTGCATGAGGAACTCAGAAAATATCTTTCGCCTCGATTGGTTTTTCCAAGTAATTTTTGCAAATTGAAATGATGATGAAACGAAAAGTTATCAATTTCTGGTCATTCGAAAGGATTTGAAAAGGAGCGGTATGAAGAGTGTGGCCTCTCCTCCCCGCCTCTTCCTTAGTAGTTCCTCAATCCTAGCTGAAAGTAGATAGCGCCACTGAGGCAGCCTCAAAAATACTTGCACACCATTTTAACGTTGGCTTTCTTCTCTGTTAACTTGTCTCCATTACTCTGTGCTTCCTACCCACTGATAATTTTGTTAGGAATTATTTTAATGTATTGTACTTACTTCATGATGAATGTGGACGTGCTCTTGATAAGTGCTTAGAAGTAGAATTGAACAACCATGCTTGAATACCAAACGAAGTATATCACTTCAGCAGATGCCACATGACAATGAAATAATTACGATTTGAAAGTTCAGAGTTTCCGCTATGCTTTTCAGTTTTCAGGTAGAGAGTTTCCGTTGAGCGTTGACGTGAAAAAAGGCGCTAAACAGTTGTTGACGTTTATCTTCTTCTTCTTGCTCTTCCCCTCGATCGAACAAGCCGTGCTCGGTTGCGTGTTGGTTGATCACTGTTGTTTGCTGTTAGATGTTCTCCTAACAAGTCGTCAAGAAAACGTATAAATCTTCTTATAGCCATAACGTCTACATTTTCCATCCGAATTCAATGAAAATTTCAGAGATAGAATTCTGAGAATTGGCGTGAGGATGTTCCCTTATGAGGGTACCTACTGCAAGATCATAACTTGATTGATTGATGTACTATGCATCAAATCCAGGGGCGTTGGGTGACCTCTGAAAGTGGTGGGGCACCAAACCAGAAAATACATGAACTTGACCCTAGGATCACACATACCTACATACTTTTGCGTCAAACAGAGGACCCAGTGGGGAAACATCACATCTCAACTTCATTCCAGTTAATGATGAAACAAAAAAAATCATTTCTGGGACTCGAAAAGATAAAAATGTTAATTTGTTACTAAAACATTAAATATTCAATTTTTTTAAAACGAAAAGCACATAATTTCTTAATCATAAAGACGAGATCATGAAAAAAAGTGTCTTAACAAATTCTACATATTAGTCGAAATGTCTATAAGGCTTTTCTGAGGGTTGTTTTGATGACTTTTAATTATCTTTTGCAAGGCCTACGTAGCATTTATATATGAAAAGTTGTGGAACTGAAGAGCACCAGGCTGCCTATTGTATTTCCCCATACCGAAATGTTGAACAGAAACGAAAAAATACGATAAGTAGGTAGGTAGGTAAGTCTAATCAGTGGTCAACTCCATCAGATCGTATTACAACAAACACCAAGACGACTTGAAATGCAGGGAAAATGGAATGGAAAACCGAAAATGATAAGAGTTTCTGGTCAGGAACGTAAACTGTCATTGTTTCAAGACACTTTAGGGAACACAGTAGGTAAAGAGCTCCAGAGAGACTAGTCATTTCGGAGAAAAACCCCTGAAGATAACAACTTCAGCAATATTTTAAAACTTCGTTTCAACTTACAATAGTTTTAACTTACTTTCATACCTATGTGATGAAATCTCTGTGTAGCAAACGCCATCCACAACAATGATAACACTCCAAAAATCATAATTTTGCTGTCAATCAGCAAAATTGTATCATGTCAAGATGTAACCACCCTCCTGTTTATCAGATAAACTTTATCTCTTGTCGGTTGTTTCCAGTACTGTTCTATGTTATGTACTAGTGTAAACACACTAAACACCTAATCGTGCAGTCTGGGCAACATACTGTGAAAATCTGTAAAAGTAGGGAGTATCCATTCAATTTTTAACCCATCTATAACTGATATCAGAAGTACTCCATGCGTTTACATCCTATGATGAGTCCATTGTTATACAATGAACTTTCATGGCAACCTGAACAGAGTGTCCATCCATCTAGTTGAATCAAAACAAGTCATCATCAGAAAGAATAAAAAATCGATTGTCTTCCAGGGCAGGGGCCGAGAAAGGGAGGGGATAAACTAAAATAACACTACTGCGCATGTGCAGAAGGAGAAAAACTAAAAATAAACAACACGTTGGCATGACGACGCCAGGGTTTAGTGGGGTCTAGCCCCAGATCTTGGGAATTCGGGAGTGGAGAATCGATTGTTGGATACCTATCGATTCCATCTTACATCTTCTTCTCTCTCGTAGCAGGCCATGGAGACAGCCTTGGGCATGGACCTAGTAGGAGGCATGGAACTCGTAGCTCCATGGCCTCGGGTTTTACCTTGGAAATTTGACATAATAACTGCATGTCAGTGTAGAATTATTTTTTACTTGTAAAAGCTCCATGCTTCCATGGATCATGAGTGAGTTTTGAGGAAAAAACTTTCTGCTAGGGATTTTTTTCTACTTTGTGGAGAACACTTTTTGAAGGGAGTTTTTCCAACTTTGGGGTAAAAAATCTAGGTTACAGTGAGAGAAATTTTGCCGGGGCTAGACCCAAAGTGGCCTTATGGACGCCACGCCCCTGATCAAATCATCTATACAATTGGATTATTGATAGAGCCACATTGATTATTATGTGCCACAACAACTTGGCAGGCGATTTATACATTTATACAGTAAGTTAAGGTAGTTATGCTCTTTAGTTCGAAAACACGAAAAAATCTGAACCAAAAACACTCTTGGAATAACGATGGGTTAGAACAAACTGCTAAGAAATATTTTTTGTTGGTAATATATTGTAAAATAAGCATGTTCAACCCTATAGCAATACATCTTGTAGGTAGTCCCAAAATGATGAAACTTCTCTGCTGCATCTGTATTTGCATGGACCTGGAAGTGTGTATGCAACCACAGCAGCCTCAAGGGAACAGGTAGACCCAGACCCACAATGCACTGAACTACACATCAAAAATCGTCTCATGGATCCCATTTTTCAACTATGGTAGAAATCGATTTTCTCTCTTTTTTCGTTATTTATTTTCAATGATTATAGTTTCAGCCCACTCCTCAAGAAACCACTTAAAATAGAAATTCATTGCACACTCAACAGATAACAAATTCTGAACACACTTGAAAATCTATGGCAAGGAAGAACACACACACGCAAAGAATAAAACAACAACAACTTTTTTATCTTTAATTTTATGTTTACCTATTACTTTTACTTGTTTTTATTTGATTTGTAATCAAAAAACTAAGAATTTTGTTTGGTTTTATGATTTGTTATTATAAAGTGTGTCTTCAGTTCAAAAATCTTTCGGATTGAAATGAGCACGTTCTCTTCAGTATCGTGAGTAACTAGTTATATTACTTGTAACTACCTATGCATTATTGTTTATGCTACGCAGGTAGATATTATGATTCCTCATTGAAATTCGTGGGCTCAGTGCTAAAAGTGGCTAACTCGAATTTTCTCGATTTTCAGTTATCTACTCCCTAACATTATTCCAGGTGCGGGCTTTCAAATGCTACAACTAGATTAAGAAAATAATTATTTTTAGGCCATCTAGCGGAATTTTTCAAAAGTAGATATGCAATGACAAAAGTGAAATTTCAGTGTTGAAAGTAGATAACTATAGTTACCTACTTTTTGAATTGGAACCATCACCTCACCGCCTCGGCTACACAATGATGAAAGTAGATAACTACAGTTATCCACTTTAAGAACCGAAACGATGGATACAACTTCGAGATATCCACCAGTGAACGCAAACAGCAGCTGAACAAATGGACTTCTTTTTTAACAGAAAATATATGCGTCCTTTCTGTTACAAGTTATTACGTTTGCGCATGCGCGGTGGTTAAGTACCATACACTTGGGAGCCATTATTTTCATTGGGGACAAGCGCAGTGGCTACTATCAGTCATCATTGTAATCGGATGGAAAATGTAGAAATTATAGCTGTTACGAGGAAACTAACGTTTGCGCAAGCGCAGTGGCTACTATCAGTCCGAAGGTGGTGATTTTCATTGGGGACCATCTAAATTCTTATTTGTAAGATCCCTGAAAATTTCATTGAAATCGGATGGAAATTGTAGCATTTATGGCCGTTACAAGGAAATTCACGTTTGCGCATGCGCAGTGGCTACTATCAGTCCGAAGGTGATGATTTTTATTGGGGACTATCTAAATACTAATCTGTAACATTCCTGAAAATTTCATTGAAATCGAATGAAAAATGTAGAAGTTATGGCCGTTACAAGGAAATTCACGTTTGCGCATGCGCAGTGGCTACTATCAGTCCGAAGGTAGTGATTTTCATAGGGGACCAACTGCAACTGAATTCGCATATTCCCTGAAAATTTCATCGAAATCAGATGAGAAATGTAGAAGTTATGGCTGTTACAAAGAATCCATGTTTGCACATGCGCAGTCACTTTTATCAGTCCAGGGATGATTATTTTCATAGGGGACCGTCTACACACGAACCCGCACAATCCCTGAAAATTTCATAGAAAGCAGATTAACTTTGTATAGTTACTTATGCCCGTTATAAGGATTTCATGACAGACACACAGACAGACAGACACGGAACCAAAATTGTTCAGAAAGGTCTAAAACCTAAAACGCGAGTGAAAATTTTAATTTTGGAGAACTTTTTTTTCATCCTTGAAAAGTGAAAACAATCCGCTACCTTGGTAGACTCGGAAGCAATAAGAATGGTTTTTGACAATATACACGATTTTTGACAATATACACTAAAAAATGTTTAATTTGACCTCAGAAATCGATTCAGCAACTAATTTCTCATATAAGAATAACTTTTAGTTGTGGTAAAAGGAGGAAAAATAATCCCGTGAAAGAGTTATTGACATTTTCATGTCTTTGCTTTGGCACATGAACTGAAAAATCGTCACGAAAACTAAGCAAATCTTGCTCAGGCGAACAATAAATAAAATAGACTCACTGTGTTGCGTAGAGAACAATCAACAAACTTACATTTTGCTTTGGCACATGAACTGAAAAATCGTCACGAAAACTTTGATGCTTGGGTTGAACTAACAACCTTACTTCACTACCTTGTTGTGTAGTGGTTGACATGAAAATGTCCCAATGTGTTGCAGACTCGTATGCAAGCATTTCTGATCTCATAATTATGTACAGACTGTACATAACAGTACCTATATTTTGATGAAATTTTCACCACGAAACCTATTAGGTCGTTTTCCCGAAAGTTGGGTGAAGCCAAGATACGACTTTCTGCAGTACACGGCAGTATTCGGGTAGGTAACAGTAAGAAGGCTCCTAAAGTCACCACTAAAGGCTGAGTTTTCAGAGGCAAAAAGTCGTATCATGCCGATTCAGAATGCAAGAAGTCGTATCGTCGAAATTCTAAGGCCGATTCTCGTAACTGTGTCAAGATACGAGTTTTCTTCTTCTGATTCGCTCTGATACGACTAGTTGCTCAGCATAATCAAGCATAATCTCATAAGCATAAAGCTCAGCATAATCAAGCCTTAACGCAAAAATCGGGAGGCTTGTTTGAGGCATTTCTAGTCGAGATACGACTCTGAAACTTCGAAAATCGATAGAAATCGACCCCCTAAACCCCCGGGTAACAATAACTCAATTTGGTCAAATTTTCACGTTACGACTTCCTGGCTTAGCACAGCAGTATTGTGACGTAATTATTTTGATTCAATGAAAAAAAATACAATAAAAATTATAATAATTTTGTTCGAGTGTTTTCATGTCAATAGAGCTTTAAAGTTGCTATTAAAAGTGAAAATGAGTGACCTTCCCACCCTTACCTAGTGGCAACCGAATTAATTTCATTCAGGTACGTGTGTTTTATGTGTAGAAACTGCGTTTTGAACATTATTCAGTAGAGGGTCAGACAAAAATATTGCTTCTTGCTCTCTTCAATTTCCTGGATAACTGTAAAATCTAATTCACAGTGAGTGCTAAAAGTAGGTATCTGGCATTTCAATTGATCAAGTACTGTTTTATCGTAATTAAGTGATATGATTTTCACAAAAAACCATTGGTAACCGTTGGTAAGGGTTTTAGAGAACTGATGGAATCACCAACATAGCCAAACAAACACTATGCAGCTCCCAGTGTGAAGTCAACCGGGCGTCACATCTGTTTTTATTGATTATCTCAAAACTACGAATTTCGAGTTAGCCACTTATAGCATTGAACCCACGAATTATGGTTTACTCTAGAATTCATGAAATATCGGCTTGACAATTGCCAGGCACCAAGATCTTTAACTACGCCTACCACAGAGTACCGGAGACAAGTTAAGTAGAGAGACGCCTACAGTAGTAGGGCGGTATTTAACGTAACAGTTGAAAATAACCTATTAGCGGGTTTCGTTAATTCCGCTTGGAACCTATTACCAAAATAACCCTGTTATTAAATAACGTTTCAGGGAAGGCTCCAAAACGTGTGGAGCCAGAACAATAGCTGGGGGTTTTAACCCAGATAACCCTGAATTTTTTTTTTGACTAATTTTTTGAAAATTTTCTTATGTTTAGTGTCATAGGTGTTGTCTGAAGACAAATTTAGCACTCTTGCAATTTTTTCCCATTTTAATGAGGTCATAAATGGGCATCCTTCTAGAAGGACGTCAGTAGAATAAGGAAGCAATCTCTCTCGCATATTCCTTATTCTTATGAGATAACAAATGAGACTCAAGATTGAAAATACACTTTTTATTCAATCAAAACTAAATATAAAACTATGTATCATTTAAAATTGACAAAATTTATTTTGTGTGGAACGATAGAAAACGAAAAGTGTAGAAATATGTCACATTTCAAGCATCCGGTTGTCGACTTCGTCTTGGAAAATCCTCAGTGCAGCTGCTCCCCTTCTTCCTATCTTTTCGTCTACTCCCGTATCTCCAACGTAGTGTTCTTTCTTATCGAATCTTAAAAAAAATATTAAAAAATTCAATAATAAATGATCATTAAAATTGATTGAAAGGCTGCAAACTGTACGATGCATGTGTCCAAGTTTTTGATTTTCATTCACCGACAGTCAATCTTGGCTGTTTTTATCAACATAAAAACAAATCGAAATACTCAAGGGATGACAACTTTTGTTTGGGACCACGCATTGGTGACTACTCTCTAAGTGCAGTTGAAAGAGACTGGTTTTTTGTCCACTTGTACAATTTTTTGGGCGGTTTTGGTTTACGGACTCGATGTTTCCCCCTCTTCTTGTTGGAAATATTTTCATTGGAAGTTGATGGTTGGGGATCATCATCGCTTTCATCATCTTTATCATGAGAAGGAATGCTATTCAAAATTGCAGGAGAAAATGATCAATAACAGGGCTCTCGTCCGGTGAGGTCATGAAGGGCATTTGTTGGAGGTAATAAAGATATATCGACTTCCCCTTGACTTATTGCATCATCATTCCCCTCCGAAAAATCCAATAATATTGGATATGTAACATATTATGTTATTTTATGTAAAGGAAGCAACTTCTTGCAGAAAAAGCGAGAAATCCAAAAAAATCAGCAAATGAAAAAATATAGGGACGGAACGATTTTGAATGTGTATTCTACTGACGTCCTTCCAGAAGGATCGTCATGAAAAGTGGTAATAATGGAGACGAAAATGGCAAAATTACATCAATAACATGTCATACCCTTAGTAGAGAGTAGGAACAATAGAATATCAACGTCGAAATAAAAATAAAAAATGAATAGGTACTTACCCATCAACTATGAATTCTGGGTGACTGGGATGATTGAAGCTGCTAGGGAAAAACTGCACTGAGTACCTGTTGGTCGCATACTGAAGACAAAATCGGTCCCCATCCCTCCGTTAGGATGTAAACAACAGTTTAAAGCTATACTAGACCACAGCGGTATCATAATACAGGAGAGAAAATTCAGAAAGTCGACCTAAGTCCCTCATCCTTCCAGAAGGACGTCAGGGCTATCTGGGTTAATCGAAAAAAAGAGTGAAAATACAGTAACACGTTTCTATGTCGGGAGTAACTTGATAGAAACCCCAACTTAGGTAGGAAACGAAAACTAGAGATCAACGGAATGATACTTTGGAATGGAATAACAATATATCATGATAACGTAGGTCATGAACGAAAAGTAGGAATCAAACAAACGATATATTGGAATGGTATGTCGGAATTAGCTTTGAGAAGGTCCCTGAGATACCTAACCTACTAATAAATAACAGGTTATTGGAAACTATTACCAACCCAGAGAGGTAACAGTGGAACCTAATACGCAATTGTAACCATTTCGCCCATCTCTACAATAAACTTCCTGTGAACAAATGACGGTTTTGTTGTTACGAAGTTTACCGAAGTTTGTCGAAGTTCATCCATAATGCGTAAAATATTCAATTTTCTCAAAACGATACACTCAGCTCCAAAAGTCGACATCCTCAAAGATCAGTCCCTCAATTGGCTCCAGCCAGTAGCATCCAATGACGCACTACGGATTACAGGCATTGTAACCCCATTTATCACTATGGGAACCCTCGAAAGGGAGCAGAAGAATCTAAATAAGAATCTAATAGAGAGAATCAAATAAAGATGCTTCAAGGACCTATTCTGTACTGCTATTATGAATCAATGCGGATACAACTTACCTTAGCTGTCTGTATTCCCTGGAGATGTAGAGCTGCCACCACCTACTTATAAAGTAGGAACTAGTCTGTTGACTAGTTGAAGTTAAGTTAATAAAAATGAAGTTAATATTGTCAAGTGAAGTTACGTTAAATTGTTGATTAAGCAAAGCAAGTGAATTTACTGTAAAAATACCTATTATTGAATTTGCTGGTGAAATATACCTGGTCAGTAGGAGATAAGTCAGTGAAAGATAGAAGTACTTCCGTATGGGTGCTATATTGTCAAATCCGTGAATAATAAAAATATATTACACACTCTCTCTAATCCTACTATCTCTATATCTACCTGATCCTACTTCACTCTCACACTCTCTCTCACTATATCAAAAGAAATACTACTTGGTAGACAAGGTGGACTAGGTGGTGGACACTTGTGTGGACACCACGTGTGGACAAAATTTAAAGTTTACAAAATGAAATGAAAATGTTAAAGTTAATTATTGACAACAAGGGGGAAATTATGGGAAGGGCCATTCTCAGTCTCTATCTATTATCGTGGTATTATAAGCGCCAGCTCGCCAGTTTATAGAAGGAAATCACTAACAGTCACTTGGTCTATATACAGAAATAATGTTGAATCCTACCAGTTGGAAAGTCTGTTGAGGGCAGGTGCTGTCGCTGTCTTCGTAGTATCTGCAGAAGTCGGTGGTCAGGGTTGAAACCAGTGATGGAGCACTTGAACGATCGGGGGACCCCAGTCTCGGCAGGCTTGTACTCTCCACGAGCAAGGTCTATCACGGAATGGAGGGGTTAGGCTTGGTCGTGGGGGTCCTTCGGTTTGGGAGGGGCCGACCGGCGCTTCTGCGCATGCGCTTGAGGTGGGGGACGCGACGGTGGCGCCACTGGTGTTGGCTGGCAGAAGCTGGGTCCTGGTGATGCTGGTGGCGCTGCGGGTGGTGAACTGGCGGACCTAGCCCACGCCCGTTTGAATGAAGAGCGATCCATGGTAATCCTCAGGGGTGGGACCCTGGGGTTACAGCATTATGCACCTATGTGAACCCAGCTTTAAGCATGCGCGACTCACATCCATTCTTCCAACTCACATTTAAAAAAAAAGTAAGGCAGAGTGAAGCTTGGTTCACATAGGTGCATAATGCCTGTAATCCATAGTGCGTCATTGGATGCTATTGGCTGGAGCCAATTGAGGGACTGATCTTTACGGATGTCGACTTTTGGAGCAGAGTGTATCGTTTTGAGAAAATTGGATGTTTCACGCATTACAGACAAACTTTGGTAAACTTCGTAACAAACTCTCGTCATTTGTTCACAGAAAGTTTATTGACTCTGTCTCGTTTATTTACAAAACAACCAGAATCATTGTTTTGGTTTGAAAACTATTCAGCGCACAACATACTGCACGCTTCTGCGTAATCATTCAGCCATGTGAACCCTCTTTTCTGCATTACTAAACACCCCCACTTCTCTTTTTGCGTATTACCATGGAAAGATTTTTAATAGCGAAAGATAAGCCTAAATAGAAAACTCCTTGGTTAGGTTAGCATCGACGCTTGCTCCATCTAGCTGCGATTTTCTCATTCAGTTAACGAAATACATTATCAGAAAGCATTTTACAGTATGGAAACACTTCATGGAACTACGAATACAGAAATTCAATAAGTACTAGAATGCCTTCACTGTTTCTTTGTCAGGTGAATCCCTAAATTTGGTATTTTATATTTCAGTTAAAATGGGTTTGGATTTCTATCACCACATCTGCAACACCTGTCTCTCCACTCCTGAAGAACTTGGTCGCAATACTCCCAAGTTCCAGTCATGTGCTGGCTGCAAGCTCGTATCGTACTGCAGCCGATCCCATCAGAAGAGCGACTGGAGGGAACACAAAAGCTTCTGTATGGAAGTACAAAAACTCCTTCAAGCTCGTAACTGCGCCACGTTGTTTTCACCGCTCAACGAGCCGACTCACCAAAGCCTCTACAACCACCAGTCGACTCTAATTGCCGCAATCGAAAAACAGTTGAAGAGGAACCTGACGTTTTGTGAAAGGTCCATGATTTACTTTCCGGACATTTGTGGATTGTGTCTCAGGCCTAATGGAAGTGCGTTCGTATCATGTGGAAATTGTCATTTGCAATTTTATTGTTGTTCGGAAGATCTCATGAAACACTCGAAAGACCACAAAAAAGACTGTGAGCCGCTTAAACTGTGTTTTGAGTTGTTTCAATTTTTATCAACGAACCACGACCACCAGCCATCAAAAGTTTGCCCCAAAGAACTTATTCCGACCTCATGTTTCCCGCCTTCTCTGGATGAATATTTGACCGAGTTCATGCATATAGATCACCTTTCGATTTTCGACAAGGTGATTTTCAGTGATATACTCAGTTATTTATTAACTTTATTGTACGTGATACAAGGCTGTGACGAATTGAAACGTAAAACCAGTTTGAGTGTTCACGTTGTAGGTTCGACGTTTGTTGAAAGTTATATTTTGACTATTTTGAATATATTTTTCTTGTGGCAGGAGAATTTGGAGTGTCTCGATCTCGTTTTTGTGGGGCCCGATTGCCCGCCTCCAGACGAGGACTTGATTAACAGTATATACGAGAAACACTCGGATAAAAAACTGAACATCAACTTCTATCCTGGAGTGCTCTATCACGAAATGACTCTAGGCGAAGTGAGCCCGAATATCATTGTCGCGTTCAACTGCGGATTTCACGAGTTCAAAGGTCAACACTGTGACACGTGGGAAAAGACCATCAAGTTCATTTTGACTGTCGCTAACGCCTTTCTCGTTACCACATCGTACACGTTGAAAGAAGCTGAAGATGATTCGCAGCCTTTCATCGAGGAAGAAAGAGTAGAGATTTTGAAACTATGCCAAAATAATCCTTTCAAAAGTTTGAATCCTCACCGAAACCCGGAACGTTCTGAATCGGCCATTTTCTTTTTCAACCAATTCCTATCCGTATTCAAGATTAAAAATAAACCATGACATTTCTTTTTATGTCCGTCTTCTTTTTCTTCCTCCGTCTTTTTCACTCTTCATTAAAGCTAATTGTCTCCGATTTCGAGATTTTTTTGCTAGAGCGGAATTTTCGGGGGTAACATTTATTTCCCTTGATTTACCGATTTTCAATTCGTTAAGCATTCTACAAAGGAATGTACATTTGATTTTGATTGTGAAAAAATCATCTTCCATGGTTTTCAATTTTTTCCAAATTTGAACTTATTTGAAGTGACAGATATCTTCAACTTGAAACTTTTCTACTAAAACTCATATCTATGATATTTATGATGTCTACTACAACTACGTATCACAATGAGAGGGGAATAGATTAACACTTTCCACGCGGGTCCCAAAACAGCGATTTCATCACCAGTGGTCTTCCTGACAGCGTGGGTAGCCTACCAGTAGGCACTTTTTCCCCGCTCTACTGCCATCTGTTTCTTCTTAGTTGAAGCAGTTGGTAATTTTTTTTAACAGGATTTCTCCATGTGATTTCGTTTAGTAATACCCGTTCTCCACTAGGTTGCATTCTGGGTACAAAACGGGTTGCAATTTCGCCCAAAATTAATAGTTCATACAACTTATAGAAAGCGCTCGAAACGTCAGCCGCTCAGGGGGTGGGACTTTGTTTGCCTACCAGTAGGCAATCCGTGATGGCGAGAGAATTACTTTTGCCTGCCGGTAGGCAATCCGCATGGAACGTGTTAATGATTGAGAGATTACGAGTCAGAATAGAGGCCTCATAATGAGTCAGAATAGAGTCCTCATGAGAAGCATTCGCACCTCCTCATTTGTAACAACCTATAAACAATTTATTTTTGAAATAAATTCCAAAAATGTTCGGAACCAAACCGGAGCTGAAAAGGGGAGGGGATAGAGGCGAATGGACTCCTCCGGGCTCCTCCAAACCATTCAGGACTGCCTCTCCAAACAGACCAAAACACGTAAGGACGACTGTGGCTGCATCAACCTGTTGAATGAAGGAATGAACACTTCGACTTTTCTGGTCCGATGTAAAAATTTGGACTCAGTGAAAGACATGTTATCGAAATCCAAAAACCATGGAAGATATATTTTCAAAATCTAAATCTAATGTACTGTTGTGATCAGCGGCCTCTTCGAATTTACTATACTGTTGAGTCATCAAAAATTAACTTCCCTCGACCGGGGATTGATCTCCTATCATTACGATTCTTAATCAGAGCTCCTACCTCTGAGCTAAGGAAGTGAATGGACAGAAATGCGAAGAGGTAGCTGATCACAACACACCCCCCCCCCCCCCCCCCAACGTTAGGAAATCTTAGGTAGGTACTCCATTACCTAGTCAGGGAGGTGAGAGGCAGCTTTGGCTGGCGTTTTCCAACTCAGTGAGAACGCACTATTTTTGACTGGCTTTGGAGTTTTTGTTGTTGTTCCTTATTGACGGGGCGGGGGATCTGCTGACCTCAACGTTTGTCCGAATAGGCGGTGGCTCGACTCGTGTCTTGGGAGGGAGTTGTTTTGATGACCTAATCTTAATGAATTATTGTTTCTCTGAGAAATGCTGAGGAGACCATTCGGGTCCTACTGACTGCGCCATACTGTTGTCATCAAAAATTAACTTCCCTAGACTGGGATCGATCTCCTATCATTCCGATTCTGAATCGGAGCTCCTACCACATGAGCTAAGGAAGCGAATGGACAGAAATGCGAAGAGGTCGCTATTCACAACAACACAAACCAATGTTTAGTGGTAACGCTCGCAATAAGCTTTACAAAGTGAAAATCGGTCAATCCGCTCCCAGAGAAAACTGGGCATGAATTTCCGTTAATTTTAATGACCAACGTGGTGGAGGGTTTTGAAACTAATTATACAGGCTTTAAATTAATGTTAAAGTAGGTGGTTGGTATCGTTATGAAAGATAATTTATTTGGTACGCATTTGAACAAATTAAGCACAAAGACACGATCAAAGTTTTCTCGTAAGACATGCGGTATTACAAATGAAGTCTTATATTGTCGTATATTCTATTCGAACCAATTTTCTTAAATGAGAATTGAATTTCCCCTCAATTTTGTTTAATTCGCAAATATTATGCCGTGGATGAACATGGGTTCGGACGATTTCATGAACGTGAACTTAACAGTTTTGTGTATCAGATCGCAGGAGTTGAGCGTTCCAGCCATGTACAGCCCTGGTTGATTCATTATCATTCCCAATTTGTACGTTCTTCCGTGGAGCATCTTGATGGGGAATGGGAAATACACGTCTATCATAGACCTGTACTCGACTATTAACTTGAAAGACGATTCTTCAATTTTGTTGGTAGATTGGTCCTCGATGAAAATTTCCAAATTTTCCTTGTATTTTTGCATGTGATTGTAGAGAGCCATGTTTGTGCTTAACGTAGGACTGTTCAAATAAGGAAGCTGACACATCACCTGGAATGTAGAAAATTCAGAGTAGAACTTATGATGTATGATATGATTAAATGGGGTGTGCGCATGGTTCGGAAAAACTGTTTGTTATTTTTAATCTAAACTAGACCTCATTCTGAGAATTTTGACACCAACCGCGACCTTCTAGCGTGAGAAGACCTTTTGCTATGATTTTTCAAAGTTTCGAATGTTTATGACTTCACAGTGGGCTGGGGGGTTCTGCCCAGGAGGGAGGGGCGCTTTACGTCATAAACATTCGAAACTTTGAAAAATCATAGAAAAATATCTACTCATCCAAAAACAGAACGGCTGGTGTCAAAATTCTCAGGATGAGATCTATATTCGATTAAAAATTCAAAAAAATCAGGCGCATCCCCCATTCTTGCATTGAGATAGGAGTTAGGGAGTGCCAAGGAAAGAAGCACCTCACCTCGAAGTAATGAACATGGTGGCCTACAAAATTGCTGTATCGGGATTTGGATATTTATTTGTTTTTTGGGCTTTAAAAAATTAGGATTGTCTTTCAGATTTTTTTCTAATTTCAGTGTGGCCATAATTCAAGTTAAGTTTTTGTGCCAATTATTATGAAGAAATTCCTTCTCAGTTTTTCAATCATTGGAAGTTGGAACAATTAATAGTGTCATTGGTTTGATGAAGAAAATGGAGATTAGTGAAGAAAATTATCTGGGGAGTAGCACAAGTATCTCCCAAGTCTGTGAGTTGCAGGGGTGGCTACTGATAGGAGCAAAGACGCATTTCCACCCACTGCCAATTAAAAAAAAAAAAAAGTTCGTTCCTATTTGTTTGAAGAGTAAGTGGGCTAGTGACCGAAGACACGATTATAGGTATTGTGCTAGTTGAATCTTCACACGAAAACAGAGGCGGGAGCTCCCTCTTTCTTGACCAATCAGCAGTTGTCTGCTCCGTATGTTTAGGAGGGAGGACGTCTGACGTTGTCTGACGTGTTTCGAGGGAGGCAGGTAATAAAGATTGACCAACCAGAGAGCAGGAAATTGTCTCATGTTGAGCAAAATTGATTCAATCCACCCCCACCAGAGAGCTCTGCAATCCGGGTTTCCTTATCGAGTAATCAGTTCGAGGTAAACAAAACTGATAAGTGATTTCCATTTTTCGTTTTCGGTCCACTGTTTAGTTTACTGCCACGCCAGTCCCTGTCCCTTGATTTTCAAAGCATTGTGATTATTTATGACTGTAGGTACTGTAAGCTTGGGCTTCACCGTTGAATTGAAGATTCTCGAGTAAGCCCGTTTTAAAACCGATCCAAATATAGGTTGAGAAGCTATATTGACATAAATAATAGGTAATCTAAATTTAGTAAATTTATTGATAATTACCTGGTAGACAGCTGTAGCGGCTCGGAGGTAGCTGAAGGCTCTCAAAATCAAGGTAACACCTGAAGGGTTGATTACTGATAGTTTTCGAAATATTATTATTATGTCTGAAGGACGGAAGTTCGATTCCTGAAGGGAACTAAAAGTGCACGAAAAATGATACGAGTGCACGACAATTTCCGCACGCACGAAAACAATGCGTCGCACGAAAATAAAGTGATTTGCACTAAAATGGTGTGATCGCACGAAAAGAGTGCGTTCACACGTAAACCTGTCTGTTACGGAATAAGGTGATTAAATGAGAAATGCAAATTGTACAATCTAATAGGAACGTTTTAATGAGATAAAGGAAATTTGACTCTACGTTAAGTTCTGTGGCAAACAAGTACAAGATATACAAATAAATGGTTTACATGAAATACGTGCGTTTGATTTCTCCTTTTCTCTCTCTCTTATTACAACTGTACGACTGACTTTACTCAATTTCAACAACTTTTGACTCTCGTCTTGACTGACTGACTTTACTACTAAAATGTCTTTTACTCGACTATTACTGGTTTTAAATCTACACCATCCGAACACAACTATCATTGGCCAATGTATAGATATTTGGTTTATTACACTCACAGCGTCGGGGCCCGTAGGAAATCCGTCGGTAGTGCGTTGAGAAGATCTCGGGGGATGGGTGTTCAAGCTGGATGTCACGAGGTCTTACCAGGTTGAACAGTGGGGGTTGGCTCAGATAATAGACTCGCGGGCGGCAGGGCTCTCACCGGAATATTATTAAGGGGATCCAGAGACTGACTTGCACAAGGGGGGTCGATTTTCGAATCTATCTTTGGCAAGAAAGCGTGGACTGATCGCATCAAGGACTGGGGGGGTTATGGCCGCTCCACGCGGTCACCAGTTGATTTCTTTGTGGAGTCCCCACCCTCCAACGGCAAGTACTGCGCAGGGCTCCGCGGCAGTCTGTGATTGGCGGACGATGACGTCAAGGTGACATGAGCGCTTCTGGTGGTGGGCGCCGAAGATGGTGGTGGCGCCCCGGAGCAGGGACGGTGCAATGCCCGCTCCGATCTGCTGACTTTCGGTGGTGGAGGAAGGGGAGCGTAGATGGTGGTTGCTCACCCCTTTACTTGTTGGATTAAATCCGTGAGTGGGGGCTCACATCACAATGAATAATTCGGTGCATTATATTAAACTAGCTGAAAAGCCTACTAAAAGCAGGCAAAAACGATTCCTCCAACTCTCCCAGCCACCCACTCCCTCCAACTCCTCCCACCTCCGACTCCTCCCGGCTATGATTCCTCCGACTCTCCCCACTCCCACGACCCCTCTAACTCCTCGCGATCACGTGCATAGGTACATACATACGTACGGTTGGGGTTTTATGTAATTAGATTAGTCACATTTGTCAATATTCAAGAAACTGGCTGCCCCTTGCTGTCTCTACCTGGACTCCAGCAGACGTTGAAATTGAAAAATCGTGCAGATTCGTACCTACCATAAGTTTAACGTTGAATATTATAAGAAAGCAGATTGGCTTTGTGGGTGTGAAGTGATTAACAACTAACAAAATATTTTGCTTTGCTTGCCTACTTTGTTCTGCTTACTGGAATGATCCGAAATGAGAACATTTTTCAGATCCCGAGAATTTTGACACCAGCCATTCTCTTTTTGGATGAGTAGATCTTTTTCTATGATTTTCCAAAGTTTCGAATGTTTATGACGTCACACGCCCCTCCCGCCTGGGCGGGACCCCCCAGCCCACTGTGACGTCATAAACATTCAAAAAATCATAGAAAAAGGTGTTCTCACGCTAGAAGGTCGCGGTTGGTGTAAAAATTCTCAGAATGAGGTCTAGTTTAGATTAAAAATAACAATAAACAGTTTTTCTGACCCATGCACACACCCCAGTGTACGTATTTAATATCTTTTGCAATTTTAAGATGAAAAATTTACCAAGATAATATCTAAGTGCCTTTCTGAATCAAATAGAAATTCCAACAATATGCGAAGGGATTAAAAAAACTAAATAAAATAAAAAATATATATATATTATATTTATTTATTTTTTTTATTTATTTATAATAGTTTTTTTGATCCCTTCGCATATCGTTGAAATTTTTATTTGATTCAGAAAAGCACCTATTCTGTCCCTTCTCGATAGCCCTCCTGATCTCTGTGCACCCCCTGAGTTTTGGGGCAGGAGCCACCACTTCTTCTTCTTCTCTTCTTCTTCTTTCGTGGCACTACAATCCGCGGGGGATCATGGCCTCCTCCAACAGTTTTTTCCAGTTGCCTCGGTTTTGCGCTGCTGTTTTCCAGTCACGAATGCCTAGGATGGTGTGAGCGTCATGATTGACTCCATCAATCCATCTTAACCTGGGTCTGCCCAATCGTCGCATCCTATACAGCTGCTCATTCATCATCCTCTTTGGGATCTCGCTGTCTTCCATTCTGGATACATGGCCTGCCCAACGAAGACGACCAATCCTAATGAAATGCGCAACATCTCCTTCCCCATACAGCTGCATTATTTCGAGGTTAGTGCGTCTCCTCCAGGATGGTCCATCTCGTACGGCGCCATAGATCCGTCTTAGGATTTTCCTCTCAAATCTCAACAAGGCTGTCTCATCATGAACACAGAGTGTCCAGCACTCTGACCCATATAGGAGCCACCACTGGTGAGTTGATAACCCACTTCTTACTGTTGAAGATATCCTCGGGGCATACTGGAATGAACCAGTAGGTATGACCATAGGATTTCCGCATTTTCCCTGATTTGGCTTATATTCTTTGCTTAGTATCTATGGCGATGATATCATGTCCCAACCAAAAATTCACGATTGTTGGAATACAGTTGTGATTTTGTTCTCAAAATTGAACAATTACTTAAATTTGGTAATATTTAAAAATGTCTAATAAAATTTCTATTAAATTTCTAATCCAGGAAAATATTTTGAACGAATTGTGTTAATGACGACATACGAGTTTCATTATCCACAGACTTACGATGAAGGGCATTGTATTTGAAGGAAGCCTTTGCAGATTGGGAGCTTGTGCAAGGCATTATGGGATACTTACTGAGCAGATAGAAGTCTGGCTTGTATTACCCTTCCCATGCCCGTGTGTACTTTCCCCACTATTAGTACTCTTACCACAAAGGTTAAACTATACTGGCTGATTATAATTTATTAAACTTTCAATTTGGGTTGTCAGTAAACCACAGTTGAGCTCCTTTAGGAAGGTTTCTGAATACTGCCCGTTTCTTACCAAATTTCTAACAGTTGGCTGAAGAAAAACAAACTTAATTATTTCATTGAGGAAACTAACGACTCACCATTACTCCCAGTATATCAATATCCTTATTGCAGCAGAACAACGTGGTGCTCTCAGTTGGGGAAAAATTGTGAGTTGGTGTGATATTTTCCAGACTCAACTTCAATGATATGTTTCTACTTGTATCTTCATGGTCGGTCTTTCTCACCCAGGCGGTGAATCCTTTCGGCAAAGGGCAATCACAATTGCGCGAAGTTATGTTCATCAAGATGGCAAAGGATTGGTCTTTGGTCAACAAAGGGCTCAATGCTGGACCTTCAGCGAACTCTTTGGGTTGCATACTGAGAAAACATATTTTTGAGACGAGGTCTTCATAAATGGGTTTCTGCTTATCTGAGAATTCTGGCCCTGCAATTCCTGAAAAAAATTGATTGTTTATAAAATTTGTTGTGATTAATGTTGAAATGATACGCTCTTCTCTCATTTTCTTACCGAGTCGTTCAAATTCTGCCTGCGCCCACTTCTCCACTGCCTCAAAGAGTTCCATTTCTGATCTTATTCCTAATCGTTCTTCCGCCAGTATCATTTTAAGTGTTGAAATCTGAACTTCAACGAAACTTGATTGCGAGATTACTTCCGAAGTCTTCTGACAAATTATCTGCAAACAATTTCTGAGTATGTTAAGAATGCCTAGCTATTTTCTCTTGCTTCCTACTCAATGTACTTATATAGGGTTTCTCCTCTCAGGATCAGTCATCAGTGGTAGCAACATTGTGGCTTAATGGGGAATTTGCCTCACGTTTTAAATTTTTCTTGAAAGAGGGTTCATTATATGTAAGAAAACCATAGTGTGCTGCTCAAAAAAGCATCCAAAAAATTCAGAGAATTTTTTAATGTAGCGGCAATCTATATACGGGGCCATGTTGCAACGTATCCACCTTCCTAACCAATCTGATTCCATTCATGAAGAGTCACTTCGGTGACGCTTACTACAGTAGCGCTACCTCTGAAAGAGTAGTCGAGACCATGAAACTGTTAGCTTATGTGGTTGAACACAGGAGTGCTGGGGGAGAAAAGAATACGGACACGAAAGTGACCAAAAAAGCAATATTTTACTCTTATTTTTTTCAATAAGATTCTACCCATTAGCTTATCAAGCACTATCAGTCTTCATATTCTTTCATTTAGTTTCTTTAGTGTTAGTTCCGTTATTTGAATCACATTAGAGAGTTCCTAGTGGCTTTGGTTCAGCTTAGATACAGCGTGACATATTACACACACACTTTCAATCTGGCGCTGTAACAAAATAAATACGTCACTCGGAGGCAATCTGGCGTGCCGTATTGAAAACATGGCGGATGATCCAGTTATGGCGGCACCGTATCGACCCTACTAGGAACTCTCTATTATTTGAGTTTTGTGTGGTTGCAAGGGCGCCTACAACTCTACTTGTTGACGTTATATGATACTATTTGCTGAGATACTTCTTTTACGCTTCTCCAGATCACAGCAGAGTGAATTTGGTCAGTTTTCGCGTTGTTTTGCGGGAGGAAACCCTTGGCATAGCCGCCACCCCTCAGCCTCACTTGATTTTTGCGGTGTTTTTTGACAGAGGTTTCACTTATTTAGGCATTTTCTTCCATGGTAATTTTTTCCCCTTCGGTATTCCTGGTGTTGAACGTTATTCTAGAGACCTAATATAGGATTTGACTTGATATTCCAGAATCTAAAATTGAGGCAAATTCCCCATTGATACATAGGGTGACATCCGAATCACATTCAGTGCCTTTGCATATAGTAGAGCAAAATATAGTGAAAAGGTCTACCTTTTTACATTTGACCATCAGGTTGTGTTGATCGAATAATTTTGCGAACTCGTAACCCCTACAGGCGTTAGATACGTTGACATCTTGCCATATGTAAGCTGTGCAGTTTTTTAAGAGATTGGGCATCATATATTTATTGGCAACGTAGCACAGTTCGCAGGCTTGATCGAAGGATTGGAGGTTAATTTGGTCACCATAAACATAGCTGGAAAGAGTTAGAATTATAACTCAGTGTGAAACATGCCTAGAATATTCTAGCAAAAATATTTCAACATTTAAGTATGTAAGAGCAGGTAACAACTTCAATCCATGGAAGAAGAAAAAAGAGAATCTCATTATTAGTTAGGTATTCATTGGAGACTTGTTTTCAGCTTACGAGTAAAAGGAAGAAATGTTTATTAAGAGTAGTAATAACTTGTAAGATCGTAAGCTTGATTTTAAGCAGGCACCTGCCTAGTTCATGAGACTGCTGCCCAGAGTGCACTACCAGCAGTTAATGTTATAGTATCCACTTGCATATCGAGGGTGGAGTTGCAACATGACCGACTTGAAATTGGGCCGGACAACACGACCTATCCAAGATGGTGCAAAACAGCACGACCTTTGCAATTTTTCAGAAGCATAAAAACTGTTTATAGCCAACATAGTCTATCTGAAGAAAAATGTCGCTACAGCAATGGACAACATAGCCTATCTACATTGAACTTTTTCAGACTGTGTTACACCTGCAATCAGCATTCCTGACAAGAAATAAATTATCAGACACTGCAATACAGGTTTCAGTCTCACCAATAATCAGAACAAGTGCGTCGACAGCCAAACTCAACTTACTCGAACCACAATGAAACAAGTCATGTTATCTGATAGGCTGTGTTGGTTCTCTTGGTGATTTCTGCGCTAACGTTAGTCAACCTAGAAACTTCTCATTGCCAACATTTAGGGCTGGAGATTGTGAATCCAACGATATCAAAAACTCCAATTGTCAAAAATGGTAGTTAGGTCATGTTGTTTTGCACCATTTCAGATAGTTCGTGTCCAGCCCTATCTCAGGTAGGTCATGTTGCCACTTCACCTTCGATATTAGAGAGTTTTTGGCAACCACTAACGGGCCCGTGGAACCTCTTCACAAAGCACAGAGTTTGCGGGTGATGATGGATTTGCCTCCTGACAACAGCGGGCGACAATGAAAGGATGCCCTCAGACAGTCACCCGTTCCTAGAGGCCCACTGGCACGAGCGCCTCTCTTCCCCCCCTGCCCAAAGTTAACAGGCATCCTCCTTCAACTGGGTAGCATCCTCTGTTGCTCGCGCTAGTCTCCTCCTAACGGGGCCCGTGACATTTTGGCACCAAAAATTCTCTAATATATATTTTGAATGGACCTTCTTTTTCTGCTTTCATGATCTTCCATAACTTCTGCACAACTTAATAGCAAGGGTTAAGAAGACTAATAGCAAGGGAACTGCAAGACTGACAGCCACAAGTGTTTGACGCGTGTTCATTGCAAAACTCACTTGAGCATCGCACCAAATGCTTCTGGTTGTATATCGACAATAGTGACATCTTGTTTAGTTTCTTTGTAACAATCCTGAAACATTTTTTCGAAAACTGGACTCGCCATTGAAAGAATTAGTTTGTGTGCTTTGAATTCCTGAAAAAATCATTAGGTACAAGAAGTCAAAAATGGTTTCAGTTCTTAGGTATGATAATGTATTTCCCATCCCCATAATAGTCAATGCAAATTCAACAACTTTGTTAAGGCTTGATAGATTTAAGTACGCCTTTTAACCTTCTATAGATGGTTGGTAAGATGGGAAAGTTGATCAAGAAAGCTGCAAGTCAAGTTTAACGATATTTTATTTATAACAACGAGTGAATGCAGTGGAAACGTGTTTAGAACAGGTAAGTAGAGAGCAATAATTAGATTTTAATTCGATTTAGTTTTAGTTCTTTGTAGTAGTAGCAATATCCCAATTTTAGGTAGGTATTTAATAGCTCGTAGGTAAAATTCCTTTGTAGAATAGTTTTGAAGAATCAATCGCTTCTTCCGATAGATTGCCGGCGTGTTCGATGTAGGTAGTTGCATAAAATGTCGACTTACGGGGTAGAATGGCGACGCAAAATACCTCTGGTACAGTAGAGCTTCGAAATCACGTAATTTCAGCACAATTACGGGAAGCACGCGGAGAAAAACTTGGTTTAAATCGACTCAGGTTGATTGTATTGACACTCGACGAGAACTGCCGGTTCAGAGCTTCAGGGAATCGCAATCTGAATTCGCCGAAGGTGGGGTGCGATAAGAAGGTGAAGGGAATGGAAGGACGGGGGAGCTCCAATCGCTGGACTTTGGCGTAAACATGCCGCCGACTAAATTTGCATGCAAATTTCATAAATGAAGAAGTTGATTAGTTGTGTTAGTGAAGAGGTGTGACAGAATCCAGGGCAGGCACTGAACTTCAGTATGGAGGCTGCTTGAGAGGAAGGAGGGGTGCACACTGATGGACATGTCGGCGGAGCACATTTCCATTTGAGGTACGAAGAGATACAATCCGAACCAGACCGTCCTTGCCAGGATGGGCCTCCACAACACGAGCAGCAGGCCAGTACAAAGGTGGGCAGTCCTCCTTTAGGATCACCAAATCTCCAATCTCCAAATTGGGCACCTGACGCTGCCATTTGCAGCGAGTTTGCAGAGTTGCCAAGTACTCCAATCTCCAACGTCTCCAGAACTCTTGATGCATTCGCTGGACAAGTTGCCAACGGTCTAAAAGATTCATTCTGAGGTCCAGCAGTGAGGGCTCCGGTATCGTCTGAAGCGGGCCGCCGACCAAGAAATGACATGGGGTCAAGAACACGACATCATCCAAGCTGGTCGACACCGGGCAGAGTGGCCTAGAGTTTAATGAAGCCTCAATCTGAGCAAACAGAGTGGAATACTCCTCATAGGTCAACACTGAATCACCAATTAGTAGACGGAGACGAGTCTTGACTGATTTTATTCCAGCCTCCCATATACCGCCAACATGTGGTGTCTGTGGTGGGTTAAATTTCCAGTCTATGCCCTGGTTCGTCGCAAAGTGAAGAATGGAATCCCTCGTCGATAGTTCCTTGAGCCAAGCAAACAGCTCTTTCAAGTGACGCGCAGCTCCCACAAAATTTGTCCCATTGTCGGAGTATACTACGCTGGGGATTCCACGTCTGGCAATAAAGCGCTGTAAGGAGGCAATAAACGCGTCTGTAGTGAGTCTGGTCACGGCCTCCAGGTGAACTGCCTTAGTCACCATGCAGACGTAAAGGCAAAGGTATATTTTCGACGTTTGGGCCTTTCTTCGAGGAGAGTCTCGCATAATCCAAGGTCCTCCAAAGTCTACACCCACATGCTTGAAGGCTTGACCACCCTCAAGACGATATTGTGGAAGTTCGCCCATCATTTGATGAAAAATCTTGCCCTTTGATCGATAGCAGACCATACACAAGAACCCTCGCTTGCGGACGACTCTTCGCAATGATGGTATCCAATATCTCATCTGGATTAGGGCTTGGAGCTGTGAAGGTCCAGGGTGTAGAAATGCCAAGTGATAGTGGTCGATCAAGAGGTATGTGAAATGGGCGTTGTTGGGCAACAGAATCGGATGCTTATGAGTTTCAGACAAGCTCGACTGAGACAAACGGCCACCAACACGCAGAAGATTCTCTGAATCGAAATACGGAGCAAGATTTGGGAAAATCTTCACAGCAGCTTCTATGGAAGGCTCCCCATCATCGAACAAATGATGTCTCTGAACAGCCTTTATGCACGCTATGGTTGCGTCCCGCATCTCCTGAAACGTCAATGGACCAACATTCATTGTGCAACAGCAACATCCAACATGTTTAGTGTTGAACCACCAGCGCTTTATCCAGGCGACAGATCGAATCAAGCGTCCATATGCAGAGAATTTAGACATCCAGATAATCAGGAAGTTTTCTATTTTGGCAGCAGATAGGGCTACAGAAATTTTCAATTCTGGTAGGTCTTCCATCGGGAATGTAGTAGAATTAGGCCATTCTGTACGTGGAGAAATCAACCAATGTGGACCTTTCCACCAGAGGCTACTATCGATCAAGTCCGAAGGGAACATGCCTCGCGATCCTAAATCCGCAGGGTTATCCTCAGACCGTACATGTCGCCACTTAGAGGCTGGAATCCTATCAACAATAGAGGCAACACGGTTCGAAACGAAGGTTTTAAGCTGATATGACGGCGTCCTCAACCAGCCCAGTACTATGGTAGAGTCGGAGAAAAATACTGGGGACTCGAGATTGCGCGACAGAGATTCGTAGAATTCGGTTAGTGATTGAAACAAATCCGAGAGCAGTAATGCAGCACACAGTTCAAGTCGGGGAACTGACAGTGTCTTCACTGGCGCCAATCTTGATTTGGCTGATAGAAGGGAGACATGAACCTCGGAGCCGGATTGCAGTCGCAAGTAGATTGCTGCACAGTATGCCTTCGTAGACGCGTCAGCAAACCCAACTATTTGATAGGTATAGTTGCCTGTGGTTTTAAGAAAACGTGGAATTCTGACAGCGCGAATAGAGGGCAACTGCTCAACTGATCCCTTCCACAGTTCTCTGAGATGATTCGGAATGGTCATATCCCAGCCTAGTCCCAACTTCCACAATTCCTGGACGAACGTCTTGAGTTGTAGGGTAATTGGAGTTAGAAACCCCAGTGGGTCAAAAATGCGAGCCACCACTGACAAAATAGCTCGCTTTGTGTAGATGATGTCAGGTTCCTTGATGTCATACATGAAGCAATCCATTACTGGGTCCCACTTCAGCCCAAGCACCTTGACTGTATTGTCGTCTCTCTCGCTCAACTGAACAGGTGTGTTTTCGGGAGCAGTAGAAACAGCCTGCCACACCTGGTCGCAATTACTGGCCCATTTACTTAGGGAAAAACCTCCGCTTTTCATGATTCCCACTACTTGCTCCTGAAGTTCCAGAATATCCTCCACAGTATCGGCTCCGGTTGCCAAGTCATCCATGTAGACGTCTTCAGAGACTACCTTTGCTGCAAGAGGAAACTTAGGGCCCTCATCAATGCAAAGTTGTTCCTTCGTACGAAGAGCCAGAAACGGTGAACAAGCCATTCCGTATGTCACTGTTTTCAGAAAGAACACATTGATATCAGCATTGGGAGAAGTTCGCCAGTATATTGCTTGATACGGCCAATCCGCTTCATCAACCCATATCATGCGGAACATCTTAACTGCGTCAGTCATGAAGACATACCTATGCCTTCGAAACTTCATGAGAATCACTCGGAGATCCTTTTGCAAATTTGGACCTGTCATAACAACATCATTTAGCGATGCTGGGTGAACTCCGACACTAGCGTCGAAGACGACGCGAATCTTGATGTCAGAACCCACTTCACGGGAGACACAGTGATGCGGTATGAGGAATTTCGGGATTGAATTTGCAGGAGCCATATGACCCATGGATATATATTCCTCCATGAATTCCTGATATTTAGATTGGATCAGTGGATTTCGTTCCAATTTCCTCTCGAGATTGAAGAACCTCTTGAGAGATACCTTTGAAGAGTCCCCAATGATTGGATTTTCATCCTTGAATGGTATGCGTACGATGTAGCGACCATCTTCAGCACGTCGGTGAGTAGTTTTGTAGAATTCTTCACAGCGAAGATCTTCGGTACTCATGGTAGGAGAGACTACTGGCGGCTCTTCGATTTCCCAGAATCGTTTCAGCTCTTCTCTCAGATCCGAAGTTTCGCCCAACGAGAATAAGACAGTGGTATTGCTGGATGCAGTAACGTCGCCATACCGTCCCATAACTATGTGCCCAAATATCGAAGACAATAGCTTTGGATAACCAGGTTCAAACGCAACAGTACTTCCAGTGCATATCTCAGGGAACAGATCAGCACCTAGTAAAAAATCGATAGCACCAGGTTGCCAGAACTTAGGATCAGCTAGGGTGTACTTGTAGAAGCGAGCTCGCATGTCGTTGGGTAGGCTGACAGTAGGTAGGTATGAGGTGATGCCTGTGACGACAATCGCCTCAGTGTTGAGCTCGGGTTCTTGAGATCCTGTTGGTCTGATCATGACAGCCGTTTTTCCCTTTGCACCTTCAAATATCGTTTGACCGATTCCAGAGATCTTCTTTGGGAATTTCGTAGAGGTGAGACCAAGCCGGTCAAGGCACTTCTTTGTGATGAAGGAATATTGGCTTCCTGAATCCACGACGATGCGAATGGTCTGAAAACGTCCACGAGCATCTTGGATTTCCGCCACAACTGTACCCAAAATGACGTGAGTTTCACTGATAGAAGTCAATGACGATCCGATGAGAGAGCTCCCGGGATTTGTAGATATCTGCCTACTGGATGCTGCATTTGGAGTGACATCATGCTGATGCAAGCTGGCGTGGTGCCTTTCTTTACAGAACCGGCAATGCCAGCGAGATTTGCAATCTGCTACACGGTGATGAGAAGAGAGGCAATTCAAACAGCCAGACCAGTTCCTCAGCATCGCAATTCTTTCGGTGGCTCTGGAAGCATCGTACTTCGGACAGCTGAGAATGTGATGGCGATCTCCATTCTTGCAGACGAAGCATTGTGTAGAACGGTCATCAGGATTGTGAACCTTGTTTTTATTTTCCGAAATTTTTGTAGAACCAGCTAAGAGTGCAGTACGCTTGGTAAATTTCGAATTTGATTCACGTCTATGCTGTTTTCCAAAGTTGTCTGCTGTATTCGTCACAGTGGGAGGTGATCGAACCGAACCGCTGGATGCCAATTGTAGAGCCAAACAGCGGTCACGAACAAAACTATCCAGTTCTTGAAAGGTAGGAAACTCAGAATTGCCTGTAGAAATTTCGAACTGCTCGCGAGTACCTGAGTCGAGAGTTTTAGACGCCAGATGAAATAGAATGAATTCCGAGGGGTTTTCGATATTCAATAGCTTGAATGCTGCAATAGAGTCCGATACAGTAGCTCGAAACGACTGTAAAGATTCAACAGTAGCTCTACCCTGCAAAGGTTTAAAATCAAACACCTGATTTAGGTAGGTAGTAGCTAATATTCGTTTATTATTATAAGCATCTGTTACCGCCTTCCATGCTAAGGGGTAATTGGTATCATCTTCGATTGCAAAACGAGAAATCAGACTAGATGCAGCTCCCTTCAATGCTGACTTGAGGTACTGGAATTTCATACTAGGCGCAAGGGTGTCATCGTGGTGCACTAGTGACAAGTAAATGTCTCGAAACTTAGGCCATTGGGTAATCTCACCAGTGAACTCGGGAAGTTTAATGGTGGGGAGGCTTCTTGTGGCAATAGAAGTCTCATGAGACGCAGAGAATGACGACTGAGCACGTACATTAAGTTTTTCAAAATTTGTATTTGCTTCATAGTAGTACCTTTGTGCTGTAGACTTCATTTGAGCTTCAGTAGAAGTGGGAAAACTCATGGATATTCCAGCATCATCGTACAAATCAAGAAGCTCATCCCATATAGATTCGAACTTTTCGAAATATTTATTTATTGCACGAAACATGCCACGAAATGCATCAATTTGCGATGAATCACTAAGTGCCTGACGACCCTTGTCATTAATATTGCGAATTTCTGAAAGTGCCGCTTCTAATCTTCTTTTTAGAGCATTTGATTTCTTTGTTATCTCTTGATCCTTTGCAGTGCCAATAAAATCACCTTCCTTCATCGTTACCAACCACGCTCTGCTACCAAATGTTAAGGCTTGATAGATTTAAGTACGCCTTTTAACCTTCTATAGATGGTTGGTAAGATGGGAAAGTTGATCAAGAAAGCTGCAAGTCAAGTTTAACGATATTTTATTTATAACAACGAGTGAATGCAGTGGAAACGTGTTTAGAACAGGTAAGTAGAGAGCAATAATTAGATTTTAATTCGATTTAGTTTTAGTTCTTTGTAGTAGTAGCAATATCCCAATTTTAGGTAGGTATTTAATAGCTCGTAGGTAAAATTCCTTTGTAGAATAGTTTTGAAGAATCAATCGCTTCTTCCGATAGATTGCCGGCGTGTTCGATGTAGGTAGTTGCATAAAATGTCGACTTACGGGGTAGAATGGCGACGCAAAATACCTCTGGTACAGTAGAGCTTCGAAATCACGTAATTTCAGCACAATTACGGGAAGCACGCGGAGAAAAACTTGGTTTAAATCGACTCAGGTTGATTGTGTTGACACTCGACGAGAACTGCCGGTTCAGAGCTTCAGGGAATCGCAATCTGAATTCGCCGAAGGTGGGGTGCGATAAGAAGGTGAAGGGAATGGAAGGACGGGGGAGCTCCAATCGCTGGACTTTGGCGTAAACAAACTTATTGTTTAAAAAGAATGAAAATTAAAGCAAACATTATTCAATTTATTTATAAGTTCTAGTACCTAAGTAGGTATGTAATCATCAGCACCATTTTTGACACAGGTAAGTAAATAATAACGTGGTTAGTAGTAAGAAGTCGTAAACAACCATTTCAGGTTGGATTTTCGTCCGACTGCCAATCCTGGTGTTGCGGACGTCATCAGCTGTCTTCCAAAGCAAAGATCAGAATTTGTTCTGATGATTTCGCTCTTGGCTTCCCATTGCCCCACCGCCCAGGGTTGTGACGAGGGGGGCGATGAGAGCCCTGGCCGCCGAAAAACGCACGCTGCCGGCGATGAGCCTTGAACCCACGATGCCCGCAGAGGTTGGTCCAAAGTCCACCACCAAACAACGACGCTCCAACGACCGTAGCTACACCGCTGTTCCTCATAACGTGGTTATTTCGTGAAGTAAATACTTATTAGAAACAAAGGACGAAGGTAAATAAGAAACTGGGACATTTGAAAATAAGATGGGTGAACCATCCAAACAAAATAGGGCTTCCTGATTAGTGGAAGTGCCCCTGTGCGGCAGGTGATGGAACTGTCTCAACGTTCAATCAGGGGCACCAGAGAGTTTTACTTTAATTACGTCGAGGGATCAATTATCAAACTAAATTTTTCTCCATTAGAATAATTCTCTGAGTGATTTATTGGAAATTTCGAGGTGATTCTGAATCATGTGCTACTTGAGATGGTCATTGTTCTTTCACAACCTTCAAAGGTTTTTCGTCGTTTTATTAGGTAGTTTTTCGTGATCATTTCCTCAAATTCATGATAATTTCCTTCAAGAGTTTTTGAAAAGAGATCTTTGAATTTCTTCAAAAGAACATGAATTTTCTCAAATCGTGCTCATTTCCGATTTTCATTCTTTGCAATAAAAAGTCATACCTACCCCAGATCTACACGCATATTTTTTGGTAGGTAGGTACCTATTATTGGTGTTTGGAACCATTTTGAAAAATTTGCAGGACAAATATTTTTAGGAATTGACAAGATATTCATATTTATAAGTATCAATTATTATAAATAACACATTAGTTATTAATTTTATTTAAAAAAAGTGTTGAACTGCAGAATGATTGAAAATTAGGTTACGGGATAGTACGTAAATTCTATTATGTATTTAAATGTATATTTTGCTGGGAGACTGCTCTGCTAATAAAGAGATCTCACATGGGTCACCAGTAGACCAAATTAAGATCACTTGGATTTTATAACGCAGTTTTGGTGGTTATACTTGCACGCTGGTCAAGAAGGAGGCTACGAACATGTAGTCAACCACTCGAAAGTAATGGATATTTAAATTTTATTTAATTTAAATTTAAATAGAGAATTTTTTTATTTTGAGGCCATTGAAATAGCTTTATCTTCTTTGAAAAGTCACTTTCAACATCTAATTATCAAGTACGTATATCATTAAATGATATTGAATGAAGATGAAGCTATTTCAATGGCCTCAAAATAAAAAAAATTTCTAGGAAATTCGTTTTTTAAAAGCATTCTGAACGATTCTTACACAGTATATTAATTTATATTTTTTTAAGGGTAAAACTCACATTGTATCAAATTCTCAATTACAATAAGGATGAGTTCGTTGAGCAGTAGATTCTAAAGGTAAGAAGTCAAGTTTGTCGAAAAAATCTTGTTTTACGAGGTTTAAGGTGAGTGGAAGTTATTATCTTAATCTTATCAATATAATATTATGGTGTAGGTACCATATTAGAAATTTCCTATACCTTCATTAGGTAGGTTACCTTCCATGAATGGAAAATTCTCAGTTCAAAATAGCTAAAAATTTTATAAGTCTTTCAAAATTCGCTCATTAACTCTTACTGTATTTATGGCATTTTCTAAAATATTAAGCTAGTACCTACTCAAATTTAGAGGTATTTTATTGGGTACCTACCAACCAATTCTGAAGGAACAACTTTTGATAAATTAAGACTAAACATGAATAAAAGGAATTGTTATTTTGTGTGCCCAATAAGATACCAACGCGTGGGTAGGTAGTTACTATCTACCTACTTTCTTATTAAAAATAAATAAACAACAAAAGTTAGTGAGTTGAAAGTACCATTCATCTATACCATCACGCTCAAGGATCCACATAATACTACAGGTAGTAGGTACATGCCTTCCTATGTAACTCAAGTAGGTAGGTACCTACCTATAAAGCTGGGGGCCAAATTGAAAAATTATTAGTAAAACTCACTCTTTTGGGTTCGTCAGCCCCAACGACAAACTTGCAGTCGCTCCATAATCCCGTTTTTAGAATGTACTGAGCTCTTTCCGAAATACTTTCCTGCTGGACTTGCCAGTCGCAAACTTGAGCCATCATGTCTCCTAGATTTTGAACTCGACGGCACTGTGGAAAACGTTAATTACCCACTGAATTATCCCGATGGAGTCTGAATGACTTGTGAAAACAAATAGAGCTGCTTCTAACGAATCTGGCATAGAAACCAGTCTATTAATACTTTCCTTGGACGCACATCCAAGCTAAATTCGTTGAAGTACACAAAATGACGTTTCACCTGAAAGTACCTACCAAAATATGGTCACTATCCTTTTTTAACAAAATAAAATGTTTGATAATCTCAATTTTTAGTTTAGGTAAAGTTTTGACGGCAATTAAGGTGGTTCAAAGGAAAATGAGTAAAAGAATACACAAGCAAATTTGAACAAAGGCGGTTACGAAAAAATCATTTGGAAGGAATCAACTGAGTATGGATACTACATTCTCTGGCTGAAGTATCCATCCAAATGAAGTAGGTACCTGTTGAATTTAGCCCTTTTCTGCTTATTTCAGCTACAAGCTCGTTATTGCTCTGATAATCTTATTTCATAATGACTTATTAGAATATTATTTTATTGCTGACAAGTTTTGTTGATGAGATTTCGGATTGTGATTGTTACGTGTTTATGTTGGTACCCGCTATCCGTTAACAAATGGATTTTATTTAATTTTACTCATTCCTTTCTTTATAATGTTTCTCCTTTGTTGTTCCTAGAAGTGCTTCAGTTCTATAGTGATCCGCACCTAATGTGAACGTCATCGGGGAATCAAAAATAATTAGCAGTAACAATTTTTTTCGAAATTTTTATTACATACGAATCGCGACACTCAAGAAAGAGACCAACCAGTAATCAGCCATGATGGAAACGGGAGTTCGATTGTTCTTCATAACAACATTTTATGCGCTATGAAATGACATTTAAATAATTACGCGTTCAAAAGTGAGTAATTTGAGACATATTTATACTTACCAAGGTTTTTAGTTTAGACACGAAACATGATTTTGCGGAAGTGACATTGCAGATGAAGTGGCTCCCTCGTCTATTTGGATACTCTACAATCCAAATCTTCCGAGGGTCGAATCGGTTTTTTGTTCATGAATAACACCCTTGTGGTCTGTAATTATTTGATTTAGGCAGCTCATAATATACCAATTGAATTTCGTCACAGTCGTGTAAACCCGGATAACATGGACTCGCTACTCTCTCACCGCCTGTTGAATTGACTCCTACACTTGCATTCCAAGCCTCATGATAATGTGACTTGATAGTGCTAGGCCCAGCCCTCCACTGTTCGCTTACTCCTAATCCAAATCGTGTCCGAATTCCTGATAATCACAATATGAATAGTCGGTGAATTCCTTTTTCGTTTGCAGCTAATGTGGTAGAATGGATGCCGTCAAAGATGAAGACAGGAAGCGAAGGCTTCGGCAGCTGGAGGATAAAATACAGGACCCGAGGAGCGTTGCAAACATCGACTGTTTGCTGGTTCGTATTGTTTTTTATCCGTTTGAATTTATAACTAATGGAACATCCAATAAGCTCTTCTGCACTGGATTTTTTGATTATTTGAAATTGTAATTTCTCGAATTGCATAGCCAATTTGGAGGGGTGTTTATTCAATTCGAATTTCACACGAAAACCTAGATTTCCTTAGATACAGATTATTAGTTTTGTAAGGATCTGTCGAATAATGATGGTATCGCTTATTACATATGTTATGACTCTGAGACGATTGAGACCAACCCCAACTCTGTCTTGAGATCCTGATGCATGTTATGGACATTCGAAACACAATATTTAGGGGAGAATTAAGAATACGGATGTTATGATAGTTAAAACTAAAATGAATGCCGAATGGGGAATTTGCCTCAATTTTAGATTCTGGAATTTCAAGCCAAACCTATAATGGGGCCTAGAATAACGTTTAACACAAGGAATACCCGAGGGAAAACAAAGTACCGTAGAAGAAAATGCCCTAACAAGTGATGCCTCTATCAAAAAAACACCGCGAAGATCAAGGGAGACTGATCACGTCTAATCATCTGATCAAAGACTAATCATTCTTGATAAACTAATAGGTAGAATCGTATTGTAAAAAAAGAGTGGATAAAATCAGGGGCGTCAGGTGATAATATTCGTCAGGCAAACAGCTAGGCTGCAAATTATTACACAAAGGTTCATTTTTTTCTGTATTGATCATGTCCCAGCAAAAAACTCAGCTTTGCTATTGTCACCACCAACCAACCATGTTTTACCTTCACAATCAAGTTTATTTGGAAGAATTAAACGCTTCACTTTCCACTGGAAGAAATAAAGAATTCCTTCGTTTAGAAATTTGATTACTAGTTGCTAAGGAAGCAAAACCGAGTACATCCCAAAGAAACGATCGGTGAACGCATTTTGGTTAACTAAAATTTGAAAGGCGATCACGCCTCTTTTGCGATTCACACTCGTTTTTCTGGTTTATCGTAGGTCCAACCCTTGAGTTCTCGTAGGGAGCGAACAGTTTGTCCTACAAAGCTATGAGTAGTCTCATTCGATTCTAAATATTCAATGGTACAATCTTAAATTTGTGAAAAAACATTACCTTCATATCGAGAGTTTTTGAGCGAGGGTGCCTTTGGAAAGTTTCAGTTTCAGTTTGGAAGTTTCAGCCCTTCCGTTTCACCGCTTAGAAGTGACTTACATCAACCAAAAGCACAACTAGACCCCAAATGGAGCCCACATACCAAATTTCATCAAAATCGATCCATGATAATTTAGGAGAGATCCGCGGACAGACGGATTTTTTTCATACATTCGATTTTCAAAATGTACACGTACTTACCTACCACAAACGTAAACCATCAAATTTGAGGGTGGTCAAACCTTTTTTCTTGAAAACAATTAACCAAACATATTGTTTAGTAATGCATGCATTCCAGGGGACGTCCCATTGGATAAGCATTAGATCAGTTTAACCAGTTGGTAAGCGATAAAACTGTTTCACTCGATGTAATTTATTTATTACTTTAGGCAAGAAATACTGACCCCCCCCCCATTATCCACCTTAACATTTCTAGCAGCATGGGAGCCTCGAATCCGAAGAGCATATTAAAATCCATGATCTACGATACCCAACATGCGAATTCGAGTTCAACCCCCCCCCCCCACCCCTCCACGACGCCAACAATGGTGCCAGTCTGGCACCAAAGAGGAAATACGTCGTAACATTGAACTCTCATCTGTTAGTTTTGGTAGGCAGTCCGTCGAAGTTCACATCCGTATTCAAGGTGAAACACAAAAAAAAAACCACGAAATATGCGGTTTATGGTGTCCTGGCACCATGTTGGCACCACTATTAGTTCCATGGTGGTACAGAGAATAATTCATGAAAATCCGGAGGTATAATGCGAATTTTTCCTCAATTTCAAAGCTTGGGTACTATTAGTAAGCAGTAAAGGAACCGAAATATTGAAAAATCGGATATTTTGTGAATATTATTCCCCCACTCACCCCCTCCCCTTGCGAATTTTGGTACTCTGGTAAAATCATGTACAACTCGGAAGTTATTTGAGTCAAACAAAAAAAGAAACACGCAAATCGGTTGGAAATTGAGGCTTGGGCATAGTTTACAAGATTATGGACGCAAACGCACGTTTTTTAAGCATTAACCCCCCCTTTCCCACTCTTAAACATATTGTTTAGTAATGCATGCATTCCAGGGAACGTCCCATTGGATAAGCATTAGATCAGTTTGACCAGTTGGTAAGCGATAAAACTGTTTCACTCGATGTAATTTATTTATTACTTTAGACAAGAAATAGTGACCCCCCCCCCCCACCATTATCCACCATAACATTTCTAGCGGCGTGGGAGCCTCGAATCTGAAGAGCATTTTAAAATCCATGATCTACGATACCCAACATGCGAATTCGAGTCCCCCCCCCCCCCTTCCACTCACCAATGGTGCCAGTCTGGCACCAAAGCGGAAATACATCTTAACATTGAAGTTTCATCTATTAGTTTTAATAGGCAGTCCGTCGAGGTTAACGTCCGTATTCAAGGTGAAACACAAAAATAAAACCCACGAAATATGCGGTTTATGGTGTCCTGTCACCATGGTGGCACCACTATTAGTTCCATGGTGGCACAGAGAATAATTCATGAAAATCCAGAGGTATAATGAGAATTTTTCCTCAATTTCAAAGGTTGGGTACAATTAGTAAACAAGAAAGGAACCGAAATATTGAAAAATCTGATATTTTGTGAATATTATACCCCCACTCACCCACCCTTGCAAATTTTGGTACTCTGGTAAAATCATGTACTACTCGGAAGTTATTCGAGTCAAACAAAAGAAGAAACACGCAAATCGGTTGGAAATTGAGGCCTGGGCAGATTTTACAAGATTACCCCCGCAAACGCACGTTTTTTAAGCATTAACCCCCCCTTTCCCCCCCTTAAAAAGCAAAATTCAAAATTCTGACGCCGTAGTGCACAACTAGATAGTTTTTCGCGTCGAAGAGGAAAAGAACCACGAAAATCGGTTGAAAACTAAGGCCTGGGCAGACGACACAAGATTATGCCCAAAAACGCACGTTTTTTGAGCATTAACCCCCCCTTTCCCCTCCTTAAAAGGCAAAATTCGAAATTCCGGCGACGTAGTGCACAACTAGATAGTTTTCCGCGACGAACAAAAAAAGAACCAGGAAAATCGGTTGAGAACTAAGGCCTGTGCAGAGTACACAAGATTTTGTCACACACACACACACACACACACACACACACACACACACACATACACACACACACACACACAGACATACACCTATGGTTTTTTTCGCGGATTCGGATTCAGAATGGTCTAAAACGGATTACTGTGTGGTTATTTTTTTTTTCTGTTGAGTGTTGTCCAACTTCACCCCAGATCGATCGCATAAGGACGCCCAAGTCTTACTGTGGGACGTCCTAAAAAGGGAGACTCTGAATTTAGACCTAATAAGATGTGAAACCTTCATTCTATAATGTTTTGCAATTATTTCCTAGTGTCTATCAACAAGAAAAACGATTAGGTACAGTGAAATACAGTAAAATTGGGAACGGGACACCAGTCAACGTCATACAGCTGCTATTTGCGGCGGCGAAAAAACGAACTGCCTTCCTTCCTTGAGATAATGTGGGTGAATGGATATGTTATGTCTTCATGCGTGGGCTAATTAGTATCCATGACTCATCTTCCAAGTTTCTCTGCTTTCAAGGTCACGAAACAGTTTTCTGACTGTTTGCTATGGTGGTAGTGGGGGTATGGCAATACTTGATACCGCGCTGACCCCCCGCCGATCGTCGCCTCTCACTCTAAACAGTCCCGAAAAATTCATTTGTTTGAACTGCTTGCCTTGCATCCAGCGATGCAAGGAGGACCAGCCCCCGCGCTAGTTCGCTTATCATCCGCAATCATCTACATTACCGATCTCTCCAAGTCTCTGGTGTGTTGCGGGTTAGTATCCAAGGCAAAATACGTACTTTCTTATTCCATTCTCCTATTTAATCTAACTTCCTTGATAATAATGAAATAGTCCCTAAATATTATAAAAGTTTAAAAATCAGCTAAATATTACTTACAAAAATGGAAATGTAGGAGAATCTCAACAAAAATTAATTAATTTATTTTGCATATTAAATATGTATTAAATAAGTAAGGCAAACAGTGTTTGCTATGTTTGCCTGGAGGAGGCGCCACTGCTCCCAGTCACGCACTCCTATGTTCAACCACAGAAGCTATAGTTGCATGAAAACTTCCAGAGGTAGTGCTACTGTCGAAAGGGGCACAGATGAAGTCAGTTTGGTTAGAAAACCCATTACATTTCAACCCCATGCCCCCATGAACAGATTGCGCTACATTTACTTTTTCCATCTTCCTAAAATTTTCTAAATTTTTTGGATGCTTTTTCGAGCAGCACACTATGGTTTTCTTCCATATCAGTGAATCTCTTTAAGGAAAAAAATAAATAAATGTGAGGCGAATTACCCATTGGCCTAATATTTGTTAAAATTTTAGCTAATCAAATGCGATCGTTGCCCGTTTCTCTGATTAGTGTTTCGTGCTGTACTCAGTTGTGGATCCTTAGCAACCTAGAATCACTTTTCATAGTGAAGGCACCCACAACTCTCATATAACGATCTGATTGCTATTAATTAGTATTAACGTAAAAGCCGAGTCCTATGAGATAAAGTGATCTATACAGTAAAATAATAAACCATTGTGTAATAATTTGCACCGTTTTTCTTATGAAATTATCTAGTTATTTCGAGTGTCAGCTGACAGAGTGTGAGATGAGGTCGACATTTTCAGAGATAGATGGAAATATGGAGTCTAGCGCTCAGAGTGGCGACTGTGGGAACTGGGAAGCTTCTTCCTATGTACCAAATTTCGTTAATTTCAGTTTATGGTTTACAGTGGCCAAACGGATTATTGTAAATTTTGTTTAATCTTCGTAGGTGCTTGGAAAAGTAAAACAGCAAATTTTGAGGGGTTGACAAATTTTTCTTGGAATTTTCCAATGCTTCATTATTGAGTATAACAAACCAAAATCAATCCAAAGTACAACGAAGAAAGAATAAACGTTCGCGTTCATATGAGACCAGGGGCGTATCAGGGATGTAGGAAAGATCCTGTTTGTTTCAAGGGATTTGTACTATAATCTATTTATCTCTATCTTTCCACTCACTCCGCGCACTCCTCGTCAGAGTTTAGTTTACATTGTCGTGTCGAGGAAACAACACGTGCTCTTTCGATTATTCAATTATGCCGAAAGTTTCGCTGTTCCCTCACACACTGCTGCTGGATGTTCGTGTTCGTGAAAATGAGTGACGAGAGTGCTGTTGGCGGGAAGAAATTAAAAATCACAGGAAGGGTGAGTGGAGTGTATAGATAGTGAAGTCGACAGAATCACGAAATGACATCGCTTGTCGCGGTTGAAATGTATTTTCTAATGTTACTGCGGAAAATCGACAGAAGCTTATAAACGCTGCAAATTATTACACAATGGTTATTATTTTTCTATACAGGGTGTCACCCTTACGGGCGCACCACCGGGCAGGGTTCGATTCTACAACTAATTTGCAACAAAAAATGTCTCTTAGCAATTTTGTTTTAGAGGCTTCGTTTTCGACTTATTTCACATTTAAGATTTTTTTCGTGTTTTCGACCTTACATCACTAAAATGGCTGTAACTCCCTTAATTGATGGAGTAAATTCAAATTTGATTATATCATTGGAAAGAGCGTCAAATTTCCTATCTCCCTGATGGGGTTTTAGAACATTTCAAATGAAACGAACGGGTGTAAAATAAACCAAAAGTAAAAAATTGGTAAAGTTTCGAAAAATTTCACTTTTTTCAAAGTTTGTTTCTCGAAACGTCGTGAACAGAAATTTCCATGCTGTAAGCCTAAAAGTTGCGTGTGAATCCCAGCTTTCTAACGGTGTAGTCATTTTTTTTAAAACACCACTTATTCAGTTAGAAAATGACGTTTGTAGGGCAGAAAACGATCATTTTAGGGTGTAAATCGGCGTTTTTCACCAGAAATGCTTTCCAACTTAATGAACCATTTGACATGAAATTTTACGTAATTTTGACGCTGAATCACTTTCCGATCTCCTCGACAAACAAATAGTACTTTTCAAGCCCTTTCCGTTGGGCGAAGGGCTCAATCTCGTTGTTCGTTTTATCCAAAATTGTCATTAAGGGAGGTCTAGGTTATTAATGACTCGCACTCCTTCCAGTTTATTGACTTACCAAATGTTTGCCCTCTGTCTTGAAAATATCGTCCCGATCATTTGCTTTATCTTTTCGATAGATAACAAATTTGGAGTCGAGGACTAATTTGTTGTACCCTGTTTAACCCAGAAAGGGCTTGAAAAGTACTATTTGTTTGCCGAGGAGATCGGAAAGTGTTACCATTCGATTCAGCGTCAAAAAGTACGCAAAATTTCATGTCAAATGACTTATTAAGATGGAAAGCATTTCTGGTGAAAAACGCCGATTTACACCCTAAAATGATCGTTTTCTGCCCTACAAACGTCATTTTCTAACTGAATAAGTGGTGTTTTTAAAAAAATGACTACACCGTTAGAAAGCTGGGATTCACATGCAACTTTTAGGCTTACAGCATGGAAATTTCCGTTCACGATGTTTCGAGAAACAAACTTTGAAAAAAGTGAAAATTTTCGAAACTACCAATTTATTACTTTTGGCTTATTTTACACCCGTTCGTTTCATTTGAAAATTTCTAAAACCCCATCAGGGAGATAGGAAATTTGACGCTCTTTCCAATGATATAATCAAATTTGAATTTACTCCATCAATTAAGGGAATTACAGCCATTTTAGTGATGTAAGGTCGAAAACACGAAAAAAATCTTAAATTTGAAATAAGTCGAAAACGAAGCCTCTAAAACAAAATTGCTAAGAGACATTTTTTGTTGCAAATTAGTAGTAGAATCGAACCCTGCCCGGTGGTGCGCCCGTAAGGGTGACACCCTGTATAGATCACTCGTCTGCAAAGCCACCAACCATCCAACATGAAGAAAAACATCGATCGCATTTCGGTCAGCTATAATTTGAACGGAAATTTGGCCTCTTTTGCGATTCATACTCGTGTTTCTGATTTATCGTACGTCCAACCCTTAAATTCTCGTAGTGAGCGAACGGTTTGTCCTACAGAGCTCCGCGTGGTCTCAAAAAATTCTAAAAATTCCATAGAATCTTAAATTGAAGGAAAAACAATACCTTTATATCTAAATTTTTTGAGTAAAGGCGTTTTCAAAATTCACTTTTGAACCCTTAGAAGTGACCTACATCTACCGAAATCTTCGGGGCACAACTAGACCCCAAATGGAGCCTACATACCAGATTTCAAATCGGTCAATGCTAAGTGGGGAAAGTGCCGCGTACGGACGGCCAAATTTTTATTCGATTTTTGGATTCTACGTTCCTTGAAACGTAAACCATCAATTTTTGAGGGGGTGTTAAACAAAAATTTTTCTTGGTCGATTCCAAATGTTCATTATTGAAAATAATAAACCAAAAAGTTCAATGCCTTTAATCGCATCGTGAAACGCTTCAAATTATTACACAAAGGTTTTTATTTTTCTATGTAGATCACTTGCTTGCAAAGCTTTGCCATCGCCAATGCCTCACTCGTTTCACACTCAATGAGGTGTGCGCATGGGTCGGAAAAACTGTTTATTCTTATTTTTAATCTAAACTAGACCTCATTCTGAGAATTTTGACACCAACCGCGACTTTCTAGCGTGAGAAGACCTTTTTCTATGATTTTTCAAAGTTTCGAATGTTTATAACGTTACAGTGGGCTGGGGGTCCCGCCCAGGCGGGAGGGGCGCGTGACGTCATAAACATTCGAAACTTTGAAAGCTCCTAGAAAAAGGTCTACTCATCCAAAAAGATAACGGCTGGTTTCGAAATTCTCAGAATGAAGTCTACTTTCGATTAAATTTTTTTTTAAAAATCAGGCGCACCCCCCATTCGAAAAAATAGCGAGTTGTGGGAGCCTTCAAAGCCTTCAAATTTGATTGCTGGTTGCTAAGGACGCAACTGAGTAGAACTCGAAGAAACGAACATCGATCGTATTTTGGTCAGCTAATATTTGAACGGAGGTTGGGCCTCTGCGATTCTCACTCGTGATTCTGATTTATCGCAACACCAACCCTTAAATTATCATAGAGAGCGTACGGTTGGTCCTACAGAGCTCTGGGTGGTCTCATTCGATTCTTTATATTGAAAGTTTTGACAATTTCACCCCTCATTTTTCAAACTTACTTAAGTAGCGGTAGAAATACACAAACAAGAAACATGATTTCTTGATAGTTGAATACACATTTTTACTCCAGAATAGCTCATTGTTATTTGAAAACAACATAATAATATTATATTGTTGTTAACATAACATATTATGTTGTTTAACCAAATTTTTTCCAGAGCTCTCGGCCCTAATATTATTAAGGTCGAGAGCTCTGGAAAAAATTTGGTTTCGATTTTACGACTAATTTGCAACAAAAAATCTCTCTTAACCCTAATTGGACCATGGTATCACTAGCCTCACTGAAAACATCTCAGCTGCTCCACAGCTGCCAAAAAGTGTCACCGGAATTACCAAGATTGAATTGAAATTTTAAATTCGATGGACAGCAGAGTTTTTTGTGGGCTATTGGAAGTCTCAAAATATAGTTATGACAAAAATTTCCAAATCGATGGACAAAAGTTTTCAAAATTTTCGTCGTATCATTTTGATACCTGATACCATTTTGATCACTGATACCCCCTGGACTATCACCTCACGAGTTGAATTCCTTCCAAAACGGCTGGTATCCCGCTTTAAAAGCTCGCTAAAAATTGGGTTTGCCGACAAAACGGCTCATATCCATCCAGTTGTTTTCAATAAACAATTTTTTGTTTTGTTAATAATTTTTTCAATAATAAGCCTTTGGAATCGAGCAAGAAAAAAAATTTAACCCCCCCTCAAAATTTGATGTTTTACGTTTCAAGGTACGTAGAATCCGAAAATCGAATAAAAAAGTTTCCGTCCATACGCCGTACGCGGCACTTTTCTTAGCATCACTGGGGCTTCTTTTGGGGTCTAGTTGTGCCGCGAAGCTTTTGGTTGATGTCAGTCACTTTTAAGGGGTGAAAAATAAGGGTTGAAATTTTCAAGAGTGCCCTAGCTCGAAAACTCTCGGAATAAAGGTATCGTTTTTTCACCAATTTTAAATAGTATTGAATTTTTAAAAATTTCTGAGACCACCCGGAGCTCTGCAGGACAAACCGTTCGCTCCCTACAGTTCCTTAGAGTTTTCCTTCGATAAAACAGAATCACGAGTGTGAATTACAAAAGAGGTATATTTTCCGTTGAATTTTTATCTAACCAAAACGCTATCGCTGTTCGTTTCTTCGAGTTGTATTCAGTTTTGCTTCCTTAGCAACCAGTAATCAAATTTCCATATTCTTCATGAAGCTCCCTATTTTTTGAATCGAGTGTGAAGTAGAGATGGGCAAAACGGTTCACCAAGAAGAACGGCTCTGAGCGCTCCGCTCATTCAAAAGAGCCGTATCTTTTCGACGGATCAGTGGCTCTTTTTGGCTCTTTTGAGCTCGTATTTATTGTAGAGATGAAAATACGACGAAAAACGCTGCAAATTGTTACACAACGGTTTATTTTAGTTCTGCCACGAAATTTTTATTCGACTATTGCATTCTACACTAATTTGAATCGTAAACGGCGGGAGGGGTCGGAGGGAGTGGGTGGAGGAGAGAGTCGGAGAAATCGTTTTTGCCTACTTTTAGTAGGCTTTTCAGCTAGTCTATATACATAAAACGCCAACCGTACGTACGTACGTATGTCGCCCGAACGTGGGGGTCCCGGGTTCGATTCCAGTCCGCGACATCAAATTTTTTTTTTTTACATATCTACAATTTTTTTGCCTGCTTTTAGCAGGCTTTTCAGCTAGTATACATAAATGCATAAGTGGTGGTACGATACACTTCTGCAAAATTGTATTATTTGATCGATTTATATCTTATTTTCCCTCTGAATTCTTGTATGGGCTGGCAACAGTGAGCTGAAGAAAAGGAAGTCCGAATTTTCCTTAACTCTACCGATCTCAAAAGAACCGAAGATGGAAGAGCCGCCGTTAATTTATTTTGACTGGATCTCTTAAAGATCCAAAGATTGAAGAACTGAGATTCATTTATCATTTTTACTGATCCGCTGTTCACTCGCTCTTTTGAAAAACCGATCTTCACTGAACACTACCAGCACTGAGCTCAAAAGATCCGAAGAGCCGCGGTTCATTTTTACTGACCCGTGGTTCACTCGCTCTTCTGAAAGAGTCGGTTTAAAGAGCCGGTTCTTTATTGAGCGACCCATCTCTAGTGTGAAGCGTTTAGTTCTTTCTAATAAACTTGATTGTGAAGGTGTGAAGGCAGTATAGTGTGGTAGGTAGTACCTACCAATAGTTGGTAGGTAAAAAAGGCTGCAAATCATTGCCCAAAGGTTTATTATTTTCTGTATAGATCACCATTCTGTATAGCTTTTAGAGTTAGGCTGACTGTTGCTGGAGGGGGTCTCGACTGCTGATATACCTTTTGCTGTGAAGCATTTTCATATTTGCATGGTATAGGTGAATTTTTGACGTACACGAACAAGAAACATTTCATGATAGTTGAATCGCTCAGAGTGGCTCATTGTTGTTTGTAAAACAACATACTTTATAAGGTCGAGAGCTCTGGAAAAAAATTTGATATTAAATCCAACAATCGTTTTGCTATTGACATAACTTGGCGATGAACTTGAATCTTCATTGTTCTTCTTTATTTTCAGGACACAGTTCAGGCTCTGGTTGCTGATTGTGACCATCAATCTGTCAGACGCATGAAAAATGTTGAAGCTTACATGGACAGATGTAAGTTTCTGAACCCTGAATTCACTAGAGAATCCATATTGACACTTGAATAGAACTGGAATTAATTCTTACTTCATTCTTTTTCAGATGATTCGGTTGCGAAAGATATCAGGAAGCTTCGCATGAAAACTGATGACTTTGATGTCATCAAAGTTATTGGAAGAGGTGCCTTTGGTGAAGTGCAATTGGTGAGAAACCGTTTGAAACTTGACCTTAAATGTAATTCAACAGTAGCACGAGTGACTTTCTTACCATAAGATGTATTAAACTCAATTTAATTTTTGCAGGTGAGACACAAGTCGACTAGAAAAGTTTTTGCAATGAAATTGCTTAGCAAGTTTGAGATGGTGAGTTTTCTTATTTCTTTATTTACGGGCGAGCCCAATATACATTCTAAAAAAAAGTAGGTCATTCTAACGGGGAGAGAAATTCGGTCCAACAAAAGTTATATGAGAATTTAGATATTTAAGTTTAATGAGGAATTTCACCATGTCGGAATTTCCTATTTTTGACCCCAAAATCGGATTCAGCACCTCTAAAAACCCCCTAAGGCAAACTTTCAGCCCGAACTACCTAATTTACGAATAAACAAAACAGTGTAGAAAATACGAATGTTTAAAAAAACCAGGAAAATGACGTCATGCTGGAATAGTTCATTTATGGCCGCTTGAAGCGCTGAGATCGAGAAATCTATAGTCCCCAGATGCAAAATTTCATGAAACAGTAAAGTTCAAAATTGAAAAACTGAAGAAAAAAATTGAAAAAGCGAGATGGGGAAAATTAGGTTTCCTCTGTTTTTGTTTGATAACTTTTCTCTTAGAAAACACGATTTCGTTGTCCCATTGGGCAACACTGGGAGGAGACGGCGATCCAAACAGCCCAATCTGCGAGCGTTCCCGCTGCTAGTCTGTTTTCCCGGTTAGTTTTGAAATTAAAAATTTTGATTGTCTCCCAAAAATAACAGGAGACTTATTTTCCGAAATCAGCCCTATTTTCATCTATCCCACACCATTAACTATTCAGGAAAAATGCAAACAGAAATCGGTGAAATTCCTCATTATAGCTGAATGGGGAGGAGGTGATAAGTGTTTTTTTCTTGTAATATAATGAAAGTAGCAGTTAGTCAGAGGTTGTTTACAATCCTGTGAGTGCGTATGCATTATAGTAGACTCACCCTTTCAGTATCACTTCCCATTGGATGACTAGGATATACTTCCTGATATCTAGGTAGCGCCCTCTGAACACCAGCGCTTTCTAGCGGTTACTGTGATAACAACCTCAGTTTCGATGATTCCAACGTTCATTCTCGACTTTTTCAAACAAAACAAGGTGAAAACAAGCCTTTGAAGTGATCGTTTCTCTCGAGCAAACCAACAAGTTTCGAAGGTTTTGATGTTCATTCTCGACTTTTTCAAACAATCGAAGGTGAAAACAAGCCTTTGAAGTGGTCGTTTCTCTCGAGTAAGTTTGTGCTGTAAGGGTGAAATAAAAGCAGGAAATTGGCGTTGTTGGCCTTTCAGTATGCTGTATTGTGATCCGACTGAAGTATTCTCTGAATGAATCCTTACTAAACCATCAAACTAACGAACAGCACAGCGTTTATAGAGTACCTGTGCGAAGAAACCTTGTGTGGGGCAGAAATGGTGTACACCACGGATGCCTTTGACCGCTGGCTACCAATTTTTGAGGTACAACGTGAGCAACCTCCTAGTGGTGTCCTCTGGATTAGCTCACAATGCTAACCTCATTACTTCGTCAGCCATTCGTATTCGTGACTAACTTGACTATGTATGTGGCAGCTGGGTGCTTTTGGAATGGGAGTGATTGGGCGCTCTAATTTTTGACTTGGGACTCGAACGGTGGTGAACGGGACGGATACTTTTGTTAGGTGAACGTGAACATATGGTTTTGTTTACGGGTTTTCAAGGTATTGATACTAGTTCTGCATAGATCAGTGATGTACTAGATGTCAGGTGTCGGACCGGCGCTAGTTCTCCCTGGCTCCACCGGAGCGCTGGATAATTGGGATGACTGACGTTACCGATAATTGGAGCGCTAAAACCAACCAACCGCCAATTTATCGCTTATTAGAATAATTGCATTGATCTACAATATTGCATATATCTATAACCAAGACGACTAAGCGCCAGCCCTTTGTATCATTTTACACATTGTACAATGGTACCTAATGATAATAACAATACCTTAAAGCACAAAGGCGCTATGTCCAAAAACGGAGTTTTAGTAAAACGCAAAAGAAAGTATCACCAGTTGTAACAATACAGGATGAATTCCAGAATGAAATTCACCTTATTGCTCATAATTAGTCAGAGGAGGGTGTGACGACCCTACCCCCTTCAGACCAGTGATTAGATTAATCAGCTGGCCCGAAGAGGATATCGATTCATATCTCTATGAATCGGATATCTCTTCAGGCGTAGCTCCAACAAATCGGGAACAAACCAATTGGTTTGTCCCGTATAAAATGTAGAGTCGTCACACTCCTCTCCCTAAAACATACTTCTGGGTTTCAAACAGAAGTATGTTTGAAAAAAGTCAAAGGGAGTGAAAATAGCATGAATCCCAGGAAAGGACGTCTGGAAGCTTCAAGGGAATTCCTCCATCGTAATGGTACTATTCAAAAAGAAGAAGAATGCCACGAATGGGTCATTTATGCCACGAATGGGCCATTTATACATAAAAGAAGAAATCAATGGAACTGTGGAGAAAGCAAACTAAATAAAGAATACGAACGGCGAAACATTCAAGTGTAATGATTGAAAAGGCAAACTTAGAAAAGGCTTATATAAAAGAAAAAAGTAATTGAAATTAATAAAATGCCTGATTGGCGAAATGAATTTAATTGCTGGATTGGCGAAGTATAACAAGGGAATGAATTTAATATAATAATAATTTAATAATATAGAGATTCCTTCTGGAATTCTCTTTGGGTGATTCCTTCTGGAATACCCAAGAAAAAGTGGAGGGGAAATGATGAAATAAATTCAGTACATTTCCACCAAACCACTCTCTGCTACCATGTAACAATACAGGATGAATTTCAGAATGAAGTTCACCTTATTGCTCATAATTAGTCAGAGGAGGGTGTGACGACCCTACTACCCCTTCAGACCAGTGATTTGATTAATCAACCGGCCCGAAGAGGATATCGATTCATATCTCTATGAATCGGATATCTCTTCAGGCGTAGCTCCAACAAATCGGGAACAAACCAATTGGTTTGTCCCGTATAAAATGTTGAGTCGTCACACAGTGCACAATTCCTATAATAATGGCTTTCACGCTTGACTCTTTAATTTCTTCAATACATTTACAAGCTTTAATTAAGAACTAGCGCCGGTCCGACACCTAACGTCTAGTCAGTGATGTGGATGTTCGATCAAACCTCTAAAAAAACAATCCACCAGTAAATGCAGCAGATCAGGAAGGCACTAGTGTTCGGGGTCTGGTGCGGGCGCAAACATCCAAAGAGAAGTCAAGCTTGAAAGTTGTTTTTCCTCACAGCTACTTAGTGACAAGTGCCGTAAATTCTAATGCATTCTCTGTTTTTTCCCCATTTCAGATAAAACGGTCCGATTCCGCCTTCTTCTGGGAAGAACGCGACATAATGGCTCATGCTAATTCTGAATGGATCGTCCAACTGCATTTCGCTTTCCAAGACAATAAATACCTTTATATGGTCATGGATTACATGCCAGGTAAACGCGTAACCACTTTTTCACTCATTATTTTTTGCAACTGTATTCCTTCTTCTAAACAACTTTTCCATGTGAACAGGTGGAGATTTGGTCAATTTAATGTCTAATTTCGACGTTCCGGAAAAATGGGCTAAATTTTACTGTGCTGAGGTAGTATTGGCTTTGGATGCTATACATTCCATGGGTTTCGTTCACAGGTTAGTGAATATTCGAAGATATGTTTATGTAAACAATAGATACTCTAGAATAGTTTGTGTTTGATATTCTCTAGATTTTATGTTGAATTATACAGCGTTTACATTCTATGTAAAGGTAAAAGGGTCATCCAGAAATAAGATTACATTATTTTCAAATCGAAAAATGCTTGTATATTAATGCAATTCACAGAATATTTTCAAATATGCTATACTATTCTTCCGCGTTGTCCCTGTTGAGTTTGAGACATTTCTGTAGCCTGGGCACCAGCTTTTTTGTGTGCCAGTGTCAGACCTCTGCCGCCACGTCTTATAACCACTTCTGAACTGCTCCCTGGACCTCTCGATCGTCTGCAAATACAAAATCCCTCAATCTAGTAAACAGACGGTGCCAACGGGAGAATAGGAAGGGTGGTTGATAATGTCCCATCCGAATAACTAAAAAGTTCTTAGGTGACTCGTGCAAGTGTGGGGCCTCGTGTTGTCTTTGAGGAGGCTTACGTCCTTTAGCATACCCCATTTACGGTTCTGAATCGCTCTTCTGAGTTTTTTAACACGTTCATTGCAGGAAGTTTTATTAGACACTCTGTGTCCTCTACTGTGTCACAGGGAGTGTCATATGACCCAGAGGTGCATTGAAAGGCTTACATTACTCCTGAGGTTCTTAGGAAAGGTTCGAAAAGCCATTTCCAGACCCAACCTGATGGGACCCATTCCAGTCCAGACCAGAGAGGGATGCGAAAATGCCACCTGCCTAGGGACGGCACGATACTCCAAAGTATCGATACTTCTTCCGATACGATATTTCTCAGGAAGTATCGATACTCGATATCTATTCGATACCGATATTATAAAATATCGATACTTCGATAATATCGGCTCAAAGTATCGATACTATCGATACTCCAAATTAACCCACAAATGATTTCGCAAACCAAATAAAAACTCCATTAATCAAGAATTATAAATGTATTAATAAAAGTCAATAATTTAAAATGTTGTTAAAGTCAGTGGTAATTTAAAATGTTATGAAAGTCAATAATTTAAAATTTAATAAAAGTGAATGATCATTTCATTTAATATTTATTCCAATTCTTATTCCCAAGAATTCTCCACTACAAATGGAAAGGATGAAGTAATAAATCAGTTACATTACAAATTAATAATATTTATTATCGAATGATAAAAAACAAAAATTTGGCGTGAAGTAAGTTTTGACTTGAATTTTTAAAAAAGTAAATAAAAAAAATTGTTGTGAATGGGAAAGTAAAACAATGGTCACAAGCAACTCGAACTGTCCAAGAAACCCAGAGAAATGAAAACCCATGGACTTAGTATCCTAGGAATGTGAAAACCGCAAAAAATGCGATTTTACAGGGTTATTGTGGAAAGTTTTTGAATATCGATGAAGGATATTAGAAGCGATATATCATTTCGATCGATACTATTCTGAGTATTATTCAGTGGCAGATATAGTATGGTATCTAAGTACTTGATATTTGGTATTTTTTTTTACTATTCCACTTTGGCAAAAATATCGATAATATCGTCAAGAAAGTATCGATACCTCCGATATTTCAGGCAAAAGTATCGATACCAAAATATCGGTATGAGTTTTTTATCAAAAGTATCGATACAAATATCGGTATCGATACCAAAAAAGTATCGATACTCCGATATATCGGTGGTATTGTGCCGTCCCTACACCTGCCAGTTCTACCCCAGAAGCGATAGGAGCCACGTCAAACGAATTACTGCTTTTTGATCTTGAGTCGGAATCAGATTCTGATTTGGATTTTGATGTTTTTACAAGTTCGTTGTGCGTCAAAAAGCCGTGGTTGTCCTTCTTACGTTAGCGATAGATCACAATTTGGGGAATTTAGGACTATTTTATGAATGGGGAATTTGCCTCAATTTCAGATTCTGGAATTTCAAGTCAAATCCTATAATAGGGCCCTAGAATAACGTTTGACACTAGGAATAACCAAGGGGAAAAAATTACCGTAGGAGAAAATGCCTAAACAAGTGAAGCCTCTGTTACAAAACACCGCGAAAATCGAGGAATATTGTTGACGTCATACGAAAAAAAAAAAAAACGACGCGAAAACAACTCCGACAACAGACAGAGTTCTAGCACCGCCACACAAAACGATCCAGTGAAATGGCTACTCGAATAATGTGATTGAAATCTTGAAACTAAATAAGAGAAGATGAAGACTAATAATGCTTGATAAACTAGTAGGTAGAATCGTATTGTAAAAAAGTGAGTAATATTGTTTCTTTTGGTCACTTTTGTGTCTGGGTTCTTCCTGCCAGTTCGCAGCGCACTCTTGTGCGCACTACTTGTAAGCTGGAAGTTCGTGTATGTTCCGCTTCTGTGGTAAGCGCCACAGAACCTCCTTTGAAGTCAGATTGGTAGAATATCCGTTACGTTTCAAACATGGCTGCCTCTTACACATTGCCACCACATTTAAAATTTCCATCTTTTTTAAATTCTCTAAATTTTTTTGGATGCGTTTTCGAGCAGCTCACTATGGTTTTATTCCATAAAAATAAACCCTCATTCGAAAAAAAAGAAAAAAATGTGATGCAAATTCCCCATTGCCTGTTTGGTGTTTCTAGCAATTACGTCTATTTTACTACGAACTCAAAAGTCTCGAATTGTAACATCAACAAGAATTACCAAATCCTAGTAACAACCTTCGAAACTGTAGTGTAACCACTACAGAATTCCCCTCCCCCTCACGAAACTGAAATGAAAGCAGGTCGATTGCCGGTCTCAATTTCAAACGTCTTCTCGTTCTGCTTCATGACTTTGAAAGGTCCCTCATACCGTCTTTGTAAAGACGTCTTAGGTCGATCCACCCGCAGAAAAACGTGACTTTGTACATAGATCCTTTGGAACATAAATTCGTGGTATCCTGTAGTTTTCTTTTTCATCTTTTTTATCCTCAAAATCTCTCTTTGCCTAGCGGTTGACATACTATCTTTTTCTCAATTCTAACGGGGTCACCACTTTGGTGTTTCCAGCAATTACGTCTATTTTACTACGAACTCAAAAGTCCGTAACATCAACTAGAATTACCGAGTCCTAGTAACAACCTTTGAAACTGTAGTGTAACCACTACAGCCTGAACAGGTAAAAGTAAAGTAAACAACCATTTCAGGTTGGATTTTCGTCCGACTGCCATTCTTGGCGGCGACTGGCTTACCCGAAAATATGCTCCCGAGGGCGAGCCTCGAACTCACGGCCCCGCAACTGGTCCGAGTCTCATCTCCAGAACACATGCCAGAACTCGCTCAGCCACAGCTGAACCCTGAATAGGTACTATTGAGTGAACAGCACTGAGAGAAACAAGACCTGACAGAAATGATGACACTTATCACTGACTAGAACAAATGAAAGAGTTTTAAAAGTCAAAATTATGGTTATTGTAGTAGCTCATTACGTGGTAGAGGTGGGACCTGACTAAGACTGAATTCCTCCTTTGTCTGTGAAGACCGACCAAGACTGATTCCCAACGGAGTCAGGTCTGCAGCTCCCCTCTGGTTCTCAGGTCAGGTTGCAGAGTCACCGCACCTTATAGAAGAAGAATCAACAAAAAATTACGAATCCGACATTCCCATGAGCTGCCTTCGTGTATTTCACTCCTGCATTGAATGTGTTAAGAGTAATTTCAGTCTGTTTGGACTTCCCTCCTATTTGAGGCGGGAGACCAAAAGTTAGTGCTGCCAACCTCTACGAACTTAGTACCTAGTTCTGCCGCTTGGTGGCTGAGTCCACAGTTACATTCATTAGTTCCGATCATGCAACCATGGGTTATTGCATTCAGAATTAATAGGCCAGTATTAGATCTATAAAAATTAATGAACTAATAAAACAAGGACGATCATAATTAAGAACAGGCTGATCAAGATGGCTGCGACGAAGAAACTCCTCCGCGGTCCCAATGCCTCCGCCATCACTCCATCGTTTTCTGTACTGTTTAACTCTGCGCTCTCTTATTTCTCATTCAAACACTATATTAGTTCTGTTCAATACAACTATTTAGTTCTAAACCTGTGTGGTTCATTCAGTGCTAGTTCCCGAGGTAAACACAGTCCATCTGTTCACTAAATTCAAGGAGTTTGTGGGTAAAAAGCGATTCTGGATGACCCTCGTATATTTCATATTTATAGATGAATCGCGTCTAATATGAATTCCAAATAGTTCACGTACTTTTCCTTTCTAGGGATGTCAAACCTGACAACATGTTACTTGACAAATTCGGCCATCTTAAACTAGCAGATTTTGGCACCTGCATGAGAATGGACACCGTAAGTGTTACCTTTGTATGCATGTATTTTTTACGGTTGTTTTGGTATTGAGAAAATTTGTTGTTTTGTTGAAAAGATTTTATATTTTTGTTGAAAATATTTGAACGTTTTCCGCAGGATGGCTTGGTAAGATCAGACACAGCTGTCGGTACTCCCGACTACATATCACCGGAGGTTCTCCAGTCGCAGGGAGGTGAAGGTGCCTACGGTCGCGAGTGCGATTGGTGGTCTGTTGGAGTTTTTCTATACGAAATGTTGGACGGAGGAACCCCCTTCTACGCTGATTCCCTCGTCGGGACGTACAGCAAAATCATGGACCACCGTAATTCGCTACGATTCGATCCTGACTTGGACATAAGTCAGGATGCCAAAAACCTGATATGTGGTTTCCTCACTGACAGGTGAGGGAAAAAATGTTAAATGATTCTTCCGATACTTGACCAGTTAGATAACCCTTACATTCACTTTGATTTCAAAGTTTCTGTTTCCCTCGTGATCTTTCTGTGGAAGCTGTCTTTGTGACAGCCAGTATGATGGAAGAACTTAAACCAGTTGAAGCAAAAATGCCACCCATTGAGAATCCATCCTTCAGCTGACACAAGCTGACTGAAGTCAGAGTACAAGCACCATCGGAAATGGTAACTCTGGCAAACACAAAGATCGTCGGCCCCACTGCAACACCGGCTAACTGATATTTTGGCGGTTTTGAGGTTTTACCCATTCTTAATGTAGTTTTAAGCGCTGAGAGCCGGTTTATCAGTCACCAAAGTTAACGGAAGTTTATGTATCCTTTTGTTAACTTTAATGATGGGATAAATTATGGATACAATAAAGGTGCTGTTTATCAGTGCGAAATTAACCCACTGGTAACTATTAACTGGCTGGTAAAATTACCTGTCTGTTAGACCAAATAATCGATTATTTACCCAGCTTATTAAGATGGCTGTGGAAAGCTTACAATAAAATTCAGCTTCCTCCACATAAAAAATCGTTTTCGCAGTGTGTTTTGCGTCAGAAAAAACAAGAAATTAGAAGAGGATGAAGCATTGTGCTTTGTTTTGGTGTTTTCCTTTCTCGATCTCGGTACCTATTTCCTTCTTGGCTCGGCAGTACCTATTGGTAATTGTTGAAAAATGTCTGGTCATGACAAGATCCCGTCCACCTTGCCACTATGTCCAGAATTTTCAAATTTGCAGACGAAATAGTTTCCCTTTTCTATTTCGAAAATTTTCGGCGTGTGGCCCTCCTGGCGACTGAATTTTTACATTTGTGCAATCCATAGCACCTATAGCTCCAGGAAACCTGGTTTTTTAAAAATAAAATTACATCCGAGATTAAATTAATTCTCCTTCGGTTGCTGGCATTTTGATAAATTGGGCGCATAGTCTGGCAGTTCCCAGGGACACCTGCTTGACAATTTTACAGGCAGAGCTTTTACTGACGCCACAAAAGTCGCCGACAGACACCAAAATGGGTTTTTATTCTTTTATCCTATCGAAATCTCATCAAAAAATCGCAATCGTCCCACTTCTCCAAATGGTCAATCCGCGATTTTACCATGTAGGGCCTGCCTTCTTCCCCACTGCAGGAATTCGACTATAGCAACATCTTCGACGCTGCTGTCTGAGAGCTCCACACATCCATTTTCGATTGTAGCATAATTCACTAACAATCAACTACGCAGTTTGCAAAAACGAACGTTCTGGGAAACAAAAACACGAGAACTGACTCTTTGAGGTTAAAAAGCCTTGGATAAATCGAGTTACCCTCCGGTAACTTTTTATCCGGTCCTCGGACGACCAGGTAACTTTAAACTACCGGTAACGGCTATCTGGGGACTGATGAACGCATACGATTGAGTTACCCGACGGCCGTCGGATATATCTGCTTTACCGGGGGATAAAATGTGACTGATAAACCGGCCTTAGAGGTCAAGGAAACACAGTCGAGGGTGTAGACAATGGGGTATTTCGGTGGGTCGGAAATTCAGGTTTTTGACCTCAAATTTGGATTCAGCACCCTTGAAAACCTATATACTACAAATTTAAGCCCAATGATACTATAACATGTGGTAGAAAAATTAATTAAAGAGATCACACGTTTGAAAAAGGCGGGCTGCTATAAATGCACACACACTAGGCAAGGACTACGCCGCGGACTGCCCCGCGCGCATGTGTGAGTAGAATGTTGTAGTATCCAAGAGGGGTTTCTGTGCATGGATACTTTTTCAAAGACAGTTGGCTAGCTACGTCACGATTGGCTAGCTACGTCACACTGTTCAAATCTTCAACTTTCCTTAGCTTCTCTGATTTTTTAAAAACATTTTCTCGACGAACAGACCCGATTACCGTTATTCCTAAGCCATACTCTTTTGAAAAAAAAAAAAATAAAAAAAATTGACCGAAATACCCCATTGTGGCTTTTTTATCTCTACCTTATGTTGTATGTTCCCAACTATCATTGCAGACTGAACCGACTCGGACGAAACGGCGTGGATGAAATCAAAGCTCATCCATTTTTCCAAAACGATCAATGGACTTTCGACAACCTGAGAGATTGTAAGTAGAAGAAATTTGTCAGCTTGTTTATGTTTTCCACTTCGAATTTTAAAACAACTGTTGTTACTAATTGTATTCCATCTCGTTCAGGTGCACCTCCAGTTGTTCCTGAGCTCTCAGGCGATGCTGACACTCGTAATTTCGATGACATAGAAAAAGATGAGAGCCCCGACGAAAATTTTCCAATTCCTAAAGCTTTCGCAGGCAACCATTTACCTTTTGTGGGCTTTACATATTCCAAGGATTATCAGTAAGAATAATTTAATATTTTGCGTTCTGTTAATTGGTTAGGACGAGCATAGCCACAATAATTGCGTCTATTTCGTATTTCAGGTTTATGAGTTCTAACAATCGGCCTACGATCGATGCGGTAAGTACACTTCCCAGTTTAAATTGTGTGTAGGTTTCTTTAGTTCCGACTCTCTGAAAGGCTCCTCGTAGTTACTCAGACGTACTGCGAGTAAGATTTCCCTTATTGCAAATCCTCCCAGAGAACAGTGAGGCTAACATTCAACAGCGGGGCTCATTCTGTGGGTTTAGTTGCAGATTCTCCCTCGAGCCCAGCGCTTAAATAGCATTGAGGAAAGTTTTTCTTTAATTTTAGTAGGACTTAAACAGTACCATCTGAATCGTATCCTTCACTCTACATACAAATACGAGGGTTGTACAGAAAATAAGTTCCGTTTATTTTTTAAAAATCAAGTTTCATTGGAAAAATTTGAAACTTATAGTGTGATGATGATCATCACATGTTGACATTGTTTTCATGTAGTTGACATTTCAAAAATCCCGTTGTTACCTGTTAGGTGTTTTCTTGAGAGTTAAGTTGGATAAATATAACAACCTATTTTGGCCGTTATTGTCCTAAATTGTACAATATGTATTAAGCTTGGTTCACATAGGTGCGTAATGTCCGTAATCCTTAGTGCGTAATTGGATGCTATTGGCTGGAGCCAATTGAGGCGCCCCCTATGTGAGGTCCCCAGCCAATAGCATCCAATTACGCACTACGGATTACGGACATTACGCACCTATGTGAACCAAGCTTAATACATAGGTGTGTAAGCTTAATACATTATGTGTTTCCCGCATGATCCCCGACGACGTCGATACATTTGGTATATCGCGAAATCAGCTTCGAAATCCCCTCCTCATACAAGCTTCCCGCCACCTCCTTGGTCCAGTTAGTGAAAGCTTCTTTCACTTCCTCGTCACTTGTGAAACGTTCGCCCTTCAATTCCTCCTTCATTTTGGTGAACAGGTGGTAGTCTGAAGGGGCCAAGTCGGGACTGTAAGGTGGATGGGTCCGAACATCCCAACCAAACTCATCCAAAGGTTGCTCCATGGCACGAGCAACATGGGGCAACATTGGCAGCAGCAGAGGAGCATTGTCGTGGAGAAGGCAAACACCAGAGGTCAACATTCCTCTTCCCTTGTTCTGTATAGCCCGACAAAGCTTCTTCAGGGTCTCACAATGAGGAATTTCACCGATTTCTGTTTTCATTTTTCCTGAATAGTTAATGGTGTGGGATAGATGAAAATCGGGCTGATTTCGGAAAATAAGTCTCCTGTTATTTTTGGGAGACAATCAAAATTTTTAATTTCAAAACTAACTGGGAAAACAGACGTGCAGCGGGAACGCTCGCTGATTGGGCTGTTCGGATCGCCGTCTCCTCCCAGTGTTGCCCATTGGGACGACGAAATCGTGTTTTCTAAGAGAAAAGTTATCAAACAAAAACAGAGGAAACCTAATTTTCCCCATCTCGCTTTTTCTATTTTTTTCTTCAGTTTTTCGATTTCGAACTTTACTGTTTCATGAAATTTTGCATCTGGGGACTATGGATTTCTCGATCTCAGCGCTTCAAGCGGCTATAAATGAACTATTCCATTATGACGTCATTTTCGCGGTTTTTTTAAACATTCATATTTTCTACACTGTTTTGTTTATTCGTAAATTAGGAAGTTCGGGCTGAAAGTTTGCCTTAGGGGGTTTTTCGAGGTGCTGAATCCGATTTTGGGGTCAAAAATAGGAAATTCCGACATGGTGAAATTCCTCATTGCGGTTGGCGTTAATTGTTTCACCTTGAGGCAAAAGAGAGAGAGAGAATTCCTTTTTGATCCTTGAAAACAGAAGCCATGATTTTCCTGGATGACGTCACAACTTTGAATTTTTTGGCACTTGGGGACGTGTTGTGTTTCCACTGCATGGATTGCCTCTTGTTTTCTGGAGTGTAATGAGACTCCAGTAACGATGGACTTCTGGAATGCGTCTCCATTGGTTCTACAGCGGTCCAAAAATTCTTGAGCTGCAGTCACTTGTTGTTCCATGTGTTGGGGTGTCACCTGTCTCGGGGTGCACCAGTCGCACACTTTCCAAAATTCCAGTTTCTCTGTGACGATCTCGTCGATGAGGGATTGTGAGATGTCTGGGAAACTGTGATGGAGTTCATCGAGGGCTGAACGGCGATCTTCGCGAATTGTATTGTCGATTTTTGCGACAATTTCGTCCGTCACAAGTGAGGGTCTGCCTTCCCACCTTGAACTTTTGGACCCATCTCCTCACCGTTGACTCACTCATCGCACCTTCTCCATACACAGAAACAAGCTGTTGGTGAATTTCAACCGATTTGAAACCACGGGCAAAAAGAAATTGAATCTCTCTGCGCAACACAAATCGAGAAGGATTGGGCACCAAGATGGCGGGACCCGACATGAAGGGCTTAATTTCAACTGCCAGCCCTGACCTTATTTTTCGAGCCTCTGAGGCCCTTAACCTCTCATTATATTCACAAAGCTCCCCTCTTTCGAGCCGTGTTACCGGATTTGGCAAATTCCACTCCTACCACCCTACAGACCAAAACGGAATTTTTTTCTGGACAACACTTAATTGTCTACGAATACATCTTGCATGCCTGTCTAGTGATGATTTACTTTTGAATCGGATTAAAAGAAGAAATACATTTAAAAAACTGTTAGTGTCCCTGTACGTTTGCTTATTAGGTACTCATTTAGTTGAACTATTACTGTTTGTTTTTCTTGCAGTATTTCGAGTTAATTATTCACCTACTTAAGCTGTTGTGTGGTTATATTTATCTAATTATGTGATTGTCTTCATTTTTCATGCTGGTGAATGACATAGGTCGATATGGTGAGTATCTTTGTTTAGTAGATCTTTTATAGAAATATTTCTATAATATCATTAGGAGAATTCTTTTCCTTATCGGTGGGCAGAATCTTCATGGAGAGCATAGAAGAGATTCTTCCCTTAAGGCCATATCACACAAGCGATTTTTCAGCTTTTTTCCGCAGAAAAATCGCTGGAACGTGAAGAGGAAGAAGTACAGTGATTCAAGTATCCATGCAAGGGAAGAAGTACAGTGTTTCAAGTATCCACGCAGCGGGTTTTTAATTCCACTTCCCCACCCCCCCATAGCGCAGCCTGCACCCTGGTGGAGCGATTTTTCTAGCTTTGGAATATTTAGAACGCGTTCTAATTTTTCTAGTCCGCCATTTTGTGCGGGAAAAAAAGCTGGAAGGAAACCATTCGAAGGTTCTCCATCGATAAGTAATTTGTGGTTGTAGCATTCCTTGATCTACTAGTCGACGTCTGTTCAGTTTTCTGCAGTTTTCCGAGAGAAAAATTAATCAGTTCTTCGTTCATTTTTACAATGACGATTTTTAACAATGAACCATCAGATTTCAGTAATTCTTTCTGTACAAATACTTACATGTTTGACAGACAAAATACTGGACAGTGGTACATAATTTATATACTTAAGTTAAGATATTGTAGTTGGTAGGTACTCACCACTAATGATCAAGGAAATAGGGTCCATTTTGAAGAATAATACGACAGGAGCACAAAAACTGAAGAAAACGAGATCGTAGTGACGCCACGGAGACAAGTAAAGTGATTACTTTTTCTGGGAGTGGGAGCGACGCTAAAACGTTGCTTCAAAATTCCACACTACTATAACCTGATCCAAAACTTGTAGTCACGTTAGAGTGAAAATCGCTGGCCGCCAGAATGCGCTCTATTCGCAGTTTTCTGCGGTTATTCTTCTTCAACTTCGCCTAACTTATTCTAACTTCCTCTTCACGTTCCAGCGATTTTGCAGCGGAAAAAAAACCAAAAAAATCGCTCGTGTGATATGGCCTTTAGCACTACCATGTGCTGGAAAATCTGATAGACAAATGCCCTTCTCCATTGCTTATTTCTCGCCCATTTCCAGTTAAAAGGGTATTAATCAATATGACAAAATCGCCAAATTATTACTGGATTTTAAAATAAATAAATTTCCCATATACGAGGTAGTATTTTCTTGGGTCCTCACTATTTTTCCTCTTTTGATAATACCTATAGGCGATTCTTGTGATACGTCTTATTTACGATATTTTGATATAAAGTTTCCCCTAGTATTCAATTCGTTATGATTTCTGTTCGTTATAATACAATTATTTATTCATTATTGATGCTTGCATTCTCCGTTCAATTTTAATTAGCACAAATCATTTCAATTTCAGAGAGATATCCCTTCTCTCGAAGGAGAGCTGCAGAAAGAAAAAAAGGTGACTGAAGCTTTGGAGTTGAAGCTCAAATCGTCTGCGAAAGAGCTTGATCTGTCAGTTCAAAGAGAAACTGAGCTAAGACAAGAGCTTTCTTCCCTCGAGAAGACAACTGCGCTTCTCAAACACGATCTTAAAGAGGTGAAATTTCGTATCCAGTAATTGTATTTGTTTATACTGTTATGTATTGGGGGTTACCCCAGTTTTCTTCTCAAATACATCAAATTTTATGATGTAAGTAGAGAAAAAAAAGGCTCACCATCCTTGACCACCAGGGTGGAGAATGATTCACAAATTCCTCCGGAATAGGCTGGATCAGAGGAGAAACACTCACAATTGAGAGGCATCAAATCGACTGACTCTCCTCCGATCCATCAAGTTTAGCCCCGGAGATGGTTTAACCTCTAAATCTGTTGACTTCTTCAGTTGTGGAGCCATCATCGTGATATCTTATACAGTTGTTGAAGTTGTGAAAATTAAGGTTTGTTCAGGTTGGGTTTTTTATGAAATTTGCGCGCGAAGGAGGTCTTAAAAGTACAACATGGCTCTGTTCATAGCTTCAGGAACTTGAGTTGCTTTTCAGCCCAAGTCCAAAGTTTTTCTTCCCCGCCAAGGAATAGGGTTAACTTGACTCAGGAAAATATGCAAATATGTAATTTCTCCTGAGTACCTATTCTACCACTTAACGCTCTCAGATAATTGATTTGTTGTCGTACGACTGTACAAAACAGTACTTGGTTTGCGAGGTTCAGCGAACCCGGATTCCTTTTCTGCTTTTAATCATCAAGAGTCACCCCAAAGAGCGACGGATACATCCTTCCAAGCTTCACTTTTAAACAGAGGCAACATGCGACATCCCTCTTCGAGGAACTTGTGTGAAACTCATCTCTGCTTTAACCATGTTAAGCTTAAACGAAACTAACTTATTTACAAACCATCAATTCACGGTCAACTTTTTTCTTTTCAGTGGCAAAGAAAAGCTGAAAATGAAATAGAAAACAAAAGAAAAGCAGAGTCTCATTTACAAGAGGTGAAGAGAAAATTAGAGGACGAGCACAACAAGCGAACCCGAGAAATGAACAACAATCAGCAAGTCTCCGACAAGATTTCCGTACTGGAGAAACAGGTTAGTAGCTTCACCAGATTATTTATAACTAGATGTCATTGTATAATCTGGGCAAGAAATCTGATTAAGGGAGGGGAGCCAGATACCCTTTATATTTAAACAAATGCGCTGGTAAAAGGATCCTAGAATTCGCCAGAAAATATGGATACATTTTTGTATGTAAAGGTTATGAGATATTATAGAATGCGCAGTAGGACTATATTTTAAGGGGTTCACAGGGGGAAACGATTGTAGATTTTAGATGAATCCGCGGATCAGGGTGATGGGAGCCCAAAGCACTGAAGCCTAGGGGCTTATTGTGCTACTCCGCGGATTCTGTTCCTAGTCAAAGAGTCCTAGCCCTTTGGTAAGGGCCAGTAGCGGTTTGGCTAGATTTGTGCTGGGAAAAGCCTCCATGGATGTAGGTGACCCAAGGAGGTGAAACCTGCGATTTGATAGCACTTTGCAATCGAATATTATGTGTGAGGCTTTCTATTCAGCCTCTCCACACAGGCTGCAGAGGGTTGTATTCTGGTTTACCCCAATGCGGTTGAGATGGAATAGGAGTGGAGTAAAGCCTGTTACCAGGCCAACAACTAACCTGATTTCCTTGCGGCTAAGCCGCAGCAGCTCTTCTGCGCTGGGGTTAGGTTTGGCCACCTTGAGCTTACTTAGAGCATGCCCTCTATGGTTTGACCATCTACTAGTGGTTTCATTGGTGACCCACCAGTTTATGGTCGCCCTAAAGGAAGATTTGGGAATGCCGATGGCTGGCCCTGGACCAATGAACGGAGTTAGTGAGCCACTTCTGGCCAGCACATCTGCTTTCTCATTTCACATTACTCCGCTGTGTCCTGCCACCCACTCCAGAGAGACCCTGTTGTGTTGCGACAGGGAGCAGAGAGTCTGGAAGCACTCCCACACTAACCTTGAGTTGATGGAGGAAGCGGCTAAAGCCATGATCGCAGCCTGGCTGTCCGAGAGAATGCGGACGTGTACACCACAGTGTTCCCTCCGCAGACTTTTCCCAGCGCAGACCCTAATTGTAAGTACTTCAGCCTGAAACACTGAGGCATGCACTCCCAGAGGAGCTGAGTGACTCCATCTGGGATTGGCCCCGTAAATTCCAATCCCCGTACCATTCCCCATTTTGGATCCATCTTTATACCAAAATAGGTCGTTGGGACAGCATTGAGAGATTCGCCGCCCCTCTGATCTTATGATTGATCTGTAGGGGGGTTTATCGGTGAAGGTTCTAGGCATAATATCAAGCATGGGATTGCACAGAAGGCCCATGATTTTGGAGTGGCCCTGGAGGTGTGACTCCCTCCACGTTCCATTCTATTTCTGCCTCAGGGCTGCCAAGGCGGCCTCGCCTTTTATGAAGATTTCGAAGGGAGGAAGCCCCAGGAGAATCTCCATAGTGGCAGTTGGGGTACTGTGCATTGCTCCTGTTATGGTGAGGCTGAACGCTGGTTAGAGTGGAGGGGGCTCCTACCTGGCAGACTTTTGGCCACACAGCAGTACACTAAGATGGGTCTTACCACCACAGTATAGATCGAGGGAAACGATCTGCGTCCACAAATATGTTGATGTAGTGAAGACTCAACAATTTTCGCTCGTGCGTAGACCTACTATCCCTGCCGGGGGTGAAATCCTGATTCAAAAACATTCAGAACCAGGAACATGAAGGCGACCGACGGCACGTGGAAACAGATTTTGTGGAATTCGTGGGAGAATGAGGGAGGAATCTCCGTTGATTATAACGCGTATTTTTGAAGATGGGAAAAAATTGCGGTTGTAATTTCAATTGGTATTATTATGAGGTTTTTCAAGGACGGTGCAGACATTAGCGGGTGAACAAGGAGGAAAGCTAGAAACACAATGAAACACAGGCTTCCAAGTTGGACGTTTTGAAGGGGGGGGGGGAGTTTAAGGGGAGTCTCAGTCAGTGAATAAACGAGGTTTCCCTCTTCCGATTTTGATGATTCCTAATATTTTAGTTTTTCAATTCCCCAGGTAGTTGCACTAATACATTTCAAAAATCCTTGAATTTTTCATTGTTGGAATTTTACTTTTGGAATCAAACAAGTGCACGGTTGTAGAGATTATAAAAATAAAAAGAATGCTCCAAGAAACATGAAAATTGGTTGATTATTTCCTGAGAAAACTGTTGATAAAAACTGACTAGCTATGAGATGGTTGGTGGGTGGGGGAGGCAATGTTGTTCCTTCAGTCAGGGGGAGGGGGGTGCCGCCGTTTCTTATGAGATTAGACTAACCCCGCAACGAGGAAGGAACAGCGACCGACTGAGACACCTTTAAGAACTAGATAGCTGAATCCACCAAAACAACTTATTGTTCTGTCGCGTATCAATAGGCCTCTGATTCATATTAATATTAAGTTTTCGAACTAAGTTTGGCAGAGGAGGATCAAGTCCAAAATCATCTTCATTCACTTTCTGTCGTTACAGGTCCTAGAAAAGCAGGATAAGTTGAAGACCGAAAGTGAGACTAATTCACGACTTAGAAAACAAGTTGCTGAATTGATAGTTGCAAAGACGGCTAGTGAACAACTGGCTTCGGAGTTGCAGACTATGCTCGACTCTTTGCAGTCTCAAAGGGATACCCTCCAACAAGAAGTTGCTGCCTTACAGGGTCAGTTGTCACACGAGAGAAGTTCCAACGCACACGCTGTTGATCTTCAAAAAGAACTAGAAGGTAAATATTTTAAAGCACGTCTCTGGTTCCTTGCTCATACCTCGAATGGACACCTGCGTCGAAACCAGGTGTGATTATATGGATGTGATCTAACGCTAATTTTGGTGGATCTCGAAACAAATTTCTACCTTCTTCGTTTCGTTGATTGTTGACTAAAGTTAATACCGCAAAAACGTTGTACGAGCCATTTTTTGAAAATATATGTGTAGAATCCAAAAACCGAATAAAAATATTGACGTCCGTACGCTATACGCGGCACTTTGCCCAGTTCCCGTGGACCAATTTTGATGAAATTTGCGATACTACGTACCCTCTCTGTTTGGGGACCAGTTGTGCCCCTAAGGGTTTGGTTATTGTTAGTCACTTCCAAGGGGTAAAAAGTGAGGGAAAACATTTTCAAAATGCCCTAGCTAGAAAACTTTTAAGGCTAAATGTCCCGAGTTTAGTTGTAAAATCCGCCACCACGAGGCAGCACCAAAATGAAGAAAATTTCGTTTACTTCTCATTTGAGAACGGATCGAGATATTTTAATTCCGCAAACGTATTTCTCTTCAGGATCACCGTAGAATTCCGGGTAATTGGTTTAGAAAGTGTGCAAAAATTTTTTGCACACAGTTCCAACAAAAATTTGTTCAAATTTTGAACATTTTCAAAAAGTGGCCTTATAGCCACTTGCAGAACCTTCATCAGAATACGAATCCGTTTGCAGAATTTTTCTAACTTGATCATAGCCGTCGGATTCGCGTTTTTACGATTTGGAGTGGGGCGAGGGGGGCGATCATGGGCTGGGGGGCGAGGGGGCGGCGGCGGCAGCGTTCAAACGCCCGCCACCCGCGCGACCTTCACCTTCTCTCCGACATTCATGTTTTGATAGTTTGCACCCTTTCATCACTATTCTTTTTTCCTGGCCACCTTATAGGTACCATCAACCTTCCCATTTCCAACTTCTCTTCCTTGAGGTTGAACGAATGTGGTGAAATTGCCATAAAAAGCAAGATTCTCATATAATTAACTTATGAGCAAGGTTCTATTTTAATTTGATACTGATAATGGTTTGCACTACTAAATAGTTGGTTCTGAAATTGTGGTAATTTTAGTTCATTGTACATGGAGTAGGTAGGTACCTATATGTTCAAATTTCTATGTACCTAGTTGCAAAAGTGATCTAACATCATTCTAGTCTCGGCCTTTTATTTAGTTGAACTAGCAATAGAAGGTTTATGGGGGCATATTTCTCCCAAATTCCCTCTTAATTATTCTAGGAGTTACACTATTAATTTTCCTTGTTTTCAAAAGTCATTCGTGATTTTATGTAAATATAACGCCTAACAATACTGAAGTGTTGCATTTTGAGGTACCTACTACCTACTAAATTACAAACATGACTGTCCAAAAATTACCATTAGTACAATGTAATAAATACCCTAGAACTAGGGATAGTGCTGTGGTCTTACAAGATAATTTTCTAACAGATGGCAACTCTAAGTGTTTACCTTTTCGGATTACTCGAAAAGTTCAAGGTCGCACCCCTTTCTCGTGCTCTAGCAATCCCGGTAACATCGGGGCACAGTAACTGTTGACGTTCGAGTTATAGTATGGCGTTGGTGATTTTACCTTGATTTCACTTCCGTTTCCGTGATTGCGCAGTGATCACTACTAACATCGTTTTTTAGGACGGCCCACAGTAAGAATTGGGCGACCGTACGGGATTAGTCTGGGGTAAAGGAGGACACACTCAAAAGATAAAAGAACTCTGCGCATTGCTACTATCAGTTCCGGGGCCGTGATTTTCATAGGGGATTATCTGCAAGCCAATCTGAATAATCCTGAAATTTTTCATCGAATTCGTACGAAAAATGAGGAGTTATGGCTGTTACAAGGATTTTAAGGTTTGAGCATTCGCAGAGGCTAATGTCAATTTGGAGGCCGTGATTTTCGTGGGGACCATCTTCACCCCAATCCGCATAATCTCTGAAAATTTCATCGAAATCAGATGGGAAATGTGGAAGTTATTACTGTTACAAGGAATTCACTTTTGCGCATGCGCACTCACTACTATTAGTCCGGGGTGATGATTTTCATAGAGGACTATCTACACGCCAACCCGCACAATCCCTGAAAGTTTCATCGAAATCGGAGAATAACTTCGTATAGTTATGCCCGTTACAAGGATTTCACAACAGAATCAAAGACGGACAGACACGGAACCAAAATTGTTCAGGAAGGTCTGAAACGTAAAACGAGAGTGGAAATTTTGATTTTGGTGATCATTTTGACATGGATGTGTCTTTTGGCTGGGGGTCAAGGAATTTTTCGTGACACTTTTTTTTGCCACCAAAAATGCACAAACAAAATCATAACTACACCTATCGGTAGCTTTGAAGCAAGGTTTTCTAGAATACTGCAATATTATTACTACGTACAATCGGAGTTTCTTATTTAGAAATTTTTTTTCAACCTTGAAAAGTGAAAACAATACTTCCGCTTGGTAGATTCGGAAATAAGAAATGCGTAGTACCTACCTTTTTTGGTGCTCTGTACAATGTTTGGGAAATCATAAATTTTGATTTAGCTTCCGAGTCTACCACGGTAGCGGAAGTATTGTTATCACCTTTCAACGTTGAAAAATGTTATGCAGAATCAAAATTGTTACTCCAGTTTTACGTTCTAGACCCTCCTGAACAATTTTGGTTCCGTGCCTGTCTGTCATGAAATCCCCGCAACGCGCAAAACTATACAAAGTTATGGTCCAATTTCGATTTTAAAAAAATTTCAGGGATATTATGCGGGTTGACGTGTTGATAATCCTTTATGAAAATCATCGCCCCAAGATCAATCAAGTAGCCTCTGCAAAAGAAGCTAATGATAACCATTAAGTATCAGTATCAAATTAAAATAGAATCTTGCTCATAAGTTAATTATATGAGAATTTATCTCTAGTTCTAGGGTATTTATTACATTGTACTAATGGTAATTTTTGGACAGACATGTTTGTAATTTAGTAGGTAGTAGGTACCTCAAAATGCAACACTTCAGTATTGTTAGGCGTTATATCTACATAAAATCACGAATGACTTTTGAAAACAAGGAAAATTAATAGTGTAACTCCTAGAATAATTAAGAGGGAATTTGGGAGAAATATGCCCCCATAAACCTTCTATTGCTAGTTCAACTAAATAAAAGGCCGAGACTAGAATGATGTTAGATCACTTTTGCAACTAGGTACATAGAAATTTGAACATATAGGTACCTACCTACTCCATGTACAATGAACTAAAATTACCACAATTTCAGAACCAACTATTTAGTAGTGCAAACCATTATCAGTATCAAATTAAAATAGAACCTTGCTCATAAGTTAATTATATGAGAATCTTGCTTTTTATGGCAATTTCACCACATTCGTTCAACCTCAAGGAAGAGAAGTTGGAAATGGGAAGGTTGATGGTACCTATAAGGTGGCCAGGAAAAAAGAATAGTGATGAAAGGGTGCAAACTATCAAAACATGAATGTCGGAGAGAAGGTGAAGGTCGCGCGGGTGGCGGGCGTTTGAACGCCGCCGCCGCCGCCCCCTCGCCCCCCAGCCCATGATCGCCCCCCTCGCCCCACTCCAAATCGTAAAAACGCGAATCCGACGGCTATGATCAAGTTAGAAAAATTCTGCAAACGGATTCGTATTCTGATGAAGGTTCTGCAAGTGGCTATAAGGCCACTTTTTGAAAATGTTCAAAATTTGAACAAATTTTTGTTGGAACTGTGTGCAGAAAATTTTTGCACACTTTCTAAACCAATTACCCGGAATTCTACGGTGATCCTGAAGAAAAATCCGTTTGCGGAATTAAAATATCTCGATCCGTTCACAACTGAGGAGTAAACGAAATTTGGCCCCGATGGTGCTGCCATCTCTTATTTCAGAATCACACTAAAACATCGTGACATTTAGCCTTAAGTACCTACAAGTTTTTTTTTCATTCATTTAAAATAGAGACGATTTTAACCGATTTTTGACACCACCCTGAGCTCTGTGGAACCAACGGTTTGCCTCCTACGAGGATAATTAATTATTGTGACTTTCGGCAAATCCACTACGTTTCGACAACTACTGGGGTCCTTGTCCAACTTCATTCCTTCTACAATGTTCAATAAAGTGTTTTTAATCTCTAATTATTGTGAGCGCTGACGACATAAATTGGCTAAAGGCAAACAAAGACGTATTATAATTTCGGAATCGTCTTCAAATGTACATAAAAGGCGGAGGAATAGTCGAATTCCCTATATTTTGTCATAAACATGGCCGAACTAGGAAAATAGCGTTGATCACTTTGTGTTTGGAAGTACTGAACCTTCAAATTTCTCATGTTAAAAGTGTGTTTCGTGTATTTCCGTGAAACTGAGGTTGCTCTGGCGTTCTTCAAAGTTTTCCCTCGTATCTTGATGTAAAAAGACCTCGTTTTTTACAGGCAAGTCGCACGGGGTTTGTTTTGCACACCTAAAATGTTTTGCAAAATCTTAGGGAAAAAATTGTTTACGAACTTGAAAATGTTTCTTCCCTGCTTAGTTCTTGGAACCCTTGAGTGTTAATAGTAAACAATTTCTATTATTAAAATTTTTCGTACCTACCTTACTTTTCATGAAAAATTGTTGTATATCGTCTTACAATTTTTGCTTGTTTTTTTAACTGGCTTTCTTTCGTTTTATAGAGACTATGGTAGCATGAAACATCTTTCTAAGTATATCTGAGGCTTTATTTGGCTAAGATTTGCAGTAAGAGTTTACTAACATGGTAACAAACATCTCTGTTTAGCGAGTTATTGTGAAGGAAGAGGTGGTATTCTATCACATTCACCCCCAATAGATGACCACGTGGTACCGTTTTCAAATTTTCTGTGCTAGACCTTGGAGAATGTATGAGGCCTGATTTTGGTGACGATGGGGAAGCTGTCCTCTCAAAAGAAAGTCGGTTTAAGGAGTCCTGTGAAAATCCCAATGGTCTCCCCTCTGGATGTAAGCAACCAGAGAAAGTCACTCTGAAGAGTCGATTGTTCACACAATCAGTCCCTGCTTAATAGCAGGTCCCTGTTATGACCTACAGGTAGAGGCGCACGTTCTAGCTCGTGCTTCCGACTGCAGGTGCTTCGTGTTTTCGACTGTACGCAAAACTCACATGCCAGGATCCATGCCTCAGGGCCAACCCCTGCCAGCCCTAGTTCATGGAACCCTACCCAGAAACTGCAGAAGGGAACTGCAGCCCTGAGTGATTTTAAACCATGACCCCTGCCGGCCCTGGTTCATGGAACCCTACCCAGAAACTGCAGATGGGAACTGCAGCCCTGAGTGATTTTAAACCCCCGCTGGCCCTGGTTCATGGAACCCTACCCAGAAACTGCAGATGGGAACTGCAGCCCTGAGTGATTTTAAACCCCCGCTGGCCCTGGTTCATGGAACCCTACCCAGAAACTGCAGATGGGAACTGCAGCCCTGAGTGATTTTAAACCCCCGCTGGCCTTGGTTCATGGAACCCTACCCAGAAACTGCAGATGGGAACTGCAGCCCTGAGTGATTTTAAACCCCCGCCGGCCCTGGTTCATGGAACCCTACCCAGAAACTGCAGATGGGAACTGCAGCCCTGAGTGATTTTAAACCCCCGCTGGCCCTGGTTCATGGAACCCTACCCAGAAACTGCAAGCTGTCCTCCCAAAAGAAAGTCGGTTTAAGGAGTCCTGTGAAAATCCCAATGGTCTCCCCTCTGGATGTAAGCAACCTGAGAAAGTCACTCTGAAGAGTCGATTGTTCACACAATCAGTCCCGGCTTAATAGCAGGTCCCTGTTATGACCTACAGGTAGAGGCGCACGTTCTAGCTCGTGCTTCCGACTGCAGGTGCTTCGTGTTTTTGACTGTTCGCAAAACTCACATACCAGGATCCATGCCTCAGGGCCAACCCCTGCCAGCCCTAGTTCATGGAACCCTACCCAGAAACTGCAGAAGGGAACTGCAGCCCTGAGTGATTTTAAACCATGACCCCCGCGAATCCAAACCTCAATCGGGGGGGGGGGGGGGGGTAGGCTGGCGGCACTTTGACTTTTGTCGTTGTGCCAGTAGCCTAAGGCTCGCCCCGCCCTCCACCTCCGCGTTGGGGGAGCAGTTGTACCGGTTAGTATTGAAAAAAAGAATAAGTTGAAGAAACTTCTTCTGGTATGCAGGCATTTTCTGTTCCTGAGTTCGAAGAGCCTTTTCAGTCCCACTTTAGTACTGTAATTAGAAGAGGATAAAAAGTTAACCAATATATTGAGCTTCTTTCCTTCAGGCAATTTTAAGTGAAACTGGTTTCCGAAAGAAGTTCAAATTGCCTCTTATGCCGATTTTTAGGTGATCCATCTGGTAATTTCCAAAAGGTCTGATTACCTATCAATTACCAGTAGGTAATTGTCAGTAGGTGTGAACTATGAAGTATTTACCTTAACTGGTGATGTCACACTTGCCGTGACATCACACCCCACCGCCTTGCGGCGAATACTAACACTATAATAAACAGTTGTTATCTAGAATTGGTTCGAGACGTTTCTCTCTCCCATCCTCAATCAATATTTCAATATTTATCATATTACATGGTGCCGAAACCAAAATTTTAGTGAACCGGAAAGTTTAGCGGAATAAAAGTAGTGAAGTGCGAGTGGTAATAATCGGAGACCCTTGTAAAAACTCCTACGAAATGTCCGACTCGGATTCCGCGGTGAACCTGCGACCCCCGGCTTCTCTTCGAGTTGACGATCACTCTTTAAATATGGCAAGAGAGTGGAAATCCTGGTTGCAGTCATTCGAGTGGTATGCGGAGGCAATTAATCTTGATAAAAGAAATCCCAAGAAACAAGTAGCCACTTTTATGACTGTGATAGGTCCGAGTGCCCTTCCGATTTATCAAACGTTTTCGTTGTCGGAGGCTGAAAAATCGAACCTGGCGGAGATAAAGAAACGATTCGAGGTGTACTTTACTCCGAAAGTAAACAAAACATACGAGCGTTTATTGTTTAATCGAATCGTTCAGAAGCCAGGTCAACCTTTCGACGAGTTCGTCACTCTTGCAGTCAACCAAGCGAATAAGTGTGAATTCGGAACTCTGCGGGACGAATTATTGTGCGATAAAATAGTCGTTGGAATTCTCGACGACGAGGTAAGAAAATCCTTATTAGGCACCGAGGACCTAACTTTTGATAAAGCAAAAACTATTTGCAAGGGAGCCGAGTTATCGAATAAACACCTATCGGAAATGAAGGGCCAGGAAACAACATCAGTCAATGCAGTAAGAAATCAATTTCGTAGAAGAGAAACTAATAATTCGAATAAATCAAAACCCAAAGACTTGAAAAGTAAGTCGGACGATAAATTTCACTGCAAGCGATGTAATAATGTACATGGACGTAAGTCCTGCCCAGCATATCGCAACCGATGTGTAAAATGTAATTTTCGCGGACACTTTGCTGACTGTTGTTTTTCCAGAAAAGTGGATTCCTGTATAACTGGACCAAACAATAGAACACAATCCGATCAGCATAATTTACCAGAAGAAATGTATGACTTGTACATCGGAAGCCTACAGAAAACTATCAATACCAATCCAGATTGGGTAGAAGAGTTGGTATTTCCTGGTAATCACAAAGTACCTATGAAGCTGGATACCGGAGCCCAAGGTGACATCATAACTATGGCCGAGGTAAAGAGACTAAAGCTAGAAGTTATCCCGTGCAATGTCAAAAGCCTAATATCATACTGCCACAATACCACCCCAGTATTAGGGAAATCCATTGTTTTGGTAAAAACTAAGCATGGTATGGAGAAGACCTTACGCTTTCTTGTAGTGGAAGCAGGATTACAGTGTATCCTAGGTAAGGATTCGTGCGAAAAATTAGGTTTAATCAAACGGGTAGAAGCTTTAACCAATAATAAGCTGTTTACCGGGATGGGATGCGTGAAAGAATTCGTCTACGATATAGATTTGGTGGATGAGCCAAATTTTAAAATTTTTCCGCCCCGTAAAATTCCTTATTCAGTACGTGACCAAGTTAAACAAGAGTTGGATAAAATGGTTAGAGACGGAATTATAAAGTCCATGAATGAACCCACACCTGCAGTATCACCTATGGTGGTTGTGTGGAGAAATAAAGCGCCTAGAATTTGCTTGGATTTGACCGAAGTGAATAAAAATATCAAACGCAGGCATTTCCCACTTCAAACCATGGATGAAGTGGCCACAAAAATTCACGGTTCAACTCGTTATACAAAACTTGATTGTGTCAAAGGCTTCTGGCAAATAAGAGTGTCTCCCAGAACCTCAAAATATCTCACTTTTTCGACCCCTTGGGGCCGATTTTGCTGCTTACGGTTACCATTCGGATTGTGCTCGGCCCCTGAAGTTTTCCAGTCATTAATGTGCGACTTGTTGGGAAACATAGATGGTGTAGAAGTCGCTATAGACGATATCTTGATCCATGCAGCCACCGAAAGTGAGCTGACCAAAATCACAGAAAAAGTGATGGAAAAATTGAAAGTAGCTGGATTTCGGTTAAACCAAGAAAAATGCGTATTTAACGTTCCCAGAGTGAAATTTTTGGGTCTCGTGATAAGTGAAAAAGGACTAGAGGCAGACCGAGAAAAAATAGACGCAATATCCCGATTGAAAACCCCTACCAACATCACAGAGCTCGAGCGGTTTTTAGGTATGGTGACCTATCTGTCAAAATTTATACCTAACTTGTCAGAGTTGACGGCTCCTCTTCGTGAGCTGAAAAAGAAAGATGTTGAGTGGCATTGGGATCTCGAGCATCAGCAAAGTTTCGTAAATTTGAAGAAAGTTTTGCAGTCACCTCCAGTGCTCAGGCACTATAACCCTAAAGAAGGAGTAAAATTGTCGGTAGATAGTAGCTCCACGAGCATGGGCGCAGTTTTGCTCCAAAATAATCAGCCAGTTGCTTTCAGCTCGAAAGCTTTATCACCATCTCAACTCAATTGGAGTCAACTCGAAAAAGAGGCAAATGCCATTTTGAATGGATGCCGTCGGTTCCATCCTTACATTTGGGGAAATCCAGATTTGGTGATAGAGTCGGATCATAAACCATTGGAGGCAATAATGAAAAAACCTCTTCACTCTGCACCGGCGAGGCTACAGAAAATACTGTTCGAGATAATGCCCTATAATCCGAAGCTAGTGTACACAAAGGGATCAGAACTTTACATCGCAGACCTACTAAGCCGAGATTGCGAAAACGAGATCACGGTAGATGAACCCTCTACAGTAGTTGTACACGTCAGCATTCCATTTCACAAACGAAGAGTGGAAGAACTAAAATCAGCGATTCAGGAAGACCCTAACATGATTCTGCTGAAAAAATATGTACTGGAAGGATGGCCAGAAAGAAGAAATTCGCTCCCAGAGTCCTTAAGAACATACTTCACCTTCAAGGAAGAGATCGCTTTTTACGAAGGTATTCTACTAAAAGGCAGTCAGATTATAATTCCTCAAAAAATGGTTAACCACGTTCTACAGGAACTTCATCGAGGTCACAAAGGAGTAGAAGGGTGTTTGAAACTTGCTAGAGAGGTTATATTTTGGCCTAATATGTCAAATGACGTAACAAAATTTGTCCAAGCCTGCCCTACGTGCCAACTTCACCAAAAAGATAAGCCAATGGAAAAACTTAGTATAGAGAAAGTTCCATCGCGACCATGGGAAATTGTTGGCTCCGACCTATTCTTTTGGGACCAGAGAGAGTACATCATAGTAGTGGACTCTTATTCGGGTTTTTTCGACTTCCAACTGTTGGGAGGTACCTCTGCTTCCGCGATTATCCAGAAATTGAAATATTGGTTTTCTGTACACGGAATTCCAGATGTATTGAAGACAGATGGAGGGCCCCAGTATGCATGTCAACAGTTCAAGGAATTTGCCGAATTATGGAATTTCAGTCACCAAATTTCCAGCCCTCATTTTCCCAGGGCTAATGGCTTAATAGAAAGATATGTGCAGGAAGCGAAATTATTATTGACCAAATGTGCCACAGAAAAATCTGATCTTTATTTGGCTCTTTTGAACCACCGTAGTGTTCCCAGAGGAATGATTGGTTCGCCGGCCCAACGCTTGATGGGCCGAAGAATAAAAACAACAATCCCGTGCTCAACCTCCGTCCTTCAACCAAAACTCATAAGTCCATCAGAAGTCACTGCGGCATTACGAAATTGGCAAAACCACCAGAAACGCTACAGCGATGTGGGAAAAACTCCCCATCAGACCTTCAGGAATGGTGAAAAAATCTTGTGGAGAAGAGCTCCAAGAAATTGGACTCCAGCAGAAGTAGTTCAGCCATTTCAACCTGGATCGAACTCCTATGTCATTCGTACCCCTGATGGAGTAACGTATCGACGAAATTCGTGGTTTCTAAGGCCTAGGAAGTCTAGAACATCATCAGTGGCGCAGCAGTCACAGGCGAGTCAGACTTCACCATTTAATGCAAACAAATCGGTTGCTACTTCCCCAATGACACCACTTCAACCGTGCGTCGTTCCTCCAGCGCAATCGACAAAAGTCTTCGACCAGTCAACGCCAAAGGAAGACGAAGAAAAAATCACGGAGTCACCCAAGTCAAGATTCCCTCAGAGCGTTCGTCCAGAAAATGCCCCAAAGACATCAAGGAGTGGAAGACACGTCATTAAACCTCAAAGACTGAACCTATGACTTCTCAATCTCAACAAATGAAAGGGGATGTCAGTAGGTGTGAACTATGAAGTATTTACCTTAACTGGTGATGTCACACTTGCCGTGACATCACACCCCACCGCCTTGCGGCGAATACTAACACTATAATAAACAGTTGTTATCTAGAATTGGTTCGAGACGTTTCTCTCTCCCATCCTCAATCAATATTTCAATATTTATCATATTACAGTAATTACTATCAGCCAACTCTTGTACACAAATTACTTAGTGAAAATCTTAGTGTTTTTTTTTTAATTTTTACTCAAATCAAGTTTTTTGGTTGTAGTAGTTGGTAGATTATTTCCTTATTGTTTTTTCAAAGACTTACTGCTAAAATTACTTCCAAGATAAAGATTTTTAACGTGGAACATGTTTTAGCCATGAGGTAACTACCCGGAAAACGTTACGCTAGAGGGGGACTCTGGAGTGTCACGCGCGACAGTCAGGCCTTTCCCACACTCCGGTTTTTGAGGCGCGAAGCGCCGAGCTTTTCAATGCATTTTAGATATGTTGCTAGGGATAATATAAATTTTGTATTATACCTACCTATGACTAAAGGTTCTGCTCTAAATTTGGCTAAAACGTATTCCATGTCTTAGCGAACAAGACACGAAGCACCGAGTTTTTTTTCTATTGAAATTTTAACAAAAACTATGAAACATAAATTTTATGTTTTATTGGTCCTCTAGTTTTTCTGTATCACATTATTATCGAATAATTTCTATGTTTTGCTGCTGTTTAAGGATTTTCTTTGAGAATTCTGGAAGGTAACCTTTTGCTATATTATTGATAGTTTTTCTTCTCTTCTTAGTAAATTACACGATTTCCACGTAGTTTGTTTTGAGTTATGTTTTGCTTGAATACTTACTTCCTGGCTTTATGATCTTGGAGAGGCATCCTCATCACTAAGGTCTTCCACCATTCTATTCGTTTTTGAAACTCAACTTCCGTCCTCACTTAGTGGTAGCCGCATCCACAGAATAAGTTGAAGGCGAATGTCTTCAAGGCAGGTTGTGTTCCTCCACCACTACTATTGGTCCCTATCTCCTTCCGCCTCTTCATTTTTTCAAAAATTCATCAAGCTTTTTTTGCTTTAAAAGATTGAATTACTACTTGGATTGACCTAATCTGATGGTGCTTACTCTGTTTAACAGAATACTTAACTACTCAAAAGTACCCAGTTATTAGTGTTACGTAGAGATCCTATCTCATACTGTTACTTGATTTTGTGTGTGTTATAATTTGGTCGTTTTGTTTGACAATAAACTATAATAACTTGGAGAATGAAAAGAAATGGATTGGTTTTGTCAAAACATGAAAAACCCTCAAAAATCACCAAATGTGATACTTATTGAAGGTTCCAATGAAAATAAGTGATGTGTCGAATGTAAAAACCTTGTAAAATATAAAATATTTTTGGTAGTTACATACATATTATACCTAATACATCGAAAAACTTGAATATCCAAAAGTATCTAATGCTGTGTAAGTGGCTAGCCAGGTTATATTTAATGTTCACATCCTCTAAATTCATCTTAAAATCTTCTTCTTTGTCATCAATTGAGCCTTTCTTATTAACATTCATTGAAGTAAGTTTATGAACATTGTTGGAGTTGGTTGGTGAATTTGTTTTTTTCCCCGTAGATATTAGCGATTGTAACAGTTATAGAGTTACTATAACTAGAGGTGTGTCGGTACAGCTGTACCGGGACTGTGGAACCGAGTATCAACTTGGAACGGTTCCATGCAGTGACAAAAACTCAGCCCTTACTATTCCAGTTCTCTTACTGATACAGCTCCCTGGAGTTATGAGTGAGAAGCATGTAACTGAAATTATAACCGTTCCCTTACCGGTCCAGTTCCATGTACTGGGAAGCGTCCTTATCAGTCCAGTTCCACGGACCGAGAAGATATCATATCATGGAATGGCTCTGGACCGGGAAGGGATCTCTTGGACTGGTAAGCATGGAAGTTGTATTTCGGTTCCATGTACCGGGAGTTGTCCCCCATATTTTGTGGTATGGATCTACAAAACTTCTGAGATTCATTGCACAGTGTTGCCACTTGAAAGGACTTTTGAGGTATATAAAATTCGGGAGAAGAAGGAAAAATCCGAAATAGTGTGTTTTATTCATTAAAACTTATAGAACTATACTGGACTCACTAGACTCGAATGTTAATTGGAACAAGAAACAAACGACTGAGCTTTTACAAACGAAATTCACAATTCAACTTTATGGAATATCTGAATAAAGATGGAACTTGAACTCCATTTGGAATTGACTATCATGGATTTTCGTAGTTGAAATGAAATAGATGCATCGAATTCTCAACAGAAAAAATAGAATTTTCGTGGTCTTCCATGGAAAAATCAGTGCAAACCTGCAACAACAATTCTAAAGTTCGACCTTAGACTAAACCAAAAAATAGTGATTCGACCAAAAAAAAATAATTTGTATCATTCTGAGTTTATTATTACTTTATTCCCGTATTCAAAACAACAATCTTTCATAACTATGGCTTCTTTTCGTGATTCCAAGTTTTCTGGTCGTGTAAAAAAAAGTGAAATGTGGGAATACTTCGAGCATATTGATGGAACATTGGGTGAGTGTTACATTAATTTGTAAAAATCTTGTTTGCTACCATCCATCAACTTCTAATTTGAAAAAACATCCGCAAACATCCTACAGTAAACCTGAACCCGTGGAAGTCGGTCTATCAGAATAATTAGTCCCCCAGTTATGGAAGATCCTGTTCAGTAAGCAGTACTGGTAATAGAACTGTACCGGTAATTTGGAACGGTTACAAATTTGTCACTGTAACTGTTGGAACCGTTCCACGCAAATATGTGGACCGACACACCTCTAACTATAACTCTATTCACCTTTTCTTCAGTAAACCTTCTTTTCTACAGTAAACCTGAACCCGTGGAAGTCAGTCTATCAGAATAATTAGTCCCCCAGTTATGGAAGATCCTGTTCAGTAAGCGGTACTGGTAATAGAACTGTACCGGTAATTTGGAACGGTTACAAATTTGTCACTGTAACCGTTGGAACCGTTCCACGCAAATATGTGGACCGACACACCCCTAACTATAACCCTATTCACCTTTTCCTTAGTAAACCTTCTTTTCTACAGTAAACCTGAACCCGTGGAAGTCAGTCTATCAGAATAATTAGTCCCCCAGTTATGGAAGATCCTGTTCAGTAAGCAGTACTGGTAATGGAACTGTACCGGTAATTTGGAACGGTTACAAATTTGTCACTGTAACCGTTGAACCATTCCACGCAAATATGTGGACCGACACACCCCTAACTATAACCCTATTCACCTTTTCTTCAGTAAACCTTCAGTAAACCTTCTTTTCTACAGTAAACCTGAACCCGTGGAAGTCAGTCTATCAGAATAATTAGTCCCCCAGTTATGGAAGATCCTGTTCAGTAAGCAGTACTGGTAATAGAACTGTACCGGTAATTTGGAACGGTTACAAATTTGTCACTGTAACCGTTGGAACCGTTCCACGCAAATATGTGGACCGACACACCCCTAACTATAACCCTATTCACCTTTTCTTCAGTAAACCTTCAGTAAACCTTCTTTTCTACAGTAAACCTGAACCCGTGGAAGTCAGTCTATCAGAATAATTAGTCCCCCAGTTATGGAAGATCCTGTTCAGTAAGCAGTACTGGTAATGGAACTGTACCGGTAATTTGGAACGGTTACAAATTTGTCACTGTAACCGTTGAACCATTCCACGCAAATATGTGGACCGACACACCCCTAACTATAACCCTATTCACCTTTTCTTCAGTAAACCTTCAGTAAACCTTCTTTTCTACAGTAAACCTGAACCCGTGGAAGTCAGTCTATCAGAATAATTAGTCCCCCAGTTATGGAAGATCCTGTTCAGTAAGCAGTACTGGTAATAGAACTGTACCGGTAATTTGGAACGGTTACAAATTTGTCACTGTAACCGTTGAACCATTCCACGCAAATATGTGGACCGACACACCCCTAACTATAACCCTATTCACCTTTTCTTCAGTAAACCTTCAGTAAACCTTCTTTTCTACAGTAAACCTGAACCCGTGGAAGTCAGTCTATCAGAATAATTAGTCCCCCAGTTATGGAAGATCCTGTTCAGTAAGCAGTACTGGTAATAGAACTGTACCGGTAATTTGGAACGGTTACAAATTTGTCACTGTAACCGTTGGAACCGTTCCACGCAAATATGTGGACCGACACACCCCTAACTATAACCCTATTCACCTTTTCGTAATCATGTCCGAACATCATTTCGTTAAACCAAAATAACACTTTGTCGCCATCAAATCATTCAACTGAAGGGAATTCATAATTGCAGACCGGATGATTGGCTTGGCAGAGGAACTTGAAAGGCGCAATGTCAGAGAGTCTAAGCTGTCCGAAGACAATAGACAGTTGAACGAGAAAGTTAGTACCTTGGAGAAAGAATGTGCTGGCTTGGAACTTGAACTGAAAGCTGCTCAAAATAGGTATCAACAAGAAGTTAAAGCTCACGAAGAGACCCAAAAATCCCGCCTGCTTAGCAATCAACAGGCTAACATGGAGGTTGTGAAAGGTAAGTTACACAGCAGCCTTATTTTTTCCTTCTTAACCCAAGATATCGCAGTAACTTCAAAAACTTAATTGAACAGAATAATAGACTGTGGTTATTCTGATACAGCTCTCCAGGCGAAGTTGAACGAAGAGAAATGTGCTCGGCAGAAATCCGATCTCAACTACCAAGAGAAGGAAAGACAGATGTCGATGCTCACCGTTGATTATAGGCAAATTCAACAGCGACTTCAAAAGTTGGAAGGTGAACACCGACAGGAGCTCGACAAGGTAATTTAGTTGACGAATATTGTTAGTTCACAATAGTTTTAGTAACTGACTGATAATATCGATGGTGTCATAGAATGATTTATAATATTTTTGTATTTTCGATCATACTTGGATTTACATTTTTTTTTCTTTATTGCTTGTAGTCCAAAGCACTCGCAGCTCAGGTAGAGCAAGAGCATGGTAAAAAATCCGCTCTCGCAACTGAACTTGGACTGCAAACTAGTGAAGTGGCGGCACTACGAGCTAGAGAGGCTCAGCTGTCGAAGGAAGTAGCTTCACTGAGGGAGAGGCAAAGGGTCTCTGAAGAGGAGCTTCATCGTATAAAAACTCAGAAATCCGTGGATGATCTCCAGATGAAGGATCTTCAAGATCAGCTAGAAGACCAACACCACTTCACGGTAAGATTTATTTCGTTTTCGAGTAAAAATATAATTTTTCTCCAACAGCGAGCAGTTCAAAAAAAAAAAAAAAAACAATCTCAGGGGTTTCAAAGAAAAAAAAATTTCAAAAAGAAAAGCATGCGAGATGGAAATTCGACGGAATTGGGTGTTATTTACATTCCCTAGTTGAAACAAGAGCAAATCGTGAGATGATCAAAATCAACATTTCATGATTCGAGTCAATCCTCTCTATCTCTCCCATCTCCACTATTCACTTTACACAGCTCCCGTAGGTCTATCTATTGAACTGACGGATTATGATCAATTAAATTCTAGAGCCAAGAGCGACGTTCACTCTTGTGATTTTCGTTCTATTATCTATAGAATTTACACGTAAAGTTCGTTTAAACACATCAATTTGGAGGTTTTACATTTCAAATTGGAAGATGTTGGAAATGGTTCGTTTCACGTCGATTTTAAACGCCGTGCTTATGAGGCGGGAAACCCCCCCCCCCCCCCCCCCCGGTGTGTCTAGAAATACCTTCTACGTGTCGCCGCCTGCTTAGAAGGCGGAAAAACCCCGGTGTGTCTGGAAATACCTTCTACCTGTCGCCGCCTGCTAGGAAGGCGGAAAACCCCGGTGTGTCTGGAAATACCTTCTACGGGTCGCCGCCTGCTAGGAAGGCGGAAAACCCCGGTGTGTCTGGAAATACCTTCTACATGTCGCCGCCTGCTAGGAAGGCGGAAAACCCCGGTGTGTCTGGAAATACCTTCTACGTGTCGCCGCCTGCTAGGAAGGCGGAAAACCCCGGTGTGTCTGGAAATACCTTCTACGTGTCGCCGCCTGCTAGGAAGGCGGAAAACCCCGGTGTGTCTGGAAATACCTTCTACGGGTCGCCGCCTGCTAGGAAGGCGGAAAACCCCGGTGTGTCTGGAAATACCTTCTACATGTCGCCGCCTGCTAGGAAGGCGGAAAACCCCGGTGTGTCTGGAAATACCTTCTACGTGTCGCCGCCTGCTAGGAAGGCGGAAAACCCCGGTGTGTCTGGAAATACCTTCTACGGGTCGCCGCCTGCTAGGAAGGCGGAAAACCCCGGTGTGTCTGGAAATACCTTCTACGTGTCGCCGCCTGCTAGGAAGGCGGAAAACCCCGGTGTGTCTGGAAATACCTTCTACGGGTCGCCGCCTGCTAGGAAGGCGGAAAACCCCGGTGTGTCTGGAAATACCTTCTACGTGTCGCCGCCTGCTAGGAAGGCGGAAAACCCCGGTGTGTCTGGAAATACCTTCTACGTCTCGCCGCCTGCTAGGAAGGCGGAAAACCCCGGTGTGTCTGGAAATACCTTCTACGTGTCGCCGCCTGCTAGGAAGGCGGAAAACCCCGGTGTGTCTGGAAATACCTTCTACGTGTCGCCGCCTGCTAGGAAGGCGGAAAACCCCGGTGTGTCTGGAAATACCTTCTACGTGTCGCCACCTGCTAGGAAGGCGGAAAACCCCGGTGTGTCTGGAAATACCTTCTACGTGTCGCCGCCTGCTAGGAAGGCGGAAAACCCCGGTGTGTCTGGAAATACCTTCTACGGGTCGCCGCCTGCTAGGAAGGCGGAAAACCCCGGTGTGTCTGGAAATACCTTCTACGGGTCGCCGCCTGCTAGGAAGGCGGAAAACCCCGGTGTGTCTGGAAATACCTTCTACGGGTCGCCGCCTGTTAGGAAGGTGGAAAACCCCGGTGTGTCTGGAAATACCTTCTACGTGTCGCCGCCTACTAGGAAGGCGGAAAACCCCGGTGTGTCTGGAAATACCTTCTACGGGTCGCCGCCTGCTAGGAAGGCGGTAAATCCCAGTGTGTCTGGAAATACCTACTCCATGCAACATGACGAAGACATTCCATTTCACGTATCCGTCCCTTCCAACTGCCATTCTTTTAACCCATTTCAAGCCGAGGGTAGATATAACAGAGTAATAGTGAGGAGGAGGATGAACTATTTTACAGAATGGCGGCCGAAATGAGGCATAATTTGCTCTCCAATCGAGAGAAAAATGCTCCAAATTTTATGAATTTAACATCTAATAGGATTTGAGAGGTCTCAGTTTTCCAAATCGACATGATTTATCCATTTCGTTGTTAAAAATCTGAAAAAAAATCTAGGTAAAATGTAAAAATCTATTTATGGACCGGAATCTGTTTTGACTTATGGCCCAGAACGCTTAGTCGCTCAAAATCGAATTTGAACCACCATAATTACGCTTTCGGCCAAAAGGCCTCATTCAAAAAAATTCCCGAAATCTCATTAATCTCCCGAATGTCGAAAAAAAAAAGATTTTTTTGAAAATTTTAGGAACTGCATGAGCGAGAAAAAATTCGTCTACAGAGATTTTCCACTATTTCAATACTAAAAATTCTCAGAATGAGGTCTACCTTAGATTAAAAATAACAATAAACAGTTTTTCCTACCCAGGCGCACACCCTATTCACACGTTAATTTTTTACTGCTCTCCCAAAATTAAATCATGTATTTCTGTCATCCTGAGGAGGCCAAGACTCGTTAGCGGGTTGTCGTGCCATACTAGAAGAAGAAGAAGAAGAGATTTCTGTCATCCTCCAATTTGATGTGTAAAACCTCAAATTTGAAATGAAAAACCAACTCGAAATGGGAAACCTCCAAATTTATTTGTGAAACTTTCAAATTGATGTGTAAAATCTCCAATTCGCCGTGTAAAGCCTCCAATTTGACGTGAAACTGCTATATTCGTGAGTGAACGATGCTTCACTACTGCCTTGCTTCTGCAAAAGGATTCGCCCCTAGTTGCGGTGGTGGATAAAGACCATCACCAACTATCAGTGTTCTCTAAAAACATGTTCGTTGCTCGAATTTTCATCTGTTGAGAATCAAATCCTAACAAACGGTCTTGCTGACGGCCGCCCAGAAAACTAGGGTTAGTTACTGACAGTGCCACGAGCCAGAGGCTGGATAGCGTGGGAGAAGATTCCTATCATTACGGCGAAACAGCATTCTTGCTGCGTGCTTGATCGTTCCAATAGACTCCAACTCTCAATCAACTTGATCATTGATTTAGTTAAGAGGATAATTTATTTGATATTATTCGTAATTAGATGACGCCTGGAAAGGGTTTTCAAATTCTTCCTGAGGAACTTCTGATCTATTATAGTTCCGCACGTTCCTAATGTGTCCCATGTATTTGTTTCCTACGTGCTTTTGATAGGTATAGGGAATGTGCATATTGTAGTTGGGCGTTAATCCATTCACAAATACAATTAGCCCAGACGAATTAGAGAAAATAGGAGAAATAATTCATAGTAAAGAAATTTCTTCACCAGGCTCTTCCTTCATACGTGGTAAATCATACCTCAAAAGTCCCCTATGGTGGGGGGTGTGCTCGAGGAGGGGGGGGGTGAATTTTCTCCTATTTTTCGACTTTTTTTCGGTTTTTTGCATATACCTCTAAAAGTAAGCCTTCTAGCGGATTTTTCTGATAATAGTGAAAAATACGCTAGAACGCTTACTTTTAGAGGTATATGCAAAACATATTGTTTAGTAATGCATGCATTCCAGGGGACGTCCCATTGGATAAGCATTAGATCAGTTTAACCAGTTGTTAAGTGATAAAACTGTTTCACTCGATGTAATTTATTTATTACTTTAGGCAAGAAATACTGACCCCCCCCCCCCACCATTATCCACCTTAACATTTCTAGCGGCATGGGAGCCTCGAATCTGAAGAGCATTTTAAAATCCTTGATCTACGATACCCAACATGCGAATTCGAGTTCAACCCCCCCCCCCCCCCCCCCGCAACCTCCTTAACGCCAACAATGGTGCCAGTCTGGCACCAAAGCGGAAATATGTCGTAACATTGAACTTTCATCTGTTAGTTTTGGTAGGCAGTCCGTCGAAGTTCACATCCGTATTCAAGGTAAACCACAAAAAAAAAACACGGAATAAGCGGTTTATGGCATCATGGCACCACGGTGGCACCACTATTAGTTCCATGGTGGTACAGAGAATAATTCATGAAAATCCGGAGGTATGATGAGAATTTTTCCTCAATTTCAAAGCTTGGGAACAATTAGTAAGCAGTAAAGGAACCGAAATATTGAAAAATCGGATATTTTGTGAATATTATCCCCCCACTCACCCCCTCCCCTTGCGAATTTTGGTACTCTGGTAAAATCATGTACAACTCGGAAGTTATTTGAGTCAAACAAAAAAAGAAACACGCAAATCGGTTGGAAATTGAGGCCTGGGCAGAGTTTACAAGATTATGCACGCAAACGCACATTTTTTAAGCATTAACCCCCCCTTTCCCCCCTTAAAAAGCAAAATCCGAAATTCCGGCGCCGTAGTGCACAACTAGATAGTATTCCGCGTCATACGAAAAAAGAACCACGAAAATCGTTCGAGAACTAAGGCCTGGGCAGAGTACACAAGATTTTGTTACACACACACAGACATACACCTATGGTTTTTTTTCGCGGATTTGGATTCAGAATGGTCTAAAACGGATTACTGTGTGGTTATTTTTTTTTTCTGTTGAGTGTTGTCCAACTTTACCCCAAATCGATCGCATAAGGACGCCCAAGTCTTACTGTGGGACGTCCTAAAAACCTAAAAAAAGTCGAAAAAATAGGAGAAAATTCACCACCCCCCCCTCCTCGAGCTCACCCCCCACCATAGGGGACTTTTGAGGTATGATTTACCACGTATGAAGGAAGAGCCTGGTGAAGAAATTTCTTTACTATGAATTATTTCTCCTATTTGCCCATTTTTGGTCTAATTCGCCTGGGCTAAATTAGGATTGTAAAAGTATTTGCAAATCGATTAACGCCCATCTTTGATGCATTCAAGTACGCTCTATCAGGTAAGCTCTGGCAAACCACGAATCAATGAACCTTCCTACCCTATATAAAGACCTTTATTGTAGGAAGCGTGGGTGTCGTTGACCCTTCCTACTCGTTTCTCGCCGGAGTTTCGCTCCATCGCCGCTTGTAGCGCTACTAACAGTTGTGCGCATTCTCTATACCTTCTTTGAAGCTGCTATTGTTCAGATGACATCCTTCTGTTTCGGGCGTCTTGTCAGCGTTCCTATGTAGGACCTTCATACCCTCGCCTCTGTATTCACATATTCCTCGCTTTCCCATCAAGTCCTTTCACTAGCTTTGCTTCTGCTACTGGTCATATCTTGCAATTTTAGCTGTCATTTATGTTGATATCACAAATCAAGGTTGTCAGATGTGTACGTGTTTGTATGATAGTTTCAAGTAGGTATTTTTAACTTTCATGAAAAAACTATTAGTAGCTCATCGCTAGCTCATTTGAAGTTCCAACCTTTGTTAGGAATGGAAGTTTTATTCGAGAAATTAACTTGAAAAATAATTCATCAGAAGCAGTATGGCAATGTTCCAGTATAGATAATCCTTTGTATGCAATCTGTTGAATAAACTCATTTCATTTTTGTTTCCATCCAGTTATTGCTCCTCATGCTAGTGATGCACAACCATAAAGTTTGAGTGGTAAGGCCAACCTATTTACAGAAACGTTCCCCGGTTTCAAAACACCTCATAATGTTCCCGTAGACGACGTTCTTTGCATGTAGGTGTTGTCGCTTTGTATATCACTGTAATGTCCCGTTTCCCTCTCTTTTACATTCCTTCACTTCATCCCAATTTGCCGGTAAGAGCAAACAGCTCTCGTCTAAAAGACTTCCCAAGCTGAATTCATTTTAGATGTGTTCGCACACGTATCTATCCCAGCCCTGTAATTGTACCTTTTGAAGTAATTTCACGTGATTCACATGTACTAACGTTTTCCCCCAATTATTTCTTGTGTTTTAAGCCTCTGTTGACCTTTCAATAACTCAGCCTTCATTTGTTTCCACCCGGTTAGAAGAAACAATAGTTCTATGTTCTACCTTATTTCTATATTACTCCAAAATCATGTGGTGACCATAACTTGTAGACTCCCTTTGCTTCCACGCTTCTCGCTTCTACAAATGAGTGTGATAAGTGTTTATTCGTCTCGTAACTTATCAGACGAATGAAAGAACTCTACAATCTTTCAAAGGATTCGTTAAGATCTCATTCACAATATTAGAATATTAGAATTTTTTCTACTACCTGGTGACTTGTACAAATATCTACACGTTCCGCTGTTATTAATCAAGGTCAATTAAAACTTGAGCTTCACTCCGCTACTCATTACTCATAATATAGGTAGAACTTTACCTATCAGCTGATGAAAAATTCGGAGTCATTTTGGCTTATTATTTGCAATAATGAACCATTGGAATCGACCAAGAAGAAAAATGTTTAACACCCCCTCCCCCCCAAATTTGATATTTTACGTTTCAAGGTACTGTTCGCAGATAGAAAGAATGCAGCTGGCCAATTTTTCAAAGGGTATACCTGCTAACATAGACGACTACCTGTTCCAAAATCTTAGGTAGCCTGGTGAGTCAGGCTGGGGAAAGGGTAGAGCCTCCATATCTCAGACCTTCGTAATTTGGGCATTGAGCAGCTCGAGTCATAATGAGTTAGAGAGCCCCTACACTCTGCCAATTGTTAGGAAAGAAGTCCATCTCGATTGTGAGTTCACTTGCCCTTCAGGTTTTCTCTTCATTCGACTTTAAAACTTGAAAGAAGCACCATCCTTTACTGAAAATAATTTTTTGTAGGAAAATGGGAAATTTGGCGCCCTTTCTAACGGTGCCTTTATTGCTTCCGAGTCTACCAAGGTAGCGTAAGCTTTGTTTTTACTTTTCAAAGACGAAAAAAAAAGTTCTCCAAAATCAAAATTTCCACTCGCGTTTTGCGTTTTAGACCTTTCTGGACAATTTTGGTTCCGTGGTCTGTCTGTCATGAATTCCTTGTAACGCGCATAACTATACGAGTTATTGTCCGATTTCTATGGAATTTTCGGGGATTGTGCGGGTTGGCGTGTAGACGGTCCCCTATGAAAATCATCATCACCGGACTGATAGAAGCGAATGCGCATGCGCAAACGTGAATTCCTTGTAACGGCCATAACTTCTACATTTTCCATCCGATTTCAATGGAATTTTCAGGGATGTTACAGATTACTATTTAGATGGTCCCCTATGAAAATCATCACCTTCGGACTGATAGTAGCCATTGCGCATGCGCAAATGAGGATTTCCTTATAACGGTCATAACTTCCACATTTTCTACTCGATTTCGATGAAATTTTCAGGGATTATGTGGATTAGGTTGTAGATAGTCCCCTATGAAAATCATCATCCCCGGACTGATAGAAGCGACTGCGCATGCGCAAACGTGAATTCCTTGTAACAGCCGTAAATTCAACTGTCCCCCAGGGGTCCCGGGTTCGAATCCCAGCCGAGGCTCCGTATTTTTTTGATACAATCACATACATCTACTCACTTAATTTTTCATCCGAATTTGATGAAATTTTCTAGGATTGTCTTCTAGGTTGATTCTGGATTGGTGTTTTGAGATTAACTACTATGCATCTGATCATCTATATAATCGGGTTATGGATACGAGGAAGCTATGTGCCACACCCACTTGGCAGACGTTTTTTTACATGTTTACAGTAAATGAAGGTAGTTCTGGTAATTTTAGTGACATGTTCAAGAACACGAAAAAAAATTTGAAATTGAAAAAAAAACTTGGAAAAACACGGGGTTAAAACAAAGATGCTACGATACATTTTCTTACTTAAATTAGATGTACGATCGATCCTTGAAGTTTGGTCGACACCCTGTATAGAATTGGGAACCACTGCCTTAAACTACGCGAACAGTCTGTGAAAATCAATCCTTCTACTTCATCATTGGTCGATAGTCCACAATCCTCGGTCTCATTTTCCTTGGCTTGAGTGGCAGGTAGAAGAAGGAGGATGTTTTTGGGACTGTGATACATATACCTCACCAAACCATCCGCATTCTTTCCATCTACAAACAGTACGTAGAATCCGAAAATCTAATAAAACATTTTCCACCCGTACGCCCTAAGGCGGCACTTTCCTTAGCAACCATGGGCCGATATGGTTGAAATTTTTTTATTTTTTTTATTTATTTATGTTCAGTTCACTTCTAAGGAGTGAAAATTAGGGGTTGAAATTTTCAGTAGTGCCCTAGCTCGAAAACTCTCGAAATAAAGGTCAATTTACGGGGTCTCAGTCGGTCGCCATTCGTTCCTCGTTCCGGGTCAGTATTTCGCGAAATTGAAGGGGCAAAAACTTAAAAAATTGTACCTAAACTTGAAATTTTCAAGAATTTTAGAAATACATTAGTGCAAGGGCCTTGGGAATTGAAAAGCTGAAAGATTGCAGCCGGAATCATCAAAATCGAACAATAATTCCCAGAGAAATATGGGATAAACTACTGAATAAAGGGGTTTTCCCATGTTTTTTTCTATATTCCTCTGGCAATTATTGTTCGATATTGATGATTCCAGCGGCAATCTTTCAGTTTTTCAATTCCCTAGGCTCATGCACTAATTAATTTCCAAAATCCTTGAAAATTTCAAGTTTAGGTAGGTACAACTTTTTAAGTTTATGCCTCTTGAACTTCGCGAAATACTGACCCGGAACGAGGAACAAACGGCGTAAAATAGTATTAAATTTTGGAAAATTTTAGAGACCACGCGGAGCTTTGTGGGACAAACCGTTCGCTTCTTACGAGTACTTGAGGGTTGAAACGATAAATCAGAAACGCGAGTGTGAATCACCAAAGAGGTCTAATCTCAGTTTACATCAAAATGCGATCGCTGTTCGTTTCTTCGAGTTGTACTCAGTTTTGCTTCCTTAGCAACCAGTAATCAAATTTCCACATGAAGGAACCACAAACCTACCTATGGTTAAAGAAAAAATGACCATTGAAACAGCAGTGATCTTTGCAGAAGAGTGATCTTCACAGAAAAATACACCTTTGTGTAATAATTTGCAGCGTTTTATTCTTAACATCATGTCACATTTCTCATCCAATCCATAATCACTTTACATTGCACCATCACCCGTCATTTTTGGTTTCATTTTTTGTTCCTTGCGCTTGTTTGTTTTCTTTTTTTTCTACAAATTTTGTCTCAATTTTGTGTTTTTAAAAATATTTTTGTCGAACCAAAACGGGGACTCGTTTTATGCTAAAGTTCATAATCTAACTGAAAGATTTTTAGCATTTTAATGAGTGTTTTTCCATCACTCTGTTGTGGACGGACTCTTGAATGGCAGTAGTCTCGGATATGGACGTCACACAGCTGCTTTAGAAGACGTGGAAACAACATGGAATTTGGTGGAGAGAGAGGTGGCCCTGTGAAGTTACGATGTAGGCTCGACGAGGGAGCATTCTTGATGTCGGCGAACCAATTTTCTCTGGTCTTTAGTGTGTTAACCCATTCAATGCCAGCGTTGTCATATGACAACACGCCAACCTGTCCCGCCGTGCCGGTGTTGTCATATGACAGCCTCTCTTTTGAGGATTTTTCAGTCTAGTCGAATCGGTGGCCTGTTACGAATAAAATCACTCGCGATGAGATTGTGGAAAACCATTTTAATAAAAACGGAGTTGAGTAGGATGTTGTCTATTTCAACGAAAATAATGATTTACAAGTTAAATCGATTTCGACGGTTAGGTCATCATCAGTAACAAACAATAACGTTAGTTATAACTAACCGTCGACCTAACCGTCGAAATCGATTTAACTTGTAACTCATTATTTTCGTGGAAATAGACAACATTCTACTCAACTCCGTTTTTATTAATACGGTGGCCTGTTGCCAAAAACCACTCTAATGCTTCTGGTTTGCCACAAGCGTCAAGAGGAGGGCCCCCCACCACTAGAAAGAGTTGGCTGGGAGAAACCCGGTTTCAGGGAAGCGTTTTGCCAGTTTATGTGAAGCACAGTTTGCGGTCTCTTTGATACGTGGCCTGGGGCGAAATCAGTGGACTCAGTGCTGGCATTGAATGGGTTAAATTTATCCAAAGAGGCCCCAGAACAAAGAAAATACTATATTTTGTTCATTAACGTATCAAGAATGCTCTCTCGTCGCCCCATCACAGGGGCCTCATATCCTCATATCGCAGTTCCACATTGCTTTCTCGTCTTCAGCAGCAGCGCGATGACGTCCCTTTCAGAGACTCTCGGCCTTCAAGAGTGACAGTGCTCTCGAAAATGCATCTATCCTTGAAGTGCCTACGTAATAAGTTGTGGTTGGTCAGTCTCATCTCCATTGTGATTGACATGAGACGACAGCACCATGAGGATTATGACTGTGTGTCCATTTCTTTGTACCTTCGACCTCGTCGTGACTGACACAGCACGGATCGATAAAACCTATAGGATGTTTTAGTTTCTACTTGAATGTGGCTCTTGTTATATAATCACAGATTTGTCAATTATCCATTTCCTTGTGGGTATTCGTTTTTGCAGAACATTTTCCCTGCTGACATGACCCTATTATAATTTTCTTTCACCAATAGGAAGTTCCTGGGTAACGTCTTATCTCTCCCATGTGTATATTATGGACCTTCTTACCAATTTAACTTATCTCACTTCAGTTGTAACTTTGTCATTCTATTTGTTGAACATTTAGTTATCAGATTGTGTTTTTGTTGAGTACCTCTACTCACCCAAGTTTACCTTCACCCATTACCTTTAACTGTAACCGTAAGGTGTTCATTATTATTTCTTTGTTTCTACAGACGTTGTATAAGTCGCAGTCTGAGCAGCTCAAAGAGGAAATAGAAGAGAAAATACGAAGTATAACTGAGCTCGAAGAAGAAAGAGGTTCTCTTGCGCATCAGCTACAACTAGCGCTGGCTCGTGCGGACAGTGAAGCACTAGCCCGTTCCATCGCTGAAGAGACAGTGGCTGACCTGGAAAAAGAGAAGACCATGAAAGAGTTGGAGCTCAAAGAGCTGATGGCGAAACACAGGGTTGATAGTGCCTCCAAAGAAGCAACGATCACCAACGTGAGTATTGGGAAACTATTCTTCTCAATTCATTTTGTTGGTATACTTTTCTAGCCTGCTAGGACCTGACTTGACTTACCTTATATAACAATTATTTTCAATATAGTTGGTCTGCAAGTTGAAAAAATATAGCTCTCCGGAAAAGATTAATTATTTTTCGAATGATTCGATATTTTTAAATAAACGGTCGATGATTTATTGTCTTTCCTTCCTCCAAATTTAGGGGTAGAGTCAGCCACCCGAACTAATTAAAATTGCGTAGAAACTCATAAGGATGGAAAAAGAGCGATTATCCATTAAAACCACCTAATTTTTGGCCGCCGTTTCTAAAAATTCCAGTAAAATCCGAAAATGGATACCAACACATGATTCAGCGTCGAAAATTAATGAAAAACCATGTATCTACCTTGAAGTCAAACCTTCCATGAAAAAACCATGAAGTCTACCTTCATCTCAATTTTGGTACAATCCAAGGGTTGCGCATGTTTGCACTCACTGGACGGGTTGTGCGCAACCAAAAAAAACGTAGAGGGGTCTAAAATTCATGAAATTTCGCATAGAATCCCAATCTGCAATAAAAGATGGGGGGGGGGGGGGGTAATTTGAAAAAACGAAGTTGGTGAGCGTTGCGCACATTTGCTATCACTATCACCACTGTCTGGACAATTTTAGCAGAAGGGGGAAGGGGGGAAATCGTGAGACACCCTTTATGTTAGAGAGTTTTTGGCAACCACTAACGGGCCTGTGGAACCTCTTCACAAAGCTCGGAGTTCGCGGGTGACGATGGATTTGCCTCCCGACATCAGCGGGCGACGATGAAAGTGTGCCCCCAGACAGTCACCCGTTCCTAGAGGCCCACCGTCCAAAGTTAACGGGCTTACTCCTTCAACTGGGTAGCATCCTCAGTTGCTCGCGCTAGTCTCCTCCTAACAGGACCCGTTAGATTTTGGCATTTTGGATTTTGGCTCTATTATCGTTACCATCAACCACTGATTTTGCAAAGTACTTTCCCACCTACGTGTTTACAAATCAAACAAAAAGTCCGGAAATGAATATAAAAAAAAGTCTGCCAAGTTGGGTGGGCAGTATAGCTTCCTCACTCATTGTAACATGGACGTATAGAATCAGTTGGCGAAAAAATTATGATTCAAAGAGTTATTGAATACCAAAATTTAGCGGTCCACCGTCTAGGACCTAACCCACACAATCCCTGAAAATTTCATCGAAATTGGTTGAATAGTTGCGGAGTTTTGGTTGTAACAATAAATTTAAAGTTCACGCATGCGCAGCGGTTATTGCTTGACCAATTTGATTGAAACTTATAGGGTGTCTCTTAGAAGTAAGTCCCTAACTAACCTCCAAATTTGAGCAAAATCGGTTCATTAGAAACCGAGGTTCCAGGAAATTCACGTTTGCGCATGCGCACTCGCTCCTATTGGTCCGAAGGTGCTGAAATTGATAGGGGACCGTCTAGGACCTAACCCGCACAATCCCTGAAAATTTCATCAAAATCGGACCACAGGTTAGTATAGTTTTGCCCGGGACAAGGATTGACCACAGACAGACCGACAGACAGACAGACCGATGGGAAGCTCTAAAACGCAAAAAGCAAGTGGAAATTTTGATTTTGGAGAACATTTTTTTTTCACTTCTTCCACGAATACAAAGCTTCCCTACCTTCGGTAGTGAGGAAGCAATAGGTATAATGAAAGTTGATGATTAAAATGTAATAAAAATGAATAATAATCATTCTAAAACTCTGCCCTTCGGGTCTCACCTTGCTGTTTGAGTCTTTGGCTAAAATTCTAGAAACATGGAACATGCTTTTGCTGCGTTTTTTGGCGTAGTAGGGATGAGGTGGATGGTGGAGAATAGCCCCTCCCATTTGACACTTTTTTAGGCTAAAGCATGTTCCATGTTAAAATGGAATTGGCAAGGCAACAACAAGGTAACAGCAAGCGGGGATACTGTGAGATAACCCAGAGGAAGGTTATTGAAGGTATCAATGCAGTACATTAGAAGCGATATATTTGTTTCAATCAATATTATTATATTGTTCAGCGCGGGACGAAAAAAACAATTCAGTTTGTCGCATGGTACCTAGGGTATTTTTACTGGTCTACTTTGGCGAAAATTATATATCGAATAAAAAATAAGCATTACAAATATCGGTATTGCTATCAAAAATGTATCGATACTCCGGCATATCGATGTTATTGTGCGTCCCTAGACGAGACTGCAGGATATGGCTGTACAGAACTGCGTCATCTACGTATTATTTCAAATTGTGAAATCCTTCCAGTGAGAATTTATGATTACGAGAGAGCTATATATTTTTACCACCCATTTTCGTTTTCCCTCTTCTTTTTCCGTTTTAAATATTTTATTATTTATTTTAAATTCTTCTAATTTCTGTTTCTTGCTTCACGAAGTTGCTCTTTGTCAAAATCCTAGGCTTTATAAATCCCTTTCTGAACATCCAACGTTTTTGCGTAACTTTCAGTTTTTGAATGTTTTTGATTGTACTCGAACTTTATATTTTTTAGTTGAAGGAACGAGAGGTCGACCTCAAAAAACGCTTGGAAGAAGTCAAAAAAGAGAACGAAGAAACCACTCTACAGAAAAAGATTATGGAAGAAGGTAATATTTTATTCATGTTTTCTTTGTTTGATGTGATCAATTATTCATGAGTTATCGAGCTTACGATGTTTGTTGAAAATAATTTCAGATATAAGAATTGCCAAAGCTTGCATGGAGGAGTCAGAGCGATTGCATAAGCAGCTGAAGACAGAGCAGTTGCTGAAAGCACAAGCTGTCAATAAATTGGCTGAGATAATGAACAGAAAAGACTTGAATGTCACTTCTAAAGGCAAAGCCAAAGTCTCGTCGGCAGATTTCAGGAAAAAGGATAAGGAGTGCCGTAAACTCCAACAGGAGTTGACTCAGGTATTTATCGCATTCTCTATTTACTACTGTGTGGATCCTTGAACGTATTTCAGGCAAATTATTGTTCTGATTTTGGTTTTTATTGTAGGAGCGAGAGAAATACGGGCATGAAATTATGAAGTGGCAGAAAGACTATCAAGAGCTCCAGGCATCCGTGGCTGACGAGAATTCTTTAAAGCAAAGGTTACAAATGGAATTGGACAGCAAAGATTCCGAGATAGAGCAACTACAAATTAAGATTGCATCTCTTTGTAGTGAAACGGCGTCGCTCAGCAGTGCTGATAACGAAAATGATGATGCCTATTTGACAGGTACCTCTTCACGTAATGGTTTTTTGTTCGCTCTTGTTTTAAAATGTTCCGTAGGTTCTCAAAATCGCTATTTCACTCTGGAATGACGTCGAGTTTACAACACGAACGCCTAAACCTCACCGGCAGCATTAGTTACACCACCCTCCGCTAGGGGTTCATCTTTTCCTTTGAATCAGCTGCTTATCATGATCTCGATCTTTATCTGTCCTGTCATTGCCATTATCTAGTCGAGCGCCCCCCCTCATCACTCAATCGCCCTCCTCACCACTGCTTCATATCATAGAATCGAGAATCCAACTGCTATGATCAAGTTAGAAAAATTCCGCTATCGGTTTCGTATTCTTAAATAAGTTCTGCAAGTGGCTATAAGTCCACTTTTTGAAAATGTTCAAAATTTGAACAAATGTTTCTTGGGGCAGTGTGCAAAAAATTGTGCACACTTTCTAAACCAATTACCCACAATTCTACGGTAATCTTGAAGAGAAATCCGTTTGTGGAAATAAAATATCTCGATAGGTTCTAAATTGAGGAGTAATCAAAATTTCTTCATTTTGGTGCTGCCCTGTGGTGGCAGATTTCCCAACTAAACTCATGACATTTAGCCTTGATGATGTTGATTTTGATTTCGTGCAGACGAAGTGTGAATTTTGTGGTGTTACTTACAAACATCGGCAGAGTTTGAGTAGTCATATAACCGTTGGAGGTGATTTCTCATGAATGTGGTTAACATGTTCAGACTGGGGCTCAAAACCCAGATTGTCCCAGGACCTAGGACTGAAAACTGAAGACACAGCAAAACAGTCGCACTGATGAGAAGCCGGCATTTTTGCGTGATAACATGCACTGATATCCAAAACCAAAAGGTTGGGACGGTAAGGTGGGTTCATTCCGAAGCGATTGAGACCAAAAAGAGCCCTGTTGGGGGAAAAATGAACTACCCAGAGCGTTTCGAAAAATGTGACATGAATCATGAGTTCATGGATCCACCGTGGAAGCAGCCGTACCAGGCGAAGGTTTCGCGTGGATCCAGGGTGGAAGCAGCCGGTCTGAACGTTTTAAATTATTCTTCTGATGGCAACTCTTGGCGCCCAAGCGGAGGATACATGAACTAATGCTGCCGATGTGGTTTAAGATGGAAACACTGTCCTCACGTCATGTGAGCTCGTGTGCAGTTTTTCCTCTCTTGACCTCGCGGGTAAACACATTGGTATCACAGCCAATCATCAGTTGTATGTTGATGGGCTCTAAAAGCGCTATCATAGATTGTTTTTGTTCCTAATCGTTGTCAAATCTCAACTCACGTCACGCCAAAATGTAGTTGTCCAGAATTCAACTCACGTGAGCTACCGTCAGTGTGGCTGTCGCCAACGAATTACCTTGTGTTCTTATGAGAGAACGGTCAACCGCACTTTGCTGACGTGAACTCACGCCGCATGAGGGCACGTGACGTGAGGACAGTGTGTTGGCAGCTTAAGATGTTCGTCTAGCTCACCTGCTTTGCTTGTTACCGCGTTGTCTTCTCTTAGGAGCGTTTTTTTCTTCGTTATTTAAAAAATGGTTTGGTTCTCCCCATTCTGTCGAGGGTAGAAATAAAATAATAAGTAGAATCGCGCAAATCGTGAACAAAAGTAATTCTGTTAGGAGTAACAGAAGTAAGTAGTTTGAGAGGAGTTGAGACAGTGCTGAGAGAAAACGTCACATTTCCTTCTTCCAGCCGCCGTCCATTGGTATTGTTAAATTTTTTTTTATACTCTTAGGATCACTAAAAATTAATTTCCGATACGTCATTTTATTCGTTAGATACGAGGCATGTCCAGAAAGTAAGTGTACTCGATTTTTAGGGTTCAAAAAAATGTATTTAAAAAAAAATTACGTGGTTACATAGGTATACATTTAAGCTATTTTTCTACGTAGTCGCCATTTATCTCGATACAGGTGGTTAGCAGGGAGATCAATTTTTTGATGCCTGCCTCGTAGAAATCTGCCGCCACCTTCTTCATCCACTTGTCGACCTCCCTCTTCACCTCCTCGTCCGTTGAAAAATTTTTTCCACCCATGTGCGTCTATAGAGAAGTGAAAAGATGATAGTCTGAAGGCACCAGGTCGGGGGAATAAGCAGGGTGGCTCAAAACATCCCATCCAAAAGAGTCCTACAGTTCCTTCGTGACGTTGTCCATGTGGGGTCTGGCATTGTCATGGAGCAAGCAAACTCCCTTCGTTAAAAGACCCTTCCTTCGATTTTGAATGGCTCTTTTCAATTTTTTTAGGGTCTCACAATACTTTGCCGCGTTTATGGTCTCCCCCTGAGGCAAATAATCGATCAGTATGATCCCTTTGTGGCCTTTATGGTCTCCCACTCCTCAAATTGTCATTCACATTCGTACGACTGTTCTTAAACTCCCTACACCCCTTGTACACACTCGTACGATTCATATGTCCTTCACCATAAATTGCCTTCACCTCATTAAAAATCTCAAACGGAGATTTCTCCTTCACAACGAGGTAAAGGATTACGGCGCGGATTTCGCACTTGGCAGCAGAGTCGATCGACATCTTTCACGAGAAATGCTCCTGAGACCACAGTTTTCAAGTTACTGACCTCGTTTTGGTCTTGTTTTGAAGTGGAGGAGTCACGCTACACGGCAGTGTGCCCAACATAGCAAAAAAAAAATTCCCTACGGCCACGGGAGCTTCAGTACACTTACTTTCTGGACATGCCTCGTAGTCCAGTTTTAGTCAATAAAAAAAATCTTTTTTTTTTTTTTCAAGTCTATAAAGATGTTGGATGAAAACTGCTTCGACAGACTGCCTTTGGGGGGGGGGTTCGTCCTCTGTCTTCCAAGAGTAGAAGAAACGCTACCAAGAGTGTATTGACACCCAAGGGGCGTATTTGAAACATGAAAGATTTCTCGATACATTTGTGACCGATCGTGTATTATGCTCGTACTACTTATTGTATTCTTAGTCCTCCACAATCAATTTTTTAAATTTGAAATTGTAATGAAACTTTGGTTGTTACAGCCGTGGAAACAAGATTGGAAGGCTGGCTGAGTATGCCGCACAAGCAAAACATCCGCAGGCACGGTTGGAGAAGGATATACGTCGTAGTATCTTCGAAAAAGATAATTTTTTATAATTCAGAAAACGAAAAACAGAATACTGATCCTTTTATGATCGTAGATTTAAGGTAAATAAATTCTCACATGTTATTTTAGAGTGATCCATATTTGCAATAGTATAATTCATATTACAAATGAACTTCGTAACTAAATCTAGGAAGCTTGCCCACTTTATAGTTTGTTCATCTGAGAAACTTCTGTTCACAGCAAAGTCTTCCACGTAAGACCGGTTACCCAAGGTGATGTGATTCGTGCTGATGCCAAAGAAATTCCTAGAATATTTCAGGTAGATGTAGTTACATTGGTGGTTTGTTTTGAATATTTTTTAATTTCGTTGTTTCACCCGAGATTATGATGTCTGCAATTTCGCAGTTCTCAATTTTACGGATGATATGCAGTACGTTTACATTATATAGTTGACGTTTCATTTCATGTAAAATTTCGTCTCACCTCGTACATTTTCCTCCGATTTCCAGTTACTATACGCGGGCGAGGGTGAAGCTAGGCGTCCAGAAGAAGGTAACGCTTCTCAAGATGCGCGGCCTGATGAAAAACCTGGGACTGTCCAACTGAAGGGCCACGAATTCCTTCAAATATCCTATCATATGCCTACGAATTGCGAAGTCTGTCCGAAACCAATGTGGCATATGTTTAGACCGCCTCCTGCTCTAGAGTGTAGACGTAAGTTGGTGTTAAAATCGTGAGAATACAAGTTACTGATGCTGAAGTGAGGCCGTGTAAGATGAGTGTGCCTGGATTCAAGCCAAAGTTTGAACAACGTTTTTGTTACTTCGTTTCAGGTTGTCACATCAAAGTTCACAGAGATCACTTAGAAAGAAAAGAAGAAGCTATGCAAGCCATAGCTCCTTGCAAATTGAACTACGATCCGAATTGTGCCAAGGAAATGTTACTATTGACTACAAACCCCGAAGAGCAGAAACTTTGGGTTCAAAGGCTAAGCAAAAAGATTCAGAAGTGTGGTTACAAAGCAAACACTACCATTGATGGAGCCAAAGTCTCGCCAAGGTTTGTTTAGATTTATTATTTTACTTACCTGCAAACTTTTATGATTGAATTTGTTTTTCGTATCGGAGAGGATCCCTGTGAAACTTGGAGCAAATAGGGTAGTAAAGAGCTTATCCAGCTTGGTGCTCAACTTGACATTCGCATCCAACTGCATTTGAGGGAGTCCATCAGGGACCGTTAGAAGCTAATTTAGCTCATCCAGCTGATCAGGAAGGTGTTCAGCTTGTCATTTATTCTCAGCATTCCCAGAGAGATTCCAAATGAAATTGCAACTTGGAGAAGCTGCTCATGAAGTTGTTCAGTTTATTGCATTTGCTTCTTGGGGCCAACAACAGCTAATTTAGCTCGCCCTTAGCTTTCGACTCTCCCATTTTCCCCAGCATTGTAACATAGATTGTCCCGGAGAGTGAGTTTCTTGACGAGTCCTCCGCCACTCCCCGACAACAGACTGAGCAGGCTTCAGTCGGTCTGAAATATTATAGGTAATCGTGTATGGAGATAGATGCTACGTTCCCTCCATTCGTTCTTTCTTGTGCCAGGCAGTTTCTGTGGTGAAATGGCTCTCAAATTGCCGCACTAAGGGTATGTGGGTAAGGGTATATCCGTGAGTTCGTAACAGAATCCATGTGCCAATGCAGGATCTCTCTCACTTTATCCACGATTGCTCCAATGCTAGTTCGAGCTGGAACACAAAACGTGATAAGAGGTGCACCAGCAGAAACCACCAATTAAACTTGGTTTATTACAATTTTTTGAATACAACTCTACCAGACGAATTAAGCAGATTCTTGGGTACGTTGTCTCATCCAATTGCCACAGCCTGAAGACCAAACCCAGTGCCCCGTCATTGATCCTCAGGGCTATGTGTGGCACCCCTGTCCCCACTCTCATTTATATATGTATTTTGTGCTCCTTCGTGGCCCAGAGTCTGCCTATAAAAACCTATATTGTTTCAACATGGTCCAATATTTACTGAATACCACTAATCTAAAAAGAACGTAGAATGACCGTTCATTATTGCTGGGCCACGGTTCACAAGCTCTGAACGAACTGGCTCAGTAGTGAGCAACCCCCCCCCCCTCCCTTCCATCCCATCACTATTCGTCGCTACCTAGTGAAGATAGGAGTGGCTCCTTCCTCCACACCTGATCAATCAGTAGTTCCTCAGGCAGCCATTGAGCTGCACCACTGCTGCGATGTTGTATCCATTCGTCCATGCTTGCCTCTCATATCCCTAGCAAGACCGCAACTGTTGTACGCATGATATTTTATCACTGCCAGTACATCGAAAAAAAACCAGTCGCTCACATGAAATCATCTGTTTGAACGATTGGAATATTGATTCATGCTTCCTGTGGAAAAAGAACTAGAAACGTATTTTGAATCATCCCGAGAAATGAATTTCTCAATGGACACAGTTCTATGGCTTTTGGTTTATTATTTTCAATGATGAACCTTTGGAATCGACCGAGGAAAAAATTTGTTAACCTCCCCTCAAAATTTGTTGGTTTACGTTTCAAACCCATTTGCCTCACTTTTTTTTCGAATGAGGGTTTATTTTTATGGAATAAAACCATAGTGAGCTGCTCGAAAACGCATCCAAAAAATTTAGAGAATTTAAGGAATATGGAAATTTTAAATGTGGTGGCAATGTGTAAGAGGCAGCCATGTTTGAAACGTAAGGGATATTCTACCATTCTGACTTCAAAGGAGGTTCTGTGGCGCTTACCACAGAAGCGGAACATACAAGAACTTTTAGCTTACAAGGATTAACACAAGAGTGAACTAGGAAGGAGGGCAGAACGCAGAACTCAAGACACAAGAGTGACCAAAAGAAACAATATTGCTCACTTTTTTACAATACGATTCTACCAACTAGTTTATCAAGCATTATTAGTCTTCATCTTCTCTTATTTAGTTTCAAGATTTGAATCACATTATTCGAGTAGCCATTTCACTGGATCGTTTTGTGTGGCGGTGCTAGAACTCTGTCTGTTGTCGGAGTTGTTTTCGCGTCGTTTTTTTTTCGTATGACGTCAACAATATTCCTCGATTTTCGCGGTGTTTTGTAACAGAGGCTTCACTTGTTTAGGCATTTTCTCCTACGGTAATTTTTTCCCCTTGGTTATTCCTAGTGTTAAACGTTATTCTATGGCCCTATTATAGGATTTGACTTGAAATTCCAGAATCTAAAATTGAGGCAAATTCCCCAATGGGGAATTTTGCCTTTTTCAGTTCTGTGCTTGTAACTGGTGTGTCCTGGAGGCGTAAATGTAACAAGTGGGCTCTCCTTGCTTCTCCCATGTTTTCTACGTAGGTATGGTAGGTAGTGTCGATGGCAAAGCCGTGTTCTTTGCAGACGAGTGATCTGTATAGAAAAATAATAAACCTTCGTGTTATAATTTGTAGCGTTTTAACTTTGGACGGGTATTAATGTTTTTTGTTTATTGCCGAGAATCTTGAGGGTCCTGAAAGGAATGTTTTCTTTCCACAGAGAATCAACAAGATCAGCTCTGAAGCCGTACATGTCAACTCAACAAAAGTCAGCCACTCTTCCTGCCAACTCCGGGTCAAAGTAGGTGCCTTAGACTCGTTAATTGTGATATATTGAATTTTTATGTACATAAGGATAGTCACAGTGTTACTTTCTGTTATTGAGTAGGTTAAAAAGTTTTATTAATGATCTGTGTACAAAAACAACGATAAGGCTGTAGGCATTTCAATAATTCTATGTTGGAGGGAAGCTCTTTGGAATTGTGATAGGTTGGAATTTATTTCGAACGTTCATTTATAGGCATTGATGGTCGATTCAAAAAAGCTCAAGTGTGCGTTTTCCATGGTTTTAATCCATATCTACTTCATTTGTAATGCAACTTAATCTACTTATAATTTAGGTGGGTCTTCCAAACAGCTATGAATATTGGTAGGTAGGTAACGACTGAAACTCTTTCAGCTTTTACTCGATTATTGTAGTTTTTAAAAACATTGACGTTTCTAACTGATACGGTATCATCTACTTAGTGTGTCAAATTATTGCAATAAAACACGATGTAAAATCGTTAGGCATCTAGGAAAAAATATTTATACCCTCCTCATATTAACGCATCCGGTTTCAGCGATGAGTGAGTCATTTTCTGGACGTAATTTACATTTTGTCACGAAATTCTCATCAACAGGGTGCTGATTGTGAGTACTTATTCGTTATTAATAACGTGCAAATGCAATAATGAACAACGGTTCCCTTCCTCTTTCTAGATTTAGGGCGATTTCTTAGGGTAAACGCGAAACCGTTTCTCGTTGTGTCTCGTCGCTGTCCGAGCTGATAGCTTTAGTTACCTGACTAACCGTTATACCTCACTCAAGTGGGCTCTCTCACTCAACAGTGTGAACCGAAATCCCTGGTTTGCAATTTTTGAAACCCGTTTCTGGACAAATTCAAAATGACCGTCAATTATTCCTCCTCGAATAGGTCGGTAGAAAACAGTTTAGTTTCGAAATTTGTGATGATTTTACGCAGAAATGGGCGAATTCTTTTTCATAAATACGATTAAGAATACAAATCACATCTGCGATTTTATGATTATGAATACGAATACAATCGTATTCACACTTTGAATACGATTTTATGATTTTTTCTATGATTTCCCTAAAAATCAATTTTTTTAAAACGATTTGCCCTGAAAATCATACTTTTTTAAATGATTGGCTCCCGAACTCTGGACATATTTATTCCCCAAAATTGTCAAAATAATCAACTAAAATTTGAAACGCTCGCCAATTCTTATAGGATTTTTCACGCAGAATCGAATGAGAACAACCCAGGTCGCTACGACCAACAGTATAGAAACTACGACGTAATTTACGCTGAAAATCGTATTTTTTTTTTTTTTTTTTTTTACGATGTCCACTGAAAAGCATTAAAAAATTATGATTTTTAGCGTAAATTACGTCGTAGTTTCTATACTGTTGGTCGTAGCGACCTGGGGGTGGTCTCATTCGATTCTGCGTGAAAAATCCTATAAGAATTGGCGAGCGTTTCGAATTTTAGTTGATTATTTTGACAATTTTTGGGAATAAATATGTCCAGATTTCGGGAGAAAATCATGAAGTAAATCATAAATCATTATCAGGGAAAATCGTTTTAAAAAAATCGATTTTTAGGGAAATCATAGAAAACATCATAAAATCGTATTCAAAATACGAATAAGGGGGAAAATCGTTTTTTTGTTTGTTACGGAAGTGGGGAAACTCTTTAAGAGCGAAGGGGAAGTTCACCCCAACAGTGTTGGACTCCCCATGAATTGGGGCTACCAACTAAAACCCCACTTCCTCTGCTTAGGACTCACCCCGGGACCACTTGTACAGTATTACTTCAGGGTGAGCCCTTTTTTGTGCCAAATGGCTGCTCCTACTTCTGGTCCTTCAATTCTATTCCTCATCTTCTTCCTCCCATCTTCCATCCAGCTTTTTGCTTTGAGGACTGATGTGACAAATACTGCCATTGCGTCCCAGCTCGACTTGTTCTTAATCATCTCATGTATGATTGTCTGTGGACGCAATGTTCCAATGACCTCCTCAGCACACCCCCTCATACCCTCCCATTGAGGACATGTGAAGAAGGTGTGGCAGACATCATCCTCCCCTATCCCACAGTATCTGCACTCTGGGTCAGTGACTTTCCCGATCTTTACTAAGAAGGAGCGGAAGTATCCATGCCCTGAGAGGAATTGAGTCAGGTAATAGTTCACCTCTCCGTGTTTTCTCTCCAACCAAGACTTTAGATCGTCAATTATGAGGGCTGTCCACCTTCCACGGGTTTCACAGACAAGGTCTGCTTGCCACCTACGGATGGTCTCCTCCCGCTCTTCCCTCTTTACTATGGTAATTGTCTCTGCCTTCCTCATTCTTATCCTTTTGCGCTCCAGTGCCTGGTGGTATATTGGGATAGTTCCCGCTATCACTTGTGATGCTGGACCTGAGACAGTTCTAAATGCACTACTGATTCTCAGAGCTCCTCTCCTCTGTACAGCTTCCATACGTGCCCGGTACTTTGAGTACCTAAGGGAGTCTGCCCACACTTCTGCTCCATACAGCATAATTGAATCTGCAGTTCGCATAAGGAGTCTTCTCTTAGCGGGTGATGGGCCCCCTAGATTTGCCATCAGTCGGCTCAGCTTATTTACAATACCTGCAGCCTTATCTGCTGCTCCACTGATGTGCCTCCAGAAGCTTAGTTTCCCGTCCAGCATCACACCAAGGTAGCGAATGGCTGGAGAGGTGATGATTTCCTGTCCATCCACATTCATAGGATAGATCTCTCAATTCTCGCTGTGGTTAGCAGTACAATTTCCGTTTTTTGGATCGCCAGTGACAGTGTGTGTGCTTCCATCCACTCCATCACTCTGCGCATTGCCTGATTCAGCTTAAACTGGAGGTGTTATATCCCTTTCCCATGGGGGAAAATCGTATTCAAAGTGTCAATACGATTGTATTCTTATTCATATTCATACCTGTATTCGTATTCATAATCATAAAATCGCAGATATGATTTTTATTCTTAATCGTATTTATGAATAAGAATTCGCCCATCTCTGATTTTATGATCCTTGCATTCCGACGTCGCTTCCTAGTATTTTTAAACTCAATTTTCGATTCCCAATCAAAATAAATTTAAATAAAACTCCGATCAATTCAACGTATGTTTTCCCGAACTCTCGCAATGTGGGTGGGTAGCACCCGTGTTAGTATTCAGTAACTGAATTAAATTCGTCGCCATACCTGCTAGTGATACTTTTTAACTATTGTAATTGAATTTGGCCATTTTATATGTTTATGAATTGCGAAAATGATGATCGTACTCAATTTTTTTATAGAACGTAGTTCGATTCGCGCATTCCCGTTGTAGCTTACATTTTGGAGCAAGAGTTTACCATTATACTAACATTGTTTGATTTTGTTGCTGTATATTTCCTTCTTGTACTATTTTATGTATATAAGTTGTATATAATATTTTGTTCAACCATCGAAATCAGTGAAATGTCGGCGATTGTATTGAATACTTTGGAAAATGTACATAAAAATGAAAATAATGTAAATAAACCGTACATTTACGCTTAAACGTATCACTGGTGACGTTGGACGAATTATTTTCCAAATTTTTCATCAGCAAATTCAAAAATGAAATCTTGGATTGCATTGATTCAATCTCTTGTTCGCGGGTGGGAAAATTAATTTGAAAAATGTAATTTGAAATTGAAGAGGTCGCGTTTTTTATATCAATTAGAATACTTGGACTGTCAGATACTTTTTTCTTTGTATTACCGTCCTACTTAGTCTGGCATAGTTATGTCGTTATTATTTTGAAGACAACGAATATTGCTGTGTTATGTTCATAAGTTTCTTTTAAATTATATATTATACAGAGATTTTTCAAGTAGCGTCTACGTAGTCAAAGCTGGTGGAGTTCTTGGGGTGCGCCTTATCCTAAGAACTAATTCTTTCAGTTTTACTTTGAAAGTGCTCTTCGAGTGGATCTCAGAACACATTCAAACTTAGGCGTTGATTTGGCATGTGTTGCTTAGAAGTTGCTGATTATCACGTCTCAAAACAGCTGATGCCGCTGATTGGTGGAAATGGAGGGATCATGGATTCTTTGCACCTTTTCTTTGATATCCATGCAGACCCCAGAGTGCCTTATTTCTTTGGTAGCAATTAGGAAGTTCAGTTGCTTTAACCCTTCCGTACGAAATTTTCTGGCGTTTTTTGTGCTTTAATCTCCCAAAACTGGTTTTTTGTACTCTAACCATAAATGGCCTCACCATTAATTTCCATGTCATTTAGGCCCTTCCCGAAGGTGCGAACTACACTTTTTCTTTGATATCCATGCAGACTCCAAAGTGCCTTATTTCTTTGGTAGCAATTAGGAAGTTCAGTTGCTTTAACCCTTCCGTACGAAATTTTCTGGCGTTTTTTGTGCTTTAATCTCCCAAAACTGGTTTTTTGTACTCTAACCATAAATGGCCTTACCATTAATTTCCATGTCATTTAGGCCCTTCCCGAAGGTGCGAACTACACTTTTTCTTTGATATCCATGCAGACTCCAAAGTGCCTTATTTCTTTGGTAGCAATTAGGAAGTTCAGTTGCTTTAACCCTTCCGTACGAAATTTTCTGGCGTTTTTTGTGCTTTAATCTCCCAAAACTGGTTTTTTGTACTCTAACCATAAATGGCCTCACCATTAATTTCCATGTCATTTAGGCCCTTCCCGAAGGTGCGAACTACACTTTTTCTTTGATATCCATGCAGACTCCAAAGTGCCTTATTTCTTTGGTTGAAATTAGGAAGTTCAGTTGCTTTAATCCTTTCGTACGAAATTCTCTGGCGTTTTTTGTGCTTTAATCTCCCAAAACTGGTTCTTTGTACTCTAACCATAAATGGCCTCACCATTAATTTCCATGTCATTTAGGCCCTTCCCGATGGTGCGAACTACACTTTTTCTTTGATATCCATGCAGACTCCAAAGTGCCTTATTTCTTTGGTTGAAATTAGGAAGTTCAGTTGCTTTAACCCTTCCGTACGAAATTTTCTGGCGTTTTTTGTGCTTTAATCTCCCAAAACTGGTTTTTTGTACTCTAACCATAAATGGCCTCACCATTAATTTCCATGTCATTTAGGCCCTTCCCGATGGTGCGAACTACACTTTTTCTTTGATATCCATGCAGACTCCAAAGTGCCTTATTTCTTTGGTTGAAATTAGGAAGTTCAGTTGCTTTAATCCTTTCGTACGAAATTCTCTGGCGTTTTTTGTGCTTTAATCTCCCAAAACTGGTTCTTTGTACTCTAACCATAAATGGCTTTACCATTAATTTCCATGTCATTTAGGCCCTTCTCGATTCTGGGAACATTTCTTCCCACTGTGCTTTCTACAATGAGCTTTAAGAAGTATGGAGAAAGAGTTGATTCACCCACTTGGATCACAAAAACGTGGTATTATTCAAATGTTGGCCCATCAGTACTTGGAAAATTCAAGAAAATACATTAAAATATCGCGGAGTTGGTCGTATAAGTGATCAAGTGCATTTTTAAAGATTAGAAAATGAGGTTTTGGTCTCTCTGGATACTATTAAACAATATCTGCGCTGTGAATTGAGGAAAAATCTAATATAATTATGACAAAAATGGCAAAAAATAGCAATGTAAGTGGGGTTTTAAAACAATATTGAGGTAGCTGAAGTAGACGACTGTTTCAGGTAGATCGTTTATTTTGGAATGACCCAGGTAGGCCAGGGCTATATATACACCCTGATGACCAATAGGATCAGTCGTTATTTTGGCCAATAGAAAGAGAGATCTATTTACACTAGAGACCCTAGTGGTGAACTTACATACTACATCATTACAGTCTAGGACTTGGTCTTGAGCACGAGGAGCTGGTTACAACAAATATTTGGAACTATTTTTACTTAACAAAGATAGTTGAGCCCACATAACTCAAAATCATTTGATTTAACCTGATTCTAAGTTCACAAGCCACATTTTTCCATCAGTCTATGTGTTAGTGAATTTTAACAGGCTCTACCGAACTCTTTTGCCAAATGGACTTGATCACTTTTATCACCAACACACCGATATTATATATTAGGTACATAAACAATAATTGAAACATCGAAGAATTCAAAAAGGTATCCGGAGATGAAACGTTAAAAAGGTATTCAACATAGTTGAGAAGCATGAAATTTCCTAAAACATTTCTCCAATTCGGAAGCCTTGGAAGTACTTGAGTGCTTGCGTGGATAACTACTATTTGGTTTTAAGGAGAGCCGATCCAAACAGGATTTCGCAACCCCCTCTATCTGCAAGCAGATAGATGAAACCCCGAAAACCTTAGGAGGGTGATCGAGGGAGTGGAAGGAACTCACCACCCGGGAGCCCCAGGGAAGCTTCTAGCTAAGGTTCTACCAACTAGACAGGTTGGTACCCGAGTTCATTACAGAACTCACATGCCGAGAGACATCTTCAGGGGGCAAGCCCCTGAGGAGGCCATCTCTCCCCTTATAGCCTTCTTGGTACAAGCCCATGAAGTAGGTTTTTGCCCATGCTTGCGTGGATAGTTGTAGTGCCTCTACATTGAAACAAACTTATCCTAGCGTTGATCAAATTTTTTATTTACCTTGAAGACCTAAAAACTTTGCCATCTTTTTGCTAATATGAAAATTGAGAAAAAAATTGGGGTAGCCGTTACAGCATGATTGTGGCACAAGCAGATACATTTGGAAATTTACATATTTGTAGTAATGAGATCTGACAACGGCAGACACTAGTAAGCACATGTTCGAAGGCGCAGTAGGACGAGGGTTTTCCTCTAATGAATTAGTCTGAGGCGTGTGAACGCACAGTGAGAAGAATGCTTCTCACCTTGTTTTCCTCTCTCTTCACTTTTTCCCCCGTAAAACTGTTTACTAAAACTGCAACTGATATTTTTAAGTGTATAAAATGGTGAATATCAAAGTAAAAAGTTTCACTTACTTTTTTCTATTTGGTAGCAGGCAGAAGTTGTTTCAGTAGATTCCTCCACAGCTTTAGGCTCCTTCTAGGAAACTCGCACGGTGTAAACTCGAAGTAATCTCGTTATCAACACTTCTCTGACGCAAAGAAGGACTGTTCCCAAATGTCCCTGAATGGTTTGAGTCCTACGAATAAGTTTTTGAAGGCTCATTTGTGCTTACTTTGTGGGAGGACACTCTGGGCACGAAACCTGTGCCAACTTCACCAGGTCTGTTTGGTAGAGGTGTGATAGAGGATGTTGCAAGGTCACTCTCTTTCACTCACAGCATGCTCAAGTATCCATGGAGATTTCAGAATGAGCAGAGCGCCCTCATCGCCTCATTCTCCCCTCCCCCTGGCATCAGCTGTTGTGTGACGTCACAAACTGTTACCTCCATCCAACTAACCAAGTATTTAGTGTATTAATTATGAATCAATGTCTGCGCTTACTGATGTGCTTGAATGTGTTTTGAACTCTACTCGCTGAGTATTTTCTAGGTTCAAGTTTGTTCCTGCAGGAGATTACAGGGTACTGCATCTTATATTGCTACTTGATGGACCCTGAATTTTGATGAATCTTTTAACTCTGCTCTTGCGCTAGTTCGGCGAGTATTTGGTGTTCTGCACTTTCTACAAGCGTGGAGCTTTCTAGAAGTACTCTCAGGGTAACAGAAAGAATTAGTTTTGAAGACAACGTGCTTTCTCCATTATTGTATCACGCAGCACTACAAGATATCTACTCGCGATTGGCATTTGAACGTTCGTGTTGATGCCAGTAAAATAGGACTTTGCATTCCTAGTCCAAGGTAGCTCAGAACACATAAGCGCAAAACTACGGGTATTCTGTGAGGTATACCGCTCTCTGAAACTGCCATCCCACTTACTAAGTTGATTTTTTCCATCTGAAATGTCCATATAGAGTGTGTAAGCTTAACTGGTCTGCCTTACTGCACAAGTCAATTCTGCAACTAGTTTGCAACAAAAATTTCCTCTTCAAAACGTCAACCAGAAGGAATTTCAAGACTTCAGATTGTTTAAAATATAAATAAATTGTTTATTCTAGAAAAAATAAGATTACGAAAACGATTATAACAATCTTTAGAATGGTAGTTGTGGTAATCAGGAATGGTAGTTCGTTGAAGTGGTGGGAGGTAGCGCTGAAACTGGGGGCTAGACTCTCATGACTTAATTACGTAAGGTCAAAATCACGGAAAAAATTTAAAATTAAAATAACTTGGAAACGAATGTTCTAAAAAACATTTTCTTAGAGGAACTTTTTGTTGCAAATTAGTTGTAGACTTGTGGAGTTTGGCAGACCAGTTAGGCTTACACCCTGGATATTGAACTGTAACATCAATAAAATAAGTATTTGGTTAAATTCCAAGTCGTGGTTTTAGAAAACTATACTAGGCGGTATCTGTAAAGGAAGTGGAATCTCCCGCTAGGCGCGCTGGTGGTAAAAAGTAGTTTCTGATACGTCCAATAGAGTGCTCTGATTAAAATTACCTTCGCATGATCGCATCAACTGCAACTAAAATCGAGATGAAAATTTACAATTAAAATCGCGATGAAAAACTTTGAAAGAAGCATTTAGGGGAAGGAAGTGGTGGAAACGGCGTGAGCGCTGCCTAGCGAAGATAAGTTGAACCTTCCGGAGCTCAAAAACTTAGGTTATCTCTCTTATCAGTTGGCTTATGTGATAGATTTTCATTTCAGACTGAACGCCTTTCTTATTGATGCCTCAGACAAATTTGATTTCCTTTTTCATTGAGGGCAAATTTCTGGTTTTCTGAAGATTAGGCAGGGATCTACAGACCAGTGGCGGCTCCTGCCCCAAAACTCAGGGGGTGCACAGAGATCAGGAGAGGCTATTGAGAAGGGACAGAATAGGTGATTTTCTCTGTCAAATAGAAATTTCAACGATATGCAAATGGGATAAATCTTGGTAACTTTTTCATCTTAAAATTGCAAACGGTAATAAATACGTACAATAGACATGAAACATGTTCTCTAGTGGTTAACAGAAATTCTGAAATACTTAATCATCAAAGGTCGAAGCCCAAGAAATTCATCCATCTAATTGCAATAGCTGAAATGTATATTTGCCCGTGATGATTCAAAACATCGTCCAATTCGGAAGAAAAATTAACGAGCCCCTTGAAAACTCCGAGATTCGAAGAATCTTCCCTCTCATCATGCCCACGCACGGCTAGCTCGAAAACACCACAGAACTTGATACAACCAATGATTCGGGATAGAAAAATGTACCTATTTTTCTTAATTGTTTCGTTTTTTTTTGTATCAGATTAAGACGATGTGCACTGACTAGTTGTTGCATTATATTTTGACGACCCAATGTACGCAAATCTACCAGAGCGTTCTTATGGGAGACAGCCTAAGCGTTTTTTATTTTTTTTTTGGCTAAATGGGAGATCACTTATGCCATCTCTAACTCTAGCCTCATTTCAGTTGGTAGAACAAAGTAGGCGAGCAAAGCAAAATTATTTGTTAGTCACTTCACACCCACAAAGCCAATCTACCTTCTTATAATAGTCGACATTAAAACTTACGGTACGAATCTGCACGATTTTTCAATTTCAACGTCTGCTGGAGTCCAGGTAGAGACGGCAAGGGGCGGCCAGTTTCTCGAATTTCCACTTTTCCACAATCGACAAACGCAAGTAGTTTACTTTACTTTAACGTAAACTACTCATCGTACCTACAACACTCCTAAATAATCACAATAGTTTGAACAAAACGGTGTGTACCGAAACAGTAGTAAACCGAAAACGTAAAACGGAATTCCCTTATCAGGTTTGTTTGTTTATGGATGGATGGATGCTCTATTTAGGTTGCCAAGGAATTCTGTGATAGGCAATAACGAGAGGGGGGAGTCCCATTAGTTTGTTTGTTTACTTATTTCTCTATAAGGAAATCCGGATTGCAGAGCTCTCTGACGGGGGAGCAACGAAACCATTCTGCTCAAGACGAGAACCATTCTGCTCTCTGATTGGTCAATCTCACGTGCCTGCCTCCCTCGAAAGGTGTCAAGATGACGTCACTTGCCCCAGAAATGGTGCAGAGGAAAGGTGATGCACCAAACGGGTGTGATTGGTCAGAAAAGAGGGGGCTCCCCGCCGCAGTTTTTGCGCGTAGATTCAACTAGCACAGTACCTACGATCGAGTCTTCTGTCACTAGCCAACTTACTCTTCAAACCCAGAGGAACGAACTTTGATTTTATTTTTTTTATAATTGGCTGGGGGTGCACATGCGCCTATGCTCCTATCAGTAGCCGCCCCTGCTACAGACATTACTGCCGGTCAATAACGGAGGTGTATCCATCTTGCCAAAGAAGAAGAGAAGGTTCATCTAATCGTTGCTAGATGGCACTCGGGCTGTACCACCACTTTCTTTCCCTAGATGCTCCTAACTTTGAACGAGTATTTTGCGTCCTTAGCAACCAAATCATAGCAACCCTGTGGCACTCTATTGGACGCACAGGCAACTACTTACTTCGACAACCAGCGCGCTTAGCGCGAAAAAAAAACTTATCACTGGCTGTACAAACGATTTCCTTCCACCTCATCAATGGTTTCATTTTTGAATAGACTGACCGTTTTTATTCGAAGTTACATCGATTTGACGTGAATTTCTGTTACCGAATTCCAAGTTGTTATGGTTGGAACGAGATTCCTTCTCTCGCGTTCTGTTCAATTCGAATGCCGATGAATTAGCAATAATATTAGATACTCGTATCCTCTTACATGAAAAATGTTCTCATCTCTTGCTTATTGGCCTATCATTAGTAACAAATTGCAGTATTGAAAGGTTGTCTTTTTGAAATATATATATTTTTTGTTAACAATGTTGCTAAACGGAATATTTTGGCAAATGATTATTTATAAGAATCTAACGGTTTATAATGTTTTTTCATCGATATTATTTGAAAAGAATGAGTAATTATTTCTAAGGTGTACTTATAGATGGTCATTGTGAACTCAATGCGCCTAATTTAAATATTTCCAGCCTTCTTTGTTTCATTTTCTCGTGTTCATGTAGTTTTCATATTATTTTCCGATTTTTTTTTTCCATTTTTATATTTTTTATATTGTTTTGGGGCGCTGTTTGCCCTTACTTTTTGGTTTAGTTCATTTCCAAAACATTTTCTCGACTCTTGTCTCGATTGAATTCATCCTAGAACCCACCTTTACGCAATACTCGATAACGGATTTGTTGAATTTCAATGAAATTGTTGTAATCGTTTATTACGTTGTTTAAAATATTTGGTAGGAAAATTTAAAAAATTGTATTTTCCGAAACTTTATTTTCCATTTTTGCTGCATAATGTTACTTTCTGACGTTCAGAATTTCTTGAATTGTGGTGTCTGCTACTGTTGAATGAAGTTGTCTTTTTGTAGTTGGCAGGAATGATAAGAACTTCACAGGTACTTTCTACGATTGTTCCACAAAATTTGATTCTCCTAATGTAACCTAGTCATTTTAACAATCTAGAAAAATATCATTCTTTTCATTAAGTTGAAGTTTGAATTGACTCTTCTTTTTTTCAAGTCTATAATTTTGCTTTTTTTTGACTAGACCGAGTTTTTTTTACAGGTTTGGTCAATATTTGTCAAATTAATTTTTTAGGTGGTTTTAATAAACTATCAATAATAGAAGAAGTGTTGATTTATTATTGTTCCTTTTACACTCTCCATATTTTGCTTCAATCTGTACCAAAAGCTGATGTAGGGTGGAGTGGGGTAAATGCGGAAATGGTTTTGAAAATGGCGCCATTTGAGCGCCTTGCCTCAGAAACCTTCTCAATGTGTACCCAGTTATGTTGGTAACCCTTACCTGTCGGAAAAGGCGGGCTCTCGCCAGTCAGCTGCTTGTTCCTAACGTTATCCTGACTCACTAGTGATAAGCTCTTCAGACGAGTGGCGGGTTTTTTGCCAAGAAATAAGTTTTCCATGAGGTGCAGTGGGGCAGTAACGTCTGTTCTATCTTGAAACCTCTTTACATGAGTCAGTTTAACAGTTTTCATTATGAAATCATTTATATCACGATCATTTGTAGAAATGATAACATGGGTTGCATTTGCCCCAGCAAAATTGCAGTATGGGGTAAATGCGGAAGTACAAAATAAGCACCCTATAACAACTGTTAGACTGAGTTACCTGTCTGTTCTAGGACAAAAATTGGAGATGAACCTTTAAAAATACACATTTTGTTTCCTAAACGTTGAATTTCTTCATTTTCCTCTCCCACTTTCGAAATCAGGCCTCAAGGGAAAATTATTCACTCAAGAAAGAGTCATTTGAAAGATAAAGTGCAAACCAGTTGGCGCAGGAAAGTTCATTTTGGTCATAAAAAAGTGAAGGAGAAAAAAATTAAATATAGCGTTCTGTTCGTATTGAAATGGGCTTTGTTTGCATTTACCCCATTAATGCAACTAAATGTTTTTATGGAATTCGCAGGCCATTTCCGCATTTGCCCCGATTAGTGGAGCAAATGAGAAAGTTGGTCGGAATTTTAAAAAACACAGTTTGGACCATGAGAAGTACTAAATCTTTTGTACAATTTGAAGAGTGCATCGTAATCTACGTAAAATAAGCTACTCATTAAAAAAAAGAAGTGAAAATAGCGTTTTCAAAGGAAAGTTACAGAGGATCAAAGTTGAACTATTGACATTTCAGGTCGCAATTGCCCCACTCCACCCTAGGTTTGTTAGTAAACTTTTTTTAAAAGCTACCAAGTGGGTGTAGCACATAGCTTCCTCGAACAATTCCTGAAAATTTCATAAAAATCGAATGGGGAATTTGCCTCTGGAATTTCAAGTCAGATCCTATAGTAGGGTCCTATAGTAACGTTTAACATCAGGAATACCCAAGGGAAAACAAAGTACTGTAGAAGAAAATGCCTAAACAAGTGAAGCCTCTGTCAAAAAACACCGTGAAAATCGAGGGAAGCTGAAGACATCACACCCTGGGGTTCCTACCGCAAACAACACGAACACTGACCGAATTCACGCTGATGTGCACTCTGGCGTAGCGTAAAAGAAGTCTCAGCAAGTAGTATGAAATAACGACAACAGGTTGTGCCTTTGTGACCACACGAAACAATCCACTCAAATTATGTGATTCAAAGAACTACACTAAAAAGTGTAACTTAGTATTATATGCAAATCATAGAAACCACCCCTTGCTCCTCCCGCCCACTGCTCCTCCCGATCGGTGGCTACAGCTTTCGTACAAGTACGCAACCACGAGAGACATTTTATGTAAGCGAAAATCATCAGAAATTTCCGCGTAACGCTCCCTGCGTGACACTCCCCACGTGACGATTTTTCATTTATGTGCCATAGTAAAGACATAAAATGACAATAAGAGAAGATAAAGACTAACAATGATAAATTAATAGGTAGGATTGAATTGTTAAAAAAGAGTGGGTAAAATTGCATCTTTAGGTCACTTTTGTTTCTGGGGTTTTCTCTTCCCCAGTCGCGCACTCCTGTGGTGACCATGTAAGCTACAGTTTCATTTACTCTTCCAGAGGTAGCGCTACTGTCACAAGGGGCACAGATCCCCTATACAGGGTGTCTACACTTTCGATGGGCATAACTTCAGGGTTCGATTCTACAAGGTATTTCCAACAAAAAATGTCTCCTAGCAATTTTCTTTTAACCCACTCAAAATTCTATTTTTTTCACTTAAAAGTTTTTTTTCGCGTTTTCGACCTCACGGCACTGATATGGTCATAACTTCCTTATTTCTCCTGAAAACTCAAATCTGACTACACCGTTAGAAAGAGCGTTAAATTACCAAGCTACCTAAAGCAAAATCAAAATTTTTTAGCAGTAAAATAGTATCAAAAAATCAAGTCAAAAAGCGAACTTTAAATTTTTTTTTGAAACTTGACTTTCTTCGATCAACGTTTTCACTCTAAATCCCTGCCTATTTCGATGGGCGCTCTTCGGAGAAAACATGCTCAAATTGTCAGCTTTCCAACGGTCTATCAATTTTTCTGTTCAATATTCAAAAAGAAAGAGTAAATGAAGTTTGAATGTCAAAAAACGTGTGTTTGACGAGCAAATCCAGTGTTTCAAGCCGGTTTATGGTCCCCCTCGATCTCAAAATGGCTTGACGATTTTGATATCATTTTCTATGTAATTATTTACGCTGAATCCAATAGTGATACTTCCGAATGATTCCAACTGCTAGAAAGTGGATTTTTCGAAGAAAACCTTCGTTTTTCAAACATAAAATTCGCATCGTACATAAAGTAACACCTTTCTACTCAATAAAAACACCGAATTTCTAGCTGATTGAAGTTTTTGTACAGTAGAAAGGTATTACTTTATGATATCTTCCATATCTACGAATAATGCGTATTTTATGTACGAAAAACGAAGGTTATCTTCGAAAAATCCACTTTCTAGCAGTCGGAATCATTCGAAAGTATCGCCATTGGATTCAGCGTAAAAAATTACATAGAAAATGATACCCAACTTGTCAAGCCATCTTGAGGTCGAGGGGGACCATAAACCGATTAAAACACTGGATTTGCTTGTAAAACACACGTTTTTAGGCATTCAAACTTCATTTACTCTTCCAATTTGAAAGTTAAAAAGAAAAATTGATAGACCGTTGAAAAGCTGACAATTTGAGCATGTTTTCCCCGAAGAGCTCCCATCGAAATAGGCAGGGATTTAGAGTGAAAACTTTGGTCGAAGAAAGTCAAGTTTCAAAAAAAAATTTTAAGTTCGCTTTTTGACTTGATTTTTTGATACTATTTTATTGCTAAAAAATTTTGATTTTGCTTTAGGTAGCTTGGTAATTTAACGCTCTTTCTAACGGTGTAGTCAGATTTGAGTTTTCAGGAGAAATAAGGAAGTTATGACCATATCAGTGCCGTGAGGTCGAAAACGCGAAAAAAAACTTTAAAGTGAAAAAAATAGAATTTTGAGTGGGTTAAAAGAAAATTGCTAAGAGACATTTTTTGTTGGAAATACCTTGTAAAATCGAACCCTGAAGTTATGCCCATCGAAAGTGTAGACACCCTGTATAGTCAGATTGGGTAGTGGTAGGGATGGGACATTGAACAGAAAATGTCGATGTCGATATTTCATAGAAACATCGATATTGCTGAAACATCGTATCAAAAACATTGATGTCAATAGCATCGTTAGGTGAAAAATCGATGTTTTTAAAAAGCGGGAAATTTAATTAATTTGTCAACCAATTAGAATCAAGGGAGAGAACCTAATGAGGCTGCTCCTCCTCCATTCATAACAAGTAGATATTTTTGCTTTTGACGTGCTTTTATTTTACTGAATAACCTACTCCATTATATATTTTTTTTTTCATTCGTGATAAATTATCCGATTTTTACGCACTTAATTTCGATATCCCATACCTTCCCCATTTCCATTATTGGTTCAAGGATAAAGAGACTTTTTTTCCTACTGTTTTCCAGTAATTATCTTGTAATATAAAGTGATGATTGTGTTGAATCATCAAAAATTAACGTCCCTCGAACCGGGGATCAACCTCCTATCGTTCCGACTAAACTATAATTACACTTCTGAGTCGGAGCTCGCTACCACTGAGCTAAGGAAGTGAATGGACAGAAATGCGAAGAGGTAGCTAATCACAACTATTGAAAAGTAGGAGATTTTCTTCAAATTCCAAGTAAATTCAATGAAGTTATCTGGTCTGAAATTGGATTTTGTCTGGTTCCCTTGCAGTACCTAGTAGGTCACTCACTCACTCAGTAGGTCAAATTTATCAAACGATGTTATCAGACCATCTCGTCGACATATCGATATCATCGGAGCGAAACATCGATGTTTGAAAAACATCGATATTACGAGCAAAACATCGATGTTTCGATATTATCGATATCGATGTCCCATCCCCAGTGAGAGGGCCCATTACATCACAACACGGCTGCCCCCACATACAGATTGCCGCTACATTTTAAAATTTCCTTGTTCCTCAAATTCTCTACATTTTTTGGATGCTTTTTCGAGCAGCACACATGGTTTTCTTCTGAATCAATAAACCCTCTTTCAAAAAAAAAAAAATTAAAAAATGTGAGGCAAATTCCCAATAAAAATGTAGAAGTTACCTACGACTGTTACAAGGATTTTACATTTGCGCATGCGCAGAGACTACTAACAGTTTGTGGGCGATGATTTTCATAGGGGACCATCTACACGCCAATCCGTACAATCCTTTAAATTCATCAAATTCGGATGACAAATGTTGGTATTATGGCTGTTACAAGGATCTTAAGTTTGCGCATGCGAGTGGCTACCATCCGTCTGGAGGCAATGATCTTCATAGGGGACCATCTTCACCCCAATCCGCATAATCCCTGAAAATTTAATCGAAATCGGATTATAACTTCGTTTAGTTTGCCCTTTACAAGGATTTCATGACAGAGGATACACAGACACATGAACAGAGATACATTGAACCAAACTGATCAGGAAGGCCTAACATGTAGGTAATTACCGCAAGTGGAAATTTTGATTTTGGAGAACATTTTTGACATTTTATGTCTTTACTATGGCACATAAATGAAAAATCGTCACGCGGGGAGAGTTACGCGAAGGGCACAAAATGTCTCTCCTGGTTGCGTACTTGTATGAAAGCTGTAGCCACCGATCGGGAGGAGCAGTGGGCGGGAGGAGCAGGGGGCGGGTTCTATATAGATCACTCGTCTACAAAATCACCAACCATCCAATATGAAGAAAAAAAAAAAATTAAAAAAAAATCTAAGAAAAAAAATTCTACTTTTTTTTTTTCAACCTTGACAAGTGAAAAAAACTGCTTCCGCAACCTTGGTAGACTCGGAAGCAAAACGAAATGTACTTAGCGAAATTTTTATAAGTAGGTAACTCTAAAAGTAGTAAAGATAACAACGATTTCTGGTTGGATTTTCGTCCGAAAGCCATTCCTGGCGTTGCGGACGTCATCAGCTTGGGTTGAGACAAGGGGGGCGATGAGAGCCCCGGCCGCCGATAAACACACGCTGCCGGCGATGAGCCTTGAACCCACGATCCCCACAGAAGTCGGTCCAAAGTCCACCGCCAAACAACGACACACCAACGACCGTAGCTACACCGTTGTACCCAACTATACCGTATATACTATGATTGGGGTGGACTAAATACGTTGTTTGGCGGTGGACTTAGGACCGACTTCTGCGGGGTCGTGGGTTCAAGTTTGATTCACTCGTAGGAAAGCCCTCGATTTATGCACAAACTGTGACTACTCGCCCAAAAAACCCGTGGTTTTGCGAATTATATTAATACTATTAATGACAATTAAAGCGCTTATTACCGCGGAAATTTGGATTGACCCAGCGAAAAGATATTTCAAGAAATCCTCGTCTATCTCAGGGTCCCAGGTCCATCTGAGACCAAGTTAGCGAAAGCACTTTTTTCACTTTTCAAAGAGGCGGGGGAGGTGTTGATGGCCCCCTATGAAATGCATCGTCTCCCAATGATTCATAGTTGCCCCAAGGCACAAACTTGAAATTCTTAAGCATACTTCTACACCAGTGATTTTGTGAATAATAAACTGCAGTGGAAAAAACACTTACAAAATGATAGCAAAAGGTGAACTGCGATCGTGAAAAAGGTGATCGATAACTCACCAGTGGGGTGGCACACACCCCAGTCACTAGAAAAGTGTAACACTAACACACCTTTCTTCACTCAAATGCCGTACTGAAGATGAGAAAGGTCACCACAGAAAAAGGTTCACGAAGTAGATTAGGGGGGGGGGGGGGAGGAAGATCAAAATTTGCTACTGAAACTGAGCTTTGAAAACCGTGGGGTGTAGCATACCCCACTACTGCATTCCAGGGTCAATTTTCATAGTTAGCTCATCATGAAATTTAGTGGTTAGTATTTAGGTACTAGATGATGGAATTTTGATTACTTTCTATGAATACAAAGACGCTATGTGCCCCACCCTCTTGGCAGATTTGTCATTGTCACAATTTGAAAATTTCAACCCTCCATTTTCACCCCTTAGAAGTAGACCCCAAATGGAAACGAAGGGTTGAAATTTTTAAATCTGTGATCTTTGGAGACGAATGATCTTTTTGGGTCGTCAAACATTTCTTCCTCCACCGAGTTGTCAACCACTACTCGAGTGACTCAAGCCACTAAAGTTTCTGTAGCGTCACTTCAAGGCTCCGCACGTCATTTCAAATTTCAACTCGCACAAACGTCGTGAATTGTGATTGAATTGCGTTGCTTTTCGTGAGCGGTGCTATTTTGCACGTGATCATTCGTGTTCTTAAAGTTTTCAAGTAAAGAACGATCCAAATAACTTCCTAATTGTACCTTAAATTCCGTTATAAAAGCAACTCGGCATCCATGGCTCTGGTTCGTGTGAAACGGCGAGCGCAAGACGATCCTATCGACGTTCTCCTTCTCGCCTGCAAAAAGTTCAAAGCGGCCGAGGAGTCTCCAGTTGCGACGGTATTCAAGTTTGCTGCCACCGTAAATGAACAGGTTGGTGAGAATCGAATTACTAGTTATTGTAGCATAGCAAGTTCTCAATGAAAATGCGTAAAAACGTTGATCTCGATGGGAAGGGCGTAGGGCGCTAGTCATCCTCGGTTGGTCCTGTTAGTTGGTACCTGTAGGTCATAATTACGAATCTACCTAGGAGTTTCTGCTTTGACAATGTTCATGATTTTCTTTAGGGTACCGCCTCCGGTTACCGATGCCAAGCAGTTGAAGATGAGACGGTGACGATGTCCTCCCTTTGTTTTCTGCCAAAATGGCGACAACGTGGAGCTTAAAATCCAAACCTTCTTACAATGTACATTTACGTACATATTCGAATACATGTCGGACAATGCCCTTAGTACTTCAATCTTTAGATTGGGGACAGCTGGCAGGAAGCTCGGTAGGATTGTGATGTTAGGAGATTTAGCTGGTCTAATTTCATATTTCTTTCTTTACTGAAGACCCATGATAAAATGGGTACAAAGTTATTTAGACAATAGAGTACAGCAAGTGAGAAATGGAGAAAAGCTTAGTGATTCGACGAATTTGGTATGCGGTGTGCCACAAGGAACGATAATCAGTGCGTTACTATACCTGATATAATATATCAGGTTATATATACCTGATATAACATATTATGTTAACGATATCTTAAGTACGAAAATTCACGGTGAATTGGTATCTTGCGCTGATGATACGGCTTTAATATCATCAGGAAAAACTTGGGAAGAAGCCAAAAGAAATACAGAGGAAGATCTTCATAACTTGAATGTAAAATACTCCAGTAAAAATCTTAAACTAAACTATGAAAAAACAAAATTTATTGCCTTCTCTCTTAAAACAAAAGACATACCCAATATCTCAGAAATAAAATGTCACATAAGCGAAAAATGTAATTCAAATCTGTGTGCATGTCCAATAATCAAACAATCAAGCAACATAAAATATCTGGGTGTCCTTATGGACCAGACTATTTCCTGGGAACCACAAACAGAAGCTGTAAACAAGAAGTATTACAGGATATGGTAAGCCTGGAGGAATTGTGTAGGAAACTTTCCGCATCGACTGATTCCCGCATTTCTCCTCTCCATCTTGAGCTGTTCACAAACTGCCTGTCGGCAAATTGCAGCTGAACATCTGCAATGCGCACGCTACCGCGGGAATACCCCAGAAAGCTAGGTTTTTGTGTCTGTGGAGGTTTGCTCGGAGAAGCAGTCCCAACCCAGTTTGGAACCGAACTGGAATTGAAAAGGGGAGGGGATAGAGGAACCCCTCGGGACTGCTTCTCCGAACAAACCCTAGGACTTTGTTACGGAACGAAAATTTGAGAAATTCTTTTTGCCAGGAATTAATTTTTGTTGGTTAATGCTAGCGATTGTTGTTTTCTTAATGTTTTCCTACTTAATTGGAGGTTTGCAACGTGTATAATATCCACCCTCTACAGTGGGCTATCCTCAGTAGAATTATTTGGAAATGTAGTAGGTAGAATATAAGATACACACCAGAACAGTAACTCCTTAGAAGTTGTGATGAAGAACTCAATATCGAAGTATCTACACCTACACAGTCTCGTCATCTTGTTGCAGTGTTGACTCAGGATCTTCATCAGGATGGCCCACAAGAAAAACTTCCAAGGAAAAGAAACCTTCCACCGCGTGAATTTTCTGTATCAAGCAGCCGATCTGTGTCGTCAACTTCCTGGTTCTCAGGGCAAGAAGTTGATGATGATTTACGGCTCTCATTTGACGTCCGTTTGCCGAAAAACCCTCTCTCGAGTGGACGTCGGGATGAAGAGAAGTATTTGCAAAGGTTGCAGCGCCATTTTGGTGCCAGGAGACACTGCGATGGTCCGACTCTGCAAGAAGCCCGAAAGCCAGGTCGTTTGGATTTGCACGATGTGCGGCGCTTACCGCGTATTCAATACCACTCCCGGTCACAAGTTGTGGGGAATGTCTCCAGGCGCAGTTGTAGAGACGATTGATCTGAATAAAACTGAAGATGCTTCTCCTAATGCTAAAAATAAAATGCAACGATGTAAAGTTGCCAAAATCTCTGGGCCTCCTGCTAAAAAGTCGAAAATTAGCGATGTATCCAAAGAGTGCAAGGATGGAGTAGAAACAACTTCAGCTACCTGTGACTCCGCCAAATCGACCAACTCGAATACTCCCAACTCCTAGAAGTGTTTGGTTTGAACGCAATGATAAAATTTCTCCTATTCTCTGTGTCCTCTTCCTTCCACCCTGAGAAAACTGTTCTTTCTGAGTGTTTGCATTTTCTTCGAGTGTCAAGTAGCATAATCACGTTATTCAATCTACTATAGGTAAAGATCAGGAGGTTAAGTTTGGACAGTCTAAGATAACGAAAAAGGCTATTTCGATGTCTTCGTTGTTTAAATCCTCTTCTCACGCCACTGTTGATTGAAGTTAACGATTATTTTCATTACTGACGCTCTAGAGCAGCAGCTGCTATTGACATTTGTTTTGTTACTCTGTTAGGCAATGAGAGTTGTGATGTAGGTACTAGTATTAGCATGGCATTTTTGATGAATTGATGGTGTTTTTGACCTGTTTGAAACTAACTTATAAGATCAATTGTGTACTGGAACACATATATACCTACTTGTATTGGTGTGTGTCCGATTAATTTATTATGGATGATATTTAAAAAAAAAAAAAAAACTTAATGAATGCCCATTGTTATTTCTTATGTACGTTGGAATAAAAGATTGTTAAGCAATCGTTTCTAATTATCTACTGTTCTAATTTTTTTCCTGTCGTGAACTACGTGTAAGAAAAATGAAAAATTAGCTTGGCCTGAAAGCTTTGGTTGGTTGTGTTCATTTGTGTTAACCCTTTAGCGTTCGACCTTGAAAATGGTTTGTTTTGTGTCCCTGCCAGAAAGACACATCGCCTGAGACCCCTGTTTGCTCATGATTTTTTTTACAGAATTTCTTTCCACCTATTTGTTACTGTAGCCTATTACTTTTGAAGCCTTGCCCAGCTGAAAGAATATTAATTTCATTATCAGGGGCCGAGGAATCAGCTTTTTCTTTTGTCCCTCTCTCAGAGACACAATCCGCTTGGTGAAACGTATGTCCATTTCCAACTCGGCGTTTGGTGTCCCTGCCAGAAGGACACAATGTCTCTCTTGACTAACCCTATAATTTTTCAGTGTATATTGGTGAAGAAAAGAAATAATATTTCATTCAGAACGTTTTTATTTAAATAATTGACCCACATTTCCTTAATCAAATTTCCAAGGAAGTAAAATATCACAGAAATTAGCTTCGTTTTTTACCATAAAATTGACCATTAGTCAGAAAAATTACCTTTTTTTATACCTACCTTTCTTTATACCTAGGTACCTTATTGTAATTCGACGAATGATGTTTTCTATTTGGTAAAAAAATGAAAACTAAAATGAAAAAGAAAAATTAAATAATAAAACATAATAAATAATATAATATACTATAATAAATAATATAATAAATAAATAAATAAAATAATGAATAAATAATTATGAATAAAAATAATAAATGAAAAAGAAAAATTAATGGAACAGTCCATCGCAGATGTCACCCCCCCCTCTCCGGTATATCACTACTTCTGCGTCCAAAAGAAGTCTCTACTATCTCCTCAAGTCTAAATGCCATTATAAAATGAAAAAAAGGAAATTAAGAGCATGCCATTACAGGACGTGAACATTGCAAGATCCAAGAGCACCCTTCACGAGCGGTGAAATATGAGGTTCACTAATATGGGAATCAAACTTTTTTTTACATGAAACTATGGCTATTCAACAATTCTATACGAACATGAACGAGTGCTTGGAAACGATTTCCGAATTGTTATTATCGAATTTGTAGTAAAAATGACCAGGCCAATGGTATTGATCCCATATTTTGAAAAATCATAACTCAAGAAAAGATCGATCTATAAATTTCGTTCTTTTGACATTTTCATGTCTTTCATATGGCACATAAAAAAAAAATCGTCACGAAATTTGTTGCGACGAAATTTGTCCCAAGTCGCCACAATGATGATTATGACCATCAGAAGTGAAGTTGTTAGGTACTTTACAGGTAGGTACTTTACAGTTAGGTAGGTACTTTACAGTTTGATATTACCAGATCAGCTGAGTCGAAAATTGAGCTCCCAGATCAGCTGAGTCGAAAATCGAGCTCCCAGATCAGCTGAGTCGAAAATCGAGCTCCCAGATCAGCTGAGTCGAAAATCGAGCTCCCAGATCAGCTGAGTCGAAAATCGAGCTCCCAGATCAGCTGAGTCGAAAATCGAGCTCCCAGATCAGCTGAGTCGAAAATCGAGCTCCCAGATCAGCAGAGGCGAAAATCGAGCTCCCAGATCAGCTGAGGCGAAAATCGAGCTCCCAGATCAGCTGAGGCGAAAATCGGGGGGGGGGGGGGGGGCATGAAAATGTTTCAATGTGTTGCAGACTCGTATGCAAGCGTTTTGTTTTTTTTAACATTTAACATTGCAATGACATTTGCAATAAATCTAATAACTAATATAGTTTCATTTACTTTGGCGTTGACAATCCAAACAATGAGGAAGAATTGAAAATTTTGATGCACAGGAACAAAAAGTAGATCAAATGGGTTGTTAGTCGTTGTGCTCGATGTTTTGTGTCCCTGGGAGAGGGACACAATCGCAGAAAAACCAGGTTCGCCAGAAAAAAAAAATTTGGCGGTGCACTTTTTCTCACTGTTACCCGGTAAATAAAGAAACCCACCAACACTATTGGCTGTTAAGCAACCCTGGACGGAATTAATCGATTATTTCGCTGTGTCCCTTTCCCAGGGACACAAAACGTCTTGGTCCAAGATCCCGTTCAGATGGCTGAGCATCCGGCGTACCTACAATGTGTCCTTCTCAGAGGGACACAAAACCCTACAGGGTTAAAGATGATATTAACTACTACACTGTGTGACGTTCATATTAGGCGGAAGACCTGAACCCCGAGTGGACGAGGAGGAAGGGAGTTCACCGGACTTGCGTCTCGCCGTCGAAGGACGAGCAGCTGATGCTGCTGCCTAGCGGAATTTGTGAAAAGTAGGCTGCACCTCGTTTTTGCCGCTCATTCCAACATTTGACGGTTCTACTTCCCTGCCTTATAAATTGTAAGCAGAAGAAAACTGTTATTGGATTTCTGTGGCGACGAATCAAGCAAGATGCATTATTAAAGTGAAAAATACCGTCTGCAGAATTTTGAATTTTAGAAAATTTCGCCCCAAACGGTTGTAATTTTTTGATTCGCAGTTCACATCTTGGGCAAGTTTTTACTGTATAGGTACACAAAAAACAACCCAGAAACAGCCTGATAAAAGTAGGAATCATTCATTCTCGTGAAAATCCTATGTTCAGGAATATTTTTTGTCCATCAAAAAACTTTTCATTAACATCAGAGAGACTGGAAATTTAATGCTGTTTTCAAAGGTATCCTCAAATTTGAACTTTCTTTATCAATTATGGTAGTTGAGATTATGGTAGTAGTCATTATTTATGCCAGATGGAAGTTATCAAAGAACTTAATGTTGGTACTGGAATCGAGACAATAAAACACTGATCAAATTTCCTGGATTTTATTTTAAGATTTTGACAAGGTTCACCAAAAATCTGTTTCTTCTCACTATTCGACGGAGCTTAGTTTAGTTTTCACATTTTACATTACTTACCAAAGGAGCTCTTACTAAAAGAGCCAAATTAACTAGAAAGAAGGGCAGACAGAGAAACATTCAGTGGACAAGTTGCTAGTGTGACCTACATCAACCAAAATCTTCGGGGCACAACTAGACCCCAAATGGAGCTTACATACCAAATTTCATCAAAATCGGCCAATGCTAAGTGGCAAAAGTGCCGCGTACGGCGGACGGACGGCCAAATTTTTGTTAGATTTTTGGATTCTACGTACCTTGACACGTAAACCATCAAGTTTTGGGGGGTGTTCAAAAAATTTTTTCTTGGTCGATTCCAAAGGTTCATTATTGAATATAATGAACCAAAAGTCGGAAAACACAGTTGGGAAACGTGGAACAGTTATCCACCTTGCACTTGCACCTTCTACCCACAACACAGCGTGAAAAAAGTGGGATACTACCTAGAAACGTACCTAAACTACCTACATATCGAATTTTGATTCATTTTTTTACTTTTTGTATTCCAAAGGTTCATGAAAATGATCATACTTATAATGGAATTGTGGAGGTTGGAAATTTGTGTGAATCGAATAATGGACGTTTAGGGCGAAATTTTTCTAGCAATACGTTAGTAAAAATTCTGCAGACTATAATAATGCATCTTGCTTGATTCGTCACCTAAAAAATTCAATAACAGTTTTCTTCTCCTTATAATTAATAAGGCAGGGAATTGTAGAACCGTAAAATGTTGGAATGAGCGGTAAAAAACGAGGTGCAGCCTACTTTCAAAAATGCCGCTAGACTGCAGCATCGGCTGCTCGTCCTTCGACGGCGAGACGCAAGTGTTCACGGGCCCCGTGACAGGGCGAAGGAGGGACGCCAGTCTATTCCCAACCCAGGGTGTTGAGGCCAATGGGAAGACATTAGCGAAATCATCAGAACAAATTCTGATCCTCCCTTTGGAAGACAGCTGATGACGTCCGCAATGCCTGGAATGGCAATCAGACGAAAATCCAACCTGAAATGGTTGTTTACTTTACTACTTATAAATAAGTAAATTTACTTTATATTTTGTTTGCGAGGTTTTGATATCAAGTTACTGTTAATTTGTCGATTAGAGTCAGAAACATGCATATGAATCTTGCGTTTTTTTCAACAATCTTGGTTTCTACAATAGCATGGGGCAAATGATGTCAATCGGTTTTGAAGAACTAGAAAGAACTACTCAACTTAGAAAAAACCTGAGAAACTCCCATTTAGAAGCGTATTGAGCTCAAAAAAATCAAAGCCCGAAGCAAGGTTTTTTGAGACCGGCCCATATGCTGCGCCAGATGCATTGGCGTAAGAATGTCGCGGCCCAAATGTTGGGCTAGATGCAGTGAACGTGTTGAGAGAAATTAATTTTTTAAAAACGCTGCAAATTATTACACAATGGTTTATTATATTTCTATATAGATCACTCGTCTACAAAATCACCAACCATCCAATATGAAGGGGGGAAAAAATAAAAAATAAAAAAAATAAATAAAAAAATCACCAACCATCGATCGCATTTCGGTCAGCTCTAATTTGAACGGAGATTAGGCCTCTTTTGCGATTCACACTCGTGGTTTGATTCATATATATATATATATTTCAATATAAACCCTTAAATTTTCGTAGTGAGCGAACGGTTTATCCTACAGAGCTCCGCGTGGTCTCAAAAAATTCTAAAAATTCTATAGAATCTTAAATTGAAGGAAAAACAATACCTTTATGTTGAAATTTTTTGAGTTAGGGCGTTTTCAAAATTTCAAAATTGATTTTGGAACCCTTAGAAGTGACCTACATCAACCAAAAGCTTCGGGGCACAACTAAACCCCAAATGGAGCCTACATACCAAATTTCATCAAAATCGGTCAATGCTAAGTGGCAAAAGTGCCGCGTACGGCGGACGGACGGCCAAATTTTTATTAGATTTTTGGATTCTACGTACCTTGACACGTAAACCATCAAATTTTGAGGGGGTGTTAAAAATTTTTTTTTCTTGGTCGATTCCAAAGGTTCATTATTGAAAATAATGAACCAAAAAGTGTATCATTAGGTAAGTAATTCTGTTTGTTGCATCCAGTTTTGAAAATTAAATCGGCAAGATGGCGGCCTTTAGCGGGGATGCATTGATGGAGGCGATTTTTGAAAATATCCACTGCTTTTCGACACATTTGTGTAGGAGCTGTTAACTCGCACAATTTCCGCTACTGGAAACCCAAGATAACTCCTCGAGAGCGCCCAAATGTGGAAATTCTCCCGCTAGTTGTCGCTGTAACTCTACCCTGAAAAATATGAGACCTCGAGTCCAAAGTCCCTTGAAAACCTGTACCAGTTGTAGATTTGTGGTATTCAAACCAATGTCAATACAGTACTCAGCTGAACAAATAAGGACCTTAGATACAATGTTCTCTGAATAAGGCTGGGTGTCCACTGGACACGAATTCGCGCGAAAAGCCATTCGTCTGAATTTGTGGAAAGTGTTTTGAACTCACATGAATTCACGCAAATGGTTTTTCGCGCTAAGGACAAGACGCTGGAGGTCTCCCTGTCATGGCTGCCTTTCTATGGAGGGGGTAGTCAGGCAATGGCGCTCTCCTCTGCTCATGGGATGGGTTGAGTAGATGGAATGCATGAAAGACCTCCAGAGTCTCAGACCTAGGAGAGGACTAGATGGTCCCTTCTCTCCTAATCCTGAAGCTATTGAGGTTAGCCTGAGACCAGCCCTTACTTAGCTCACGCAAGGTTATTTCTCAGTTCTTATGCTAATTCTACTTTCCTTATGTTGCTGTTGAAAAGGTATTCACTGGCATAGGAAAGTATCTAGCTCTTAGGATCGTAGGATAAAGGATCCCATAGACCTTGCTTTTCTTTAGGGTTCAAAGTATTACCTAATAAAGTAATGATTACTTACTGCAATTCTATTGGATCAGTACTGCATCACTTAACTATGAGAATTTCTTGATCTCTGAGTTAACAAACCTTACACAATCTGTAAGATTAATTATTAATTAAGGTATTACTTAATTCATTGCTCAGTTGGAATTATGCCTTCCTATTGCTAGTTGCCCCAAAAGCAATATTTCACAACAACTTATATGAAATTAAAACCCACTAACCTCTGAATTTGATGAATAGATATCCTTCATGGATCCTAGCAATGGATGTTATACTATCCACTCAATGTCTACTATGTCACTCAGTGCTCATTAAAAAGGTGATTGTCTTTCGTATTCGAAGTGTTCCATTAGTTAGCCCACAGCCCTGACCAATTAGCTGTTTGAAGTTGAATAATTGAGATGTTGCAATAAACAAAATACTTGAAGAAAATTATTATAGTTTAAAAAAATACGAGTGAACCGTTACTCAACAGCATAAGTCATAACGCTGGCAATCAGTCTATGTGATTTCAAATTTCTTTTTATCTGTCTAGGAAGGTGATGTGAAGACGCTCCTCAATCAGGCCGCTGGTGCACCCAAAGTTCCCTTGAAGTTCCGTCAAAATGAAGTCACAAGTATCACTGAAAAACTTCGAGCAGAAAACAAACTGTTCTCCCAGAACAACAGACTCAAGGTAAGAACGTCTTTCATATTGGATTTTCAAAAAGTAACGGAGTGTTTTTTAAGCGTTTTATTTTTGTTCGAGCTATATGAAAATTTTCAGTTTAAAATTTTGTTTTCTTGCTTGATTGAAAGGTGAATTGGTTGTCCGCCATCATACGAAAATGGGGAAAACACATGAATCGTGTTCTTAGGAACCTTCTGCTTCGGAAAAGCCAGAGATAATAACCTAAAATGTAACTGTTTTGTGTTTTAGTTCGGTGTTTCATGGCATGACGATTTTTTTTTTTTTTTGTGTGAGGATCTCAGGAAAAATACTTTTGCGCAAAAAAGTTGCGTGAATCGTGCGCAATTGACACTAACTTCATTTTTTCAAATGGAACCCCCCTTTTTTTTATTACAGATTCGGATTCTACGTCAAATTTCATGAAAAATTCATACCCAAATCGATTTGTTTTATTGCGCGCAACCTGGCTTTTTGAACGCTCTAAGTTGCGCAACTCCACAATTAAGCAAAAATTAGGTTTTGGAGAACCCTTAGTGTGGCACATGTTTTTTCGTCATTTTTTGACGCTGAATCACAGGGTGTCATCCGTTTTGAGGAAGACCAAGATTTAAAGAGGAAAAATTAACATTTCTTTCACGAAAACATCAGTTTTGAGGTCGAAATCATGTTTATTTTTTATTTTCTCACCTCCTTTTGAACCACGGGCTTGGGGCCGTCTACGGTGGAGTTAAAAATAAAAACTGGCTGCACAATCATGCTTGAACTGAATAAAATTGTCTAAAAACTCATAACGATTTAAAAAGAACGATTTTTCACTAATACAACCGAATTTTTGGCCGCCATTTAGAAAAATTCCAGTCAAATTGAAAAACGGATGACACCATGTGATTTAGCGGCAAAAAATGAAGAAAAAACATGTGCCGCACTTAGGGTTCTCCAAAACCTAATTTTCGTGCAATTGTGGAGTTGCGCAACTTAGAGCGTTCAAAAATCCAGGTTGCGCGCAATAATAAAAAATCGGTTCGGGTATGAATTTTTCATGAATTTTGACGTAGAATCCGAATCTGTAATAAAAAAGGGGGGGTTCCATATGAACAAATGAAGTTAGTGTCAATTGCGCGCAACTTTTTTGCGCAATAGTATTTTTCCTGAGATCCTCACAAAAAACCATGAAGCATTGCATTGGTCGGAATTTTTTACGCTGTATTTTGCGGAAATGAAGGGGGTGTAACCTTTTCGTGAAATACCCAGTATATCCAAGGCCTGCAGGCGGACTGCCAGCTGCGAGTAGTGGTCTGCAGGCGGTCCACTGGGCTGAAAGCTAAAGCTGGGAGCCCTAGAAGCGTTCTGATTGGTGGAGCTCCAGGGTGTAGTTGTAGCTGATGGCAACAGAACGTGTTCTCTCAACATCATCGCAACAAGTCACCTTGTTTAACACACATTTTGGTTTATTATTTTCAATAATAAGTCTTTGGAATCGAGCAAGAAAAAATAAAATTTTAACCCCCCCTCAAAATTTGATGTTTTACGTTTCAAGGTACGTAGAATACGAAAATCGAATAAAAAAATTTCCGTCCGTCCGCCGTACGCCGTACGCGGCACTTTTCTTAGCAACACTGGACCAATTTTGTTGAAATTTGGTATATGGGCTCCATTTGGGGTCTAGTTGTCCCGCGAAGCTTTTGGTTGATGTAGGTCACTTCTAAGGGGTGAAAATTAAGGTTTGAAATTTTCAAGAGTGCCCTAGCTCGAAAACTCTCGAAATAAAGGTATCGTTTTTTCACTAATTTTGAATAGTATTGAATTTTTAAAATTTTTTGAGACCACCCGGAGCTCTGTAGGACAAACCGTTCGGTCCCTACGAGTACTTGAAGGTTTTCCTTCGATAAAACAGAATCATGAGTGTGAATCGCAAAAGAGGTCTAATCTCCATTCAAATTTTATCGGGCTAAAATGCGATCGCTGTTCATTTCTTCGATTTGTATACAGTTTTGCCTTCTGCGTAACCAGTAATCAAATTTCCATATGAAGCTTTCTATTTTTCGAATCGAGTGTGAAGCGTTTAGTTCTTTGTAATAAACTTGATTGTGAAGGTATGAAGCCAGTATGGTGTGGTAGGTAGGTAGTTGTACCTAGCTGGTAGGTAAAAAAAATTGGTAGGTAAAAAAAATGTTGGTGGGTAAAAAACGCTGGAAATCATTGCTCAAAGGCTTCTTCACTCTTCAGATCACTGATCAGCTGAGTGAGCTCCGAAGCCATTTTCAATCCTAATGAATGGAAGTGCTCTTCCAGGCGTCTCCAGCATTCGAGGAGATCTTCTTCACTCCTCAGATCACTGATCAGCTGAGTGAGCTCCAAAGCCATTTTCAATCCTAATGAATGGAAGTGCTCTTCCAGGCGTCTCCAGCATTCGAGGAGATCTTCTTCACTCCTCAGATCACTGATCAGCTGAGTGAGCTCCAAAGCCATTTTCAATCCTAATGAATGGAAGTGCTCTTCCAGGCGTCTCCAGCATTCGAGGAAATCTTCTTCACTCCTCAGATCACTGATCAGCTGAGTGAGCTCCAAAGCCATTTTCAATCCTAATGAATGGAAGTGCTCTTCCAGGCGTCTCCAGCATTCGAGGAGATCTTCTTCACTCCTCAGATCACTGATCAGCTGAGTGAGCTCCGAAGCCATTTTCAATCCTAATGAATGGAAGTGCTCTTCCAGGCGTCTCCAGCATTCGAGGAAATCTTCTTCACTCCTCAGATCACTGATCAGCTGAGTGAGCTCCGAAGCCATTTTTACTCCTATATAATGGAAGTGCTCTTCCAGGCGTCTCCAGCATTCGAGGAAATCTTCTTCACTCCTCAGATCACTGATCAGCTGAGTGAGCTCCGATGCCATCTTCAATCCTATTGAATGGAAGTGCTCTTCCAGGCGTCTCCAGCATTCGAGGAGATCTTCTTCACTCCTCAGATCACTGATCAGCTGAGTGAGCTCCGAAGACATTTTCAATCCTATTGAATGGAAGTGCTCTTCCAGGCGTCTCCAGCATTCGAGGAGATCTTCCTCACTCTTCAGATCACTGATCAGCTGAGTGAGCTCCAAAGCCATTTTTACTCCTATTGAATGGAAGTGCTCTTCCAGGCGTCTCCAGCATTCGAGGAAATCTTCTTCACTCCTCAGATCACTGATCAGCTGAGTGAGCTCCAAAGCCATTTTTACTCCTATTGAATGGAAGTGCTCTTCCAGGCGTCTCCAGCATTCGAGGAGATCTTCCTCACTCTTCAGATCACTGATCAGCTGAGTGAGCTCCGAAGTCATTTTCAATGCTATTGAGCGCAGGAAGCTGAAATTTGAGAGGGAAGGTCAAGGGAGAATACATATGGTGGTAGGTGCTATTGATGACCAGTGATCTATACAGAAGGGTGATCTATACAGAAAATAATAAACCTTTGAGCAATGATTTGCAGCGTTTTCTCCTTGGCGAAATACCGGTCGCATCAAAGTAATTAATTTGATAACATATAGTTATTTTCTCGATATTTATGACTAAAGTCGCGCTGATTTTCAATAGTATACTGGGTTTTAAACGTTTCTATGGGTGGCAGTTGTCGATTGAACATTTGAACTACTGGCAGTAGGGACAACAACAATTGAAAGGGCAACTTGGATACTACCTTTCGTCTCGATTTGTTTTCCTAAGTAATTCTTGCAAATCAAAATGATGAAGAAATGAAAAATTAACAATTTTTGGTCATTCGAAAGGAGGTGGCATGAAGAGGGTGTGGCCTCCCCCCCACCAGTTAAGTTTCCTTAGCTGAAAGCACAGAGTACTGAAGACAAGTTAACAGAGGAGAAAGCTAATGTTAAAATGGCGTGCAAGCATTTTTGAGGCTGCCTCAGTTGTGCCATCTACTTTCAGCTAAAGAACTTTTACGGAAACTGAAGTGGTGGTGGGGGGGGGGGCACACTCTCTTCATGCCGCTTCTTTTCAAATGACCAGAAATTGATAAATTTTCATTTAATCGTCATTTAGATTAAATCTAAATTTTGCAAGAATTACTTAGAACAACCAATCGAGGCGAAGGGTATTTCCCAAGTTTATTTTCCCCTTACAATAGTTGTTGTCCCTATTGCCAGTAGTTCAAATGTTCAATCGACAACTGCCACCCATAGATACGTTTGAAACCTAGTGTATTATTGAAAATCGCTCGATTTGTTCTTATGTATCGAGAATATAACTAATGCTATCAAATATGGTAATTACTTAGATGCAGCCAGTAAAATGCAGCCGGAAAAAAAGGGGACAATTGTCGTAGGGGCTGATGGGAATTTTTTTTGTGGGAATTTTTTTTCCTGCATGTAGGGGAACTCCTAACGGTCACAATGAGTGCTCGCCCGTCTCAGTTCGTTCAAAAATGTCGTCGCAGGAGCCCGTCGCGTCAACCTCTGCAGGTGTCGTTCGCTCCACCTACCGCAGGTGCGAGATTCGGGCAGTGATCAAGTTCCTCACTTTGCGCCAAAATTCAGCTGCCGAAATCCATCGTCAGCTAATGGAAACCTATGGACCTGATGTGATGACACGTTCGAAGGTTTTCAAGTGGGTTAAGGAGTTTAAAGAAGGTCGCACAGACACAATTTTCGGAACGCAAAATCATGGCATCTGTGTTCTGGGACAGGAAGGGAGTGCTATTGGTTGATTTCACGGTCAGAGGGACCACCATCAACGCCAATGCCTATTGTGAAACCTTAACAAAATTGAAAAAAAAAAAATTAAGGACACAAGGAGGGGAATGCTGGCTCAAGGCGTGAGCCTCCTTCATGACAACGCCAGGCCCCACACCGTGCGTGTGACCCAGGACCTCCTTGTGAGATTTGGATGGGATGTCATTAACCACCCACCATATCCCCCTGACCTGGCGCCCTCGGATTTTCATCTGTTCACAAAACTTAAGGAGTTCCTGGGTGGAAAACGGTTTTCCAGCGACGAGGAGGTCAAGGAGACTGTGGAGAAGTGGCTGTTGGAGGTGGAGCGGAGCGTCTATGACGAAGGCATAAAAAAGCTCGTGCCTAGGATGCAGAAGTGTGTGGAACTTGCTGGGGACTATGTTGAAAAATAAAGGATTAAATTTTGAACATATCCTGAAAATTTCATTAAAATATATGCATTTTTCTAATTTTAACAGCATTTGTCCCCTTTTTTTCTGGACGTCCCTCGTACAATTGTGTTAAACAAGGTGACTTGTTGCGATGAGGTTGGGAACAAGCAATCATGAATGCGATCTGTTGCACTCATCTAGAACTACGTCCTGGAGCTCCACCAATCAGAACGCTTCTAGGGCTCCCAGCTTCAGCTTTCAGCCCAGTGGCTGAAAGTAGATGGCGTAACTGAGGCAGCCTCAAAAATGCTTGCACGCCATTTTAACGTTGGCTTTCTCCTCTGTTAACTTGTCTTCGGTACTCTGTGAGGCGGCCCAAGGCCAATAGTAGCAGCTGGAGGGCAGGCCAACAACTGATGCCTGACAGTCCCATGCCTGTCGCCGATCTCATGTCCGATCCTCGCCTGCCTGCGACCACACACCTTCAGTTTTCACGGACTGCAGTCCATGGCCTTCAGATTTAACTGATAATGTGTGGGTAACCACGATCTAGGCCTCACAGGCCTGCAGACAAATCGTATAGTGTATAGGAGCCATAAGTCTCCTTGTCATTTGGAATGTCTCTGAGAGCTTGTTCTGAACTTTGACCAGGCAAGATACTTCATTCGACTCTATTAAAGGTGTACAATAAGGTTAATAATAAAACGTCCTTTTAAAAATGTTTATTTGAATAATCTTCTCTTAAATTTTCTAAAAAGTCAACATCCTCTTACTGTCAAATTGCAATAAAATTTTATTTACACGCTTTCACCGTCTCTTTTTTTTCGACGACTTATTCTAAAATCCAAGATTTCAAATAGGTAGGTATAATCCACTCAAGACTACATTTTCTTTCAAATTTCCAGGCCTTATTCTTAATAACAATCATCCTCCCTCTTCTACTTCCTTTACATAATTTATAATTCGTAGAAACTCCAAGAACAATAGATGTGTGAACGTCGTGATATGTCTTGTCAATATTACAATGACGAATTGCCTATTATTGTTACATTGGTAGAAAAAGTACAAACACATTATAAACGTCTTTCCTAATATGGGGCTCCTACTTACCTAGGTATGATACTGGAATGAATTTCAACAGTTTCAAAGCTTCTAAATATAGTTTTCTGTATACAATAAGGTTACAATATTAATTTTTTTTTGTTCCCAGATAATATTTTAGCTAAAATAAAGGCGTATTTGTCTTAAAGCAAATTATTTACGGAAACTCCCTCTGAACCATTTTAATTTTCGTTGAAATTAGAGCTCTACAAAGGCCTTGAAGTATCCTTAATTAAAGTGCAACTTTAGTCTTGTCTGTGAAATTACGTGTGCACGAACCTTGGAACTACCTACCTAATGTCCGGTTGTTACGATAACGGTAGATTTCCGTCGACTAGTTCAACTCGTTCGTGGACCGTCTCAATCGTTCCTTGACTCTTCGTTTTTTGAGCAATATTAAAATGTATTTTCGTGAAAAATACTCCTTCCTTATTAACACACGATCTTTTCAGTACCCTGTATTTAACCTATTTTACATTCGAACGAGATTCATTTAACAGAAATATATGTGTTTATTAGGTCTATGTACATCGAGATATCACTAAAATTCATTCCTAGTTAGTATTTGGTTTCCTAATATCATTAGTCGTTGGATATATTCGTGTAGTTTTGTTAGTTACTCAGTAACCAATCGACAATGTCCTTTTCATTCGCTCTGTCTAACGTAAGAAGCTGATTCGAGATCTCTTCCGACTAAAATGTCGACGTCTTCTGTGGCAGGTCGTCAACTGTTTCCGGGCTCTCGACTCCCAATTGTCCGAGGGCGCTGTCGTCGAGGCTGATGAAACGAAACCGTTGACGGTGGTCGACATCGAAAGCGCGCCTTCTACTCGTGAGGCACCCAAGGGCTCAAGTAATTCGGAAGTAAGTTCTCAAGCTCCTGCGCAGTACAACAAAGGCACATTTCAACAAGATTCATCGTACAGTGGAACAACAACACACGTACAGTTTTTTTTCACAGCTAATTCTAGGTTCTATCTTAGATTGTCCAGGGTGGCCACCAACTGAGAAAGTGTGCCTGTCTTTAGGAACAAAAACCAACTCTGAAAAAAAAGTCCATTCATGCAGCATGAATTAATCAGCGAATTTTCAAAGAAATCTTTTAGTTGAAGGTATGGTTAAGAAAAGGAACAATGGTGTTGCAATTTCTTTTAGAAAGTTTTTTTTTACACGATTCTTGGTTTTTTCGATTTTCAGTATACCTACCATACCAACATACTGTATGCACTGGGTGTGCTTTAAAGATATTAGGAGTCCATATTCACGTTCTAGTCGTCTCTACGAACTCATAGAGTACCCACACGGCTACTGCATTTCTGGGTACAACAAATATACGCACGTTTTCATTATATATATAAATAGGTACGTACTTTTCTTGATTTTGGACAATTTTCATTTTTGAAAAACGCATTGATATCAGTAATTTTGTGATAAATCCGAATATACCGTATATTACCATGATTTTGAAGGTAATAACCACAAAAAACGGGGAAAAACCAATTTTTTTGGACTTTTTTGAATTTTGGACCATTTTGGATTGTCCAAAATTGCTGGTTAACAGAACTTGGTTTGTTGTTACGAAGATTTTGGAAAAAACTAAAAAAAAGTTTCTAAACAATTACTCAAGTTATTGTGCAGAATGACACACACACACACACATATATATATATACATATGATTTTTGGAAAAACTTCAGGGATCGTTTCAGAATGTTCCAAAACGGATATCAGTGTAAAAATTTTTCGAAAAAGTCGATTCTAAAAATTTTGAGGCCATTGCAATAGCTTCATTTTCTTTAAAAATTCGCTAAAAAAATTACAGATGAAATTCATTTTTTTAAAAAATCATTTGTTATTAATTGAACTCTAATAAGAAATATAACACTTTATCACAGTCCCAATTTTATTTTTTTAAATCGTGTTACATTTAGCATCTCCTTTTTAACATGGAACATGTTGTTGCCCTGGGGTAACTACCCAAAAAATGTTACGTGGAAGGAGGACTCACGATGGTCACGCGCCTTTTAAACACTCCGGTCACACGCCTTTTCCAACACGCCAGTTTTCGAGGCGCAAAGTGCCGAGTTTTCTTAATGCATTTTAGGTATGTTTCTAGGGAATATAACTTTTGTATTATACCTACCTACTACTAAAGGCTCTGCACTAAATTTGGCTAAAACATGTTCCATGTTTTTATAATTTTAACGCCGTAGGCTTTAAGTAGATAGCATCTGGGGGGTACAGGGGGACTTGCCCCCCTGGAGAGACGCGAAGCGCCGAGTTCCTCTTGCTATCACAATGTAACACGCTTTAAAAAAAAAAAAAATAAAATAAAATTGGGACTGTGATAGAATGTTACCTATATTTCTTATTAGAAGTAATTTATTTTCAACTTTTTAGTTTTTTTTATTTACAAATAATTTAAATTTGTTTTTAAAAAAGTGTATTTTTTCAATTTTATTTTTAACTTTTTAGTATTTATGATTCGAGTTTTACTTCGACGTAGTAGTTGGGTAAGACAATGTTTAAATTAGTTATGTAATCCCTAGTTAGTGATCTACGACTAAAATATGATGAGGAGGATTATGTAATGGAGGCTGCTCTTCATGAATTGAAAGATGGTCCCCTAAGAATTTAAGGATGCCCGTTATGAATTGGAAGACAATACTCCTACGAATTGAAGTATGTCCATTATAAAGTGGAGGATGGTCCCCCATGAATTGGAAGATGGTCCTTTGAAAGTTAAGGGGTCTCAGTCGGTCGCAGTTTGTTCCTCGTTCCGGGTTAGTATTTCCCTAAATTGTAGGGGCAAAAACTTTAAAAGTTGTAGCTAAATTAAAAATTTTCAATGATTTTAGAAATTCATTAGTGCATGGGCCTTGGGAATTGAAAAACTGAAAGATTCCCCCTGGAATCATCAAAATCGAACTATAATTGCCAGAGAAAAACGGGAAAACATAACTGAATAAACGGCTTTCCCTGTGTAGATCACTGGCCTGCAAGAAACACTGCTTCTCTAATATCAGTCCTTACCTACTGTCCAGGTTGTGGGCATTAGATAACACACACACACACACACACACATTAGCTATTAAGGGCCGGTTTCACCAACATTTTGATCGGAGTTCGAGGGCCGATTCAACTACTGAACCGAGAAAATGGGTTTCACCAGAGGCGATCAACGCCTTCCTCGGTTCATCCGGCGTTTGGCGCTGATCGCTCAATTTTGGCTGGTTAATCGGTTTGATCTTCGTTTAAAGCGACGGACGTGGACGCCATTGTTATTTTTCCTATTCCGTCGAGCGTTTTTCGAATGTTTTTCGTCTGTGTTTTGCTGGAGTTTTTATCATGTCACGAGCTTTGGTGCGCACCTTCTCGTAGGTATCATACGGGAGTGAGAAAGGACAACGAAATTGTGAACCATTTCATTATTCGCGGTCCCTAACAAATCCATCGCAGGACGTCGCTATTTCAGCCAAGTTTCGTTACCATCTCAGATATTTCCGTTTCCCAGTTGCTGTGTGCATTTTACGTACCTATTGTGAGTAGTTGCTTTTGCTGATGTTAATCATTATGAAAATAAAACTGTTACATACCTATATGGTATCTACCTACCTACCTACCCCTCGGTGCTACAGCCCATGTCGGGCCTTGACCTGCACAAGTAGCCGTCTCCATTCCGTCCTGTTCCGGGCGACCACCTTCCAGTTACGGACGCCGATTCGCCGGCAGTCCTCCTCGACACCATCCAGCCAACGGAGACCCGGTCTTCCTCTTGGGCGTCTTCCTCCTGGATATCCTCGCAGGACACTGTGAGGTGTTTCTGTTTCGGGCATCCGAGCCACATGGCCGGCCCATCTGAGCCTCCCACATTTGATAAATCCAATTATCCGTTGGTCATCAAAGAGCTGATATATTTCGTCATTGTACCTGGCCCGCCACCCATCAACATCCCTCACCGGCCCAAATATTCGCCGCAGGATTTTGCGTTCAAATACTTCAATAGCTCTTGTTGTTGCTGCAGATAGCGTCCATGTCTCCGAGCCGAATGTTAGGACTGGCCGCACTAGCGTCTTGTACAAGAGTATTTTGGTGGTTCTAGAAACATTCCTAGACTTGAAGTGCCGCACAAGGCCAAAATAACATCTGTTGGCTGCAGCTAGCCTGGCCGAGATTTCTGGGGTCATGTCATTGCTGGAGGTGACGACTGAACCCAGGTATGTGAACGAGTCCACACTCTGGAACACGTACTCCCCAACAGTAAGGTCATCAGTCTGTCTCAGCCCTCTTCCCGATATCATATACTTGGTCTTTCGTTCGTTTACTTCAAGGCCTAGCTTCCTTGCCTCGCGGTTCAGTGCCAAGAAGGCTTCCTTCACATCTCGCTGACTCCTGCCAATAATATCAATGTCGTCTGCATATGCAAGGAGCTGGACAGACCGGCTGAATATGGATCCTCTGCGATCCATACCAGCATCCTTGACGCATCTATCAAGTGCCACATTAAACAGTATGCAGGCCAATGCATCGCCCTGTCTGAGTCCCTTGGTCGATTGGAAAGAATCAGACAATTCGCCCTGCACTCTTACTTGGCAGTTGACATCCCTCATTGTCACTTCGACCATTCTGATGAGCTTTTCTGGGATGTCAATGCGTCTCATAGCCATGTACAGCTCACCTCTACATATGCTGTCATAGGCCGCACGGAAGTCCACAAAGAGATGGTGCGTGGCAATGTTAAATTCTCTTGTTTTTTCTAGTATCATTCGCAGGCTAAAGATTTGGTCGGTAGTTGATTTATTTTGCCGAAATCCGCATTGATACCCGCCTATGGTGGGCTCGACATATGGTAACAGCCTCTCGCAAATTATGTTGGAGAGGATTTTGTAGGCCACTGGGAGCAGCGAAATGCCTCTAAAGTTACAGCAGTCCAGCCGGTCGCCTTTTTTGTGAATGGGACATAGTATGCTTCTGGTCCAGTCATGTGGGATTTTCTCACATTGCCAGATCTTTGATATAAGGCAGTGTACTGTATCAGTCAGGGCAGCTCCACCCTTCTTGAAAAGCTCGGCTGGGAGATCATCTACCCCTGGTGATCTATTATTCTTAAGCTTTTTCATTGCTTTTTCTACTTCTTCCAGGGTTGGTGGGACATCCTCTATAGGTTCATGTGCGGGAGTAGCCCTGTGGCTAGTAGCAGGATTCTCGTTTGCATTCAACTGCTCTTCAAAGTGTTCTGCCCATCTTTGCAGGGCCTCTTGTTTGCCCGCCACAATGTTGCCTTCCCGGTCCTTGCACATACCAACCCTTGGTTGATATCCTTTTCTCATACCATTGACAGACTTGTATAGTTTCCTAGAATCATTTATGGATCTGAATTGTTCGCACTTCTCAGTTTCAGCCTTTAGCCATGCCCGTTTTTTCCTTCGGTGGAGCTTCTTTTCTATCCTACGAAGGGTACGGTAGGCTTCTTCTTTTCTTCTTGTGCAGGGGCCATCCAGCTTGGCTATGTATGCCTCGTTCTTTTTTACGGTAGCCTCTTCACACTCTGGGTCAAACCAGGCCTCTCGGCAGTTACTTTCCTGTTTTCCAATTATCTCAGAGGCACTTGTGGAGATAGCTTCCCTGATTGTGCTCCAGGACTGTTCAACATCAGCTTCAGGCATCCCACCACTCCTCAGGGTGTCCTCGATCCTCTGCACATACGCCTCTGCTGTGGCCGGTTCTTGGAATCTATCCAGCTTGAATTTACTGAGAGCTCCCCTGGGGGCTCGGCGAGCGTTGGAGATCCGTGCTCTCACCCGCGAAACCACTAGATGATGATCAGAGTCAACGTTCGCGCCCCTCAATGTCCTCACATCCATTATGGCAGAGCGATGTCGGCAGTCGATCAGGAGGTGATCAATCTGATTGAATGTTGTCCCATCTGGTGAGCACCACGTTCGCTTATGAATATCTTTGTGAGGGAAAAATGTAGAGCTGATGATATATGGTATCTGGTGAATACATATTTTTTCGCAAGATCCCCTCTTCATATTTCCTTTTTTCTCGTTAGGTGTTTACTAAAGATTGCTTACTTACGTCGTTTATATTCTTGTATAGTTGTTTGATTGAATGATTATTCTTATTATTTGATTACGCATTACCTATCTCAAACAATTATGCCGAAAATTCTTTTCTAATTATTTACCTACGAATTTATTTTTGTTTGCACCATAATCAGCATAGGTAGGTAGGAGAAAAAAGAACCGATTTGTTGCAACATAAGATTGACTTGGAGAAATGTGTAGGCAGATGAACAAATCAATTCATACGTATCACGTTTTATTGAATACAATAATTATAATTTTAATTCATTCATTCTTATAAAATGCGTACATAGAATTTCACACAAGTACCGATCGTAGTAGTATTTCATGAATGCTGAAGTGATAATGGGTTTTCTTGACATGAAGAATGAAATTCACCTTATTTGTTCAGAAAATACGTCACACAGTTCGTAGCCTGTTATCCGAAATCTGAAACAAAAATTTGCATCCGCACATTATTAAGCAGTTAGCTATGTCTACTAGGTAGCTCAGAGTAGTTGAAAGTAACGGTGAGTAGGTACCTATATGGTTTAGGAGTCATGCAGTAAGGCACATTTGTAGAAAAACCCAGAGAGCCTGGAAGAGGGAATCACCAGGGATAAAAGTAGGTAAATGTACTCACGTTGATGAAGTAGGTAGACGTCCAATCGAAAATCTGAACTCCAACAATCATAATGAACTCATGAACAACACAAATTATAGCGCTGAAAGAGGATAGTTGACGTATTGATGAAATATCGCGGATTGAATGAAGTCATAACTATCGAAAAAGTGATTCTGCGGGAAAACTGTCACAAAACAATGTCGTTATCTCTCGTATCACCTGCCAGATCAGAGTTGTACGACGATTTTCGATGCTTTGATGGTGAAGAAGAAGTTTACCAGAGATCAACGAAAACGCCGTTCCTGAGAACCCGTTCAACTTGGTGAAACCGAAACAAATTTTGACTGGAGATCAATCTCAGTTTACTTTAAACGCAGTTTTCGTCGAACGGAGTTAATGGATTGTTGGTGAAACCGGCCCTAATAGATTACTCTTAAATGAACTGTGGACTAATGTTTGGACTGGTTTCAATCTCGCTATGTTGGGGACCCAAATTTTTTGACGTTCTGTACTTCTTACAAAGCTTCATTACCTTTGATGAAATTTATTTATATTTATTTCTAAACAATTATTGTTTTGTCTTGCTAGCTACCACCTGCTACTGAAGAACAATACGTCTACGATCTCTACTACTCTCAATTTGGTGATTTTGATGACCTTCTTCTAGAGAATTTGCTCAGGTAAGAAGACAGTCAGGCTCTTCTAAATCATCTTAAGACTCGCACTGTTACTAAATATGATATTTTCTTTATAGATTTCAATGCTATTGACAATATCCGCTTTTAAATCAATTGAATCTACCGTGGAATGGTTGAATCATATGTAGAAGATAACTAATGTCAAAGATATCTGTGAAAAATTGTTCAAAACTTGCTCAGTTTTTGTAGTGCGTCAACTATGAGAATGATCTTCAACTTTCTCCTCGTACAGTTCACACTGATCTCCAATCTGCAGTAAGTAAAATAAAAAGTAAACAACGATCCCAGGATGAATTTTCCTCCAACTGCCATTCCTGGCGTCACGGACATCATCAGCTGTCTTGAAAAGGGAAGATCAGAATTAGTTCTGATGATTTCGCTCATGGCTGGTTATTGCCTTACCCATTTAAGTGGAGCAGGGTCCACCAATGTCCTAACCCAAAAAATTATCATGGGCTGTGATACTGCCCTCGAGTGGCCACCAATCCAGATAATCTCCTTGGCCTACTGGCCTCTTGACTTACTTGACTTAATTCCTTTGACTCCATTCGGAGCATAGGGCCTGTACGAGATCTCGCCGTTTTCCTCGGTCCTGACTAATGTGCTTTGCTTCACTCCACGTCTTCCCAATTCTTCTAAGCTCCTCCTCTACTGTCCTTCTCCACGTTCTCCTGGGCCTCCCGGGCTTCCGTGCTCCCTGCGGGTTCCAGTCTAGCGCCCTCCTCTCAACTGCATCCTCCCCCTTTCTCAAGGTATGACCTATCCATCTCCACTTCCGCTCTTTTATCTGCGTTTGTATAGGCTGCTGATTTGATGTTCTCCATAACTCTTCATTTGTAATAACATCCGGCCAAAAGATTTTCATGATTCTCCGAAGGCATCGGTTTACAAAGACTTGGAGTTGTTTCTCCAGCACTCTGGTCATCTTCCATGTTTCACAGCCGTAAAGGAGAACAGACTTCACGTTTGTGTTGAAAATGCGCAGCTTTACCTTGATGGAGTTTTCCTTGTTCCGCCAGAGAGGATACAGCTGCACGAAAGCGCTGTTTGCTTTCTGGATTCTGGCTCTTACATCCTGCTCAGTCCCCCCGGTGGTTGCCACCACACTCCCCAGGTACGTGAAGGCTTCGACGCATTGTATTTCAGTCCCATTTATGCTGATTGACCGGCTGTTCTCACAGTTGACCCTCATTTCTTTGGTTTTGCCCGCGTTTATTTTTTTTGTCGTTTGTTTTATTTTTACTGGCCTCAACTTCGGTAATCTCACTGGAACATTGGGGAGTTTTTTTGCACGCCACTACCAGGGCCCATGGAACCTCCTCACAAAGCTCAGGCTCCATGGGGGCCTGTGAAGTTGCCTCCCATTAATAGTGGAGATCGATAAAACGGTTCCTCTGGTGGTCACCGTTCCAACCCCCCCCCCTTCTCTGGTACGAGCACCTCCCTGCCCTAGTCCCTAAATGGGCCTCCTCCTTCAACTGGTTAGCATCTTCGTTGCTCGCGCCAGTCTCCTCCAAAGGGGCCCTGTCACATTTTGACCGCAAAAGCTCTATTAAACCAGCTGACGGCCATTGGTTAAACTGCAGTATATTGAAGGTCAGGGCAATCCAAACATTCGAAGGAAACAAACAAGTGCTAAATAATGTTTTCTTTAGTCTGAACATCCTCATCTTTGACGCACTGTGACCCTTTCCTGAACTCTGTAACAGAACTTCATTTTACAAAAATGTGTATTTCTAGTGCACACGAAGTGGATGAAAAGCTGTTTTTCGGGGATCCCGCGGGTTCAGACAACGATTCCAATGTTTACGATGACGAAGATGATTCCAACGATGAGAACAACTGGAGGAATGAGTACCCCGATGAAGAAGAGGCCGATGATGAATCAAGGTTGGTTCCAGTTTCTCAACAATTTTTTCAATGCGATTTTTTCCTTTACCGATATTTTTTATCAATTAATTCATTGATTATCCAACTCAAATTGTGCTTTTAAAGTTGCAGCATAGACGAAGAAAATATGCGGTTGGCCATGAAGATGTCGAAAGTTAATATAAGTAAGTGGATGGATTCTATTCATGAAATGGACAGCATTAACCAGAAGGGAACCAACCACTAAAAATGGCAAAATTATTTAGGAACACTTGAGAAGGGCTAGGTCGGTCTAAGCTTTCAGCAAAAAGAAGCTATTGTTTCGATAAGGCTTTTCCACCGAAATCTGAATAAGAAAAAGTCATTGAATCCTGAATGGCCTTTTCTGTTTCTCAAAAAAGAACCAGTACCACCAGTTTTGATTGAAATGGTTTTTGTAGTTGGTTCATTTCTGGTTAATACCGTCCAAAATATTACTCGAATATTGTTAATTTATTGTCATAGTTTCTATCTGTAGATCATTGAAGTAATGGAAATTTGGTTTTGGATACAAGGATGCTGTGTACCACATCCACTTGGGAGACTTTTTCTTATGTTAAAGATGGGTTCACATGAGTGAGGTTGAGGTGGTTTACACGGTTGAGGTTTTTGATTGGCCGCACCTCTACCGCCCAAGTACTTATGGAATGGACTGTCGCATTTAAAAAATTTAGATATTTGGACGTATCGAGGCGCCGGCCAATTAAATGCTCCAACGTGTCAATCGCGTTGCCGCCTCAACCACGCTCATGGGCCGCGCTTGGACATGGAGCAGACCTGGTGGGCTATGATAAGAAAGTATGATAGAGATGATTTACGGCAAGCTGTGTCAGAGCTAAAAAGAGTGGCGCCCAACAACATCAGGGTGATGGCTGCAACCTTATCATGGCACAGAGTGTGGGGTGGGAAAAGTGCCACGGAGTTGTGAGAGTTGGGCATCTCAGTAGGTGTACTCCGTGGTATCACCACCTGCGTACTGCTCGGCTCTTATTTGAACTGGTGGTCTTTCTATAGAGGCACTTCCCTTCATCCCTCTCTCCCACCCCCAATTTCTCATCTTCCCTCATAATAATGATATAACACTTGATTGTTCACAGATGGCGAACCTGAAAGTGACCTATCCTGTGACAGCGAAGACGAAGCTTTAATATACGGGGATGATGATCGGAAGGGGTACTACTTCCACACCACGTCAGATTCCGATTCTGACTGCTGGTAGCACTGTAGTCGCTCCTCACTTCGCGCTATTGGAACCTGTACAAAGGTCTAGTGATTCAATTCTGCGTTTTCTAAAACATTTGTACCTACGTATATTTATCGGATAAATCTCTTGTATATGTGATCGTAATTCAGTCTTAATCATTAAAATAACGATTTTTCTAAAAAACGCATTCTTAAGTGTATTTTCCAGGAGCATCTAGGGAAAGAAAGTGGTGGTACAGCCCGAGTGCCATCTAGCGACGATTAGATGAACCTTCTCTTCTTTTTTGGCAAGATGGATGTACCTCCGTTATTGACCAGTGGTAATGTCTGTAGATACCTTCCTAATCTTTAGAAAACCAGAAATTTGCTCTCAATGAAAACGGAAATCAAATCTGTTTGAGGCATCGATAAGAAAGGCATTCATTCTGAAATGAAAATCTATGTACTCGCAGGCAAACAACATTAATTTTTAAAGCATTCTATTATTTACAAAAGAATTAGAAACACAACACACGATACCTACATCACATTAGCCAACTGATAAGAGATATAACCTAAATTTTTGAGCTCCGGAAGGTTCAACTTATCTTTGCTAGGCAGCGCTCACGCCGTTCCACCACTTTCTTCCCCTAGATGCTCCTGTATTTTCCTTTGAAAGCTTCCATGGATACAACAAGTTAATATTTTAGCAAATTAATCAAACAAGTTGGATACAAAAAGTTAATGTAGTGACTTGATTTGTAGGTTAAGTATCAATCTTGTGAACTTTGAGGAGGAGATGAAACATTCGAGGTGGTGATAACTAGTTTTAGACGCAGAATACGTTGGAGTGGAATAAATAATATTTACATTAATAGTTATATTATAACTATCCCGAATTTAGTACTTGGAATTTTGATTGTTAGAATTTTACTCTCGATAGAAATTACTACAAGACTTATACTGAATGATTAAAGTGTAAATAAGTGGAGAGACGGTAGGAAAGCACTTGTTGGATAGAAAGAAAACCCTGTGGAGTACTTGAAAGAAACCACCCAGGTTTATTCCTTAGCTGATTTAGGTAGTTAGATACGCGACCTATCAAAACTGAGATGTCTAAGGGCCGGTTTATCAGTCACTTTTTACCCCCCGGTAAAGCAGATTTATCCGATGGTCATCGGGTAACTCAATCGTACGCGTTTATCAGTCTCCAGATAGCCGTTACCGGTAGTTTAAAGTTAACTGGTCGTCCGAGGACCGGATAAAAAGTTACAGGAGGGTAACTCGATTTATGCAAGGCTTTTTAACCTCAAAGAGTCACTTCTCATGTTTTTGTTTCCCAGAACGTTCGTTTTTGCAAATTGCGTTGTTGATTGTTAGTGAATTATGCTACAATCGAAAATGGATGTGTGGGGTTCTTTTTCAGACAGCTGCGACGAAGATGTGTGTTTATGGTCTTCCCCTGCAGTGGGGAAGAAGGCGGAAGGAAGAAAGGCGGCAACATACCTAGTTTGATCGCGGATTGACCATTTGGAAAAGTAGGACTATTGCGATTTTTTGATGAGATTTTGATTGGATAAAAGAATAAAAAACCTTGTTGGTGTATGTCGGCGACTTTAGTAGCGTCAGTAAAAGCTCTGCCTGTATAATTGTCAAGCAGGTGTCCCTGGGAACTGCCTGACTATCCGCCCAATTTATCAGAATACCAGCAACCGAGAAAGTATTATTTCAATCTCGGATGGAATTTTATTTAAAAAACAAAAAAACCAGGTTTCCTGGAGCTGTCGGTGCTATGGACTGTAAGCATGTGAAAATTCATTCACCAGGAGGGTCACACGCCGAAAATTTTCAAAATAGAAAAGGATAGGTACCTACTTCACTATTAACATACATAATATTTCGTCTGCAAATTTGAAAGTTCTGGACATAGTGGCTCGGTGGCCGGGATCTTGTCATGACCAGACAATTTTCAACAAAAAACAATAGGTTCTGCCGTGCCAAGAAGGAAATAGGTACCGAGATCGAGAAAAGAAAACACAAAAACAAAGCACATTGCTTCTTCCTCTTCTAATTTATTCTTTTTTCTGATGCAAAACACACTGCGAAAACGATTTTTTTATGTGGAGGAAGCTAGATTTTATTGCATGGAAGAAGTACTTCCTAATAGTCCTTAGTACTAATCGATTATTCGGCCTAACAGACAGTTAACAGTTACTAGCCAGTTATAGTTACCCGAGTGTAAATTTCGCACTGATAAACGGCACCTTTATAGTATCCATAAGTTATCCCATCGTTAAAGTTAACAGTGGTATACGTAAACCTCCGTTAACTTTGGTGACTGATAAACCGACCCTAAGAAGGGAGAACGTGAAAAAATGGCTAATTTGAGATGAAATTTGAATTTTAAACGAATAAAATCACAATATCATCCCGATCCTACCAATAAAGCCATCACATGAAAAATTTCGGCTTCACTATAGTTGTTTGAACTCCCCTAGCTTCACCTTTTGTTCAAAGTACGTGCAGCATTAGCCCAAGGCATATCCCACGAACTAACCAACCGCCTAGCCAACTGAGGGGTAGAATCGAAATTTATCCTGCCGAGAGCCCCGCATTTTGGAGGCTTATGGGAAGCTGCTGTAAAATCTGCTAAACGACTTATCCGTGTAACCCTCCGCGACCAGACGACCAATTTTCAGACATTTAGTACTATAATAGCCCGGGTCGAATCGATATTGAACAGCCGTCCTCTAGTCTACCAATCCAGCTCACCTGATGACGTTCTTGTACTCACGCCCGGACACTTTCTGGTACAGCGCCCGTTAACTGCCCTTCCCGAGTCTTCAATAGACCACACTGCCAGCACCCGTTTAGTTCCAAAATGGACGTTTGTAAATCAGACGACCAATCAGTTTTGGAAGCCCTGGAGTACCGAATATCTGTTAGACCTGCAAGCACGTTCCAAGTGGAACACCCCTGATAGACCCCCCGCCATTGGGTGTGATCACCGGACTGTTCCCCGGCTTGGACTGTTCCGAGTAGCACAAGTACGAACCAATACCGGTGATATCTGAAAACCGATTGTCAAACTAACTGAAAGTTTAATAGCCCTGTTAAAAAGTTCCCTTTTTTGTGGGGTGGGGGGGGGGGGGAGTGGAGGATGTTTGAACTCCCCTAGCTTCACGAATGGTGATTTCAAATCAACCGCCTAGACCCGGTTCTGAGGCGCCCCCACCAGAGGTCAGCGCTACCTTCCCATTCCGCCCCGTTCTCAACCCAACTAAAACCCATATCCCGTTAATACGTAAACAGGATTACAAGAACCAGTACGAGTATATTTTTGAACAATAGAACATTAAATATTACCGATTATCACTGATTAAGTTTACTTAATAAAGTAATAAAGTAGTAATTCAGAGCAACACACTTGCCACCCCCAGTCCGCCCCGCTCCGCCAACTTCCTCAATCCAGAACATTATAAGGGTATTCCGGTAAGGGTATACCGGTTGAGCTTATCTTGTTAAACGTGTTAAGTGGTAAACTTGTTAAACAAAAAAACCGTGAACAACCCCAGTCGACTCGTGTTAAACGTGCTAAAGGTGTTGAAGTCTCATCACTCCTTCTTCTTCGATTACCTGGCTAGATCGCAGCCATTAGGGTCGTATGGTTATTGTGTGGCATGATTCGGTGGAGGAAGTGTGAACGAGAAGGGGAAAGCGCCATAAATTCGGTAAAAATGAGGAGAAAAAAAATCTACAACGTCCATCAAAAGTTCAACGTTCCATGGCAAAGAAACAAGCAAAGTTTTTTTTACCACAGGAGACAACTTTTATACCACCTATATTGTTTACAGATTTTTTACTTTTTACACTGAAAATTTGAGGATTATTCACTGCAGTCATGTCGAAGAAAAGTTATAAACAAGAACTTGTTTTATTTGTTCCTCCCAACTACCTTTCTCTTCCCTCCATACCTCCAAGAGACCTCCATACCTTCAACTCCAACTCAAATAATTCACAAAATAACCGAGACAAACAAACGAACTCCAACTCAACAGACTCCAACTCAAAAAAACTAAGACGAAACTAATTAACTCACAAGTAAACTGACTGAAAAACAGCTGGCAAGTTATCGGCCATTTTCTTTCTGATGTTGCGACGGATAACACGTTTAGCACACACTTTTACAGACCATTCGGGTGTGTTACCTTACGACGACTGATAACACACTTTGATAACATGTTTACGACCGATTCGTTCGACGTTAACACGTTCCGTGCGGAAGACGCATACGTTGCGTCATGCGAGTCGGGGCCACCAGGCGGGAGACGCATACGTTGCGTCATGAGCCCCTTCGTTTTCAGAATGTTTTCTTAAAATCCGCCTGGCAGGAAAGTATTCCGAAGCTTGTTCACTTGCAAGAAATGGGTCCAAACTACCCACACAAAGCGTCGTTTGTGATAAGAACGAGGCTTTCACATTGTTTTATCATCTACAGTCACAGCAGGTTCGTTTGCAAGTGATCTTGGTTTTTCCTCAATTTATTACCTTATTTTGTGAGTTTTTCGTGGATTTTTGGCGTGGAAACATGAAATAACAAAGGTAAGTTGTAATATATACTTCAAAAAGCATGATTCGATGTGTAGGAAGTTCATATTCCTCGATTTTTGTAGTCCGTCAGTGTGCACTCGGTAGGTGCCCAGCTTCCCGTTGTTATCTTATTTGATTTCTTGTTTCATTTCGACTATTTTCAACGAATAAACTAACTTTCATCGCGGTTTTGATCTGTTATTATAGTGAAGTGTTTTTACTGAATTTTTAGTAACGTTTGGTGCCTACCTAAATCATTTCTGGATGACTGATGGGCCATCATCCTCCAAAGTTCCAAGGTTAGTCAATTTTTTAGTCAATTTAGTTAGTTAATTTTTTTCACAGCTTTTATATTTTTCAGGTAGGTAGCAAATACCTATAAAATATTAGGCGAATTGATCTCATTATTATTTTGTTCTACTGTTCAAGTTTTTATTTTGTATGCAAATTTTGTTCAATTGTTCAATTTTTTATTCTTGTATGCAAATTTCTCTGTTTTCCCAGCTGTTCCATTTTCGACTGCTCTTTTTTGTGAATGTTTGGGTTGAAAATATAAAGTATAATTATATAATCTTCCGTGTTATATGATTGAGCTTTGTTCAGTCATTCATTGCAATAAGTGGCAATGAGTGACTAAACAGCTTGGAAACCCACTGATCACACCCGCCAGGCGGATGACGCATATGGTGCGTCATTAGCAAATTTCTAAGAAATCATAGCAATAACAACTTTTTAGTGCCATATCACATATATTTGAAGCATTCTGAGGCGATAGGCGAAAAAAAAGTTTTCCGCTTGGTGGGAAGGTTTACAAAATCAGACCCGCAGTGAACGTGTTAAACACGTTCTCGACGTATAACACGTTGACACGTCGAGAACGGCCCGACCGTGAATACCCCTATTATTGCTGAAATCACCCATCTTACTCTGTTGCTGCTTAATAACGTTTTTACCGCTTTTATCCGCTGATTATACACGTCTTTATACCGATAATTGCCGTACTCATTCTCCTGTATCCCGAGGTGAAAACAATAGTGTTGCTCTCTGTCAATCCAGATTACATTCAGCTTCTGCTGAAAAAATCCAGTTCCTTCGTGGAAAATCATAAAATCAACTATTTCACGCCAGAATCCTCTGTGTCTACGTTGTTATGTGAGGAGGTTATACTGGTGGGATGAGCGGCTGACGTTTTTTGAAATTCCAAAGTTTCTTTTGATGATTCAAATGTTCAAACGAATCTAACCGACTGGTTTATACCTGGTTAGCCTCGGGCTAGAAGGGGTCTTGCGATGTACAGTTTGCTCTTCCTTTCAGGTATTTGGGTGCAATGGTGTCCTCAAACGGTTCGATTCCAGATCTCGCCATGTCGTCTCTGACCTGCAGCAAATAGATTTATCGGAGTTGAGATTCAAAGTCAATCAAAAGAGTTGAAGCAGCAAACGCTTTCGTGAACAGTTTTAACATTTAACATAGAAGTTTTGACAAAGAAATGTAAATTTTAAATTTATTTTTTCTCAGAGTTGACAATTTATGGACAGAAGTGGTACGGAATTGATTCTAATTTGTGCCTATAATTTCACCGCACAGTGGCGGTTGGTGAGGACAGGCTTTGTAGGCAACGCATTGTCAGGCACAGTTCTGGACAATTTTTGAAAAGAACGAACGATCTATTTGTATACTTTCAAACATTCAAAGTGGCAGGTACGACAAGTTTGGATGCTGTGACCAATTATCACAGGGAGTACCTTTGGCAGTAGGTGCTATTGCTACTCAAAACTTCGTGATATTGTGCGAACCAATGCTTGACATGGTGTCAGACGCCATGCCCAGAGCTCTCGCTGAGATAGACTCCTTCAGATCTATCATAACGACGGAGTTGCGGCGAGTTACTCAATGCTGTCCCAACGACCTATTCTGGTACACAGATGTATCCAAAATGGGGAATGGTACCGAGATTGGAATCAATGGATCCCAGATGGAGCCTCCTGTGCATGCCTTGGTATTTCAGGCTGAAGTAAATGGAATTGCATAAAATATCGGGAGAGTGCTCTGGGGTGTACACGTCCTCATCCTCTTGAACAGCCAGGCTAGTCAAGGCTACTTCCTCCATTAACATAAAGTTAGAGTTGAACTGCTACCAGACTCTCTTCTCCCTATTGCAACGCAACAAAGTCTCCCTGGAGTGGGTGGCAGGGCACAGTGAATCAAGTGAAATGAGATCGCAGACGAAATTAGCAGATAGGGCTCCACTCATTGGTCCAGAGCCAAACACCAAATCCTCCCTCAGAGTGACCATAAATCGGTGTTCTTCTTGAATATAAACCTCAAGATGATGGTTAAACCTCGGAGGGCATCCTCAGCGCCTCTGAAGAGCTGCTGTGTCAGGTCTCAAAGTCAGGTTAGTGGTTGGCCAATAGCCTTTTCCCCTCAACCCTCTGCAGGCGATGTGGAGAGGCTAAAGAGAAGCCCTCTCGCTTAATTTTCGATTTCCAAGCCCTATCAACTCGCAGGTTTCACCTCTTTGGGTCACCCACACCGATGGAGGTATTCCCCTACACTAACCTAGCTCACCAAAGACCACTGCTGACCCTCTTCAAAGGGGACTCTTTGACTTGAAAACAGAGTCTGCAGAGAAGCACAATAGCCACCAGACTTCAGTACTTTGAGCGCCCCTCTCCCTGATCTGCGGAGTCACAATACTGTCACACCAATTAGGTTATCTCTGAAAACTCCCAGAACAGTCCAAAATCCTTGCTGAACTAAGAATATAGTCTCTTCAACAATATCATAAATATGACTGAAGATGTGAATTCAAGATAATGATCTAGAATTCTCAATTACCTCTTGAGCTTTGGGATCAGAAACTAACCCACATTAGGTGGATTCAACAAAATCATTGTAGAATGCTGGTAGTAGAATAGCTGGATTTGTATACACTTACAATAATTCATGTTTTAGTTTAGAAAGCTCATCTGAAGGGCAGCTATACTACATTTTGATCGAAAATTACCCGAAATTTTGGTCAAAAGTGAACAAGACAATATTTCAAGATTTCGTAATCCAAAAGTTACATTCAAAGGTTTCCACCAATAACTAGCAAGAGCTGACTTGGAGCTTCTTGTAGGTTACATTTTTGTTGTAAATTTTTGTAACAACGATTGAACATAATATTGTAGTTTCAGCTGGAAAGTTCCAGCTGAAAATTTACCTTTTCGACTGCTCGCATGACTCTCAATAAGTTCAATCCTGCTAGTTTCTTGAGCTCGTCTATGCTCCACTGGCCAGATGCTATGAGTTCAGCGAATAGAGCTGGATAAGTAGAGACGTCTTTCAGTCCCTCTGGCGTGCTGGGGAAAACAAAATCCGTATTTTGTACATTTATTGAGTTGGTGCCGGAAACTGTTCCAACAAAGATAGGTATTGTCTAGTGAAGCATGCATTTTAGAGGACGTCTCTTTGGCGGAGATGGGCCTAATCATAATTGTAACTACGATTAAGATTATAATCATACAAAAATTCTATGATTACTCTGTAATCGTACAAAAAGTGTATGATTACAGTCGTATTTTCTGGGTCGTTAAAGACACACAGGACCTACCTATATTTCTATCAAGCAGTCGTTCCGATTTTATAGAGTTGACGTAGACCTATCTACTTGCAACAACATGCCCCCCCCCCCCCCCCAAGTTACACTAACAGCTCACATCGGGAGTGCAACGGTACTGACCATTCGGGGAGTACTGTGGTATCAGGAGTGTTGAGGCCTAAGACGCTCGGGGAGTGCAGTGGTATCTCTTTTTGGGCCTGGGGGTGCAATGGCTAACAACATCTAGCTCTACAAGAGCCCCTAATTTGAGGCATATTAATCTCAAGATCTGCGATACTCAAGCCTGGTGATACTTGGTGTCGCTCGACATAGTATCTGCTAGTTTTGGTAGATACAAGGATTTCATAACAGACACACAGACAGACAGACAAACAGACACACACACAGACAGACACGGAACCAAAATGGTTCAGAAAAGTCTGAAACTTAAACGCGAGTGGAAATTTTGATTTTGGAGCACTTTTTTTTTCAACCTTGAAAAGTGAAAACAAAGTTTCCGCTACCTTGATGGACTCAAGAAGCAATAAATAGTGTTCAAATCGACGATGTTACGGCAACATGTCCTATCAAGTTTGGGGCAACTTTTCAGGAGACACAAAAAACTGTACAACGTAACCTATATTCTTCATACGCAGTGTTGCTCTATCGCTATTTTCGGCGGTTTCAAGGCTACCAACCGAATTTTTAATAATACCGATCGATTCCCCGATATATGGTCATACGACATGTTGCCGTAACATCATCGAAATAAGCTGTGCTCAGTTCACCCTACTAGGGATTTCTAAACCACCCAGTTTGATACCCTCGTCCTGCCATCCAATTTTGGTTTATTATTTTCAATAATAAAACTTTGGAATCGACCAAGAAAAATTTTTTTTTTTTTAACCACCCAAAATTTGTTGGTTTACGTTTTAAGGTACGTAGAATCCAAAAATCAAATAAAAACTTGGCCGTCCGTCCGCCGTACGCCGTACGCGGGCACTTTCCCCACTTAGAATTGACCGATTTTGATGAAATTTGGTACGTAGGCTCCATTTGGGGTCTAGTTGTGCCCGAAGATTTTGGTTGATCTAGGTCATTTCTAAGGGTTGAAAAATGAGGTTTGAAATTTTGAAAACGCCCTAACTCAAAAAGTTTTGATATAAAGGTATTGCTTTTCCATCAATTTAAGATAGTATAGAATTTTTAGAATTTTTTGAGACCACGCGGAGCTCTGTAGGACAAACCGTTCGTTCCCTACGAGAATTTAAGGGTTGGAATTACGATTAATCAGAAACACGAGTGTGAATCGCAAAAGAGGCCTAATCTCCGTTCAATTTTTAGCTGACCGAAACGTGATCGATGTTTTTCTTCATGTTGGTTGGTGATAACAAAGGCAAAGCCGTGTTCTTGGCAGACGAGTGATCTATATAGAAAAATTATAAACCTTTGTGTAATAATTTGCAGCGTTTTTACCCTACTCGCGGCTTGCAGAGTTTTGTTCCCCTGCTGCATGTACCTCAGCTATCAGTATGTGCATTTCATATAGACCTTTATTGATTGAACTAAATCTGTACAACTATTACGTTGAGGCTGATGAGAGCTGAAGTGGCTTATTGAATCCGCTTATCAAGGAGCGGTTCGGACCAATTAATTGGCAGGTAGGTACTTACTAATTAATTCCATCATATCCGGCTCCGAGGCCAACGCTGTCGACACCTGCAACCTGCCTGATGTGATTTATATGGGCTGAAAATCAACAAAATAACACTAATGTATTACAAACAACAATTGACAGAATTATATGGCGGAGGGAGGGTACACACCCTCCCTGATAATATTTTATGATTTAATACATAAAGGCAGGTACGTGATTTATATTTTACATATTCTTTATGTTTAAGAAATAAATCTAATAAAGAAATTGCTGCTACAGGGAGTTAAAAAATGTGACAACAAAAAACATTTAAGGATTAATTCTTCAAATAATTTTTTACAAACGTTCCAGGGACATTTTTTTGACTCTTAGTTGTGGTATTTTGAACATGACCGTAAGACCCTCAAACAAATGTTGATATACTGGGTATATATACTTATATATACCCAGTATATACTTAATATACTGGGTGTTTCACGAAAAGGTTACACCCCCTTCGTTTCCCCAAAATACAGCGTAGAAAATTGGGACCAACGCTATTCTTCATGATTTTTTTTGAGGAATTCAAGAAATATGCTTTCTCGAAATTGACGCTAACTTCATTTTTTCAAATGGAACCCCCCTTTTGGTTTATTATTTTAATTAAGAGTAGAATCGACCAAGAAAAAAAATTTTTAACACCCCCTCAAAATTTGATGGTTTACGTTTCAAGGCACGTAGAATCCAAAAATCGAATAAAAACGCTGCAAATTATTACACAATGGTTTATTATTTTTTATTTTTTTATATAGACCACTCGTCTTCAAAGCCACCAACCATCCATCATGAAGAAAAAAAGTCCATTCATGCAGCATGAATTAATGAGCGAATTTTCAAAGAAATCATTCAGTTTAAGGTGTGGTTAAGAAAAGGACCAATGGTGTTGCGATTTGTTGTAGATAGTTTTTTTTTCGAATCTTGGTTTACATATGTAATTATTTTTTTTTTTTTACATGCTTATACACCAATAATCGACGTCCCGGAAGACGTGAAATCACTGGGCTGAAAGCTGAATCTGGGAGCCCGAAAAGCGTTCTGATTAGGGAAGCTCCTGGACGTAGTTAAAGATGAGTGCGACAGATCGCGTTCATGATCACTTGTTCCCAACCTCATGACAACAAGTCACCTTGTTTATCACATATTTTTCTCCTTGGTGCGTTACCTGCTGCATCTAAGTAATTAATTTAATAACATTTAAATATATTCGCGATATGTACGAAAAAATCGTACGATTTTCAATAATACACTCGGTTTTGAACGTTTCTATCGGTGGCAGTTGTCGATTGAATATTTGAACGAGGACTTATTTTTTTTTTTTTTTTTTTTTTTTGCACATGAACTTATAGAGTACCCACACGGCTACTGCATTTCTGGTTACAACAAATATACGCACGTATTCATTATATATATATATAGCTACAAACTTTTCTTAATTTTGGACAATTTTCATTTTTGAAAAAAGCATTCATATCAGAAATTTTGTGCTGAATCCGAATATACCATAAATTACCATGATTTTCAATGTAATAACCTCAAAAAACGGGAAAAACCCATTTTTTGGGAGTTTTTTTGAATTTTGGACCACTTTGGATTGTCCAAAATTACTGGTTAACGAACTTGACCTATGGTTTGTTGTTACAAACATTTTGGCAAAAACTAAAAAAAAATTTTTAAACAATTACTCAAGTTATCGTCCGGAATGACACATATATATATATATACATATGATTTTTGGAAAAACTTCAGGGATCGTTTCAGAATGTTCCAAAACGGATTTCAGTGTGAAAATTTTTCGAAAAAGTCGATTCTAAAAATTTTGAGGCCATTGCAATAGCTTCATTTTCTTTGAAAATTCGCTAATAATACGCTGCAAATTATTGCTGGGTATGCTTTGAAGATCTTAGGAGTCCATATTCATGTTCTAGTCGTCTCTACGAACTCATAGAGTACCCACACGGCTACTGCATTTCTGGGTACAACAAATATACGCACGTATTCATTATATATATATAGCTACAAACTTTTCTTAATTTTGGACAATTTTCATTTTTGAAAAATGCATTCATATCAGAAATTTTGTGCTGAATCCGAATATACCATAAATTACCATGATTTTTAATGTAAAAACCTCAAAAAACGGGAAAAACCCATTTTTTGGGAGTTTTTTTGAATTTTGGACCACTTTGGATTGTCCAAAATTGCTGGTTAACGAACTTGACCTATGGTTTGTTGTTACAAACATTTTGGCAAAAACTAAAAAAAAATTTTTAAACAATTACTCAAGTTATCGTCCGGAATGACACATATATATATATATATATATATACATATGATTTTTGGAAAAACTTCAGGGATCGTTTCAGAATGTTCCAAAACGGATTTCAGTGTGAAAATTTTTCGAAAAAGTCGATTCTAAAAATTTTGAGGCCATTGCAATAGCTTCATTTTCTTTGAAAATTCGCTAATAATACGCTGCAAATTATTGCTGGGTATGCTTTGAAGATCTTAGGAGTCCATATTCATGTTCTAGTCGTCTCTACGAACTCATAGAGTACCCACACGGCTACTGCATTTCTGGTTACAACAAATATACGCACGTATTCATTATATATATATATAGCTACAAACTTTTCTTAATTTTGGACAATTTTCATTTTTGAAAAAAGCATTCATATCAGAAATTTTGTGCTGAATCCGAATATACCATAAATTACCATGATTTTCAATGTAAAAACCTCAAAAAACGGGAAAAACCCATTTTTTGGGAGTTTTTTTGAATTTTGGACCACTTTGGATTGTCCAAAATTGCTGGTTAACGAACTTGACCTATGGTTTGTTGTTACAAACATTTTGGCAAAAACTAAAAAAAAATTTTTAAACAATTACTCAAGTTATCGTCCGGAATGACACATATATATATATATATATATACATATGATTTTTGGAAAAACTTCAGGGATCGTTTCAGAATGTTCCAAAACGGATTTCAGTGTGAAAATTTTTCGAAAAAGTCGATTCTAAAAATTTTGAGGCCATTGCAATAGCTTCATTTTCTTTGAAAATTCGCTAATAATACGCTGCAAATTATTGCTGGGTATGCTTTGAAGATCTTAGGAGTCCATATTCATGTTCTAGTCGTCTCTACGAACTCATAGAGTACCCACACGGCTACTGCATTTCTGGTTACAACAAATATACGCACGTATTCATTATATATATATATAGCTACAAACTTTTCTTAATTTTGGACAATTTTCATTTTTGAAAAAAGCATTCATATCAGAAATTTTGTGCTGAATCCGAATATACCATAAATTACCATGATTTTCAATGTAAAAACCTCAAAAAACGGGAAAAACCCATTTTTTGGGAGTTTTTTTGAATTTTGGACCACTTTGGATTGTCCAAAATTGCTGGTTAACGAACTTGACCTATGGTTTGTTGTTACAAACATTTTGGCAAAAACTAAAAAAAAATTTTTAAACAATTACTCAAGTTATCGTCCGGAATGACACATATATATATATATACATATGATTTTTGGAAAAACTTCAGGGATCGTTTCAGAATGTTCCAAAACGGATTTCAGTGTGAAAATTTTTCGAAAAAGTCGATTCTAAAAATTTTGAGGCCATTGCAATAGCTTCATTTTCTTTGAAAATTCGCTAACATCGATCGTATTTCGGTCAGCTGAACTTTGAACGGAGATTAGGCCTCTTTTGACATTCACACTCGTGTTTCTGATTTATCGTACGTCCAAACTTCAAATTCTCGTAGTGAACGAACGGTTTGTCCTACAGAGCTCCGGGTGGTCTCAAAAAATTCTAAAAATTCTATAGAATCTCAAACTGAAGGAAAAACAATACCTTTATATCTAAATTTTTTGAGTTAGGGCGTTTTCAAAATTTCAAAATTGATTTTGGAACCCTTAGAAGTGACCTACATCAACCAAAATCGTCGGGCAACAACTAGACCCCAAATGGAGCCTACATACCAAATTTCATCGAAATCGCTCAATGCTAAGTAGGGAAAGTGCCGCGTACGGCGCACGGACGGCCAAATTTTTATTCGATTTTTGGATTCTACGTACCTTGAAACGTAAACCATCAAATTTTGAGGGGTGTTAAAATTTTTTTTTTTGGTCGATTCCAAAGGTTTATTATTGAAAATAATAAACCAAAATTTGGCCGTCCGCCTGCCGTTCGCCGTACGCCGTACGCGGCACTTTCCCCACTTAGCATTGACCGATTTTGATGAAATTTGGTATGTAGGTTCCATTTTGGATCTAGTTGTGCCCCGAAGATTTTGGTTGATGTAGGTCACTTCTAAGCGTTCAAAAAAATTTTTTGAAAATTTTAAAACTCCCTAACTTAAAAAGTTTTGATATAAAGGATATAATTTTTCCATCAATTTAAGATAGTATAGAATTTTTAGAATTTTTTGAGACCACGCAGAGCCCTGTAGGACAAACTGTTCGCTCCCTACGAGAATTTAAGGGTTTTACGTACGATAAATCAGAAACACGAGTGCGAATCGCAAAAGAGGCCTAATCTCCGTTCAAATTTCAGCTGACCGAAATGCGATCAATTTTTTTATTCATTTTGGATGGTTGGTGGTTTGCAGACGAGTGATCTATATAGAAAAATAATAAACCATTGTGTAATAATTTGCAGCGTTTTTGTGCAATTGTGGAGTTGCGCAACTTGAAACGTTCAAAAAGTCAGGTTGCGCGCAATAAAGAAATCGGTTCGATCATGAATTTTTCATGAAATTTGACGTAGAATCCGAATCTGTAATAAAAAAGGGGCGGTTCCATCTAAAAAAATAAAGTTAGCGTCAATTTCGCGCAATTGCGCGAAAGCATATTTCTTGAATTCCTCACAAAAAATCATGAAGAATAGCGTTGGTCCCAATTTTTTACGCTGTATTTTGGGGAAATGAAGGGGGTGTAACCTTTTCGTGAAATTCCCTGTATAGATGGAAAGAGAATACATTTTATACATCTCATGCAATACTATAATTTTTCCTAAACAAGATTGAAAGATTGATTCATTTCCGTAAACCTATATTAGTAATTACTGCTGTGCAGCGATAGGTCTTAACTCGTTAATACTGAAGGTCAATAACACGAGAAAAATTGTAAAAATAGAAATCATCCAGAAAATAAAAGGTAAAACAAAGTTAGAATTTAGTTCGAGGTAGGACATGCGAAATTAAGTGAATTTCTTGAACATGTTTCTCTTTATTAACACCTAGGTATATTAATTATATTTATTAATAAAGTACCTGCTGCATCGGCAATCGTCGCAGTGTCTTTGCAGGTAAGGAATTGGGAGTAAAAATTGACCATAACTAAACCTCCGTTTAGCCCCTGCAACAACCAAAGAAAAGGCTCAATCTTTGGTAGGAAGGTACTTGGCGGCTTAGTGGTGGGTACCTAGATAGGTGTAGATATTAGACTGTCACCAAAAATATTTCCTCCTGTATTATTTATATAGGTGGTGGAGATTCTAGGTCGTACTAAAATCATCGATCTATCCTGAGTTGTAATCTGAACGTTTTAACTTTTAAAAAATTTCTGTAGGTAGTAGGTATCTATTTATTCGACAAAAACCACCATATTCGAATTGGAAATGAAAAAAGGTAAAATTGCACTAATTTCTTTGAGGTACCTACTTGGTGATGAGAGAATAATTTTTTTCGGACATAAGAAGAAAGAGAAGAAGAAGAAAATGGTTTATTAAGGGTACAAGGAAATTTTTTCGAGTAAAAATTCGATTTTTTAAAAATAATTTTTTGTTAATGTGCATATAATCACGGACCAATTAAAAAAAAATCATGAAAAAATTTGAACGAGAAGTGGGTCAAATAAATACGCAAACCGACCTGTGTCAGGGTTTGCGCTAGTAGAGTCCGGCGCTATACGCTGGACCGTCCGCATTTTCAAGACGATTCAGCACAGCACAAAACGAACGGATTTCACGGCACAAAACGGGACATAAACATAGAAAAAGACGAGTAAACAACGAAACAAGAGATTTAGCTTCTTCTTCTTCTTTGTTTTCATCAAATCGAGTCACCTTGGAGCAAGTTGGAAGCGTTAGGAAACCGTATGATGACGTCATGAGATGAACATTGTTTAATTTCAGAAAATCGTGTTTCCTGAAAAATCGCGTTTTCTAGCACTCGTGTTCCTTTTTGTTGAGTTATACTGGACTTATCTCCTTGTTCTTTTTTTTTACTTGTACGTCAGTATCTTATACACCAACTGTGCATAGGGATTGGCGTATTTTTCCCGACAACAAGATAAAAATGTGGTCCGTTTTGGTAGGTTAGAGCCCTGATTTTGATGGTTTTTTCAAAAATCCGCCTTTCTTTCCTCAAGCGTTGTACGAAATTATCCTTTGCATCAGTTATAGAGCATAAGATGCTCGACAATATTTGAAAAAAATCAAGGTGATCGGTTGATATCTTACGGGACATACGTTTTACGGGAAATTGTACTCTCGGGGAAAATTTCCTTGTAGGTACCCTTAAAGAAATTGACTTATCACAAAAATAATAATTACAACGACAAAAAAAATTATTCAGCCTATCTGATTTCATGCTAATCACGTCCAGAGATCCTTAGAAGAATATATTGTGTATCTATAAATTTCATCTCTCCGAGAAGGATTACTGGAAATCCTCGACAATCCTATTGTGTGTATTTTTAATCAACATTTCTGATCTTCCCTTTGGACTACAGCTGATTCAGGAAAACAGCGAAGTCAGGAAAAAACTGTCGGAGCCCCCGTTTCCCGTTTTCTAATCTACGGTTCTAAATGGGAGCCATAAACACTAGACGCCAAACTTAGATGGAAAGCCCGTGTAAAACAAAACGCTTGCATACGAGTCTGCAACACATTGAAACATTTTCATGCCCCCCCCCCTCCTCCCCTCCCGACACATGAACTACATACCTCTCATAAACTACTAATTCGACTCAGCTGATCTGGTAATATCAAACTGTAAAGTACCTACCTAACTGTAAAGTACCTACCTGTGGCGACTTGGGACAATTTTCGTTAGCAAATTTCGTTAGCAATTAATTTCGATTTTCGACTCAGCTGATCTGGGAGCTCGATTTTCGACTCAGCTGATCTGGGAGCTCGATTTTCGACTCAGCTGATCTGGGAGCTCGATTTTTGACTCAGCTGATCTGGGAATTTAGCAAATTTCGTCGCAACAAATTTCGTTAGCAAATTTCGTTAGCAAATTAAATTTTCGTGAAATTTTCGTCGCAACAAATTTCGTCGCAACAAATTTCGTGACGATTTTTTTTTATGTGCCATATGAAAGACATGAAAATGTCAAAAACCATGTTGTATTGTTAGGTATACAACATGGTTCTTTTTGAACCGCCTTCGGTTGGACCCTTCGGGTGAGGCACAAAGCAGGAGTCTTTAAAATTATACAATCAACCCCTTGGTTAAAAATGTAAAAAAAACCTTAAAAAATACTTTTCTTGTCTCCCCTAACAAAATTCGACAATTTTGAACCATTTCCGCTGTCGGAAATATAATTAACCCATTTCAAGCCAAGGGTGGAAATAACAGAGAAGTGAGAGGAGGAGGATGAACTATGAGAAAAAATTTTCTACGAAGATTTTCCACTACTTTTAATATTAAAAAAAAATCGATGCGAAAACGCATCAGTGGCCGGAAATGGGTTAAATGAAATAATTTGTACTTTCAAGTGGATTGAGTACCACCCATCAACTAAGTGAGTCAAAATTCCGTCAATTTGACACATTTCAAAGGTCACCATTTCTAAAAGACGGGAATTTGAATGGCAGTGATCTATTTTCCTACTCACCGTGGAGAACATTCGATTAGGGAAGACTTGTTTTCGACCTCGGCTCCTCCCTAGTCTAACGGGAGAGAAACAAACAGAAGAGATACAAAGGAAACAGTTGAAAAGTTTAAAACTATTTCCCATGTTGGAGATAAGGTATGAATAAATGGGTTGCTATCGAAGTACCCCGCGCCGATGTACCCCCCGGGCATAGTGCCCACCGTCATGAATGAAAACCTCCGCGGTCATGAATGACGGGGGACAATACGGGGGACACTATGCCCGGGGGGTACATCGGCGCGGGGTACATCGACGCACACCCTGAATAAATATTTAGTTGTTGCAACTGAATTGATAACAAGCCATCGACTTGTTAAATTTCCGCAACAAATTTCCTACGGCCATTCTTAAGAGATGGGGTTTTCAGTGACAGAGGTAATTTTTCCTACTTACCGCGGAGGACTCTTGATTAAGCATTAGTTTTTAGCTTTCATTAAAGCTAGAAAAAGCTTATTTAATTTCGTTATTTTCATTAAAAGCTACGTTAATCGCATTAAAGTACCTATTTGTTTAGAACGAAAGCAGCTCCTAGTCTAACAGGAGAGAAAGACGCAGAAGAAGAAGAAATACACGCGGGAGAGATGCGAAAGAGAGCTTGGAGTTGCTCAAGTCGCGTATTCAGTCCGCAGACCGCTCAACTGCCTTTCGTTTCCGGGACGTTTTTCGGTGTTTCTTTTTTTTTAAGTAAGATAACTTTATTATTATAATATAATATTACAGTTGTGCTGTCTACACGTAATAACAAAAAAAAAACAAAAAAAACATGATACATGATTAAGGATGCAATCTTACGATTGTCCCTTACAGTAATTAATATAATTTGAAAAGTAGTACAGTAATAGGTACAGTAATAATTTTAAATATTTTTTAGTATGGCGTCTTGGGGTCGTTTGCTTTTGAGTCATCATTCTAATCGAGGTAAGGGTGGATTTTCAGCCATCTGGTTCATGAGAGTGTAAGCCTTTGGGCGAGGTATTGACTCGATCAGGGGTTGAAGTTACGATTTAAATTGTTCCTTGTAAATAAAAGCTGTAACGGGTTGCAAAAAGGGAGAAAATGTAAACTGCGATACCGATACACTTAGGCTAGTAAGAGAAGTAACTTCTAAGTATAACTGTTATACTTAGCTTTGATGTACTTCGGGGTAGCTCGGCTCGATGCAGTTTGGGAGATGAGGCTGCGATACACCTGGAGATACCTTCAAATACCTTTACTGTTACCTGTTGTACTCTGGTGTATCGATTCTGAATAAAGATTTTAATGAAGTTACTGATTGTTGTTGCAAGTGATTTTAAATACCTATATCGATACCCGTTATTTGTGAAACAGAACCATGAACCAGGGTAGACTCTGAAAAAAGGTGAGTAAAGTAAAGTATGTTTTATTGCAAGAATGACTCAAATACTGAGGGTCCACGACCCGATACAGCCTGAAGGGCTACTCCAAAAGGCAAATGTGACTTTAAATTACAGTGACTAGGCGATACAGTTCCGCTTATACTATACGTTACAGGTACAATATGATTTGGCTTTAGTTCTAGATTCAATGTTCCAGTTCCTCGATACGATTCTACTTAATGTTACTGAGTTACTCTTCACTTCTTCTACCTACTATTGGCCAATGAGTAGTTAGGACTCAGTTTCACTCACGTGACGGGTTACTGTGGCGAGTCCGATACACGATGAGAGGCGATGAGAGTTCTTGAGGGGAGAGCCGGGTCAGGACTGGGCGCGTACGCAATCCGCGGGCAATACGGTTCCAGGGGAGTCGGGACTTGATCAGGTCACTTGAATTGGTCACCACTCACTAGGTACAACCTACTTTCAAAGACTGGTGGGAGGCAGGAGGGCAGTTCGATACGGGGTCGATACAGTTTTGGGGAGAATCGCGTCAGAGACAAGGGAGAAGATTTCAGGACTAGCTGGCTAGGCTGTGGCTTCGGGACTAAAGGCTTCAGGTCATTAGATGGACCTTTTGCTTCTCTCTCCCAGGCTGTCCAACTGTTCAACACCAATTTCCTGTTGGCATGACTGCATTTCTGAGGTGGGGATGTCTTCTTCTCCTGCCTGACAATCAGATGGTTTTGTGCTCTGCCCAAGGTGGTGGGAGGGCATTTGAGTGGGCCACGCCCCTTCTGAGTGGTGGCTATGGGGCTATTTTTCTCCAACTGCTGCTTCCTTCAGGGCTTACTGGCCTCTACGGCCTGGGTCTGCTTCCAAGGTACTTCAGGGCTTACTGGCCTCTACGGCCTGGGATTCTCTCCGGGGGTGGATCAGGACTTATTGGCCTCTGTGGCCTGAAAGGGGAAAGAGAGCTTCACTGAGCGGCAGCTCACATCCCCCACCGCTCCGGGAGCCAGCGTCGTCCTCGATGACGCTGGGTATGGGCAAGGGTTGCGAGGGGTACGCTCGTCGCAGCCCTGCCTCATACTTGTATCGACGGCAGCCTGGGCAGGTTGAAGGCTGTCTCTGCTCTTGGTGATCCTCCGGGCAGGTCGGCAACTCTCGCTGGGCTTCGTGAGATTTCCGCAGCCTCTGCCAGAATGTTTTGCACCCCGTGCAGCGGAACTTGACAAGATGCTGGCACGGACGTGTACAAACGGGGCATACCACTGATCCTTTTTTGGCCGACGACCTGTTCAGTCGGAGGACCAGGGGCGACACGGTTCGCGGGTCCTTGCATCTGCGGAGTTGGATCTTGGGCGTGCGCAGAGGGGTGGCCATCCACGTTGCGAACTCCGGTCCGTTTACTGGGGACTGCTCGAGGCTGGTAACTGGCGGGGGAGTGGTGACTTCTGCTTCCGGGGGTTCCTCCACGCTGGTAGTTGGAGATGGCAGGGTGGCTGACACTATGATCTCCTCCGGTTCTCCTGGCGATGGTGTATGTGCCCCAGATGTAGAGGGCTGCGGTTCGGTAGGCGGTGAGTGGCCTTTGGTGCTGCCTTGGTCTCGTCGCGTCTTTTTGGTCTTTTGCGTCTTGACGTTGCCGGTCGTCGAATCGGATGAGGAGTCAGAGGAAGTAGAGGAATCTGACGAGGTTGAGGAGTCAGAGGATGATGAAGAGGAGGATGATGCGGTGTGTCTGTCCTTCTTCTTCTTCAGACCTTTGGGCTTCCTGGTAGGGGATGGTGTCCTTGGTGGTGTTGAGGGCTGAGCAGGCGAGGGCGTAGGGTTGGTCTCAGTTATCTCGGTACTCGCCGCGGGTGGCTCCGCAGCTACCTGTACCGGCGCTGTGTCGAGATGTTCGTGCTCGCACAACGCCTTAAGGAGTGTCTGTTTCTCCTTCATCCACTCGTCCTGCCTTTCCAGTAGGGCATCTCCCTCTTGTGAGATCCGGCGGTAGACCAGCAGGGTCTTTGTGAGCTCCGTCACGGAAACCATGGCCGCATCTGCCAAGATGGCTTTGGCGTGGTATTCACCCGTTCGCAGCATGAACTTGATTATAGTTGCCAAGGTGGGCATGGTGAACTTGGGGTCGAATTGGGGCTCCGCGGTATTGACGACGGTAGGCGGAATCGCGTTTAAACGGGCGGTATGGCGGGCGATATACTGGTGGATTCCCGCGACGTCTTCATCAGGTGGAGGGGGTCCCTTCCGGACTCGAGGGTCCTTTAGGTGGCGGTGCGTCATCCTACAAATCACAAATTGCCCCCTGATAGTATTTGGCCCTCAAATTATACGGCATTTACTTCATTGCGAACCAGCGCATTTTTGGCTCAATCCAGGCTTGAAGCATGGTGAGTGTCTCAGTATGCATTTTTGTTGTTATTATTATTAGGCCTGAAGGGCCTAGTAATAGGGTTTTCCGGGTCTGTGGGCATTGGGAGGTTGACCTGAAGGGTCCTGGTTAATTGGTTGACCTGAAGGGTCCTTTTTAACTGGTTGACCTGAAGGGTCCTTCTCGAGTATCATTCTTGCTTTTTGTATTATATTATCTAACTTGTATATGCTCATGTTGTTTTCTTGTTCATGTTTTCAGGTGTTGTACGTGTTCGTGTATGTGTGTGTGTTCGTGGTGTGTCAGGTAAGTTTTAGTCATAGTCGTAGTCATAGTTAGTCAATAAGTCGTCACTTTCCCGCACGGACCTGGCTGTAATTTACCGGCACTCGTGGTCGTAGTGAGTACCTCGGCGGCTGACGGTCCCCAGCGTTCTCCGCTTCTTGGTGGCCGTTTGCTTCTGGTTGCTGCGACGACGAGACAACGGGTTGTCTGTCTCCCTCTCTGGGTGGTGTGTCGGGAGACTCTGTTGTTTGATCCCATAGATCGTTTTGGTTGGGCGTCGTCATGGTCAACGGAGAAATCGTGGAACTCTCCAGCGTTCTCCTAGTGTTAGAACCTGAGGGTCCAGCTGGACTCGGGTCAGTGTCCGTGGTTCCTGCTGTTGTATCGGGTGACTCTATAGCCGTCGCGTCTCCGCTACCTGGTGTTTCGGTTACCCACTCCATCAGGTTCTGGTCCTCGGATGTTTCTCTCTCTGGGTCGTCGAGCTGGGGGAGCGTAACTATGGGTTTTTCTTTTTCCAATTCGGTTAATTGCTCCATAAACGCTCCATCGGGAACACCAGATGTGAAGGCGGGCTTCAGTCGGTTTATATGTACAGTTTGACATTTGATGTCGGCCACGTCCCGAATGTCGTAGGTCACGTCAGTATATTTTTTCGTCACGACCCAAGGGCCTGACCAGGGACTCCAGAGCTTGCGTGCGGTTCCTAGTGGTGGTTGCATCTCCTTCAGATACACCCGGTCCCCGGGTTTGAAGGATCTGGCTGCCAGTCAGGCGTTGATGAGATCGCTTCTCTTTTTCCAGGCTTGATGAAGGCAATGGATCGCAGCGTTGCGAGCTATTCGTAGCTGCTTTAGGCCGGTGCTATCCTCGTTGGGGTCTTTGATGCTCTGGAACGTTTCGTTCGGTAGTCTCATCTCCCTTCCGAAGGTCAAGAAGTTTGGAGAGAACCCGGTGCTCTTGTGCGGTAAGGATCGGTATGCTGCGAGGGCAATCGGCAAGGCCGACTCCCACGCAGTGGTTTTTCTGATAATTTTTGACAGAATGTTGGCGAGGGTCTTGTGAAAACGTTCACATACCCCGTTCCCCTCGGGGTGATATGCCGTAGTAAAGACTTGGCGTATCCCCCATTTGGTACACAGTTCCTTCGTCGACCGGGCCGTGAACGCGGTCCCTCGGTCTGAGATTAGCCTTTCCGGAACGCCGTGGACTGGTATGTAACGGGTTGCGAGGATTCGTGCTACGGTGCTAGCGGTGCAATCGGACACAGGGTAAGCCTCTGCGTACTTCGTGAAGTGGTCGATGGCGGTCAGGATGTATTTCTGTGTGGTTCCGGACGTGACTGGTCCTACGAAATCTACACCTACAATCTGACCCGGCCTATCGGGCAAGAGGGGTTTCTGCATCGGATGGCGAAGACCGTTTGGTGTATTCCGGCGTTGACAAGTCTCGCACCTCCTCACGTATTCTTTGACGTCTTTGGACAAGTGCGGCCAGAATCCTAGCTTCCGAACGAGTTTTTCGGTTGTCTCAGCTCCAGGGTGTCCCGACCACTCGTTCCGGTGACATCGGTCCAACAGCCACTCCCTCAAGGATACGGGCATAAGCGGCACCCACTCGTCCTTTCCGTCAAGCCGGACTTGTGTCTCCAGCACTCCATTGTTGCGTCTCGTCTTCCCTCCCTTCTCGAAGATTACCGTGGTCTGGACCCAGGAGTCGATATTCTGCGCCGCTATCATCAGGTTCCGCGGGAATTCCAAAGTCAGTGCTGCCACATCCATTCGGCTTAGACCATCCGCGTGTTTCATAGCCGTTCCTGGACGGTACCTCGGAATGAAGTCGTATTCGGCCAATCGTAAGACCCAACGACCGATACGGGATGTGGGGTCTCTCAGTCTCATGGCTGCTGTCAGTGCCATATGGTCTGTCTGTAGTTCGAATGGCTGGCCCAGCAGGTACTCCTGAAAGTGCCTTATGGCCCACACTACTGCGAGTAGTTCTCTTTCAGTTACAGAGTATCGTGTCTCAGCAGGATTGAGCTTCCGACTCGCATATGCAACTGGTTTCTCCACTCTGTCATGTTCCTGCGACAACACCGCTCCCAAGGCCGTCCCCGACGCGTCCGTTGCAAGAATGAACGGTTTTGTGAGATCTGGGTAAGTCAACACCGGCTCTTTGGTAAGACGTTTCTTCAGTTCGTCAAATGCGGTTTGGTGAGTCTCGGTCCACTCGAACGGGGTTGCCTTCTTCAGTAGGTCAGTCAATGGAGTGACGATGGTTGCGAAGTTCGGGATGAATCTCCGGTAAAATCCGGCCAGTCCTAAAAAGGACTGAAGCCTCAAAGACGACGTTGGTACGGGGAAATTGCGAACCGCCTGGGTCTTCTCAGGTTCAGTGTAAATACCTTCAGTTGTCACCCGATGTCCGAGGAAACGGACCTCTGTTTTGAGGAAGTCACATTTGGCCAGGTTTACCCGCAACCGGGCGTCCTGTAGGCGCTCAAAAACCTCTCGCAGGCGTTCCAGATGTTCTTCTCTGGTGGCGGAGAATATGATGACATCGTCAAGGTACACCAGACAATTCTTCCCCAGTACTCCATCTAAGACATTATTCATGACCCGTTGAAAGGTCGCTGGGGCATTTTTTAGCCCAAAAGGCATTTTGTCATATTCGAAGTGTCTTCCCAAGACCGAAAACGCCGTCTTTTCTTTCGCATCGGGATGTACTGGTATCTGGTGGTACCCGGACAGTAAATCAATAGTCGTGAACCACTTACAGCCACCTAAGAGAGCCAATGTTTCTTGAAGGCGAGGTATCGGGTAAGCGTCTCCCTTTGTGATCTTGTTGAGTTGTCGAAAATCCGTGCAAAATCTCCACTTTTGCTCTTCACCTGGCGGCGTCTTCTTTTTAACCAGGAGAACGGGAGCGCACCAGGGACTGGTTGAGGCGCTAATTACCCCCGCTTCCAGCATATCTTTCAGCTGTTTTTCGACGACCTCTCTCAGCGCGTGCGGTATGGGGTAGGGTTTTTGTGCCGTTACCTCCGAACTCTGAGGATGGGGGGGTGAGGGGTGAGTCATCACAACCCGAAAGGTGCTAGGGAGGACTGTGTCGGCGCTTTCACGAAGGCTCAGGCGCGGTGACCCAGTTTCCTCCCCCCTCCCGAGCTGTGATACCACCCCGATCCTGCCCAAGTCGCAATACAAGGGATCCGAGTTCCTCCATTCGGCGTCGTCTTCTGTTCTCATTTCCATTGTTGGTCCAGTAGTAAACGTTATAGGGATTCGTCTCAGTATATCGAGTCCCAGTAAATCGAGGGTCGCACCTTTCCGGGCGAACACAAGGAAGGTGTGCTTGAATCGGTGTTTTCCGATACGGGTGTCAATACACTGTTCCCCGGCGAAAGGCAATAAAGCCCCGTCCGCTCCCCATGCCATGATTTTCGTTGGTACCATCGGGATTCCCGATACCGGCTTGGCCAGTACCGATAGGGCGGCTCCAGTATCTATTAGCATGTTCCTTGTTTCGTTTCCGAGGCCTACTTCCACCTTGAGGGTGCGAACCATCGGGCGTTCCACGGCCGTTACATGGAGTTCAGCCGGTTCTTGGGACTTGTAACGGTTGACCTCATTTACGTGTTTGGGTTCGGCAATCGGTTGCGATACAGGTAGTAGTTTCCGTTTCTGGGGACAGTTTTCTTCCAAGTGTTCCCGCGATCCGCAAAAGTTGCAAAATATTGTTCTCTGTGGGCTCTTGGGACAGTCTACGGGAAAATGGTCCATCGCGGCGCAAAAGATACAGGGGTATCGAGGTGCGGGTCGTTCGTCCGTTCTTGGTCGTTGGTCGTCGCCGTTCCACCTGTTACGGCGGTCGTCGCCGATTCGTTGTTCCCGACGGGGTACTGGTTGGTCCTTACGGGGGCATCGAGCGGCAAAGTGATTGGTTCCTCCGCAGTTATAGCACCTCGGGTCTCCCGATACGGCCGCAAGCTCCCAACGTTCCTCTGTCTCTTCTGTTTCAGTCAGGGTGTTTTCCAGTTCCTCCGCTCGTTCCAGGGCAATACGCAGCGATGTAGGTCGGTTTGTTAGTAAGAATGCGCTCATCTTCTTCCCGACACCCCTCACGAAGGCGCTCAGGGTTTTTCGTTCGACCCACTCCCGCTTCTCATGACGATCAAGGTGCGTTCCTTCCTCCAATACGGCGCATCGAGCCAATCCTCTGATACGATCGGCGAACTGCCGAAGGGTTTCTGAGGTGTTCCTTTTTATGGTCCAGAGTAGGGCGGCCGCATGTTGGGGGTTCTCGCGCATGAACCAGTTCATCATCTCGTCACGGATCACTTCGTATGCGTTATCATAGTCAAGGGTATCGTCTCTGTCAATTAAGAACTGCTTCACAGTACCTCTTGTCTTGGTTCTTAAGAGTCTCATCTTTTGTTTCTGTGACAACCCAGTGGTTACAGTGTCGAAATTCGCAAAAAACGACCCGACACTCAACAACCCCGGTGTATCTGGGTCCCACGGTTCCAGTTCTAGTAGCAATGAACGGGGAATTCCATCTTTGTCACCGTCCTGGGTTGTTTCGTGATACCGTTTCAGTAGCACGTTCATCTGTTTCATCGTCTCGGTCAATGTATCGACCGCTTCCTTGTTGTTGAAGGGCTGCTGTTCCTCCTCATCCTCGATATCCGAAAGCACCATGTTTCACTTGTGAAGATACGAAAATAGGTAAACACAGCACAGCCGTTACGGTAGGTTCCGACTCAGTCACAGTTCCTGTCTTGTAGTTCGGTCTAGTGTTAGTGGTTATCTGTTCCCGTATAGCGATACGGTTGGTATTGAATGTTCCTGTGTGACGACACAGTTTGTTGGAATGTCGGTGTAGTGGTGAGGTTCGACCCACTTTTCGGTGTTACCGTTAGGTGTCCTACCTACCTACTACCCTTGGTTCTGTTTCACTACTCTTAGCAAATCGGATCGGCCGATACCCTAGGCACAAATATTTTTGTCTGTGGGTTCGTGCAGGGCGCCACCACACGCGATCCGCCAATACACCGGACTCGAGGAATGAAATTTACGAGTCCGATACAGTGTCGGGTTCGCGCTTGCAGGAATCCCACCCGCTGCCACCAAATTTGTAAGCCTTTGGGCGAGGTATTGACTCGATCGGGGGTTGAAGTTACGATTTAAATTGTTTCTTGTAAATAAAAGCTGTAACGGGTTGCAAAAAAGGGAGAAAATGTAAACTGCGATACCGATACACTTAGGCTAGTAATAGAAGTTATACTTAGCTTTGATGTACTTCGGGGTAGCTCGGCTCGATGCAGTTTGGGAGATGAGGCTGCGATACACCTGGAGATATCTTCAAATACCTTTACTGTTACCTGTTGTACTCTGGTGTATCGATTCTGAATAAAGATTTTAATGAAGTTACTGATTGTTGTTGCAAGTGATTTTAAATACCTATATCGATACCCGTTATTTGTGAAACAGAACCATGAACCAGGGTAGACTCTGAAAAAAGGTGAGTAAAGTAAAGTATGTTTTATTGCAAGAATGACTCAAATACTGAGGGTCCACGACCCGATACAGCCTGAAGGGCTACTCCAAAAGGCAAATGTGACTTTAAATTACAGTGACTAGGCGATACAGTTCCGCTTATACTATACGTTACAGGTACAATATGATTTGGCTTTAGTTCTAGATTCAATGTTCCAGTTCCTCGATACGATTCTACTTAATGTTACTGAGTTACTCTTCACTTCTTCTACCTACTATTGGCCAATGAGTAGTTAGGAACACAGTTTCACTCACGTGACGGGTTACCGTGGCGAGTCCGATACACGATGAGAGGCGATGAGAGTTCTTGAGGGGAGAGCCGGGTCAGGACTGGGCGCGTACGCGATCCGCGGGCAATACGGTTCCAGGGGAGTCGGGACTTGATCAGGTCACTTGAATTGGTCACCACTCACTAGGTACAACCTACTTTCAAAGACTGGTGGGAGGCAGGAGGGCAGTTCGATACGGGGTCGATACAGTTTTGGGGAGAATCGCGTCAGAGACAAGGGAGAAGATTTCAGGACTAGCTGGCAAGGCTGTGGCTTCGGGACTAAAGGCTTCAGGTCATTAGATGGACCTTTTGCTTCTCTCCTCCAGGCTATCCAACTGTTCAACACCAATTTCCTGTTGGCATGACTGCATTTCTGAGGTGGGGATGTCTTCTTCTCCTGCCTGACAATCAGATGGTTTTGTGCTTTGCCCAAGGTGGTGGGAGGGCATTTGAGTGGGCCACGCCCCTTCTGAGTGGTGGCTATGGGGCTATTTTTCTCCAACTGCTGCTTCCTTCAGGGCTTACTGGCCTCTACGGCCTGGTTCTGCTTCCAAGGTACTTCAGGGCTTACTGGCCTCTACGGCCTGGGATTCTCTCCGAGGGTGGATCAGGACTTATTGGCCTCTGTGGCCTGAAAGGGGAAAGAGAGCTTCGCTGAGCGGCAGCTCACAAGAGGGTTCGGGTGGTTTAGCATTTTTGCGTGGAGCTTTTCATAGTTTTCTTTTATTGTCTCTTGCACGGTGGGAATGCTAAGATTAGAGTGAAGGACCGAGTTCCTGATGTACCATTGGTTTCACATGATCATTCTTAACACTCGATTTTGTGTGGTTTGAACTTTCTTGAAGTGGGTTTCCGCTGCTGATCCCCATAGTCCACAAGAAAACCGCCAAATTGGTCGGATGAGGGAGAAGTAAAGGAGTCGTTTACTTTCGCGGGAAAGTGAGGGGCGTTCGTCCAGCAAATGTTTCAGGGAGCGGATCCTCGTACGCACTTTTGCTACCTGCGTCTTCACATGTTCGGCCCATGTTAGTTTTTCATCTAGATGGACTCACAAGTATCTGACATTTGCAACGAGTGGGATGTTGGTTCCGTTGAGGGTGATGTGGGGGGTTCCTGATTTCTCCTTTGGTACGAAAATTTCACCACTGTAGACTTATGAGGGTTCATTACCGTGCGCCACGAATTACACCATTCGCTCACCGAATCACAATACTCTTGAAGGCTACGTTTAGCTTCGTCGCAGGTCGGTGCTGTGCTTAAAGCAGCCACGTCGTCCGCAAATTGGGCCAGCATAGTTCCTTCTGGAGTCGGAAAGTCACTAGCGTACATGAGGTACAAAAAGGGTCCCTAGACACTACCCTGCGGAATTGACGATGCACTAGCTGCCCTGGATACAGAATTATGGTATTTTACAGAAAAGGTGCGACCAGTAAGATAACTTGTGACTATTCGAAAGTATGTGTCGGGTAAGTGTGGCTTTATTTTGTATAATAGACCTGGAATCCATACTTTATCAAAGGCCTTTTCGGTGTCGAGATAAAGCCCAAGACAAACTCCTTTTGACATTTTCATGTCTTTGCCCTGGCACATAGCACAAAAAACTGTCACGAAATTGCGTAACGAAATTGTGTTACAGTGCCTTTATAATGATTTCCGCTTACAACGACCCCGTTGTTAGGTTTGTTCCTTTTCTACACTTTTTAACCCACAAAAATCGTTCACCACTCGTTGGAAAGCTCTCGATTTAACGAACATTTTCATGTTCTCCATATCATATTGACTATACGAATAGCGGAGCTATGGGCATAACTGTTCTCATATTTTGTTTACAAACTAATGATTGTGAGTGTAGAAGATAATTAATCCGGAATCGTCTATTTTATTGAAATTAGGTACCTACCTCTTAATATTAATAATTGTGTCATTTTGTAACATAATATATCTATGTTATTATGTTAATGATTCGTTTCACATTCTGACAACAACGGAGGGTGGGTTATAAAATCCTATAGTGAGGTAAAAAGCAATAGGTAAAGACATGAAAATGTCCCAATGCGTTACAGACTCGTATGCAAGCGTTTTTTCTAATCATCCTGTTCTTTTTAAATATTTTTTGTGAGGATCTCAAGAGAAATTGAAACTAACTTAATTTTCATTGATCTAAACTAGAGGTCAAGACTAGTGTTTCTGGATGGTTCTGAAGGCAGATTTTCATTTCTGAAACTCTGAACCTTTGAAAGAGGAAACAAAAAGTGGCAAAGTTGTCCCGGTTTACGGCAATAAAAATGAAATTTCTGATGCTGTTGAACGCAGGAAGCTGAAATTTGAGAGGGCGGGTCAATGGAGAATGCTGAAGGCGCCTGAGTGGTCACTGATCAGCTGAGTGAGCTCATCATTTAAATTGCCATCATAAGACATGTCCATGTACAGATGTATCTGCATGCAGTGTAGATACTTAGTATTTTTTTTCCATTAAAAATGTACCCGAAATTTAGCCGTCATGAATTGAATGATGGTTTCCAATGAATTGGACGCTGGACCTTTGAAAATTGGACAGAAAGCGCAAAGTTGACGTATTTTTGTATTCCTAGCACTCAGGTACTGAAGTGAAGGGATAGTGATAGAGGAAAATTGCCAACTTGGCCGAAACCATAATGATAATTTGTAGGGTTGAGAATGAGGATTACATCTAATTAGGCCCGAAAGCGTAAGTAGATAGGAGTAGTACCTAATAGATAAGAAAGAGGAAGTTCGGCCCGAAACCGGATAACTTCCTGGAGGGTGAGGAAAGTAAGAAAAACTTAGGAAGCATCGAGAAGAGATGAGAGCAGGGTGCTTGTTGGAAGAGTCGATTCGAAGGTTTGAGTAAGAATCCATGAGGGCTGATTCTGGAGCCGAGTATTATTTTCTCGTATGTTTCGAGGACATGATCTACAACCCGGTGCAATTGCTGTAGACTAGAGTGAAGTTCTCGGAATACCAGTTGTGTGTTGGGGATCGATGGACCAAGGTAAGTTAAAAGTATGGGGAGTAGTAATCTTTCAAATATTTTTGAAAACAGCGGTACGAGGCTTATTGGCCTATATCCATGGGGATCATTGGCTCGTTTACCGGGTTTCTTTATCATTACCACATGTGCGTGTTTCCATTTATTTGGGAAATGGGTGTTTCGAAGAATACTATTGTAGATCTGGGTGAGGAAAACAAGTCCTTTGCGTGGTAAAGCTTTAAGTAGCGGTTGTACAATCAAATCTGGTCCTGGCGATTTCTTCGTTGGTGAGCGATTGATGGCGTTTCTAACCTTCACCGGGGTGAAGAATTTGTTGAATTCGGTGTGAGTTCGGTGTTTCTGTGTTTTATTCTTCAGTTTTTCAATAATTAGGTTATTGTTGAAGCGGAAGGTGAAGAAACTTTCGATGAACTCTCACGTAAACTTACGGTAGATTCCACACCTCATAATTCTCTATCTATGATAACATTCTTAGAAACATTTTTTTACATCATCAAATGGAACCTTCATGTCGAAATTTGAATTTGTGTGCTCACCGAGATGAAGGAAGGTCTGAGGACGTCTCAGGAACTTGAGGTACGTTCCTAACTTATTCAATATTTACTATTTACATCAACGTTTATAGTTTCATAGTTGGAGCCTTCTTTATGGGAATCGGTTTTCTGCTGGCAACTTGTAGGGTTTTCATTGAAAAAAGAATGTCATTCATTCGTGCGAATCTTTTCTCACAGATCGTCTCATTTCTTATAACAAGTCAGGATACTTGACTGCCTTCACTAACCAATAATGCGCTAATTTTGATTGAATTGATCGAAATTGGAGTTAAACGGACGCTATAGTTTGGATTTGACTACGCAGATTGTGGTTACCGGTTAGATCATGTATATACGGTTTCAAAGTTAAGATATCTACTTACCTAGTATACCTACCTATAGGTAGGGGATGTAATGTGACGTCACTGGTTGTCGTAGTCCTCGTTACTTACCTACTTTCTTATTTGTATATCAATCTCACTGTCGGTTATCTAATTAAGTAGTATCTGATCAAATTGGTATAAACAATTGTTAGTTAATGAACCGTTGTGTATTAATGTGCGTTTCCACATTTTCAATGTCAGTCGAAACTACACTCCTAAACAGAAAATTCTTTTATAATGACTCTACAATAAAGTCATAGGTACGTTGTGTCGTGATAACGTGGCATTACTTCCAAATTTCGACGAAATTCAGTGAGATTCCAGAACCAATATTGGTTTTCGTGTCTGTCTGTCGTGTAAGTAGATTCTTGAAAAGTCAAAACCATAAGAAATTTTTGTCTGATTCAGATGTGATTTTCGGGGATTGTGAGGGTTGGGGAGTAGATGGTTCCTTATAAAATTTATCAACCACTGATTGACAGCAGTCTCTGCGCATGCGCTATCGTATAACTCTTGTAACAGTCATAACGTCAACATTTCCCATCCGAATTCGATGACATTTTCAGGGATTGTGCTGATTTGCGTCGGCATGGTCTCCTATAAAATTCATTGTGATCGAATGATTAGAAATCTCCGCGCATGCGCAAACATTAAACGCTTGAAAGTAACAACCATAACTTCTACATTTTCTGTCTGAATTTTATGCAATTTGCAGGGATTGTGTGAGTTGAGGTGTGCATGGTCCCCTATCGAATTCATTGTTATAGGACCATTACTTCAAAAATTTTTATTCGATATCGATGCGATTTCCAGAGATTGTATGACTCTGGATGGTTGGTTCCCAATAAAAATGCCATCGTCATCTGATCACCAAGTTTCAAGAGTAATGGTAGGTACTTGGAGATTGAAGTTTTGATTAACTACGATACATCAGATCATCTATACCAGCGGTTCCCAACTAAATTTTTCCAAGGACCCCTTCATCAATGACGAGGACCCCCACTATCTAAAGTTACCAAAAAAGAACCAAAATGTGTGAAAAAATAAATCAAACTGATGCTGTAAAACTTAGGATTTATTCGTGAAAATACAGAGATTTTTCAAGGTTCAAGAGACGCCGGCGAGTTGGGTTCAAGAGATACTATACTGCCATATGAAGCCAGACGCAGAAGTCAACGTTCAGAAGCTGCAAATATATATTCAATTTGTATATCCTAAGGACCCCTCAGCCATACCTCGCGGACCCCCGGGGGTCCGCGGACCACCAGTTGGGAACCGCTGATCTATACAATCGTGTTATCTACTTGGCATACTTCGGGATGGGACCAAAAATTCCCCTGATGATATCATTGCCCTCGTCCTGATACCTACCTCCGCGCATGCGCAAAGTTTAAAAAATTCCTTGTCGTAGTACCTACTCATACTTCTCACAATTTTCTTCCGATTTCACTGAGATTTTTAAGGATGGTGTGGGTTGCCTTGTATAGCCCCTATAAATTTAATTTTTTTACCTAATCGTACATACAATGAGCATTCAGAATCATGAATAGGTCCGTTTAAACAATCTTCTCAATACCCTATTGTCCGGTTTTTCCAATATTTTAGTTGGTTAGATGGTAGTTCAGGTGACCTCCCAATGGCTCATATCCAATCATGTTACGAGAAACAGCTATAATACTTCTATATTTTCCATCCGAATTTTTTCCATCTTACAACGTTTTTCAAAACCCCCAGCGGACAGACAGATCCATGTCAAATTGCCATAATTTTTTAAAATGTCTGAAAATTGGTTACAAATCAATTGAGGTTAGCACGGTGAGCAAAACTAATGAACGATTGGTAAAACGCAGAAAATACTTGTATTGACATAAAAAGAAAAATTTGACAAGAAAATTTAAAAGTATCTACACTGCATGGAGATACATCTGTACATGGATATGTCTTATGATGGCAATTTAAATGATGAGCTCACTCAGCTGATCAGTGCCCACTCAGGCGCCTTCAGCATTCTCCATTGACCCTGCCTCTCAAATTTCAGCTTCCTGCGTTCAACAGGAGAGAAAATGGCCTTGGAGCTCACTCAGCTGATCAGTGACCACTCAGGCGCCTCCAGCATTCTCCATTGACCCTGCCTCTCAAATTTCAGCTTCCTTTTATTTATTTATTTGCCATGTTACACTTGAAATTACAAGTAGAGCAATTGTCAAAAGGGTTATGCTGTATAAATATTCTAAAAAGTATAACAAATAGGTAGGTATAACAAATTTCTATGTATAACATGTATAACAAATTTCAAGGTTTAACAAGTCGTAAATTAATTAAGCTTATAATAGTCCAGCACGGTATACAGTTCTTGTTGTATTAAGTACGCTTTGATTTTCTTTTTGAACGCTGGAATCGGAGACTCGAAGTTGCATACTTTGGACTGCAGGTTCAAGATGAAATGGTTAGTGATGGAGACCGCATTATACCTTAGGCTTTTCTTGTAAAATTCCATTCTATGTTGAGGAATCTTCATCAACTGGCGTTCATTGCGCGTTGCATATGAGTGCTGGAAAACAGCGTCAGAGAATTGAGTCCTATGCTTTCTTACAAAAAGCAGCACCTCCATTATATAAAGTGAGGGGAGGGTTAGTAGGCCTTCTGCCTTGAAGCGACCTCTACAAGATGCCGTTGGAGGAATGCCAACAATCACCCTCACAACTCTTTTTTGTAATTTGAAGACCTCATTCAGGTTCCGCACATTTGCCCAAAAAAGAATACCGTACTTTGCCTTGGAGTAAAAAAGTCCAAAGTATGCACATCTAAGGGTCATACTAGACACAACAGGACGAAGTCTTCGCAGGCAATAACAGGCACTGCTGAAAAAGGTTCCTTTTCCTGTGTGTTCCTGTTCCGTTGTTCCTGCGTTCAACAGGAGAGAAAATGGCCTTGGAGCTCACTAAGCTGATCAGTGACCACTCAGGCGCCTTCAGCATTCTCCATTGACCCTGCCTCTCAAATTTCAGCTTCCTGCGTTCAACAGGAGAGAAAATGGCCTTGGAGCTCACTCAGCTGATCAGTGACCACTCAGGCGCCTTCAGCATTCTCCATTGACCCTGCCTCTCAAATTTCAGCTTCCTGCGTTCAACAGGAGAGAAAATGGCCTTGGAGCTCACTCAGCTGATCAGTGACCACTCAGGCGCCTTCAGCATTCTCTATTGACCCTGCCTCCGTAACGCTTCAAAGGGATCTGTTGGATGATGATACCTATTTTCCTCTCACGATCATGTTGACATCTCATTTGTTACTCACGATCATATGTTAGTAAACATGCGCATAATTCAGCTTTCCGTACAGGTACATGCATATTAGGGACTGTTGGATGATGATACCTATTTTCCTCTCACGATCATGTTGACATCTCATTTGTTACTCACGATCATATGTTAGTAAACATGCGCATAATTCAGCTTTCCATACAGGTACATTCATATTAGGGACCATGTACCATCTAATAATATAAAACGCCAACCGTACGTACGTACGTATGCACGGAGAGGTCGTGGCAGAGGGAGAGTTGTAGGCTGGAGGGGTTGGGGGCGGGAGGAGTCGGAGGCGAGAGGAGTCGGAGGGGTTGGGGGCGGGAGGAGTCGGAGGCGAGAGGAGTCGGAGGGGTTGGGGGCGGGAGGAGTCGGAGGCGAGAGGAGTCGGAGGGGTTGGGGGCGGGAGGAGTCGGAGGCGAGAGGAGTCGGAGGGGTTGGGGGCGGGAGGAGTCGGAGGGAGTTGGTGGCGGGAGGAGAGTCGGAGGAATAGTCTTTGCCTGCTTTTAGTAGGCTTTTCAGCTAGTGTTTAATAAATTGCGAGCTTTCCAATGAGTGGTGAACGATTTTTGTGGGGTGGAAAATGAGGAAGTTAGTTCCTGCGTTCAACAGGAGAAAAAATGGCCTTGGAGCTCACTCAGCTGATCAGTGGTCATCAACTTTGATGATGTATAGAAGCATGTATCGATTGACCCTGCCTCTCAAATTTCAGCTTCCTGCGTTCAACAGCATCAGAAAAAAAGCGTTGCATTGTTTTGTGTGTCGAAAATTTTGGAATGACCCCCAGAACTAAGACATATCCATGTCAAAACTTTTTTCGAGGCACTTGAACACGTGATGATCAAAACACCTGTGGGTTTATGAATAAAAACCAGAGCAATATTTATCCAATACCCCCACTTATTGCGGGTGGTCTGAAACTCCAAGCTGCCCACCCTCTTAGAATTGAGTAGTTCAACACCAGCGTAATTGGTATCGCTATAACGAAATGTTTCGATGCATTTCTGTCCAGTAAATAAAGCTCATACTCTTTTGCTCCAAGCAGGTATTGTAAAACACGTTTCGCTGTCTTCTAGAGCGCCTCTGATGATTTGACCAATAATTTCTTTGTAGGGAACCCCCAACTGCTTGATTTCCTCCGATTTCGATCTTCTCAGTAGGAGTTGATATGGAGTTGGATGTTTCCATATTGAATTTCTCAATTTTCTTCTCAATGCATCCCTCCTGATTCATTGTTACCTTCCACTTATCAGCTTCATCAGTATGAGTATGCGGTTCAAAACTCTCTTGATTACTCACACCATTTGTTTCTATTAATGATTCGTATGTCAAAGGAGGGTAGATAGCAGCTCTATCCCTTGGGCCATATCGAGGTTCTTCGACTTTGTGAGGTTCTTCAAACGTACGAGCGAGGTTCGTATGGCGTACTTGGTTTTGTTCTGCTCTTGGATCACGATTTGTTTCGTTTTCATTGTCTTTATTGTTATAATTGTCCTTCTGCATGACTTTCGAAAAACCTCACTACAACTTTTTCTGATTTTTCCACCATTTCCGTGTTTTTAACTTTAAATTTCAATTTGAACAAAGAGCTTTTTCGAAGACCGATAGCGACAACTTCACCATTCAGCTGGAATTCGCAAGACTCTCTGTCAGCAAACTTTATCAACCCCTTATCTAAAGCGGAACCTATTGAGAACAAATTTACCATAAGACCAGGAACATACAAAGCGGCTGCATGTCAAATTGCCATAGTTTTTTAAAATGTCTGAAAATTGGTTACAATTCAATTGAGGTTAGCAGAATGAGCAAAACTATTGAACGATTGGTGAAACGCAGAAAATACTTGTATTGACATACCTACAAAGAAAAAAAGTCTGCCAAGAGGGTGTGACACATAGCTTCCTCGTATCCATAACCCGATTATACATTAGATGATCCGATGCATAGTAGTTAATCTCAAAACACCAATCTCTAAGTACCTTTCACTACCCTCATAGGAGACAATCTACACGCTAATCTGGACAATCCTAGAAAATTTCATCAAAATTCGGATGAAAAATGTAAATGTTATGGCTGTTACAAGGATTTTACGTATGCGCATGCGCAGAGACTTCTTTAAATTTTAAGGCCTTGATTTTCATTGGGGACCATCTACAATCTAATCCGCATAATCACAGACACGGAACCAAAATTGTTCAGAAAGGTCTAAAACGCAAAACGCGAGTGAAAATTTTGATTTTGGAGAACTTTTTTTTTCGTCCTTGAAAAGTGAAAACAAAGCTTCCGCTACCTTGGTAGACTCGGAAGCAAAATTTGACAAGAAAAACTTTTTTCGAGGCACTTGAATGATCAAAACACCTGTGGATTTATGAATAAATACTAGAGCAATATTCATCCAATAAAATCCTTTGAAATTCAGCTCATTAACTCATAGGTACTGTATTTGGTAGACTGCAGCTGGTTGGGGTGCCCTTAGTTGACCCAGAAACGTCGTGAAGGATATTTTGGTTTGAGGACTCTGACTGAATCATGAAAACAGCCAAGGTACCTACCTCGTCCAACTAACTTCGAGCTAAATGTTTCAATGCTTTAAATTTTTTTCTCGGATCTCGTTAGTTATCCTCAAGCTGTCTCGCGAATAACCGCTGGAAAAACGTGTTTCAATGCTACCGGAATGATTCATTTGCCGCCTTGAGCAATATCTCCTAAATCACCCCTCGTGGAAGCGAACGCTGATAGCTTCTCTTTCCATTAGAGACATTCTATTATACTCAACTGGAGCAAACGTTTGTAGCAGCGCACAGATTTCTTTTGGAAGTCGACTCGCTGGGGGGAGATTTCGTGAAATATGGGGCGTATAATTCACGGGCGGCGATACACGCTAACATTGAAACATTTCGTATTACAAGAATTCGTTCTCTTTCGCTCAGATATACTCAAATAGTACGCCTCAGTTAGGTACATTTTCACTCTCTATACATTATTATGTGTCGCGATGTACATCTCAAGAGAGTTTCGATACGGAGGTCACAATCGAATGATCAGGTTAACAATGATCGAATTGCTTCGCTTTGAAAAATCATCAAGGGCAATAAATTTATCTCAAGCCTCAGTTTTTGAACATCACATTACTTTCCTCGCCACATGAAACCCGAAACGAGCTAGTTTCTGGAGTTTTGGTTATGATATATATTTGGTTATATAAATTGAACCTTTAGAATTGAGCAAGAAAGAATTGTAACCCCCTCAAAATTTTATGGATTGCGTTTCAAGGTTTGTAAAATCCAAAAATCCAATAGAAGTTTTTCCGTTCGTTCGCCGAACTCCGTACGCAGCACTTTGCCCAGTTTCCATGGATAGATTTTGATGAAATTTGGTATATCAGCTCCATTTGGACTCTAGTCGTGGCTCAAAGGTTTTGGTTGTCAGTCACTGCTAAGGGGTAAAAAAACGAAAGGTAAGGGGTAAAACGCCCTGGTTCTAAAAATTTCAAAATACAAGATGTTCTCTATAGTTTGAAATTTTTAAAATTTTAGAGAATTTTTGACACATCCAGTGCTTTGTGGAGCAAATCGCTCAATGAGGATAATTACTCACCTGTTTAATAAATGTTCCATGACTTAAAAAAAATCTATTCAAGATAGTGTTCAACTTTTAAGAAACTGATGATATCACCCAGATGATCAACAATAATTGTTAAATTCTCGTCTAGTTAGTAATTTATCAGTGAGCTCTCCGAGTCTTGATCTGTAGACCCAAACCCCTCCCCTCCTTCCTGCCCACAGTCCTTAGGTCGTTCACGAGTGAACCCTACAGATAAACAATAAACCGTTCAGTAATAATTTGTAGCGTTTTTCACCTATAGCCAATGTAAGCTCTTATATTTCTCTGAAGACTTACCTAAGTAGAGTAACAACATGACATTTTCACAAAGTATCAAGATCAGTTTTAACCAATCCTCAACATCTTGGTTTCAATTTTGCTTCCGAGTCTACCAAGGTAGCGGAAGCTTTGTTTTCACTTTTCAAGGACGAAAAAAAAAGTTCTCCAAAATCAAAATTTTCACTCGCGTTTTGCGTTTTAGACCTTTCTGAACAATTTTGCTTCCGTGTCTGTGTGTCTGTCTGTCTGTCTGTCATGAATTCCTTGTAACGCGCATAACTATACGAAGTTATTGTCCGATTTCCATGAAATTTTCAGGGATTGTGCGGGTTGGTGTGTAGACGGTCCCCTATGAAAATCATTATCCTTGGACTGATAGAAGCGACTGCGCATGCGCAAACGTGAAATCCTTGTAACGGCCATAACTTCCACATTTCCAACCTGATTTCGATGAAATTTTGAGGGATTATGCAGATTGGGTTGTAGATGGTCCCCTGTAAAAATCATCACCTCCGGACTGATAGTAGCCGCTGCGCATGTGCTAACGTGAATTCCTTGTAACGGCCATAACTTCCACATTTCCAACCTGATTTCGATGAAATTTTGAGGGATTATGCAGATTGGGTTGTAGATGGTCCCCTGTAAAAATCATCACCTCCGGACTGATAGTAGCCGCTGCGCATGTGCTAACGTGAATTCCTTGTAACGGCCATAACTTCTACATTTCCAACCTGATTTCAATGAAATTTTCAGGGATGTTACAGATTAGTATTTGGATGGTCCCCTATGAAAATTATCACCTTCCGACTGATAGTAGCTACTGCGCATGCGCAAACGTGAATTTCCTTGTAACGGCCATAACATTTACATTTTTCATCCGAATTTGATGAAATTTTCTAGGATTGACCAGATTAGCGTGTAGATGATCCCCTATGAGGGTAATGGAAGGTACTTAAAGTTTGGTGTTTTGAGATTAACTACTATGAATCGGATCATCTATATAATCGGGTTATGGATACGAGGAAGCTATGTGCCACACCCACTTGGCAGACGTTTTTTGTTTTCTTTTCACTTCATCGGGTAGATATTTGAATTGGAAATTCCCAGCACCAAAATAGCACTTTACTCCAAAAACCTCAAAAAATTCTCTCCTCGTTGCCACCGACTCATAAATAGTATCCGTTTGTAAATTGTTAATTTTTCCAATTTTTAGCAAACCTTACAGTATGATCAGGGTACATTTTAAAAATGTTAGTAAGTGACCACTTTCAGCCATTTTTGGACCATTTTGGTTTATAATTTTTTAATTTTTGGTGTTGTGTAGCGATACGAATTTTTGAGCAGGTTCCAAATATTCCATTTTATTAAGTACCTATTCTAAAGAGGGTAATTTCCCCAAAATCGCGAAACCCCCTCCCCCCCCAAAAAAAGGTTTTTGGCCACATAAGAAAATTGGACTCTCATGTTCCAAAATGGGTTACAAAGAAAATTTTCTAAATTGTTTCGTACTACACATTTTGAAGTTATCGCAAAATAGCTTCAGTTCCTTCGAAAATCTATGGATCAATTTTCTATTTTAGTTTTTAAAACTATTAACTTGGAGAGTATTGATTCTTGCTGTATCATATACGAGTAAATTCCTAGGTCGGTACATAAATAGAAACAAAGACAAAATTGGAATTTTTCAAGCTTGTAGAAGCCGCAATAGTAGATTGAAGAAGACCCAAACATTTTTGAATACGAAGCTTTTTACAGCTGATTTTATTCAAATTTGGTAGATTCTATGTTGAGTGGGCTTTAATGAAAGTAGGCGCAATTATGTATTTTGACGACTCGGGGTTAAACCTATTTTTTCGAATTCACTACAATTTCTTAACCAAAAACAGTTGACATGGATTTTGCATAGAGGTCACCTGTTGTTTGATTTGATTTTGGATACACAAAATCAAACTATTCAAAATTTTCTTCCACAAGTGACTTGATTTGCATTAGTTAATTCTGGCGTTTCATACAAAAAGTGATTGATGTTGGTTGAAATCAATGAAAATTGTGGAGTTTTGTAATGTGGAGCAAATGCAGGGCAATCGTTGGATTAGGGATTGGAGTGGGGGTGGGGGTTGGACTGATCGCTTATAAGAAACACATTGACGTAGTTGAAGCCTTCTACGCTGAAAAACCTCCTTTCCCCCCTCAACCGTTCTGCGTCGGGCCAGAAAATTGTCCCATCACCAAGTGGGACTACAATTGGGACCACAGGTGTTCTGATGGACCTGTCACTGCTTTCAGTAGAAACATCATCATGATAAGCCACGGTCAATACAATACTCAAGGCAAGAACGATGACGAACGAGGATTGACTGAATTGGGGAAGAAGCAGGCTGAAGCCGTAGCCCATAGATTGGTGGAGTACAATCTGCCATACTACTTCATCATCAATTCCCATCTGAAGCGATCGGAAGAGACTGCTGCCATAATTAGGGCGAAACTCGGTTTGAAACAGGATCACATGAAATGGCTTCAAGAAGGCACACCAACTCCTCCAGAGCCATCAATCGACGGTCTTCGAGAGCCTTTCGTGTTCCATCAAGACAGCGCCAGAATCGAAGCTGCGTTCAGAAAGCTCTTCTACCGACCTGGACCTGAGCTCAAAGAACACAGGTATGAAATAGTCGTGTGCCACGCCAACATAATACGATTCTTCGTGTGCAGGGCGCTCCAATTCCCTCCAGAAGCCTGGCTGAGGTGGCAGATACCTCACGCGTCCATCACCTGGATTTCGATATACGGATCGGGTATGGTGAGCGTCAATCAAATTGGAGACATCGGATTTTTGCCTCCCCAGACGATAACGTTTTGAGAATCGAAATATTCACAGCTTGGAAGAGCCCAGCTGATATGCCACAATCATTGATTCTTAAAATAACTGAAAACACCAAATTGTTGGAATTTTACCAATGATTTTCTCTTTTCAATAAATCAAATTAATTTTTGTATCTACTACAAAACCGTGCATTAGTTCGATTAACTGCCATCTACAAGAGTACAACATTACGGTTTAGTAATTGATTAATATGAAGGTACCAGCCAATTTTCCTGAATTTAGTACGTGGACTGCTTTAAATTTAGTTCGTCCTGGAAAGAGCAAAAGCTTAGCAGATTGATACATAGCTGATGTGACTTCTTTCCGATCACATTGAGTGGTCCCATGTATACCAAATTTCATCGATCGAGAATTACTTAATAATAATGAGGGATGTTCGTTTTATCGCTCAATCAGCTGATTAGTGTACCTTTTACATGAAGTGTAAATAGGGTTCGATAAGTTCAGTCTCAGAGCGGCCAGTTGATCAGGAAAGAGCTCAACCAGTCTTTTTACTTAATAGTTCCAGAGAGGCTCATTGAGGAATTTCAGCTTCTTGGGATCAGTATGGAATTTAGCTCACCCAGCTGATGGTTTGAAAAGGCTTCCATTTGTCATTCGTAATCGTAATCTCCCTTTGAAATTTAAGCTGCGTGGGGCCAGCAGAAGTAAATTCAGCACGCTCATCTGATCAGGGTCAAGCTCAGATTGTCATTCATACCCAGCATTCCCGTAGAAGCTCTTGTTGAGATCCTGCCTGCCACTTCCATTGGTCTTCATTTGGCTGTGTACCAAATTTTACAACTCTTGGATGACCTGGAGAAAACTCAGCACGATTGCTCCCACAGCAGATCTGACTTCCTCCTTGTAAATTTTAGTGACCATCAAGCGGTTGTGGACAAACCGTAAGCGCAGAATATTGACCAGGGACGCTCTATCTCTGGCTCAGCTCGTCGGCTTCTTCCCAATTACTTCTTCCAAACAGATCCTCAGCCCTCTCACAGCCTACTGGATAGTATAGAAACTAAAGCCAGATATGTAGTCAGCTTACGGGATACTATGACTTACAATACTATGACCCTTGATAATAACGGGTAAAATTGTTGTCCCCTCCCGTTTAATTGACTATCCAAGGTTCGGTTTCGAGTATACAAGGAAAGAGGTACTTACGGAGCTAAGAGATACTTCTTCCCTCTTTTTCGTTTACATTGCGCGGTAATATTGTTGATCGTTTTTTGCAGAGGGATGACTAATACAGACAAAATAAACCGTTGTGTAATAATTTGGTTGTTCTATTCCTTGGTTTTAAAGCAGTACCTACTATAATGTCGGCTTTAGGGTTCTTATTTACATTCTGCGTTGACCAAACTTTTCCCACGAAATTATCGAAAGATTCTAAGTATGGGAAGATTCCACATCGGGCAAATCAGCAGTTTCGACTGGACCGTGGGTTAGGGAGCGTAAGCACTAGGTAGGTACCTAAAGTGGGGGCAGCCGTTCTCAGAGACTGCCAGTCGGTGCTACACGTTGATAGTAGTCTCACCGATTTTAACATTTCTTTCGAAAATCCCAATCCGTCCAAATAGTTTTCGAGCTTCCGTCAATCCACGATGCCACGACGCCGACCTGTGACCATCCCTCTGCCCAAAGACTTGGACGTCATCCTGAACCAATGCCACAAAGGAAGGAGGCTCAATATCTCAGTTTTATCGGCCGATGGAAGGTGCCAGAGCTACACAGGGACTCTGCAAAGTTTCACCAGCGACTCCCTGACGATCATAAAGGCAGTTCTGTACTTCTCTTCAGTCAAAGATGGCGAGCATATAGGGAGGTACACAATTCGTCAACGCAACATCGCCTCGCTATCGATGAAAACAGCTCAAGGCAGGATGTCGTACTACAAATGATTCTACCTACTCTCAAGGTACACTCGAAAATGTTCCTACATCACCAATCAAGTATGGTCCTACCAATTAACATCCGCGCCAAAGTTAAATTCACATAAACGAGGATGTGTATTTTATTTGTATAACGTTGAATTTGCGAATTACTGTGTTCACTCGTTGAAATACAAAATCTTGATTTTCTCCTTAAATTCGAGAATAATTTTTGTAATTTGCCCTTTCTACAGTTCTATAAAGAAAGATTGGCCGTGATTCATTGTGGGCACCGGAAAATTGCAAATTTTGCTTCCTCACCACCAACTAAGGGCAGCTTTGTATTATCGGTGGCGATCGTAAGTATTTGGGTGCTCCGAATTCAGAATGTTTACACGCAATTCAGAGCGTTCGGAAAACTGTTGGTTTGTTCCCATCTCTCGTCAATTCCTTGTTCTGGTCTTTAGGCTCTACATTAAATCATGGTCCGATTCAAACTAAATAACATCCCAATAAATCGGAAGTAAAAAATTCAACCTCGACAAAAAAAATTAATTTATATGTCAGTAAAAATTAGTCATAACGGCCACAATTCGATGCATTTCGAATAACTGTGTAGCAAACGATTCTCTCTCTACTTCAAGGTTAAAAATCGTAATTACTTAAAAAACACAATTCGTATAAAATATTGTTTTTAGCGAACTTCCGTAGAAAATGAAGCTATTGCAGTGTCATCAACGTTTTATGAATGTAAAATCTTGAACATTTTCTCCGTACAACATAATCTCCATTTCAAAAAATTCGAAAACTATTCCGGAAGTTCGACAATTAATTACAAAAATCTTGATTATATTTTCCATTTTGAAAAATGTCAACACAATTAAAAATTTTAAAAAAATTAAAATAATTCTGGTTAAAGACTATACTATTTTATCTCATAAGAAAAGTATACTAAAGTTGATAAAACATAATGGGGAGGTAGCCCAGGACTACCCAACGCCGGCTCTAGAATTTCGGGAAGTTGAGGAAGGTAGGGTGGGAGGGGAGGGATGAAAGGAGGTGCCCCAATAAAACGAACGCGAGGTTCATGTATGAGTGAGTACCGGAGGATGTGGGTGGCGATTCCACGGAGCAATCCAGCCGAGATCCCCAGTTCGAGTAACTCCATGACACTTTATACACAAGCCATGACCGAGTCATAGGTCAAGGTCACCATGACCTTGATGTTGAAGTAGTTTTTCCCTGATAAGTCTCATTTAAGACGACTGCTGACCCAGAAAACATTCTAAACAAATCCAAATTTGTGTCAAAACGTCGGAAGGTCATATATAAAATGCCACAAAAGTTCGTTGGTCAGAATTTTTAAACAACTTTTAAATGTACTATTTTCGAAAATAAAAAAAAGTTTTTTGTGCTGTTCATCCCTAACAAATAAATAAATGCCACCACAAAATCTCTTGTCTGATTGCCACCAATGGAACGTTGTCATATTTCAAAAATGTGTGTGAATCGGTTATTGGAAATTCGTTAATTGACTGTACTTGATGAACATTTTTTCAGTCTATTTTGGTGCCAAATCTCAAGTTCAAGTCAGAACCTTATGCTGATAGAAAATTTAAACACCATTCCAAAGGAGTACTTATTTATGATTTTACAATGCAATTTAGGAATAGTATGTCTCTTTCAAGTTCGAAAACGCTACACACATCCAAAAACATACAGTTGGAAATGAAGTTTGAAGGGCTCCTCAGATCTAAAGAGTTATCACTTTTATTATACTGACTTGTCGAAACATGTTCTGAGAGGGCACCAGAGAAGTGAGAACCCAATTCTGTGATAGTCTGGTAGTTGGTTTCGAAAGTTTCGGCAAAGAGATGGGAGCCGGCCAAAGGGTTGGGAGTCTTGATAAATAATACAACGTTCGATTGAGGATGAACCCGAGGTAAAGGAGATCGGGTCAGGATCGTAATGCACTGAGCTGAACCAGCAGGCGAATAAGAAGTGACAGATAAGTTGATGGTCTGGAAAGGAAATTCCTTTTTTCCAGCGCTTCCCCTCAGGACGTCTTCATTTCTCTCCTTTGGAGTTTCCGAGAGGGAGGGGGGACGGCTCTATAATTATTATTTGTGACTGAAGCACTCAGTACTTGGGAAGTGATTTCCCACGGGCTGCCCTGCTGAGGTGGGATATCATTCCCACAGGTGAAGATGGAGGACAAAAACTCGAAGATTTCATTGCTGTCCAATATTCATGCCGGAAGTGTTACAGCATGGTCCATCCCAAACCACAATATCGGTAAAGGTGAGTCATACATAACCTTAATTTCCACCAAACCGCCAATTGCGCTCAGAAGCGCACCGTAGGTGACAAAACTCCAAAACCAAAAGTGCTTATTCAGAACTCACAATCTCCATGGTTTTTGTTATTAATAAATTTCTATGGTCTTAGGATGAACAACGGATTAAAAAAAAATTATCCTCAAGCGTAGTATTCTGCCCTTTTAAGAAAGACAAGAAAAGGTGCCAAACTTAGGGACTTCATCGAAATAATCATATATTTGCCAAGATGCCCGAGTCTTCCAGTTTTGTTAAAATGTCTTTCACTCTAGGTAAAATAGGAATGTAAAAAATCTAATAGTGAAATATAAATCCATCGATGCAGATCAGCCTGAACTCTGTTCAACGTTGAAGCAAGTTTAACGTTGTCAAATCTTGAGCCAGGATCCTTTACTGAAGCTGAACGTGGGACAACCCTATAGATACGAGTAATATTGCAGCCATGTTATTTTACGTATACTCGCGGACGTTGTTTGGAGAAAGTGAGGCAGTTAGTATTGCTTCTGAGTCTACCAAGGTAGCAGAAGCTTTGTTTTCACTTTTCAAGGACGAAGAAAAAAAGTTCTCCAAAATCGAAATTTTCACTCGCGTTTTGCGTTTCATGAATTCCTTGTAACGCGCATAACTATACGAAGTTATTGTCCGATTTCTATGAAATTTTCAGGGATTGTGCGGGTTTGTGTGTAGACGGTCCCCTATGAAAATCATCATCCCCGGACTGATAGTAGCCACTGCGCATGCGCAAACGTGAATTCCTTGTAACGGCCATAACTTCTACATTTTCCATCCGATTTCAATGAAATTTTCAGGGATTATCCGGATTAGGTTGTAGATGGTCCCCAATGAAGATCACCACCTTCGGACTGATAGTAGCCACTGCGCATGCGCAAACGTGAATTCCTCGTAACGGCCATAACTTCTACATTTTCCATCCGATTTCGATGAAATTTTCAGGGATGTTACAGATTAACTTGTTTTGATGTTTTGAGATTAACTACTATGCATCGGATCATCTATACAATCGGGTTATGGATACGAGGAAGCTATGTGCCACACCCACTTGGCAGACGTTTGAAGTCTAATCATAAATTCATCACCCACCGCTACTATTGTTTTTGGTTGTCAACAGTACCATCATGTGACATGACAGTGAACTTGATGAATAAAACCATTATAATTTCTGTGTCTCTCAAACGTGCAATTTCTTTTCTGCTTTACTAGGTTATGGGCCCAGATCTCTTTTGCTGTTGCGCACGAGGACGCAAGCTCTTCATTTGTGTCGTTCATAGAGCTCAATAAGATCAATTGTGCAAGAGAGTCATTAGTTTCGAACGTATCTTTATTGTCACCTGCAGCATATACGATCAGAGTACCTGTCACGACGTCGAGAACCTTGTGGTGTTTCAGGACTAGTTGTGACCTGCCGCTTCCACCTTGTCCAGTTTCCTTGGCCCTCTAGCTTTTCAATTTGCGTCTTGAAACCGCTAGAATTCATTTTCAGCCACGAACTTCGGAATACTTACGAACATGGTGTCACTTTCTTTCTCATACAACGCTGTGTAAATTTGAAATACTCGACGAGATTTTTTACTAATCTACTACTTTTAACTGTGGGATAACCCCATAACCTAGTAAAGCAGAAAAGAAATTGCACGATCAGATACCCACGGGTGGATTACTGGCAGATGTCAACGAAAAGTCTACCCACGGGACCATTCATCAAAAGCAGAGAGGCTTCAAAGGTTTTATGTTTGAGGGGGAGTATTGAAGTCAAATCATAAATTCATCGCCCACCTCTACTATTGTTTTTGGTTGTCAACAGTACCATCACATGACAGTGAACTTGATGAATAAAACCATTATAATTTCTGAGTCTCTCAAACGTGCAATTTCTTTTCTGCTTTACTAGGTTATGGGCCCAGATCTCTTTTGCTGTTGCGCACGAGGACGCAAGCTCTTCATTTGGGTCGTTCATAGAGCTCAATAAGATCAATTGTGCAAGAGAGTCATTAGTTTCGAACGTATCTTTATTGTCACCTGCAGCATCTACGATCAGAGTACCTGTCACGACGTCGAGAACCTTGTGGTGTTTCAGGACTAGTTGTGACCTGCCGCTTCCACCTTGTCCAGTTTCCTTGGCCCTCTAGCTTTGCGTCTTGAAATTGAATTTGCGTCTTGAAACCGCTAGAATTCATTTTCAGCCACGAACTTCGGAATACTTACAAACTTGGTGTCACTTTCTTTCTCATACAACGCTGTGTAAATTTGAAATACTCTACAAGATTTTTCACTAATCTACTACTTTTAACTGTGGGATAACCCCATAACCTAGTAAAGCAGAAAAGAAATTGCACGATCAGATACCCACGGGTGGATTACTGGCAGATGTCAACGAAAAGTCTACCTACGGGACCATTCATCAAAAGCAGAGAGGCTTCAAAGGTTTTATGTTTGAGGGGGAGTATTGAAGTCAAATCATGAATTCATCGCCCACCTCTACTATTGTTTTTGGTTGTCAACAGTACCATCACATGACAGTGAACTTGATGAATAAAACCATTCTAATTTCTGTGTCTCTCAAACGTGCAATTTCTTTTCTGCTTTACTAGTTAGTGACCTACTAGTATCTCTATTTCTTTTCATTATTTTCTATATATTTTTGGTTTTCGAAAATTAATGAAGAAATTTGGATGATACAACCGTTGCGACAACCAATTAATTTTCTTGTACTCACAAATCCAAGAACGTCAAGAAACACGATTTATACCCGGTTCTCCAGCGTAAACAAATTTTCATGGGGTCTCTAAGTCAGCCAGGAACAGCAGAAAAATTAGAGGAATTAAAAGCAACTTTGTAACTTTTTTATTTGTGAGCGCCAATTAATCTTTCGAAGCCACAAAAGCTTCCTTGCTCCTCCTTCCTCTCGTTAGAATTTGTTTTCCGGTGTTTTGTTTCTTTCTGAGTCCTTCTCGAGTCTACTTGAATTATCCTCTTGTACTGATAATTACTAAATTTGCCGAATAATTGGAAGAAAAGTATCTGAAAAAGCTAACTACTCGAAACAAGTAAGTACATCGAAATACACATTACGAAGTAAAAAAAGTCTGCTAAGTTGGGTAGGAAGTACAGCTTCCGCACATCGAACAATATAAATACCTTAAACAACAAATTAGATAAATGGTGTGAAATTTAGATTTTATTAATTAAAAGGAAGGTAAATTTTCACTGACGAGTTCCCCCCAATATTTCACCTGGATTGAGTAGTTGAAAAAATAGTTGAAAATCATGTTGATTGTTATCTGGGTTGGTAGGAAGCAACTCGATTGAAAAGTCGAATTTTTTTAACAGTTTTATTTGTAAGTAAAATAACAACTGTTTCGGGATGGATTTTCGTCCTACTGCCATTCCCGGCAGCTTTATTGGTCTGATCATAATGAAATCAATCTGCATCTTTCTTTGGCCCGACCCCAAACTACCATCCAAATTTGAACAGAATTTTGCAATTGCATAATAAGAAAGTGATATTATTTGAGAAAAATCACGTTTGAGCAAATTTTTTCAACAAATTCTGAGACGCAAGTTACTAATTTTGATTTTTGAGGACCCAAATTGTACACGAATACTAAGTTTCCCTATCGTCATTAGCAAGGAGGTAAAAAATTACATTCGTTTAGTGAATTTTCGAAAAAATGAAGCTATTACAGAAGCCTCAAAATTTTCGTTATGATAAATTGTGTAAATTATTTTCATGGGAATTGGAATACTCCTTTAAGGTTTATCATAAATTTTACTTTACAAAATTTGGGGGTGGTCTTGCTTCCGGCCAGAGCTTGTCGGTTTTTTTTACGTTTTTTGATGTGCTGAATTCGAATGAAGGAGACCTCCTACCTGGTACATTTGGTATGTCTGAACATTGATTCACAAAGTATATTGGACAGGACGATCTGGTGCGTAGTTGAACCCGGTTTCGTAAGAGCTGTGATTTTAGAATGTCTGACATAATAAATCGCACCACCCTTATTTTCGTACCTAAAAACGTACGGTTGGCCTCATTCGATGCGGAGGAATGCCTTATACAAGAGCAGGTCCACCAGAATTTTCCAGCCCTAATTTTCTAACTACACTACTAACTCAGCAGAAAAAGTGGATTTTTTAACGCTTCTAGAATTTTATGAGAAAACAAGGGGATTTTATGCTGGAAGCAGTGCTATCGAAAATGTGGGGTGATATTTTGAATCAGCGTTAAATTTTGCATAATTTAAGCACCTTTGGAAGACGTTTATTCTGAAAGTGAGCTCAATGAAAAATCCTTACCTTATAACCATACCTTGTGTAAAGTACCTAGTGTTATCACATATATCTAAGAATGGAAGTTCAAACGATAAATGACTTTGGGAACAAGCTAAAAGTTCGAAATTGAGCCAAAATGTCAATAATACCAAATGGAAGGCCAAGTTCGTTTTTAAATAACTATAAGAGGTAAAATGTCAACTAATAACTCCAAAAACTTCTAAAAACGAGGATTTAAGATATTCAGTGGAAATTATTAGTTAAAGCGCTTCATGTACGTGAAACATTCGGATTCAGCGAAAAATGTCCTGTAAGTTTATTTAAAAAGGTGAAAATTATTTCATTAGTTCAAACACGGCTAAAAATGAGACAATATATTGTTTTGAAAATAAACTCATTCTCTCAAGCTGCTCAAATGAGTCTTATTTCTAGCAGAAGACAAATGAAAACTGCAATCACTAATAGCAAGTAGTTGTTAATATTGACGTAATTTCATGAGGATTTGATTGAGATCTACAGCACTTTTTTTTATCAGAGCCCTTGAAACTCTCATCGTAAACCCTCTATATCAATAGGTAACCTTAATCAGCAGGACACCGCAGTTAAGATTACACGCACGATCAGCATGTTGGTTTCTGCGAAATGGTGCAGATATTGCTACTTTTTGTTTCCTATCTACAACCATTCAAATTATCTCGGTTATAATCTCGCAGCTCAGTAAGAACTTTTTATAAGGTCGAACGTCAAACTTCATTCAGTGTGGGAGCAATATCCCAGAATATTTCACCATTAGTTGATCTGTTTTTGGTTTATTATTTTCAATAATAAACCTTTGGAATAGACCAAGAAAAACAAATTTTTAACACCCCTTCAAAATTTGTTGGTTTACCTACGTTTCAAGATACGTAGAATCCAAAAATCGAATACAAATTAGGCCGTCCGTTCGCCGTCCGCGGCACTTTTTAGCAATCCTGGACCGACTTGGTTCAAATTTGGTACTGTTTGCAGATTGAAAGAATGCGGATGGTTTGGTGAGGTGTCCTTGTGTATATTATTTCCCAAAAACATAGTACTTCTCCTACCTGCCACTCAAGCTAGGAAAAATGAGACCGAGGGTTGTTGGCTGCCGACCGATGATGAAGTGAAAGGATTGATTTATTTCAAGCAAAACAAAACAAATACAGAACACTAATAAAAAAAATCCCTTACCCTTGGGAAAGTCTTATCAATTAAGAGAATATACATTCAAAAATAAAATCACGCTTCCAGTAAAGGATGATGCTTCTTTCAAATTTTTAAGGCGAAGGGGTAAATAGAAGGGTAAGTGAACTCAAATTCGAGATGAAAATCCTTCCTAACAATTGGCAGAGTGGAGGGGCTCTCTACCTTATTATGACTCGACTTGCTCGATGCCTGGCTTACGATTACTGAGGCTCCTCCCTTTCCCCAGCCCGACTCAACAGGCTAACTAAGATTTTGGAACAGGTAGTCGTCTATGTTAGCAGGTATACCCTTCGGGAAATTGGCCAGCCGCATTCTTTCTATCTGCGAACAGTATATGGGTTCCATTTGGGGTCTAGTTGTGCCGCGAAGCTTTTGGCTGATGTCAGTCACTTCTAAGGGGTGAAAATCAAGGGTTGCAATTTTCAAGAGTGCTCTAGCTCGAAAACTCTCGAAATAAATTTTTTTTTTTTCACCAATTTAAAATATTAAAGAATTAAAAAAACAATTTGAGACCAACCGTAGCTCTGTAGGACAAACCGTTCGCTCCCTACGAGTACTTGAAGGTTTTCCTTTGATAAACCAGAATCACGAGTGTGAATCACCAAAAATCTCTAATCTTCGTTGAAATTTTAGCAATTCAAAATGCGATCGCAGTTCGTTTCTTCGAGCTGTATTCAGTTATGCTTCCTTAGCAACCAGTAATCAAATTTCCATATGAAGCTCGATATTTCTTCGAAACGAGTGTGAAGAGTTTAGTTCTTCCTAAAAAACTTGATAGTGAAGGAGTAAAGGCAGTATGGTGTGGTAGGTAGAAGGTACCTCTGGTTGGTAGGTAAAAATAGTGACAATGGCAAAGCTGTGATCTTTGCAGATGAGTGATCTATACAGGAAAATAATAAACCTTTGTGAAATAATAATTATTTGCAAATTATTTGCAGCGCTTTTACCATTGTTTGATAGTAAATCTTTGGATACTGAAGATCCATATCAAAACATTTAGGTAATTATTTGTGCAAAGATTCAATAATTTAGAACCTACAAATTCCATAATATACGTTCATGTTCTTGTTATACCTAGTTTGTGAGGTGCTGTACTACTCAACCTTTGCTGACATTTATTGTTTCTTCCTTGGAATGTGGAAAATGGATTTTGGTCCATTTTGATTCTAGGTATTTTCATTTTACCTCTCTGGCAACCAAATCATTATTTTTTGATGCGGTAAAATTCATTTCTTTCTGGAGGGTGTCGTTTAGTGGAATCCAATACTTTTCAAGACACGAGAATGTGCCCTCCTCGCTCCTATGAAATATTCAAGGCTGGTCACCCCTCACAGATTCCAACATCGATAGGGGACAGGATTTCCCTTAGGAAATTAGACTGCTCCAGAAGGGTTCGTCGGAATGCCAGATGCAATAAGAAAGTGCACTTGTATTTCCAGGGGTCAAGCAAATATCTTATGCTTGTTCGTCTAAGGTATTTGGAAAAGTACCTACTTGATTTACTGTGTTCTTTCCACTTTTATAAAGGATAAACATTAATATTTCTTGCTTCAAATGTTGCAAACAGGTAACATGAATGTTTCAACCTCCTGAGTTGCATAAACCTCTTGTTGAGGCTATTTATTTCACTTAGAAAAGTTCCTACCCTTCATTTCCCTTCATTCACCCTTCATTTCCATTTGGTTGGTGGTTGGGGTTGGAATTTTCAAAAATGCCCTAGTAGGTAGTAGGTACCAATGGTTGGTTGGGAGGGATCTATACAGAAAATAATAAACCTTTGGGCAATGATCTGCACCGTTTTTTATTACCTACCAACTTTTTTTTACCTACCAACCATTGGTAGGCACTGCCTACCACACCATACTGCCTTCACACCTTCACAATCAAGTTTATTAAAAAAGAACTAAACGCTTCAAACTCGATTCGAAAAATATCGAGCTTCATATGGAAATTTGATTACTGGTTGCTCAGAAAGCAAAACTGAATACAACTCGAAGAAAAGAACAGCGATCGAGTTTTGGTTAGCTAAAAATTTAACGGAGATTAGTCCTCTTTTGTGATTCACACTCGTGATTTTGTTTTATCGAAGGAAAACCCTTAAGTACTCGTAGGGAGCAAACAGTTTGTCCTGCAGAGCTCCGCGTGGTCTCAAAAAATTCTAAAAATTCTATAGAATCTTGAATTGAAGGAAAAACAATACCTTTATATCAAAATTTTTTGAGTTAGGGCGTTTTCAAAATTTCAAAATTCATTTTTGAACCCTTAGAAGTGACCTACATCAACCAAAATCTTCGGGGCACAACTAGACCCCAAATGGAGCCTACAAACCGAATTTCATCTAAATCGGTCAATGCTAAGTGGGGAAAGTGCCGCGTACGGCGGACGGACGGCCAAATTTTTATTCGATTTTCGGATTCTACGTACCTTGAAACGTAAACTATCAAATTTTGAGGGGGTGTTAAAAATTTTTTTTCTTGGTGGATTCCGAAGGTTCATTGAAAAAAATAAACCAAAAGGTGAGTTCGTCAGCCAAAAATTTAGGTCAACTCTAAGGAGTCAAAATAATAAAATATAGTGTAAAAAAAAGCTTGCATACGAGTCTGCAATACATTGGGACATTTTATGTCAGTATGTCATTTATGCATAAATTTAGGGCTTTCCAACGAATGGTGAACGATTTTTCTACGAACACGAATGACGAAGATAAAGTTCCGTAGCAACGACTTGGTTGTAAGTGGAAATCATTAAAAAACTAACTATAATGCTTTTCCGTGACCGATTTTGTGACGCTTTTTCGTTTATGAGCCAAATTAAAGACACAAAATGTCAAAAACGTGTATTGAGATGTTTTGTGTGGAAATTACCGTCATAATCATGGTAGTGTTTTGGTATTTTCGGAATTAGGACATAATTTCTGATAGGGGTACATTTTCAAAAATTCTGAGAGTTCGTGGAGACAAATAGAGCATGAGCATGACTAATAAATTAAAAAAAAGAACCTAAATGCTTGCATACGAGTCTGCAACACATTAAGACATTTTCATGTGTGTTTTCTTATTGTATTTATTACCAGGCAGATCTCACCCGTGCATTGCATGGCGGGCGTACAGATCAATTAAATGGGCCATAAGAGAAACCGCCCACCCGTGGGTACTTAATTGAATACACAACAAGGTAGTGAAGTAAGGTTGTTAGTTCACGTACCCAAGCATCAAAATAAGAAAACAGTTGATTGTTCTCTACGCAACACAGTGAGTCTATTTTATTTATTGGTCGCGTGAGCAAGTTTTCGTGACGATTTTTCAGTTTATGTGCCAAAGCAAAGACATGAAAATGTCAATATGACCTCCAGCCTGGCATACAGTAAACTAGTGTGGTTTACTCGGAAAAACTCATAAATTTAAATGGGGCTTCATGAATCTATGGAGAGAAGTTGAGTATTTTTTTGATGTAGACAATTGAAACTTTGGAAATTTGGTCATTTACTCATGCTGCATGGATGGGAATTATTGAAGCAGTTTGTAGGAAAGTGGTGTATTAACATATCACTCGAGTAGATCTCAAAGGTGATAGAGGTTAAGACCACTAGAAACCGTTTAAATTCCCCCTTTTAAACATAAAGCGTTAGCTGGATTCCGCGTGAATTTATACGTCCGTATCTGACCCGCGAACGGCAATCCTCCGAAAAAAAACTGTCGTATTTCACCTCTCACCTCAGTTCCCCCTCTCGAATGAGGGTGCAGGGAGAACGACGATGTGGCAAAAATCCTCAAACAGGCGGGGAGTCATCTCAGCGAAATTTCCGTGGATGGGGTTGGAAAGGTAGAAGTAAATGCGGTAGGTACCTACTCTCATGCTCATACGAGCGGGCTTTGAGTTGGTTTAGATAACTACCTCTGCTATGGTCGTTTTCGAGCGGAAAGAGGATTTAATTTAAATCCTATTAGACTAAGTGACTTTATGCGTTGAAATTTAAATGAAAAACACCGGGGTTTATTTTGATTTTATGAGATTTATTAGATTTGAGGGTTTAAAGCCAACTTGATCGTATCTCGTTATGCGTGGATGCGAGAAGTGAAATGAAAGATCATACTACAGCCACTTGACACGGAGAAAATAATAATGTCACACCTACGATACCGTAAAACCGTCAAACTTTACCCCAAGATTTACTCCAAAACATTTCCAAATACAATTTCTCCCACTAGAAATGGGTTAAATTGATTTTTTTAAATAAGTGAATTGATCTTCAGGGCTTCCTGAACATTTTGAGTGGTCGAACTCATTGATCAGATAATTGTAACCCCCCTATTTAATTGTTTAAATGTTGGAGTAAAGTTACCTACGAGTGCGTCTATCTTTACTCCACTCTGAAAAACTCACGGTTATCGCTACAGAAACGGGCAGTGGTGCAATGTTACTAGTCGGGATTGAATTCATTACCCCAGAAATACTTGATAATATCAAGTATTTATAATATTATTATAAAATATATTCTGAAAAATTGAACTTTTTTGCTTGAAAAATACAAGTTATACCTAAGAAAAATATAAATTCCAATGATAATTTATTTCAACGAATTTGCTTGAAATGCAATATTTCTGGTTAAGAGATCACGATTTCAGTCTTCCAGTATAGACAGACTTATGTAGGTAATCGAGCAAAACTTTCTACAAGTAAAGAAATATTAAAGGACAATAAACGATAAACGAATGACTTGACAAAATCACAGAAAAAGTCTATTTCACATTCGATAACTTTCAAATGAATTGCAATGGTAAATTTCAAAGTTAACCCACGAGTTAATAATATTGTAAATCACAACTTATGAGACCAAAGCACGTTTATGTTCATATCATTGTTGTAAAGTTTCGGTAGGGCCGCCTACCAAGCTTTTTCTCATTTCTTCTCCCCATCTCTTACTTCTGCAACATGAGATACACTAGAAACCTTACATTCAACACTTGGAAAATTATAAAACTCAAATATTTTTCGAGATTAAATAAGAAAAATATGAGTGAGGCTACCTTTATCCCAACCTTTATAGTGGAGTAAAGATACCCGGTTTTTGGAGTAGTTACCATCAAATTTTCAGGCAACTATCAAAAGTCATAACTAAGAAAACACTTTTTTGAGAATTTGATTAGTGTATTTTGTTCAAAATACCATATTGAAAGTGATATGATGAGGGCTTGCCTGGTAAATCCACTCCAAACACCTGATATGGAAGAAATTTTGGAGCACGAGAAACACAACAAAAACAGTTGAACAGGAAACTATGACTGATGACAGCTGATAACGTGGATAAAGGCGCTATCGCAAGCCGCATCGATTCTCTGGGATGTGGAGAATAACAAAAACACAATAGCTAACTTTTATCTAAGTTCTACCACGCTTACGTCACAATTGAAGATTCTCACATTTTGGGGTAAAGTTACCTCTGGTGGGGTAAAGTTTGACGGTTGTACGGTACAATGAAACATCATTTCCTATTGAAAACAAAATTAATCCCAACATTATTCCCAATTGATTTGGTGTAATTACCGCTCATTGATACTTACTTCCAATGCTGTGGTGGGTTCGACCCGGTCGTGCAAAATGATACTTTTATACTAAACCTTAAGTACATCTTCTACTCTTTCATCAAACAATCAAAATTATTTTCATTCCCATTCCATATCAGTCAATAGGTCCTGAGCTTGGCCACAAATCACCCTCCTAATTGAAGGAATATTACTTCCGCAAACCAATAGCAAGTGAACTGGGAGCGTAAAACCTCTACCAACATGATGCTCAGCAAATGAAAACGCTGCAAATTATTACACAAAGGTTTATTGTTTTTCTTTCGATCGCTCGCCAGCAATGAACACAGCCTACCATTGCCAACCTACCATCCATATTTTCGCTTCACAATCAAGTTTATTTTGAAGAAATAAAGAGTTGCGGTTGCCTTCATTAGGAAATTTGATTACTGGTTGTTAAGGACGCAAAACTGAGGGAACGAACAACGACCGCATTTTAGGCACCTAAAATTTGAACGGAGATTAGGCATCTTTGCGATTCACACTCGTGTTTCTGATTTATTGTAAGTCCAACCCTTAAGCACTCGTAGGGAGCGAACGATTGGTCCAATAGAGGTGGGTGGTCTCATTTGATTCTAAAAATCCAATACTATTTTATATTGATGAAAAAACAATAAGGTACACCAGGGTAAGTGTCAATTCGGGGCCTAGGGCGAAATTAGCGCTCCAGACGGAGGGTAGCTGAACTGGTTAGATGTGAGAAAGGTTATTGTCATTCAGTGTTCATTCAGCTTGCTCATAGACCTTGGTTGTTTTTCACTTGTTGACCTGTGCCAGTATCATTTCGCGAGGAAGTGCTCAACATTTTGTGGTAAGTCCTTCCATAATAGTTGCTTGAACTGATGTAGAAGTTTGGTTGCGATATTTACACGCGGGGATTGGTAATTTGTGGCTTTCCATTTTCCCCAGTTTTTCCTACCCGTGGGGTAAGTGGATTCTACAAAACCGGGGTAAGTGGAAAGCCACAAATTACCAATCCCCACGTGTAAATATCGCAACCAAACTTCTACATCAGTTCAAGCAACTATTATGGAAGGACTTACCACAAATTGTTGAGCACTTCCTCGCGAAATGAGACTGGCACAGGTCAACAAGTGAAAAACAACCAAGGTCTATGAGCAAGCTATATGAACACTGAATGACAATAACCTTTCTCACATCTAACCACGTAAACTGGCAGGGCTGCCATCATACCTGTTAAGATTAATCTCGTTATTTTGTAAGTTCTATTTTGATCAAGCAACGTGATATTTTAAATAAAGAAAACAATTTTCTGGTCTATTTTTCTTGCGCTATTTCAATGCCCCGTTCATTTTATCATCAGTTCAGCACGAAATTGGGCCGGGTTTCCACTTACCCCGCACAGACCGGGGCAAGTGGAAACCCGACGGGAAATTTTGAAACTGATCTTGTGGAAGACTGATTGAAGTTATTGGATTTCTAATTTGAGCCGTCGATTTTGGATAGTTTGGAGAACAAATGATGAAAATTGGAGCGAAATTGGTGGAAAATTGATGATTTCGTGAAAGTTCAAAGTGGAGCTAATGAAATCCTAGGCTCCACTTACCCCGGTGTACCTTACCTTTATATAGAAAGTTTTTGAGTATGGGCGTTTTGAAAATTTATGTTCTTATTGCTTCCGAGTCTACCAAGGTAGCGGAAGCTTTGTTTTCACTTTTCAAGGACGAAAAAAAAAGTTCTCCAAAATCAAAATTTTCACTCGCGTTTTGCGTTTTAGACCTTTCTGAACAATTTTGGTTCCGTGTCTGTCCGTCTGTCATGATTTCCTTGTAACGCGCATTTATGCGACAATAACTTCGTATAGTCATAACTATACGAAGTTATTGTCCGATTTCTATGAAATTTTCAGGGATTGTGCGGGTTGGTGTGTAGACGGTCCCCTATGAAAATCATCATCCCCGGACTGATAGAAGCGACTGCGCATGCGCAAACGTGAATTCCTTGTAACGGCCATAACTTCTACATTTTCCATCCGATTTCAATGGAATTTTCAGGGATGTTACAGATTAGTATTTAGATGGTCCCCTATGAAAATCGCCACCTTCGGACTGATAGTAGCTACTGCGCATGCGCAAACGTGAATTTCTTGTAACGGCCATAACTTCTACATTTTCCATCCGATTTCAATGAAATTTTCAGGGATTATGTGGATTAGTATTTAGATGGTCCCCTATGAAAATCATCGTCCGGACTGATAGAAGCGACTGCGCATGCGCAAACGTGAATTTCTTGTAACGGCCATAACTTCCACATTTTCAATCCGATTTCAATGAAATTTTCAGGGATGTTACAGATTAGTATTTAGATGATCCCCTATGAAAATCACCACCTTCGGACTGATAGTAGCCATTGCGCATGCGCAAACGTGAATTTCTTGTAACGGCCATAACTTCTACATTTTCCATCCGATTTCAATGAAATTTTCAGGGATGTTACAGAGTAGTGTTTAGATGGTCCCCTATGAAAATCACAGAGAATTGTTTTTCATAGAGGGATTCATTCATAGAGGGATGGTCTCCTGTGAGAATCTCAAATCTCATTAATTGCAGGTCATCGGTCTCATTCACAAATTATATACCTACCAGTAAGATCCCCCTCGGCCTTTGCAAAATTATTCACTCTTACCTTTCCGACAGATATTTCCAAGTAAATTCCAAAAACATAACTTCAAAAAAATACCATATTCCTGCAGGAGTCCCACAAGGTTCAGTTTTGTCCCCCACCCTTTTCAACATTTACATTTCGGAAGTGTTTAATAGCATCCCACAAAACGTCAATATAGCTGACTTTGCCGACGACCTGGCCCTATACACTTCCAGCTCATCGGTAGAGAAAGCATGCAATAGACTTAAAAACGCGGCCACCCTCATTATACAGAACCTTACCAAATGGAAAATAAAAGTAAACACATCCAAAACCGAAGCCATTCTTTTTACCCAAAAACGCAACATACCCAAAGCAATCAAAATTAAATCAGACACCATAAATTTTTCCCCTCAGTAAAATACCTCGGACTACACCTTGACAAACTTCTAACATTCAGAGAACATATACAGCAGACAAACAACAAAGCCTTAAGCAAACTAAGTAGATTCTACCCCCTTTTCAAATCCCACTCCCTGAATCAGAACATGAAACTTTTGATTTATGAAACAATCATCCGCTCGACCATAACTTACGCCTCACCAATATGGCACACAACAGCCCACACTCATCTCCATAAACTCCAGATTACCCAAAACAAATGTGTTCGCTTAGCAACAAATAGCCCCCTTCGCACCAACCTTGAAACCCTTCACTCACACCTCCAGATTGATCCACTCCACATTCACATTCAAAAATTTGCCGACAAATTCCGTTCTTCCTTACCAGTGCATCAAAACCCCCTCCTACACCAAGTTCAAACTTCAATAAAACCCCGTTGGGGGTCGTGGCGAGTTAGGACCCCTAACTCCCCGTCCCGTAAAAACCTGTAAATATTGCAAGACTGTAAATAGTATAAATAGCCCAGTAGTGTAAATTGTATATAATCCCCCCCAGTAGTTTTAAGTTAGGTAGTCATTTTGAAATTATAAAATATGTTGTAAGGTTTTTCTTCCTAAAATTTTCCTTCAATCTAAGCCACTCTCTTATCTTACAAACTTTACTTATCCTTATTAAATTACTTAAAATCACTATTTAGACATAAGAAACCTATACTGGTTGGAAATGTTATCTATCAAATTCCTGTCACATTGTATAATGTTCTACTTTTCTGTAAATAAAAAATTTCGTGTTTCGTATCGGTAGGATAAATCAGAGGATAAAGTCTTGAGTTGAGCTCCAAAGGTCGCGGGTTCGAAACCTAGCCGAGGCTATGTTTTTTTTTATCCAATCACATACACTTACTCACTTAATTTTTCATCCGAATTTGATGGAATTTTCTAGGATTGTTCAGATTAGCGTGTAGATGGTCCCCTATGAGGGTAGGTACTTACTGATAGGTACTTAGAGACTGGTGTTTTGAGATTAACTACTACGCATCGGATCATCTATATAATCGGGTTATGGATACGAGGAAGCTATGTGCCACACCCACTTGTTTTTCACTCCTTAGAAGTGACTGACATCAACCAAAAGCTTCGGGGCACAACTAGACCCCCAAATGGAGCCCATATACCAAATATCATCGATCCATGGGAACTACGGAAAATGTACGTGTGTACGGCGGACGGACGAAAAAAAAAAAAAAAAAATTACGTCAACCAACTAATTTTGAGGGGGTTAAACATTTTTTTTTGTTCGATTTAAAGGTCCATTATTGAAAATAATAAACCAAACTCAGTTGACACAGTTGCCCAATGAATAACAACACCAACCTACTAATGGAACGTAGCCAGGGTGCTATCAATCCTGACTATGCCAGAATGAATCACCTCCTAGCGGTAATCGAATGTTCCACATTTCCTCCTACACTCAATTTACATGAATTAGAATCCGCAAGCATCATGGATTACAAGCAAAGGTGGTGTAAAGTTGAAGAATACTACTCGTTCCGAGGCTGAAATTCGAGAAATCGCCGACGTGGGAATTAGAATAGAAGTTGGCCAATTTCCCGAACTATGCAACAAGTGCTGCTCCCCGACACCTCTTTACATGCGGGCAAACAGTCGAAACGATTCAAACCCGCCCACCCCGCGTTACCTACTCAGCACTACATTACCCCCTCCACTCTGAAGATGGGTTTATTCCCATTCTCCATTCCAACTTCTTGGAACACTGGTGGGAAACACATTCATAAAGTTCAGTGGAGCGTTTTCCGGAAACGGTAGGATGAAAAAGTTCTCGTAAGTGGAGGAGTCCTACCACTGATCTCACATTCCGGCGTTATATTCCCAGAACTATTCACAGACTGTAAACACAACGCAGGATGTCGCAGCAATTACTCACCGCTCATTTGTTTTCTCTAAATTACGACACGATAGAAAATAAAGAAGAAAATAGCACGCATAATGACATTATTCTTTCTCTTACATCCTGAAACACCAACTTCTGAAGATATAGTGGCTCGATTATTCAAATTTAAAAGGCAGTTTTGGGCTGGCTCCAAGATGATTGCAAGACTTGTCGTTGCGTTTAGCTCAATTGGAGCATTAAGCACATTCGGTAAAAGGCCCAGTCGTCCAGCAGGAGAAATATTATGATAAATAAGGAGAAACATCTCAATACCGAATTTCCAGTTATTGCAATTTAAGATAGGCTTTGATCCCAATCCGCTAGATGCAAATACATCACTGGGAGTAGCTCTCACTCTTCCTGAACGAACTTCACCATTTTGGTTTATTATTTTCAATAATGAACCTTTGGAATCGACCAAGAAAAAAAAATTTTAACACCCCCTCAAAATTTGATGGTTTACGTTTCAAGGTAACTGCGTAGAATCCAAAAATCGAATAAAAACGTACGCGGCACTTTTGCCACTTAGCATTGACCGATTTTGATGAAATTTGGTATGTAGGCTCCATTTGGGGTCTAGTTGTGCCCCGAAGCTTTTGGTTGATGTAGGTCACTTCTAAGGGTTCCAAAATCAATTTTGAAATTTTGAAAACGCCCTAACTCAAAAAATTTCGATATAAAGGTATTGTTTTTCCCTCAATTTAAGATTCTATAGAATTTTTAGAATTTTTTGAGACCACGCGGAGCTCTGTAGGACAAACCGTTCGCTCCCTACGAAAATTCAAGGGCTTATATTGAAATATATATATATATATATAAATCAAAACACGAGTGTGAATCGCAAAAGAGGCCGAATCTCCGTTGAAATTAGAGCTGACCGAAATGCAATCGATGGTTGGTGATTTTTATTTTTTTAAAATTTTATATATATATATATTTTTTTTTTCTTCTTCATATTGGATGGTTGGTGATTTTGTAGACGAGTGATCTATATAGAAAAATAATAAACCATTGTGTAATAATTTGCAGCGTTTTGAATTTGAGTTCCCATCATCAACCGGCATCTTGGCTCACAATCCCGAAATCGTCGGTTATCTGCAAAAGTGATCAAGTCCACTTTTTAGCTCAATTGAGTTCTTGGCATCAGTGGACTCGACTAGAATTCACATATATAAGAAAGAACTGTTAACTCTGGTAATAAGATATTATTAAGGGGCCTTAATCTTTGGGGAATTGTGAAAATCATTCCTTTCCCCCAGTTGCCTGGTAGAAGTACTCGTGTCAAACTTGATCGTTTGACTAGTAAACCAACAGGCGTAGGAATGATCACTTTTAACAGATTTCCAAAAGACCTCGAGAACCCCTGTTCTCCAAAGAGAGTCAGCTTACGCCTTCCATGTGCGAAGAAAAGAAAAAAGAAATTAGATTTTATTTTATTTATTTTTTGTTCTCTTGATTTGACTTTTTCCTCATTCCAACAATATCGATTTTCAATAATCATAATTATTACGCTTGATAATTTCAATTACACTTTGAATTGACATTTTTATTCAAATGTCGTTGAATGTCGTTTAAATTACGTTGCATTAGGTAATGCTTCAGAAGTCGACAAGTTAAAGGAATTTTTGAACTTTCAGCTTACGTTTCATGTAGGGAAATTAGTTTATTCTCATTGCAAACCTGTTCATTGTGTACCCAAGATCCTTCCCTAAAAGACCTGGCAGCGGGAAATATTATTCAACATGGTTTGGAATGGGAAAATGAGTTTTGTAGAAAATCCCAATGCTCTAGTAGTCGACACCAGTGAACAACATTTTCTTCAGTAGTCGACATGGTTTTGCACTAGTAGTCGACCTACATGTGTCAGAAGTCGACAGTACCTGTTGAGTCAGTAGTCGACAGGATTCGTCATTCCATTGTTTTCACTTTTTTCGAAGTAAGAAAAGTATAATATACTAAGTATAATATGTATAATAGTATATATAATAGTAACATAAATAGTATGCATAATAGTATATTATACTAAGTTTATAAGATTCCATTCTCTAAACCTTCAGACTATTCGATGAACTTAGTTGGTATATTTTCGAAGAACATACAGCTAGTGTCGACTACTGATGCACAGCAAATTCTGAAATTTTTCAGAAGTCGACACCCCCTGTCGACTGATGAATATGAGCCGAAATTTGTGTCAGTAGTCGATACCCTCCCCGAACCAATCAAAACATCATACGATACGCAAATAAACTGAATAAATGTTGCCTAGAAGCAATAAACGACACAGAAATTTAAAAGATATTATTAAATGTCAGGTGATAAGAATGAAATACTCTTACATTTCCAGTCCGTTCTTAGCCAAAACGCCAACAATCAGCATAGAAACGTAGTCAAACGAACGATGGCAACTTTGAACGATCAAGCGTCCTTTAAACCTGCGTGTTTCTAAGGCAACCTTATCTTTCTGCATGGAAAAGACATAGTATAATTGGAAGCAACAATTAAAAACCTCAAACCATGATCTTATCCTTAGCTTTTGCCCACTTTTGAAGAGGGTGTCGACTATTAGTGCAGTGTCGACTTCTGACGCATTACTACTGCTCTTATTTTTTTATGACTGAATATTATTGTTTTACCAATTTTTATGACCGCTTCCCAAAGAATAATTGCTTTTTATCATTTTTATTTTATATGGAATAAGCTTACACCTTCCCTTATCTTTTGACAGATAACAATTGACTAATTAATTAAATTAACTTGGAAAAACTTGGCTGCAGTTCTGTAGGAAGTAGTAGAAGGAAGTGCCGTTTCTGAGCTTGATCTTTTTTTCTGTCACATTGTAACTGCTCCGACAAATTCATAGTGGAAAACAGGAGGCCGGAGCGCTGATTTCGTTGAAAAAATGCACGTTTTCCCGCGTTCAAACACAAATTTTCCCCCTGAATTTGATTGTAAACTATTTTTTAATTATACCATTGGAAACCTGAGATTCTAGCGCAGTTTTTACTGTTCTTGCATCTTGAACAAATATCGGTTCTCGTAATTCAGTTTACGATTGAAAGAATGCGAGGTTTCCAAAATTACGTAAATTTTCTTTTTAGAGGACGTTTTCATGTCTCAAACCTTGACTCAAAAAAGTTAAGGCATCTATCCGATAGGAAATTTAATGCTCTTCCCAACGGTATCCTCAAATAGTAATTTACGCATCAAATTAAAGATGTTAATGCGTTGCTGTTGTAAACAAAATATGAGAACAGTTATGCCCATAGCTCCGCTATTCGTATAGTCAATATGTTATGGAGAACATGAAAATGTTCGTTAAATCGAGAGCTTTCCAACGAGTGGTGAACGATTTTTGTGGGTTAAAAAGTGTAGAAAAGGAACAAACCTAACAACGGGGTCGTTGTAAGCGGAAATCATAATAAAGGCACTGTAACACAATTTCGTTACGCAATTTCGTGACAGTTTTTTCAGGCAAAGACATGAAAATGTCAAAAGTATCAAGTTCCAGAAAATCAGTAAAAAACGGACTTGATGATTTTCTTCCAGCGCGGGTCCGAAAAGTTTAAAAAAATTGAATCGCTCCGATGTAAAATTCAGGGTTTTCGACTTGATCACTTTTTCCACGCAACCGACGAAATACCCTTACTCAAAAGTGAACACCGGACTTCTTCTTCTTTAAACTTTAGAAACAAATGGTTGGAATCCGAAACCTTTTAAAGAGTATGAAATACGCAGTGGTTCTAATGGTTAAACCAAGAATATATATTTTCCATGAAACACTTGATAGGAGGCCTGTGTGAAATCAGCAGCAGATTTCAGGCGCGCCTAGACTGACCCGCAACATTTCCCGAGTCTCGCCGACGCCTCGTTCTGTTACAACAAAATTTCTAATATTCTAACTTCTCAAATGTACCCCAAAACCACTCTCTTCTACAATTTCCTTTTATCTGTGACATAACTGAAGCCTATAGAACTATACAGGGTGCACGCCTAACTGGTCTGCCATATGGTACCAGTCGATTCTATTACTAATTTGCAACAAAAAATGTCTCCTAGCAATTTTTTTAAACCCTTCGTTTTTGAGTTATTTCAACTTTAAACATTTTTTTCATATTTTTGACCTTTTGTCATTAAATCGGTCATAACTCCGTTAATTAGCTGTGTAAGTTATAATTTGAGGATACTGTTGGAAAGAGCATTAAATTTCCTATCGGATAGATGCCTTACCTTTTTTTTGAGTCAAGGTTTGAGACATGAAAACGTCCTCTAAAAAGAGAATTTTACGTCAAAAAAAAGTTAAGGCATCTATCCGATAGAAAATTTAATGCTCTTTCCAACGGTATCCTCAAATTGTAATTTATACAGCTAATTTATGGAGTTATGACCAATTTAATGATAAAAGGTCAAAATCACGAGAAAAAAGTTTTAAAGTTGAAATAACTCAAAACGCTGCAAATTATTACACAATGGTTTATTATTTTTCTATATAGATCACTCGTCTACAAAATCACCAACCATCCAATATGAAGAAAAAAAAAAAAAAATTCAAAATCACCAACCATTGATCGCATTTTGGTCAGCTCTAATTTGAACGGAGATTAGGCCTCTTTTGCGATTCACATTCGTGTTTTGATTTATAAATATAGATATATATTTCAATATAAACCCTTAAATTTTCGTAGGGAGCGAACGGTTTGTCCTACAGAGCTCCGCGTGGTCTCAAAAAATTTTAAAAATTCTATAGAATCTTAAATTGAAGGAAAAACAATACCTTTATATCAACATTTTTTGAGTTAGGGCGTTTTCAAAATTTCAAAATTGATTTTGGAACCCTTAGAAGTGACCTACATCAACCAAAAGCTTCGGGGCACAACTAGACCCCAAATGGAGCCTACATACCAAATTTCATCAAAATCGGTCAATGCTAAGTGGCAAAAGTGTCGCGTACGGCGTACGGCGGACGGCGGACGGACGGCCAAATTTTTATTCGATTTTTGGATTCTACGTACCTTGAAACGTAAACCATCAAATTTTGAGGGGGTGTTAAAATTTTTTTTTTCTTGGTCGATTCCAAAGGTTTATTATTGAAATTAATAAACTAAAACGAAGGGTTTAAAAAAAATTGCTAAGAGACATTTTTTGTTGCAAATTAGTTGTAGAATCGACTGGTACCATATGGCAGACCAATTAGGAGTACACCTTGTATAACTCCAATTTTTATAAATATTATTCCATACTAAATAGGAAAGTACAGTAACTCAATCGAACTGATGAGTTGAACATAATATGTACCATATTGAACCATATTATGGTTTTGTCAATTACTTTACTTTCACAATTTCAATTTTTTTAAATAGAGTTCTCACCCATTGTATTTGGTATGTTGTTAAGGACATGGTGCTCTAACATATCCCAGAGTTTGGAGCTACTTGAAGGTGACTTTTTTTTGTTGAGTGCAAAAATTTAAGGAGTTTTGAACCTACCTTTCTATTCTACCTACTCAAACACATGATATAGTTATGAAAATTGTTTTGTAATTCTACAGGCTGGAAGTGCGAGTTGAGGGTCAGTCTAGACGCACCTGAAATCTATGGCTAATTTCACACTGGTAGACAGGAGTATGTTGATAACATGTTGAATCATAAGGTATATCTGGCCACCTCATAAAATATCCAAAATGTTCCGGAGGCAACCTAAAACTCTTTCAGATTACAATGAATGAAATCATAGTACTTGGATATATTTTGAGTTAAAACGGAGGAAATAGTTGGTGCATAATGAATTTAAAAAGCTGTCTGATTCCTACCTAGGTACCCAAGATAATCACCATTTACAGTACAACATATCTAGCAACACGTAAGTACGTAAACACTCACCAACTTGGCCAGAATGTGGTCCGGTACGTTCCTCGTACTGTTGCACAAAGCTCTGGCCGACGAGTGAGAAAAAATCACCGGAGCTTTGCTGACCTCGAGTGCCGCTTTCATGGTTTTCACGGACACTTTCGACAAATCAACCATCATTCCGAGACGGTTCATTTCCCTCACGATTATCTGAAATCGAAAAACTTCATATGAAAACCTGCAATTTCTCAATATTTAGAGCTTACAAAACACTATACACAGAGTGTCTACCTTTAGTTGATTAATCATAACATTTGTCGTATATTTGTGTATGCAATTACACTCTAAAAGAAAATGGAATTTTGCCCTTGAAAAGTGAAAACAATGCTTCTGTTACCTTGGTAGACTCGGAAGCAATAGCGGAAACATGAATGTGAATAGTTATTCATGACTATTCTTGTTTACTTTGTTAAAGGTGCAATCGACTTCAGATGAAATGAATTGCAGAAACATGACTGTGAATAGTTATTCATGACTATTCTTGTTTACTAAAGGTGCAATCGACTTCAGATGAAATGAATTGCAGAAACATGAATGTGAATAGTTATTCATGACTATTCTTGTTTACTAAAGGTGCAATCGACTTCAGATGAAATGAATAGCAGAAACATGACTGTGAATAGTTATTCATGACTATTCTTGTTTACTAAAGGTGCAATCGACTTCAGATGAAATGAATAGCAGAAACATGACTGTGAATAGTTATTCATGACTATTCTTTTACTAAAGGTGCAATCGACTTCAGATGAAATAAATAGCAGAAACATGACTGTGAATAGTTATTCATGACTATTCTTTTACTAAAGGTGCAATCGACTTCAGATGAAATGAATAGCAGAAACATGACTGTGAATAGTTATTCATGACTATTCTTGTTTACTAAAGGTGCAATCGACTTCAGATGAAATGAATAGCAGAAACATGACTGTGAATAGTTATTCATGACTATTCTTGTTTACTAAAGGTGCAATCGACTTCAGATGAAATGAATAGCAGAAACATGACTGTGAATAGTTATTCATGACTATTCTTGTTTACTAAAGGTGCAATCGACTTCAGATGAAATGAATAGCAGAAACATGACTGTGAATAGTTATTCATGACTATTCTTGTTTACTTTGTTAAAGGTGCAATCGACTTCAGATGAAATGAATAGCAGAAACATGACTGTGAATAGTTATTCATGACTATTCTTGTTTACTAAAGGTGCAATCGACTTCAGATGAAATGAATAGCAGAAACATGACTGTGAATAGTTATTCATGACTATTCTTGTTTACTTTGTTAAAGGTGCAATCGACTTCAGATGAAATGAATAGCAGAAACATGACTGTGAATAGTTATTCATGACTATTCTTTTACTAAAGGTCCAATCGACTTCAGATGAAATGAATAGCAGAAACATGACTGTGAATAGTTATTGATGACTATTCTTTTACTAAAGGTGCAATCGACTTCAGATGAAATGAATAGCAGAAACATGACTGTGAATAGTTATTCATGACTATTCTTTTACTAAAGGTGCAATCGACTTCAGATGAAATGAATAGCAGAAACATGACTGTGAATAGTTATTCATGACTATTCTTGTTTACTAAAGGTGCAATCGACTTCAAATGAAATGAATAGCAGAAACATGACTGTGGATAGTTATTCATGACTATTCTTGTTTACTAAAGGTGCAATCGTCTTCAGATGAAATGAATAGCAGAAACATGACTGTGAATAGTTATTCATGACTATTCTTGTTTACTAAAGGTGCAAGCGACTTCAGATGAAATGAATAGCAGAAACATGACTGTGAATAGTTATTCATGACTATTCTTGTTTACTAAAGATGCAATCGACTTCAAGTGAAATGAATAGTAGAAACATGACTGTGGATAGTTATTCATGACTATTCTTGTTTACTAAAGATGCAATCGACTTCAAGTGAAATGAATAGCAGAAACATGACTGTGGATAGTTATTCATGACTATTCTTGTTTACTAAAGGTGCAATCGTCTTCAGATGAAATGAATAGCAGAAACATGACTGTGGATAGTTATTCATGACTATTCTTGTTTACTAAAGGTGCAATCGTCTTCAGATGAAATGAATAGCAGAAACATGACTGTGAATAGTTATTCATGACTATTCTTGTTTACTAAAGGTGCAAGCGACTTCAGATGAAATGAATAGCAGAAACATGACTGTGAATAGTTATTCATGACTATTCTTGTTTACTAAAGATGCAATCGACTTCAAGTGAAATGAATAGTAGAAACATGACTGTGGATAGTTATTCATGACTATTCTTGTTTACTAAAGATGCAATCGACTTCAAGTGAAATGAATAGCAGAAACATGACTGTGGATAGTTATTCATGACTATTCTTATTTACTAAAGGTGCAGTCGACTTCAAATGAAATGAAAAGCAGAAACATGACTGTGGATTGTTATTCATGCCTATTCTTGTTTAATAATCGTGGATAAGTGACTTCAGATGTAATGAAGAAGTAAGTTCTCAGGAACAGTTATCAACATAGAACGGTTATCAAGAAAAAAGATAATTTTCTCTGTGGACCCAATTACATAACAATGTAGACGAAAAGTGCTGTTGGGCCTTCATAGTCTCACCATCGTGAAATGACGACAATTTTCATAATCGTTGTGAACTTGTGAATTCTGGATTAAGGGTCATCTAACATGGAATAGGAAGGTTGTAATCTTGTTTACAGATTGAATAGAGAAGAACAAAGTTGCGGCCTAATTGAGAACTTGCACGAAAAGAAAATTGAAAATGTCAGAGAATGGAAATTTTTCACGAGAAGAAAAGCGTCCAGACGAAAGACTTACTTTTCCGAAGTTGGTGAGTCCTCCGTGTTCTGCCTTCCTCCCAGGAATATCAACCAGGGACGAGTCGGCCCTGCAACGAATTCAACGTAACAAATCTCATTACTTCCACAACAGTTTCGATTGAACTGACAAAGGGTTAAGTGGGAAGGAGAAATGGCTCGAGTTGTCAAACTCGCATTGTCTTGAAATCCTTTCCAATTCGTTCGTGTTCTTCAGTTGAGAAATCCAAAGACGAGAAGGTATGAAGGGGAAAAATAGGTAACTTTTGGTAAGTACGAAAGAAGTGGAGCTGGAATAAGAGTACCTACCATGAAGAATAAAGTGAATAAGATTGTGTGGTAAGGGAGCATTTTATCAACGAAAATATACATTAAAAATTCACTTAAACCAAATAAGTTTAAAAAAAGAAATAATGATAATAATAATACAAGGGTTATTAAAGAACCTTAACAAAATTGAACTTTAATTCAGTATACCTACCGGCTATAGTTTGCCTAAGACAAAGAAATTACATCAAATGGACACAAACAAATCGCTCATATCCTAGAAGAGGGGTAAAAGTCCAAAAATGTGATTTTCGGGAAATCGCTTTCAAAGTTTTACACTCAAACAAATAGCTATATCTCCATGACAACACGTTTAATGTTAATGATATTTGGGGAAAATGTTCCCGTACTAATGCTTCTACAGCTCATGGACCGAAATTATTCTTTTCGCTAGTGAGGAGGAGTGGGGGGAATATTTTTGTCAAATTTCTTCGATTTTTGGTGTTGTTCCCTTTTTTCGTGGACAATATTTCTTTATTTCAGAGATGTCACTTTTTTTCATGGACGATTTTTATTCTTTCCCAAATGATTATTTTGGTTTTAAATGAGAATAATCATGACTTGAGGTGCATAAAACGAAAATTTATTAGATTGGGAGTTGTCGGAAAAATAAAACAGATTGAAAACGGAAGATATTTATAATCCTGTCTCCAAAAATATTCTTAAGTAATTGAAACAGCTTCTTAAAATCTATAATCAAAGATAACCAACGTGTGATTTCGGGTTCAATCCCCCCCCCCCCCCCCTCACACCATTCCTTCTTCAACGGTTTCAGTACAACCAGTACAACTTTCATCGGTAGTTTCGGTAGGTAGTCCGTAGGAGTAGACATTCAAGGTGAAACACACTAGTGAACCACTAATTTGTTCTATGGTGTCAAAATTTATAGTTCATGAAAATACAAAGGTTTATTCATAAAGATTCAAAGCTTGGGTACCATTAATAAGCCCTAAATGAACCAAAATATCGAAAAATAGCAATTTTGTGAATATTATCCCTCTACTTGCCTCTTCCTAATGAGAATTTCAGTAATCTGGCGACTTAGTGTAATTCAGTTAGTTATCTCAGTCGAAAAAAAGAAACACGCGAATAGGTTGAAATTGAGGAGTAGGTAGCGCGCTCAACGTGCTGTCATAATGAGCCTTACTTTCACTAATAACCCCTCGTTCATCCTCCGTTTACTCTAATCTCAAAATTTCAGCAATGTTTGCAAAACTAGATAGATTTCCACGTCGAACAAAAAAGAAACACTAAATCAGTGGGAAATTGAGGTTTGGGCGAAATGCACAAGATTATGCTAAAAAAAAACCAAATTTTAATAGTTTCTACTCCCCCCTCCTACAAGGCAAAATTTAATGTGGATGACGTAGTCCACAGCGCTAGATAAATTTTAGCGTTGAACAATGTAGGAACCATGCGAATCGGTTGGGGAATAAGGCCTGGACAAACACAAGAGACACAGACTGATGGATTTTCTTCCGTGGATTTGGGTTTTGAAGGGACTAAAACGGATTAGTATCTGGTTATTTTGTTTTCCGTTGAGAGTTGTCCACCTTTAACCCAGATTAATCGCATATTCAAGGATGCCAAGTCTTACAACGTCCTAGAAACATAAGTAGGTAACCATCTACCTACCTGCTATTATATAGCCACAGCATGATGGAAGAAATAATTAGGAAACCGTGTAAATTATTATAATTGTGATTATTATTGCAATTATTATTTTTTTGTAAAGATCACTAGTCAAATACCTTCTTGCGACAAGGGCAGGAGGGGGGTCCTTTGGGCTAGGCTCGAGGGAACGAAGTGTTCTGATAAATTGCACAATAAACATGCATTTATCATTGTTGATCGTCTTGATTGTGATAGTAGTTTCCAAAAAATTAACACTAGGTTTCTTTAATTGAGGAAATCACTTAATAGAGGCGATACGTCCACTTCAGAGGGTTTGCACTGGGCTTTGTGCCTGTCTTCTGCAAACGTAGGTGGCTCGCCCCGTCCATCGAACAAAGAACTTTCAGCATTCAGGCGGAGGGGAATGAGCTAGGCTTAAGTTTGTCTTCTAGGGATGAAAAACAGCACTTCCACTACCCAAAACTGCTCCTAACTCAAAAATGACATTTTTGGACTTGTACCCTTCTTCTAGGATATGAGCGAAATCTGCAAACAAAGGGAGACAACCAAATTTGATTAGAGAGTTTAGAACTCTGAAAAATTAGAAGAACTCTTAGTGGGGAAGCAAAATTTGATTTCTTCAATAGCTTTTACTTCACTGACGAACTCAGACTTACTCTTGACAGCGATTTAAGTGATGAACCGCTGCAGCAAATGAAATGGTTTTCGTGCTTCACAGGCTTGATTGAATAATATTACCTACTCTTAATTTCTTCCAGCTTTCATCCACTGAGTTATAATTAAGGGAATTGACGACTCGAAGTTCATGAAAAAAAAACCGGGACGCTGCAGCAAATGAAATGGTTTTCGTGCTTCACAGGCTTGATTGAAATTGATTAAAAAAAAAAAAAAAAAAAAAACGGGACGAATAGAGGAGGCGGGGAGAGCTGGATATAGGTGCCCCAGTAGGTGTAAAATATTTAAAAAAAAAAAAAAAATTCTCTGTTAAAAATGCTCTGAAATAAGAGTTTAATATACCAATGGAAAGCTGATAAAACGTACTTAATTGTTTTTACCATTGTGGTTATAAACCTTTCAGGAAGTAAAGTGGTACGATAGCAAATCACTATTGAAAATTATGAAAGAAGCAGATACCTAGTTGACATAAATTCAAGTTCAGGCTAAAAAAAAACCCTGTGTTGTTGCCTGTAAAGTCGGTATACGGGCGAAAGTTTTACGTGACAACGACTTTGAGTGGTAAAATAATTTTAATGTTAATATTCATTCGTATAGTAGGAAGAAGGATAAAATAAAATTCTTTGTCAAGTTGCACAGAGTAGGTATTTCCCGTAGGTAGTAGGTATTTCCCATGGGTGGGGGGGGGGAGTGAGTGCCAGGGAAGGGGGGCGGGGCGCTCCCGCCTTTAGGGAGCGCCGAGCTGCACCCCCTCCGTGAGCGGAGCGTAACGCAGTTTCTCGAAGTGTCTCCCGGTAAACCAATTTATAAGACGTTATCACGTCAAAACGCTGCAAATTACTACACAAAGATATCATTTTTCTATACAGTTTTTTTTCACGAAAAGGTTACAACCCCTTCATTTCCGCAAAATACAACGTAAAAAATTCCGACCGACGCAATTCTTCATGATTTTTTGTGAGGATCTCAGGAAAAATACTTTTGCGCAAAAAAGTTACGCGCAATCGTGCGCAATTGACACTAACTTCATTTTTTCAAATGGAACCCCCCCCCCCCACTGTTTTATTACAGATTCGGATTCTACGTCAAATTTCATGAAGAATTCATACCAACATCGATTTGTTTTATTGCGCGCAACCTGGCTTTTTGAACGCTCTAAGTTGCGCAACTCCACAATTGCGCAAAAATTAGATTTTGGAGAACCCTTAGTGTGGCACATGTTTTTTCATCATTTTTTAACGCTGAATCACAGGGTGTCATCCGTTTTGAGAAAAACCAAGATTTAAGAGGAAAAATTAACATTTCTTTCACGAAAACATCAGTTTTGAGGTCGAAATCATGTTTATTTTTTATTTTCTCACCTCCTTTTGAACCACGGGCTTGGGGCCGTCTACGGTGGAGTTAAAAATAACAACTGACAGCATGATCATGCTTGAACTGAATAAAATTACCTAAAAACTCATAACGATTTAAATAGAGCGATTTTTCCACTAAAAACAACCGATTTTTTGGCCGCTATTTTGAAAAATTCCAGTCAATTTGAAAAATGGATGTCACCATGTGATTTAGCGTTAAAAAATGATGAAAAAACATGTGCCACACTAAGGGTTCTCCAAAATCTAATTTTTGTGCAATTGTGGAGTTGCGCAACTTAGAGCGTTCAAAAAGCCAGGTTGCGCGCAGTAAAACAAATCGATTAGGGTATGAATTTTTCATGAAATTTGACGTAGAATCCGAATCTGTAATAAAAAGGGGGGTACCGTTTGAAAAAATGAAGTTAGTGTCAATTGCGCACGATTGCGCGCAACTTTTTTGCGCAAGAGTATTTTTCCTGAGATCCTCACATAAAATCATGAAGAATTGCATTATCGGGATTTTTTTCTCTGTATTTTGCGAAAATGAAGGGGGGTGTAAGCTATTCGTGAAACACCCTGTATAGATCACTCGTTCGCAAACATTAAACATTGTCACTTTTTTTTATCAACCATAGTTACTACATACCTCCTTTACAATCAAGTTTATTACTACATACCTCCTTCACAATCAAGTTTATTTGGAAGAAATAAACGCTTTACACTTAATTAGAGTATTAGAAAATTTGATTGCTGGTTGTTAAGGATGCAAAACTGAATACAACTCGAAGAAACGAACAGCGATCTCATTTTGGTCAGCAAAAATTGCGGAATTCATAGTCAAATGAGGCTCCTAGGCCTCATTTGCGATTCACACTCGTGTTTCCGATTGAATGAAAAACAATAAGTACCTTCATATTGAAAGTTTTTGAGCTAGGGCTTTTTGAAAATTTCAGCCCTTATTTTTCTTCCTGGTGTGACTGACATCAACCGAAGGCTTCGAGGCACAACTAGACCCCAAACGGAACCCCACATACCAAATTTCATCAAAATCGGTCCATGGTAACTACGGAAAGTGCCGCGTACGGCAGACGGACGGCAAATTTTTTCTCGATTTTCAGATTCTACTTAACTTGAAACAAAAACCAACAAATTTTGAGGGGGGATAAACTTTTTTTTCTTGGTCGATTTCGAAGGTTATTTATTGAAAATAATAAACCAAAATTTGGTTTATTTAATAAATTGGTTTATTTTTTATTCAATAAAAGCTTGGTATTAAATGAATGGGGTTAGTTCCGCTTGTTATAAGAATACAATTATTATCTACGTACCGTATTGGAGAATCCGTCGTAACCAGCAAGTCGAGTACTGTACTCCTGTAAAAGGAGTACAGTCTTGTATTCTCCAATACGGTACGTAGATAATAATTGTAAATAAAAGCTTGTTTGACGTGAATCCAACGGGATCTTCTTATTTCAGTTTGTCTTGTATATTAAGTGAGTTATGAGCATCTTGGTGAAATAAGATCAAAAAGTCCATTCATGCTGCGAGTTAATGAGCGAATTTTCAAAGCAATTCAAAGCTATTGTTAAGATAATCGAAATATAAGCTATCTGGGTGAGTTGTCAGCCATGTGAGTGTGGCACATAGCACCCTTATCGTTTAGAAACATTTCTTTAGAAGCCGCAGGCTGAGCTTACTATTGAAGCCAGAGTTTCTAATTCGTGTGACATTGGAGACGTACCATTGAGTGTTGCAAGTTGATGTTAAGGTCAGGTATCTCACGCCCAACATGTACAGTATCCGGAGAACTGGGAGGCTATTGGACAAAGAATGGCCTCCTTCCACACCAATCAAGCTGCATATCAGATTCTTCTGATGAGCATCAACTATTTCTGTAATCAGAAAAGTATTCATCGCTATATTTATAATATGTTATCAAATGCAATATATTTTTTAAATAGTATTTTTGTTACGAAAATTTGTTAAGCACCATACTGTCTATTTGTGAAAGGAAAGAAGATAAGTAAATTACAAGCGAAATTCAAAGAGGAGTCCTGCCTGTGTCCTTTCGTGGTGGGGAAAAATCGATGAAAGTATTATTCAATAGAACCTACTACGACCTACTAGGATATTCACTTGTTTTGTATGCGGGTGGTTTGATACGTTAATTACTTTAAAATACCTACTTTGTTCCAATCTAAAATATCTTATTTGTGAATTGGTTAAAAGGGTTCACTACATGTTCCTAAGGTACCTATTATTATGACACTGCATCTCTAAATTAATTAGAAACGAGCGTTTAAAGGAGTAAAGGGCTTATTTTGCTTTAATTAGGCTCCAAAAAAGTTTCTCGAGTTCATAATCTTGTTTCTACTTTCCTCTTTCGTCCAACCCTCAAGTCTTACGGAGAGTGAACCATTTAAAATACAGTACAAAAATACAAATAGTGCCATGTGGGATCAGCTGTGGCCGAGCGAGCTACGGCATGTGTCTCTGGATTCGAGACTCGGACCGGTTGCAGGGGCCGTGAGTTCGAGGCTCGCCTCGGGAGCGTATTTTCGGGCAAGTCGGTCGCAGTTCCCCCTCGTCTCAACCCAGGGCGGTGGGGCCAATAGGAAACCATTCCGCGATTTTGACTTTTAAAAATTGATTATAGTAGGTACCTACATAACGAAGAGTTTTAGAGAATAAATAGTCCACTAATGAGGCCGACGAACAGAATTTTGGTACGACACTGGTGAGCTCACATTTCAACAGTTTCCGTTTTGCAGTTAAGCATAATAAATGGTCACACGTATTCAACAGTTAATTTAATGCATTCCACTTTGCTAATTATTGTGCTCCTACTTGACCTCTTGAATATAATTATTAGAGGGTTGATGGAAACGTATAGCACAGTGTGTTTGCGTATTGGAAATGATTGGGTATTATTCAGTCAGCCAAATCGACGACCCTACCTTAGACAAGACCACATACATAGGTTGGACCACTCTGTTTAGTGTACAAAGATGAGACCACTCTATACATAGGTAAGACCACTCTATACACAGATGGGACCAACCTATACATAAATAGGACCACCCTATACATAGATAGTGCCACTCTGCTCATAAATAGCACCACCTTACACATAGATAGGACCACCCTGTACTTACATGGAGACACCCTGTACATAGATAAGATCACCCCATAAAAATATAGTACCACCCTACACAAATGCACATTGATAGGATCATCCTATACCTATATAGGGCCACCCTCCTCATAGATAAGACCATCCTACACATAAACAGAACCACTTAATATATAATACATTGAAAGGTCCACTCAGCACATTGATTATAGTCTTGTTACCTGTAGCTGACGTGCAGAAAGTGAGAGGAGGGCTGTACTTCTGAGTCAATCTCCGTATAACGTCGATCTGTTCAAGGGTCAACTGCACGGCATCTTTGAACTGCGACTCACAAGGAACGTACGCCGCCCAAAACTGAAAAAGAAAATAATTGATTAGCAGATCAAAAAAAAAAAAAAAATTTTGGTTTTTCATACAATACGAAAGATGTAACAATTCGTGTATGCCTGATGCAACAAAGAATGTCTTAAATACGTCTCAAATTTGGCTCAAGTCAGGCTTTGATCCCAATCTTGATCGACCAAGGAAAGATTCTTCCTTCAATTATTTCAAATTAATCCCTTTCAAGTAGGCTTCAATGTCTGATGTGTGAGCTCCTGCTCACTGGTGGTCTCTTCCCAGTGACGAATCTAAATTGATTTATTGATTTCCTTCCTGACACAGGATCAGTGTAGCCACAAACGTCGATAATTGCTGGTCCTGAGGTCATTGTTTAGCTCGAGAAGATGATGTCACCCCCCCTACTTGCTCCGCAGATGCCGCCTCCACCTCGAGCATCGCTCCATCCGAGTTGTGAAGCCAGTTGCTTCCCCCACCAGCAAAGCTGCCCTACCCATCCTCCGGTGGAGTGGAGGGGGAACCTCCCCAGAAGGACCAGAATACTGAGTCCTCACTTCAGTCCCCTCCCAGATTTCATTAGAGACAGTCATTGTGAGCCCTGCTGCCAGTGACATCAGATTGGAACACATCTTCGCCACACCTTGCCACATTACCTTCGAAGGATACCTCAGGGCCCTGAGAAACATAGTGCACTAACTAATACTGATACGTTGGCCAATGATATAGTGACACACCAGTATAAAAGTAAATACACAGTTTAATCATAATTGCCACAAACATTCAGAATAGCAACCATATTGCTAATTTGTATCTTTTGAACGCTAAACTGATCTTGCCACCTTTTGACATAGCTTTGGACATTGAATATGATTTGGATAAAGGAGTTGTATTGAAAACACAGGATATTGTACCAACCGTTTATTTGTTTTCATTTTTCCATACTTTGCAAACATAAACGCCCTTCAGGCTGTTGCCCCACACTTTTCATTTTTAACTTCGTCTTTTTATTTAATAAAAGTACTATTAGTTGTACCTTGTAGTTATCCTTTCGAGTTTTACCTGCTTCTCAGTACAGAGTAACGAAGTAGTGCACAGACACCCTTCCCGACATTCAGAGTTGAAATTCCCTTCAGGAATAAACATAAGCACATTCGGCACGGACACAATTGTGATCCATTTTACAAAGATTATGCCCTTCAGGCTTTCACTTTCAACTAACTTCGCCACGAGCCTTTGACATATGGCCACAGCACCAGCTAAGGTAATTATCATTTTGCTAACCTATTGTAACTTCAACTTATGTGTTTCGATATTTGCATTACTAACCCACCATGAGCTCAGTCGTTTAACCTTTCCATCCTTTAGACTTAGACTTTCACCACGTTTTTTGTGTCTTCGCCACGTAGGGAGGTTAGGGTAAATTTTGGGCCGACAAATTGGTGGCTTTGTTTTCGACACATAGGATCAACCTACAAATCGATAGCAACATCACCAACGCGTAAGTCCAACCTACAGATGCTTTTGGAGTAACACTGAGAGAATGATCCTTCGATGTATTGTCCAAGACTCATGACACTGTTATGATACCATAGATATCACAGAGCAACCCAGCACCCAACTTGAAATCTACCTACACAGCCAAAGTGACTGCAATGAGAAGTCTCTGAGAAGTTTCGAAATTATGTTAGTCACCCAGTACGAAGATAGTAACTATGAATCAGTTCTATTTATAAATCGGTACACACTCCTGAATCCATCAACAATTTCCATCACAAATTTTGGACTAAGAACGATTAACCATTATTTAATAGAAAAAACTCGGTGCGCCTACCCAGATCATATACAGCGTAAATTATAAAAACATGGAACATGTTTTAGCCAAATTTAGTGCAGAACCTTTAGTTGTAGGTAGGTATAATACAAAAGATATATTATCCCTAGCAACATAATCTAAAATGCATTAGGAAAAACTCACGGCTTCGCGCCTTGAAAACTAGAGTGTTGGAAAAGGCGCGTGACCATAATGTTTTGCGGGTAGTTACCCTAAGTCAAAAACATGTTCCATGTTAAAACACTACTGTTAAATTTGAGATTTCATGAGATCAAAAGGCATTAGGCACCTCCAATACAAAATGTCTGACTTCCATGACCTTCTTCCTAAATGTACCTAACATAATTATAATATTGGAGAGTCCCTGAGAGGTCCAAAGTGTGAACGTAGGTAGAGAATTCTTAAAATTATCGAGTAGTAGGAAGTTTATATTGGAGATTCATCTCAGATAGCTGAACTTTGTATCGTATGACTTCCTTGGTCAACATTTAGGACACCTTTTAGGGGTCAAATCTTGAAAAATTGAGGTCGAAAAACGTCTGCCCAAATGAATGAGCAGAACAGCTATCTCAAACATGGTAGGTATAATAGACTATAGAATTCGTTGGTAATGCATTGAGGTATTCAGTGTCATAGAGGAGTTGTTTTGGCCGAATAGGCTAGAAATAGAAGATTGGACTCATAGATAATAGACCATAGACCAACTAATGGTCTCATGTACATTCAGGCTGATCCTTGCTGAAGCCCTCCCGCTCACTGAAGCACCAGTCCAATCTCAGTCGCCGAAGCTGCCACGTCTATGCTCCGTTAAATCGCCTCTATAATTGTAACCACGCAAATAATTTATCAATCTCGGTTTTTGAAAGTGTGGTTAAATAACCCCACCTTTAACCATAAAATCTCAACCGCTAAATCCGCGAAATAATACACGGAGAACCCGCGAGCATTAGGTCTGTGTGCTCCTTTTTCTGCACCCCTCTGCTTTGCCTCTTCGCTGAACTTCTCGTCGTTTCACACCCCGGCCAGGGTAAGTACCGTCTGCAGACACCATCGGTGAGTGGAGTTATTTCTCATCGTAATCCCGTATTACCTACCTTGATTACCTTGCACAGACAATTCTAATATCAGCCCTATATGCTCTTTTGTTCAGGTCGGATTTGAGCGATCTAGGCCAGCGGCCCATCACACAACGTTTTACAACTTAATTTTCCCTTCTTGTGTTGTGTGAAATCCTTACCTATAATCATAATCATCATAGTCCACTAGAATTTAGTTTAGCCCAATAACTATAAAACAGGAGTACCTGTGATAAATGTTCCGTTATGAATTGTAAGTTTCACGATGATGACTGTAATTTTCCAAATAGAAGAACCGCATCACGATTCAGAGTTGTTCGCGATTATGTTGATGAATTTTCAGGTTTTCTCATGTACCCTGGCTCCGACTGATTTGGCACAGTTGAAATCAATATGTTATCCCAAAAAAAAAAATAATAAAAAAAAAAAAAATAAATAAATAAAAAAAAAAAAAATAAAAAAATAAAAAAATAAAAAATTAATAATAGAAAAAAAATAAAAAAAAAATATAAAAAAAGAAAAGAAAGAAGAAATTAATTAATAATAATAATTATTTTTTTATTATTAATTATTAATTATTAATTAATAATTATTATTTTAATTTATCCAAATTTTTTGTTAAAAAAAAAAAAATTCGAAAATTTTTTTAAAAAGTTTAAGTTCAAAAACGGCGAAAATGGTACATTTGGGACTCGCTAGAGTATAGGTACTCGTCGGTAACACTGAGGAGCGCAATCAGGCCACGCATCTCCAAGCACATTTTATCGACCAACCTTATTCTTTCAGAACGGTAGGATGGCCGACAGAATGTGATGAGTCAGGTTTCCAAAAGGATCTAGTAAATTCGTCTATTAACTCATGCTGCGCGACTGGGACGTTTTTTGCTATGAGGAAAATCATGCAACGACAAAATATTTTAATAGGGCGAACGTAATTTTGAATTTACGAAAAAACTTGTAAAAATAAACTGTTAGGTAACTGATAAATGGGAGGGTGAAAATGAGAAAAGGGTGTCTGGCGTGTAGAAGGAAAATAGAGAAAAGTAGGTGGCTGGAGCAGTTTGGTGTACGCGCAAAGAAGGGAATCAGGAGAACCGAGATACCGAAGACCCTATTAAAATAGAGGTACTAAAATCTGATAGTTTACCTCTTTCAAGAAAAACGCCCTCATTTCCTCCGTTTTTCACTCACCTAGAAAATTTATTTTAGCTCCGTCTCTGCAACCAACCAGTTTTACGTTTATACAGTCAAGGCTGCCTACAACACTATTATGTACCTAGCAGGGGCGTAGCGTGGCTATGGAGTGGAGGGTACCGCACTCAAAGACCCCCCACAGTATTACAAGTCTCCTTCTGACTTCACCTCCACATTATTCACTTCAACAAAGATAGAAATTAATGTAAAGCAGTTGTTAGCAAGCAGTTTGCTCAAGGGATTCGTATGGTTACTATTTTAGCTTTCCACATTACTTGTTGTTGAGAATATTGTTATGAATAGGGCTGGGATTCGAGCATATTTGCATATTTTTTTCCTGAATAGTACACACTGAAAGAAGCCTTTTGGTGGTATTTTCACCTTTGTGGGACCAACATAATTTAAATTTATCGAGCATATAAATGCATAAAACCACGGTTTTCAGAATAGAAGCATATAAATGCATATTCTTGTGGTTTTCGTCTAAATAGTTTGTTTTTCTTCGAATTCTTCTCCCTAATTCGGGCCCTGACCATACATAAGGTTCGAAAACAGAAATGTCTAAAGGTTGTTAAACCTTTATTGAGGTCATTTCCACACCTTAATTGACTTCTTCCGGATTAGAGTGCGATTCGTCAGATAAGCTGTCAAAGCCCCAAGCATCCTTTCACTTTGAAAGGAGGTTGTAAGGGATTTTAGAGGTGTGCCTATTTTGGGAACCAATTTGTTTAGGTGGCTTTTCCCATGAAGTGGGGGAAGATTCGATCCTAGTGATGGTATAAATGTGGAAGCTCAAGTGAAGTTTCTGCATTCTACTCTCTGTTCGTAATCGTTTCCGTACCTATCTATCGAGTTCTTGTGATTTCCAAGTCCGCGATGCCTAAAGTTAAGGAACCTTTGAGTGTTTTACTCCGAAGATATGCGAAGGAAGACCCTGACTCGTTTTCCTCTGATGGGAAAATTCTTTTCTGCAAAATGTGCGCAAAAGAGGTAAGTTCTTTTTGATTTTGACATTTTCACATGTACGGCCTTAAATATTTACGGGTCAAACAGTTGAAATTTCAAGTAAGCCGTATGTGTAGCATACGGTACCTACCTACTAGGTAAGTAGAGAGAAGTCTAAGAATTCGGAGTGCAGACCCGTTATATCCTCAGATTTTACATTTCCGAGGCGGATTTGCTGGTTGGATCGTTGAGGGGGTGCTCGTATTTATATTGCAATATTTGAAAATAATTTCATAGTCCACGATGTTATATTTTCGTTCATTCAATGTATTTTTGCTTCCGAGTCTAGCAAGGTAGCGGAAGCTTTGTTTTCACTTTTCAAGGACGAAAAAAAAAGTTCTCCAAAATCAAAATTTTCACTCGCGTTTTGCGTTTTAGACCTTTCTGAACAATTTTGGTTCCGTGTCTGTGTGTCTGTGTGTCTGTCATGAATTCCTTGTAACGCGCATAACTATAGGAAGTTATTGTCCGATTTCGATGAAATTTTCAGGGATTGTGCGGGTTCGTGTGTAGACGGTCCCCTATGAATATCATCATCCTCGGACTGATAGAAGCGACTGCGCATGCGCAAAAGTGAATTTCCTTGTAACGGCCGTAACTTCCACATTTTCCATCCGATTTCATTGAAATTTTCAGGGATGTTACAAATTAGAGTTTAGATGGTCCCCTATGAAAATCATCACCCCCGGATTGATAGTAGCCGATGCGCATGCGCGAACGTGAATTGCTTGTAACAGACATAACTTCCACAATTTCTACCCGATTTCGATGACATTTTCAGGGATTACGCGGATTAGGTTGTAGATGGTCCCCAATGAAAATCAATGCCTTAAAATTTACAGTAGCCTCTGCGCATGCGAAAACGTAAAATCCTTGTAACAGCCGTAACAGTGGCGTGTGAGGTGAGGATCTCAAACCCCATTCAAGCATCCCCTTGATAGGTCAGTCAGCAATGCTATGGATTCCCACTCAGGAGTCCCAAGTTCGATTCCTAGTCAAGCTAAAATTTTTTTAATCTAATCACTACCGCACTTACATTTTTCGTCCGAATTTGATGAAATTTTCTAGGATTGTCCAGATTAGCATGTAGATGGTCCCCTATGAGGCTAGTGAAAGGTACTTAGAGATTGGTGTTTTCAGATTAACTACTATGCATCGGATCATCTATATAATCGGGTTATGGATACGAGGAAGCTATGTGCCACACCCACTTGGCATTTTTATTAATTTCACGATGATTTTACCACGTTGAGTAAAAAGATTTTTTCACTGCAGATTCCCGCATTTTTTCTACAATACTATTTTTTCTACATCAATCCTTCAAGCCACGATCCACCTGATACTGATCAGCTTTATGTCTCAGGCTGAAATCAACTATCATCTGGGAAAAGTGTGCCAAGTATGAGCAGGGTGCCAAGTGTGAGCAGTACTTTGACTTCACCATTTTATTGACGGATAGTTTCTCACTTATGCGTATTTACCTATTTATTTTCAGATCAAGATTTCGAAGGGTTTTCAAAAGTCGAGGAATTTAAAAACAGGAAATCGAAGAAACAGGCACTGATACAACCTTTGTTCAATCAGAATCAGCAACAGCACGACGAGTTCTCTTCTAGAGTTTGTAGGGCGTTCTTAAGCGCAAACATACCCCTCTACAAGGTCGAACATGCTGAGATTAGAGCTCTCTTCAAGGACTTTGAAGGGAGAGAGTTGCTTCCACAGTCGCCCCTACGTAAAAACTACGTTTCTTCAGAGTATGAAAAGGTATAAATTCATGCACGATTGCCGTAAATATTCCGCGTTCTCGTTTAAACAATTTAGAAGCGTTGGACTTGGAGAGGATGCCGCGTGGCGAGTCCGCAACGTCAGATGATTTTCTGAACTACTCTGCACAAGAAGCAGCATCATTGAAGTATTTACCTCTCGTGTCAGTTGACGTCGAAAGATCTTTCTCGTCATTGAAACGTTTATTGACAGATTTGAGAAAATCATTGACAACGGAAAATATAGAAAAAATACTTGTTGTACAGACCAATGTAGATTTACTTCATTGTGTAAGCTTTGGCCCCACGCTTTGGTGGCAGCTTTGATTTGACTGTGGCCACCGAAGTTAATGGGGCGTTTGGATGATCGAGCTCGTCAACGAGGTCAACGAACTCGATAATGCCAAACTATTGCACGAGTTTAAATTGAATGGGGGAGGTTAAGCTGAAAAGGGGAAACAACACTAATATCGAAAACACGAAATGAATATAGGGGTAGCGAAAGGTAATTACCTTGTGATGAAAATGCATGGCGAAAATTCGTGGTGATCTCGAGCGTCTCCAAGCGATTCGAGTACTGAAATGTAAAAGCCTGAAAGGCAAAACAGAATTGGCTACACTAGTGTGTCCCGGCCTTATGGGCTGACATTGCGGTCCTGAAGGGACGTATCGAAACCTTGAGGTGTGGCGATGCACGTTCCTCTTTCTAATAGTCTGAAAACCAGGTATACTCAGAAGAAAGGTAAGCAAATAACAATAAATGGCACTTTTATTAAAAGTAATAGGAACAAGGTTTATCCACTCAAAGTGTGGCGAAAAATGGCTGAAGGCAAATTGCGTGGTAAGTATGAAATGAGAACAGGTACGTATTTCCTAATTTGTCTTTACATTCAATAATCCTTTTGTGTTTTTTCAGGTAACAAAGCGAGGTCAGAATATTCAGAATATCAATCGGTGAATCTACGGAATTTACTAAATGCTCAATGTTCAAAGTTTTAAATCGTGGCGAAATGTTTCTAAAGTCTTTTAAACTGTTTGCTCTTATGACTACACGGTCACTACCTAGCATTGGCCAATGTAATAATAGTATGTATTTTTTTTGCACTCACATTGGGGCCCGTAGGTATCCTTTCGGTGAAGTGTGGCGAAGATATGATCGTGGCGGCTGATGTCCAAGGGGTCGTACAGGGTGGTGATTTTGGGGGAGGTACGGGGGCAGAATGCAACTCACGGGCACGGAGCTCTCAATGGTTGTTAACTGTTTGAAGATTGGGAGGGGAGTAGCGTTGTCCAGGCCTGACCCGAGGCTCCGTCTTCTCCCCCCTCCACCCCGCTGGATGGCGTTGGCAGGGACGGCGGTGAGAGTGGGGGAGAAGCCGTTGGTGCTTCTCTGGCCGGAGGGGGGAGGGATGCGCGAGGTGGTATGAGGCGTCCTCCTATTGGTTGGTCTTGACGTCACCTACGAGCCAGGCCGAAGGGGGTCATTGAGCGGACCCAGCCCCCATCTACTGGAGAGGTAATCAAGTGAGCGGGGGGCTCACAATTGACTCGCATAATTCTATGATCATTGTGTAAATTAACTTTTAAACTGTATCTTTTATAAGAAAACTTCTCATTTATAGATATACTTGAAAATTGTGTGCGAGTATAGCAGTGTATCACGTACAATTATAAAATAAAGCTCAAATATAAAGATAAGTTATTGGTTTTTCGTTTCACTTTCCTTTCCATAGTTTTTAACAGTGTTTTTCGAGCATATTCTGCATATTTAACCGCATTTAATGGGTTTTTGGAGCATATCTATCGGGCATAAAACACATAGTTTTCGAGCATATCAGGAGATTTTATCGAGCATATCGATCCCAGCCGAATGCAATACAAAAAAAAATGAATGTAATACAATAATATGAATATTGTTGAGAGTAGCGCGCCAAACAGGAATAAATATGAATTCAAAGAAGTGCAGTTTTTGTTTTATTATTTTCAATAATGAACCTGTGGAATCGACCAAAAAAACACAAAAATATTTAACCCCTCCCCCTCAAAATTTGTTGGTGTACGTTTCAAGGTACGTAGAATTCAAAACGCTGCAAATTATTAAACAAAGGTTTATTATTTTTCCAAATAGATCACTCGTCTGCAAAGAACGTGTTTCTGATTTATCGTACGTCCAACCCTTAAATTCTCGTAGGGAGCGAACGGTTTGTCCTAGAGGGCTAAACGTAACCCATCAAAATTTTGAGGGGGTGTTAAAAAAAAAAAAAAAAATTTCTTGGTCGATTCTAAAGGTTCATTATTGAAAATAAGAAACCAAAATACCACTAAAATCGAATTTTAAGATTGCGCGGCGGGTATCTGTTGATTTTATAACCGTAGGCAATCATAATATTTTAAAAAGGATTTCAACTGATTTCTATTTTTGAATGAACTCTGATAATTTTTCTGAGATTGAGAAAACTCTAGTCATGAATATCCGAGGTAATAACAATATATATTCTCGCAGGTTTAGCTATAAAATATTGATAAGCTACTTACATAAGATCATCATATATTGCATCGACAATAGGCTATAATGTTAATCTGAAAGCGGTTTATATTGCTTTATGGTTATTTTGAGCGTTAACAGTATCTTAGAGGAACTTCCGACCTTGTACCACCAATGCCATCATTATTTCACATAATGTTTGGGGTATTTCAGGTACTTACTCCCTACAACGGGTACCTCAACAATGTTGGCCATCCAAATACAATTTCTGAAGCTGTAAGCAATTCCCCTTGGTCCCCCCTAGGAATGTCGAGGTTTATTTTTTTCTTTCAATTCCGTTGTGATGTTCCACAATTTTTGATTTTTAAAGACGTTAGATTACTAGAAAATGACTTGGTACAAAATATCGATATTTGGGAACTTGGCAACTGACCTGGTACTAAGAAAAGGCGAAAGGACTATTTTCAAAATGCCTTATCGAAATGGCTTATCGATTTCTGTAGATTTGAAAACTTTAATGAGTTCCTCATGATAGGTACTATCAAACTCCTCATGATAGTCAATAATCAATGCGTAGACATCGACATTCATATCGCGGCGTCTCCGCAACAGGACGTTTATTAAAATAAACCAAAAACGCTACAAATTATTACACAATGGTTTATTATGTTTTTATATAGATGACTCGTCTGCAAAGCCACCAACCATCCAACATGAAGAAAAACATCGATCGCGTTTCGGTCAGCTGTAATTTGAACGGAGATTAGGCCTCTTTTGTGATTCACACTCGTGTTTCTGATTTATCGTAAGTCCAACCCTTAAATTCTCGTAGGGAGCGAACGGCTTGTCCTACAGAGCTCCGCGTGGTCTCAAAAAATTCTATACTATCTTAAATTGATGGAAAAACAATACCTTTATATCAAAATGTTTTGAGCTAGAGCGTTTACAAAATTTCAAAACTCATTTTTCAACCCTTAGAAGTGACCTCTTCTAGTAGGGATTTTTATTTTTTTAAAATAATTCCTGTTGTTGAGAATTCTCAAGAAAATCTTCGGGACGTTTGACATGATAGAAGTGCTCGTTTTCTTTGGCAATGAAAAGAATGTCGACTTGAGCCTGTCTGGCAGGATTTTACCAGAATGGTGAATTGCACTGAAGAACAAAGTCGAGAAATCTTTAGCTGTTCAATACTGATCTGCAAGCAGCTAGAGGATTTCAACGAGAATCTTGTCTGGACCAATAGCCTTCATATTCCTTTGAGTTTTCTAAGCTTGAATACTTTACTTCTGGTAACGTATGTTCCAATTTCATCTGTAGGATAACATCGGATTCATCGAAGAAGTTAATTTTGAACGAAAACCACAGACAGACAGCAGACTCAGGCCAATAGCGAAAACCAAGAAAATTGAACTTTAAACATCAAGGAACTACAAGCATTCATGAACTGCAGAATTTTCGTCGACAAGAGAGAGAATTGTCTTCAAATAAGGAGGGGTAATTATTATATCCAGTTGTTATTATTATCGACAGTGTTCAAGTTAGTAACCATTTGCCCATCCGAAAGTTCAAATATCGATCAAGAATTGAAATATATCCAGAGTTTTAGTTCAGGCCACCTTGTTTACAATCCCAATAAATTCAGAAGTGGAGGCTATGGAAACTAGGTGGCGGCCAATAACTGGTGCCTCTACCCCATATTCATTTAGAAGTCAATTGAGAGAAAAGTTGAGCAAGAAATAACCCTTCAACGTCAGGAGTATGGAAAGGCAAGGAAATGAAGAGTACATATTCAAGAAATATAAATCTTAATTAATCCAGCTCGGGCAAAGTGGATATGACGGAATTTTTAATGGTTAGCGCCGCCGAAGGAAATAAATATCAGTTAAGGGAGGCGAGGGCTACGGCTTTAAAACTATAGGAGCCAATAAAGCTTTCTTCGTAAGCCCCTGCTCATAAATCAGAAAAATCCGGACCTCCCATTTGAATTCTTCGCGTTGGGAAATAGTGGTTTTGCATAACTGCCTGGAATACACGGTGCTCCATTAATCCATGACTATTCTCCCTCATTAAGATGGACGCACCAGTAGTGGACGATGCACCGATTATGGATAACCAATTGACGGAGAGAGGAGAAAAAACACCGTTGAGACTAGCTAGTGATGAAGACTAACGTAGTTCTGTTTTTACATTCCTCAGTCTACCCAACTAGAAGGTGATATAGAGTATAAAGTACAAGAACTTGCAGAACTTGCAAAAATCTGATTTTTTCAAACACCATTTTTTGAAAGAGTTCTCAATTGTGTTGTTCTTGTTATAGTATTGAATTATTTCTATTCATATAATAGAATACAAATTAATGACATGATAGTAATGAATAGTAATAATGATAATATACTTAGATAGGTGCTGTAATATAAAAGGGACTATAATACTATATATGAGGCTGTGTATTTCCACTGATGCCATGGGCAATCGTACATACCCTTGAGTCTCGTCTGATTAATTATAAACATTATTGACACCGCTAACACAACAGTTCCAAATGTAAAACGCTGCAAATTATTACACAATGGTTTATTATTTTTCTATATAGATCACTCGTCTGCAAAGCCACCAACCATCCAACATGAAGAAAAACATTAGGCCTCTTTTGCATACGTATAACCCTTAAATTCTCGTAGGGAGCGAACGGTTTGTCCTACAGAGCTCCGTGAGGTCTCAAAAAATTCTATACCATCTTAAATTGATAGAAAAACAATACCTTTATATCAAAATGTTTTGAGTTAGGGCGTTTTCAAAATTTCAAACGTTATTTTTTGACCCTTAGAAATGACCCACATCAACCAAAATCTTCGAGGCACAACTAGACCCCAAATGGAGCCTACATACCAAATTTCATCAAAATCGGTCCATGCTAAGTGGGGAAAGTGTACGGCGGACGGACGGCCAAATTTTTATTCAATTTTTGGATTCTACGTACCTTGAAACGTAAACCATCAAATTTTGTGGGGGTGTTGAAAATTATTTTTCTTGGTCGATTCCAAAGGTTCTTTATTGAAAATAATAAACCAAAAAGTCCATTCATGCAGCATGAATTAATGAGCGAATTTTCAAAGAAATCTTTCTGTTGAAGCTATGGTTAAAAAAGAATCAATGATGTTGCAATATTGCAACAATATCTTTAGATATTTTTTTCTCGTTTCACAACCATTCTTCCTATTATTTGTCTAAAAGGTAACTACTAAGTCTTTGATTAGTGTGCCAGGTGGCTTTTTGAAAAATCGTGGTTTCACCTCTGCGCATGAAAGACAACTAGATACGAGAAGAATTTTTCTGATCTCATCGGGACTGTACGGTAAGTTCTGACTACGGATCCAGTGGAAGAATCTGGTCACCCCTGGATGACATAAGGACTCATGAAGTTCAAACAGCTTATTGTTATTCAAGGCTCCAGTTATCCGAGAGAGAGTATCAGCAACTACGTTTTCTCAGCCTGAGCGGTGTGTAATATCGAAGCTATAGCTAGATAACTTGAATGAGAAATGCGTAATGTATGTGAGGTAAATATCTAGATAGTTGCCTGACTGGGCGACCTCTTCGTCTTCTAGTTTCCATCCTAGCTCGCAGCATCATTCTCGGGCAGGCCTCCACTGGCATGCGCCCATCTTTGATGAATCGGACTATGTCTTCATGTTTCAATAATTCATCAATTTCTGCATTCTGTCTTGCTTTCCTCCCTTGTCCTTCCCTGACCGCTCCATAGATCCTTCTTATATTCCTTCTCTCAAATATCCGCAGTTCTAGCCTCATCCTCAGCTCGCATGGTCCAAGCCTCCGATCCATAACTAACCACAGGCCGCACTAGGGACCTATATATTCGTTGATCTGGAGATCACACGGCTCTTGAAGAGTTTTATATTGGCATAAAATGCTCGGCTGCCTGCCATTATTCGTGAGCATATCTCATCCTGTACATGGTTTCTATTCGTGGCCAAGCTCCCCAGATAGGTGAAGGACCTGACTTCATCAAACTTATAAGAACCAAACGTCACACCCCTGGGGACCCGCTGGACACGGCTCGGGGGAGATTTCTTGAGGTATTTAGTTTTGCTTTCATTTATTCGTAGACCCATTGGCTTTCCCCCTTCATGTAAAACCCCAAAAGCCTCCTGCAGCAGAGCATCAATACTTCGCCCCAACAAAGCTATGTCATCGGCATAAGCCAGAATCTGTCGACATTATGACATTATGCCTAGAACCTTCACCGATAAGCACCCGTACAGATCAATCATAAGATCAGAGGGGCGGCGAACCTCTCAATGCTGTCCCAACGACCTATTCTGGTATACAGATAGATCCAAAATGGGGAATGGTACGGGGATTGGAATTTCCGGGGCCAATCCCAAATGGAGTCACTCAGCTCCTCTGGGAGTCAATCAAATCTTCCTTCAGGGCGACCATAAACCGGTGGGTCACCAATGAAACCACTAGTAGATGATCAAACCTTAGAGGGCATGCTCTAAGTAAGCCCATGGTGGTCAAACCTAACCCCAGCGCCTCAGAAGAGCTGCTGCGGCTTAGCCGCAAGGAAATCAGGTTAGTGGTTGGCCTGGTAACAGGCTTTACTCCACTCCGATTCCATCTCAACCGCATTGGGGTAAACCAGAATATAACCCTCTGCAGGCTGTGTGGAGAGGCTGAAGAGAAAGCCTCTCACATAATATTCGATTGCGAAGTACTATCAAATCGCAGGTTTCACCTCCTTGGGTCACCTACACACAAAGAGGCTTTTCCCAGCACAAATCTAGCCAAACCGCTACTGGCCCTTACCAAAGGGCTAGGACTCTTTGACTAGGAACAGAATCCGCGGAGTAGCACAATAAGCCACTAGACTTCAGTGCTTTGGGCTCACATCACCCTGATCCGCGGATTCATCTACAATCTATAATCTGTCGACAATTGTACCCTTTTTATCTGCATTCTTGACAGCCTCATGCAGAGCTAGGTTGAACAGTGTGGCTGACAGCGAATCTCCCTGTTTGACGTCTGAGCTTACCTCAAAGGGTTCCCCGCAGCGGTCACCAACCATAACCTTCGAAGTGCTTCTTTGAAGGGTAATTTCGATTAACCTGATCAGCTTTTTAGAAATCCCGTTTCTTCTCAACGCGTGCATTATCCCTACTCTGCTAAGACCATCGAATGCTTGTTGATAATCTATAAACAATACGTGCAAATCGGTATTATGTTCTACAAATTTTTCAGCAGCTTGCCTATGCAGACTTCTGAAATTTTAAAATTTGTATTCCATCAAAGATTCAATGAATTCATTGTAAACAAATATTAGAACAGAAGACGCTAAAATCAGATGAATCTTTAAATCTATACAGTTATCTTTTCTCAACTCGGTGGTTAACCAGTGACGTTCATAATTAACCGAGAGCTCCAAACAACCTTCCTTATCGGGACCGACCATCGAGGAAGTTCTTGACGAGGAGGTTCCAGATGGGCTTCGTGCCTCGTGATGATTATGCGCGTGAGTTTGACAGCTGTTGTTGAGGTCAGAGATCAAGCATCGAAGTAAACTTGTTAGGTTGCGAACAACTTTGAGAAGAGCTCTCGTAACTTTTTGATCTCACGAGCTTACAAGCAACAACAGGACAATCGAATTAGGTATTTCAGGTACTACCTGATTGTATTCGGGGTACAATCCCCTCCGCCTCCTTTCCAAACATACCAGTACTTCAGTATCCATTCCAGAAAATCGCTCGAAAATTGAGGAGTTTGATTCCAAAAGGTACTAAAGACCATTTTTATCGAAATCGAGTTAACACTTTCCCAGGGTTAAAGGGTGGTAGTTCTTCACAGAAATGCGATCTTTATGGAGCAAAAGATAATCTATTCCCTTGATAGATGAGGGTGAATATTCCGTTTAATTTCAAAAGGAATATCCAGCACAATGACCGTCTCTTATCCGTTTTGTTTCAAAAAGTACTTTATCCATTTCGTTTGATTTCAAAAAGCACTAAGTGTCCTACTGCCATTGGTACGTTTTGTTTCAAAAAGTACTATATCCATAAATCTGATAATTCAAATCTCATTCAAAATCATTTTAAACTTTGAACTAATTTACCTTTTTTCCAAAAACATTTATTATAATTTAGAAACATATTAAAAGATAACATCATTGGTTTACATCACGTTTTTCAGGTCTCTTTGATTTTTCGCGTTTTTCTCGCGTTTGACCAAAATGGATAGAGTACCTTTTGGAATCAAGCTCCTCAATTGGAAACTCGTAGGAGAATTGACGGAAAATACTCGACATTACCAGAAACTGGTCATGAAGGACTGAGATGGGATTGAGTAACTGCCCAGAGAATTTGGGCGAAATGCGAGTTTTCGGGATTTCGAATGAATTTGGAACCTTTCGGAATGCGAGTTTTGGAACCTTTTGGATGCGAGTTTTCGGGGTTTCGCACGAATTCCTTTCTTTCACGCTCTTGCCTGTACAGGGCGTTTAGTATAAGAACGACGAAACTCCGTAACTAATTTGCAATAAATTTTGTTGTATAACATTCTTTTAATTCCACTAAAATCCGAAGTTTTTACACTTAAAGATTTATTTTCGTGTTGTTCACCTCATGTTACTAAAATGTTCATAATTCCCTTAATTTACGAGATAAGCTGAAATATGCGGATACCATTCGAAAGAGCGGTAAATTGACTTTCATTTTTGTTTCTTAAACTTTTCACCTGTCACGTCAAACAAGCTTTTAAAGCCTGCACTTGAATTTTGGTCAATTTCCTGCTCAATGGATGAGCTCCACGGTAAAAACTCCTACATTTTATGAACTTTTCAAATGTAGCAGAAAATTGTGTTTCAACGATAAAAAACGTGAATTTAAAAAAAAAGTTTCATGAATGAACCTTTGGAATAGACCAAGAATTTAAAAAAAAAAATCCTCCCTCAAAATTTGCTGGTTTACGTTTCAAGGTAGGTAGTATCCGGAAATCGAATAAAAATTTGGCCACTGACTTCCCATGGACCGATTTTGATGAAATTTGGTATATGAGGTCCATTTGGAGTGTAGTTGAGCCCCGAAGCTTCTGGTTGATGTAGGTCACTTGAAAGGTGTTATGTCTGCGTGTCATCGAGTGAAGGAGATGACCTTCTCGATGCGGCGTTTGTGATTTCTTTAACCCCTACTCAATGAAGAGAGAATGTCCCTATTCTATCGACAGCACTGTCACACCGGCGGCGTCAGCCCGACCATAATGTGGAGTGTAGGGAGATATTCTAGCCCAACAACCCCGGCGTTTCATAAGAAACCAACCGACGGGAAGCGGGATATTTAACTAGTGAGCCTACTTTTGCGTGGAGATCCCTTATCGAAGGAGAAGATACAGAGCAAAATGAACAATGCGATTGAATGGACTAGATTGCATACTGGAGCAACTGAGAGTGAGCTTATGTACTCTAGGTCAGGGAGAGAGAGGTGGAAGGGTGACGTCATGTTGGCGTGTTCCCTCATTCCTCGTCTCTCCATGTTGACTCAGGGGTTTCCTTAGCTTCTTTATTTACGAACTAATTACTTGCTAAAATGAGGGTCATAACATAAGGGTTGAGAAATATGGGCTGAAATTTTCAAAACGCCCTGGCTCAAAAAATTTCTATGTTAAGGTAATGTTTTTTTTTTAATTTAAAATAGCAGTGAATTTTTAGGATTCAATGATACTACGCAGAGCTCTGCAGGACCGAAAGTTCGCTCCCCATAAGAACTTAAGGGTTGGTCTAACATAAATCAGAAACGCGAGTGTGAATCGCAAAAGAGGCCTATTCTCCGTAAAAAATTTTATCTGACGGCCAAATTTGTATTCGATTTTCGGATTCTACGTACCTTGAAACGTAAACCAATCATCATCAATCAGTATTGAAAATAATAAACCAAAACGAGCAACAGTCGCACACTTTCCAAACAAAATAGTAAGAGATTAACCTTTAATCAATACTCAGATGATGATAATGAAGGGAGAGATGAAATATGATGGTTGCTTCAGGGGGGCAGCTCATGATTTTTTCCTAACGAAGCCGATCGACGAGGGAATTCAGCCGTAGTCGGTCTTTTTGCTCTCGAATTACCGCAGGATCCCCTCCTGTCCTTCCTCAGTATCGACATCACAGCGAATACGTGGACCGTAGGTCATGGAGTTTAGGACCGTTTAATTGGCGGTCGTCTGGCCCGCTCTCGCCCGCCCTTCAGGCAGACCTTTTTCGTCTAAAGAAGACGAATGGCCTCTCTTACTCCCTGGGTCAGTTTTGCGGTTTCCGTTCGGTGTCACGTGTCTCTCTTTGGTACACGTGGAGATCAAAAGCCTAATGGGTGGAATCGATTTTCGTCCTTTTCGGCCGACATCGAGTTACCTGAGCTGTTTGATTTTACAAGGTTATGCCAAGGATGCGAAAAACCAGGTTTTGGGCCTTCAAAATTCGTATGAAAGGCAAGAAAGGTACTAATAATGACCATAAAAGGACATCACTAACGAACCTGTTTGTTTTTGTTTTGAATAATACTTCAAATTATCGGTTTAGGCCCACTTTCACCAACAGTTGTTCTAAACGCGTTTATAGTTAATCTGGAGGAATAAACCCGGCCAGATGGCGAGCGTCTTTCACCAACCAAAATCATCGTTAAACGTCGTTCGAGATAATCGAGTTTAGCTCATAGATTTAAGCTGGAAATGTCGAGCGGGATGAATGAAAGTTGATCCCTCCCGCGCTTGCTATCAGTAGATGGGCACGGCGGCGACTTCAATGCGTACCTACCTATCTGGATACACTGTGGTTATTAAGTACTACTCACATGATCTGGTGAGAATTACAACATGCGTCGGTCGTGCAATACAAAACATGAATACGAGTAGATATAAGTGTTCCAAAACTATTAGGCAGTATGTCACTGCTATCATATAAAGGAGGATATGAGTGTGACAATAAGTGTGAATCACACAACAAATAATTGTTGGTTTTCCAACATACCATCTGTTGACTAGATATTTATGTTCAACAACCTACTACATCAAGTATGTTTTCGCTAAGATTATTATTTTTCCCTTTTTGGTGTTCACAGACATCATTTTTGAGGTCGGTTTTGTTAAAAAGGTTTTTATTTTATTATTATTTTTTTCTTGAGTGATTAAATGAGTACATCTCATCAGCTCCACGCAATACACTTAATGTGATTTTCATGGAAATTACGATTAACCTACCAAATGGTCCGATTGTGAAACAAATGGCTCGATTGAACTTCACTGGCCTACTTCAACAAATTTCATTAACGACGTTTTCTTCCTTTATTTTTACGCCCTCGGCTGTGCTTACGAAAGAACGACGATCGTTCAATAATAAACACATAACCGTTTTCTTTCCCTCGGATAAGTGGATGCTTTGTTTCACAACGCCCGCCGGCTGACGAGCGTACGTACAGGTGGATCTACAGGTATCGCCCTACCTGGAGTGCCGCCGCGGCAAGTTTCAAGCGAGATGCCCATTTTTATCTCCCCTTATCATAACATATTCGCGACTCGGGAAAATGTTTACATAATGGCTTAGTCGTTCGACGAATGAATAAGAGATGAGACCCCCCGAGAGTGTTAGGATGGGACACTCAACATAAGGATGACACTGCTCTTCTTTCCAATATCTATTGACGTCGAAACAAAAACAGTTTTTGACAAAGTTCATAATCGATGATGTCAACTCATCCACGTTGGACCCCCCCCCCCCCCCGCGGAGGAACCTGCCTGTCTTAGTGTCGAAATACTTAGTCCAAAACTGAATTCTGAAGGAAATGCAGCAGAAATATAGCTGCCAATCAACACATCCGAAGTACAAGACATAAGACATAGACAAGTAAGACATAAATTTACAAGAAATTCGATAACTGGAAAAATGACAAGAATTTAGAATAAATTTAATAACCGGAAAAATTACAAGAATTTAGAATAAATTTGATAACTGGAAAAATTACAAGAATTTAGAATAAATTTGATAACTGGAAAAATGACAAGAATTAGAATAAATTTGATAACTGGAAAAATATCTTTGTCGATCTGACTGAATTTAATTTCCTGAACTGAAGAAAAGGTGAGGTTAAAGATAAGAGGTACCTAAGAGAGAAGGATGTACAAGCGGGATCGCTATCTCATGTAGTACGCAGGAACCGTCACCTTCTCTGAATATGACAGTGAGGTTGGTTACGGTCCATTACAAACCGAGGAAAGTAGAGATAAGAACGCTGCAAATTATTTCTCAAAGGTTTATTATTTTCCTGTATAGTTCACTCTTCTGCAAAGATCGCAGCTTTGCCATTGTCGCTATTTATTTATTTTTTGTTTTTTACCTTTTGGTTCATTATTTTCAATAATGATCCTTTGGAATTGACCAAGAAAAAAAAAATTTAACACCCCCCAAAATTTGATGTTTTACGTGTCAAGGTACGTAGAATCCAAAAATCGAATAAAAATTTGGCCGTCCGTCCGTCGTACGCGGCACTTTTGCCACTTAACATTGACCGATTTTGATGAAATTTGATGTGTAGGCTCCATTTGGGGTCTAGTTGTGCCCCGAAGCTTTTGGTTGATGTAGATCACTTCTAAGGGTTCCAAAATCAATTTAGAAATTTTGAAAACGCCCTAACTCAAAACATTTCGATATGAAGGTATTGTTTTTCCTTCAATTTAAGATTCTATAGAATTTTTAGAATTTTTTGAGACCACTCGGAGCTTTGTAGGACAAACCGTTCGCTCCCTACGAAAATTTAAGGGTTTATATTGAAAAATATATATATATAAATCAAAACACGAGTGTGAATCGCAAAAGAGGCCTAATCTCCGTTGAAATTAGAGCTGACCAAAATGCGATCAATGGTTGGTGATTTTGATTTATTTTTTTTTTTGATTTTTTGATTTTTTTGATTTTTTTTTTCCTCCATATTGGATGGTTGGTGATTTTGTAGACGAGTGATCTATATAGAAAAATTATAAACCATTGTGTAATAATTTGCAGCGTTTTTTTCATGAAACTCCCCTGAAGACGGAGGGGACACGCCACTAATAAAAATAAATAAATGAATAAAATATAACGGGGAGGACGCCCAGGACTCACCCGACGCAGGCCCTAGGGATGAGGGAAGATGAGGAAGGTGGGGATGGGAGCGAGGGATGAAGGGAAGTGCCTCTGTAAAATGACCACCAGTTCAAACAAGAGCCGAGCAGTACGCGGGTGGTGACACCACGGAGTACGCCTACCTCGCCCAACTCGCGCAACTGGCACTTTTCCCGCACCACACTCCGCGCCAAGACAAGGTTGCAGCCATCACCCTGATGTTGTTGGGTGCCACTCTTTTTAGCGCCGACACCGCTCGCCGTAAATCATTTGCGTCATATTTCCTTATCTAGCCCGCCAAGTCTGCTCCATGTCCAAGCTGCCATTGACAACCTGGACATCCAGGATAATGCAAGACTGGTCGGGCTTGATGGCAACGATGTCAGGCTTCTTGCCCTGGTCATTCGGTATGTGGTATAACCCTTCCCTCTCAACATCCCAGCCGCTAGATGACAAGGCACCTGCTATCTGCTTGGCGACCGCATCATGACGTAGAATGCGGCCCCCATGAGTCCGAGGACTCTGCTGCACTACATGATAAAGATGCTTATTTCTACTCCGACAGGCGCTGCAAAAGGGTAGAGTTGTCCCACGACCACCTCTCGAACACCGTACCGGAGTTGGCAGAGTTGCCATGCGGACGGCGAGGAAGTGTTGGTAGTCGCAGGCCCCAATGCCCTCCGAAGCCCTTACAACAATCTGCTTACAACAATTTACCCACTGGGAAGAAAAAAATGGGGAGGTTCATTTGGGAAATTTGATTACTGGTTGCTAAGGAAGCAAAACTGAATACAACTCGAAGATATGAACAGCGATCGCATTTTAGTCAAATAAAATTTGAACGGAGATTAGACCTCTTTGGTGATTCACACTCGTGATTCTGTTTTATCAAAGTAAACCCTAGAGTTCTCGTAGGGAGCGAATGGTACCTTTGTTTAACCCTTTTCCTGGCAAAAGTGGAAGAAATGATTTTAGAAAATTTGATATCTCAGAATTTAATGTTTAGGCCTATCGGATGCTGCAATAACGCTTGAATTGTTGATCCGACCATTTTTATGGTTTTCATGGTCCTTTAATGAGGGGGTGATAATGAATGATTTTCTGTTGTGCTTCTTTCTCTTTTCAGTTCTTATTGCGGTTTCATGTGGCATCCCTTTAAAGTTAATTTGCTTAATTGCTGGAAATAAGATGACATTGTCTTCAATGGTTTGACTCTTAACCTGTGACGTCATTTGGTCTATGTAACCATGTACCGAGTATCCATACCACATGGAGTATCATTGCATTCTCAGTAGTTTATTGTATTATTCGACTCTGAATATGTTCTATTTAGAAAATAATAATATAATTCAATGTACCAATGCAAATAACATGTTCTTGCTTACAAGCTTTGAGTGATATAAATTCAATGTTGATCAGCTTAAGCCGAATCGTGTAGTTGGTAGGTACCATTGTACGCGATCTGTCGCCTTCTGCGCCTGACTGCTTTGCATCTCCCCACTTCGTCTCCGACCGTCTAACGACTAGGGACGGCACGATACTCCAAAGTATCGATATTGATGCCCGATATCTTTTCGATACCAATATTATAAAATATCGATACTTTGATAATATCGGCTGATAGTATCGATACCACCGATATTTTTCAACTTAATCCACCTATGATTTTTCACTCCGAATAAAACCCTTATTAATTAAGAAAAGACAATACATTTGTTTTAAAACAATAATTTAAAATGTAATAAAAGTCAATGGCAATTAAAAATGTAATAAAAGCCAATAATTTAAAATTTGATAAAAATGAATAATCATTCCATTTTATCTCAATTCCAATTCTTATTTGCAAGAAATCTCTGTTCAAAGAAATGATGTTTTTCTTCCACTAGAAATCAAAAGGATCAAGTAATAAATAAGTTACAATACAAATTATACTATTTGTTATTCGGAAAAAGCCGTTCGCACGTGACTCCATAAAAGTATCGATACTCCCCGATATATCGTGGTATCGTGCCGTCCAGGGGCGGCTGCTGATAGGAGCATAGGCGCATGTGCACCCCTAGCCAATTAAAAATGAAAAAAAAAATCAAAGTTAGTTTCTCTGGGTTTGAAGAGTAAGTTGGCTAGTGACAGAAGACACGTACAGTGTTACGATTGAAAGAAAGCGGCTGGCTTGGTCAGGTGTCCATGTGTATTACAGTCCCAAAAACGTCGTCCTTCTTCTACCTGTCACTCGCGCCAGGGAAAAATGAGACCGAGGGTGTTGACTACCGACCAATGACGAAGTGGAAGGTGTGTTTATTACAGACCGTTCGTGGTCGGCCACGGTTTCGGGATTGACTTCCAGACAGTATTGAGATGGACCACACTTCAGGGGTCAGCTCTACAACTAATTTTCAACAAAAATTGCCGCTTTCCAATTCACATAACTCCCTTATTTCTCATGCAAATTCAAACCTGATTACAACGTTGAAAAAACACAAATTTCCTATCCGTTTTTCATTAGCAACCAGCATTCAAATTTCCCAATGAATCCTCCTCAACTCCTTATTTCTGCAAATGAACTTTTTTCGTGTTTTCGATCTTGTGGCACTAAGTCATAACTCTCTTATTTCTCATGCAAATTCCAATCTGATTACACCGTAGGAAAGAGCGTTGAATTTCTTATCCGTTTAGTGGAAACCCCAATTTTTGGAAGCCATTTGTGAAAGTGAAAAAAAAAGTTGGTCAAAATTTATAATGGGGAGTGCGCGTGGGTCGGAAAAACTGTTTATTGTTATTTTTAATGTAAACAAGACTTCATTCTGAGAATTTTGGCACCAACCGCGACCTTCTAGCGAGAGAAGACCTTTTTCTACGAATTTTAAATTTTCGAATGTTTATGACGTCACGCGCCCCTTTCGCCAGGGCGGGACCCCCCAGCCCACTGTGTCATAAACATTCGAAACTGAAAAATCGTAGGAAAAGGTCTTCTCACGCTAGAAGGTCGCGGTCTGTGCCAAAATTCTCAGAATGAGATCTTGTTTAGATTAAAAATTTAAAACAAAATGAGGCGCACCCACATTATTTTCGAAAACCTTCATTTTATAATGATTATTTCAAGATAATGATTCTCTCGTATTATATAGCGCTATCGAGGTGCTTTCAACGGCAAAAACTACCCCAAGATCTGAGCTTGCCAACGGTATGTCAGTTTTAAAGGTTTAAAAAAATGAAAATCCTTATTTTTCTGTTTCAAAGCGTCATTTTGTGAAGTTTATCCAAATTTAACGAAAAACTGATTATTACCCCTGAAAAGAGGTGATCATGTGAAGATGTGATCATTTGTTCATCACATTTCAATACTACCCCATGGGTTATATTTTTCTGTTGAGCCCCTCGTGCGATATTCTCATGGGCAAAGAATAAACCTAAAAAATGGTGGTTTAAAAAAAACTGTAAAATTTTTAAATTTGACTTTAAACATTATACTTGGACTTTGATTTTCAAGGATTACCTTCGCATAACTCCAGCCCGCATAATCGCTGAAAATTTCACCAAAATAGGACAGTACCTTCGTATTACTTTTGCATTTTAGAAGGATTTGCAGACACACAGACCTGTTTGATAATCAGAAACGGATCCAAAATTGTACAAGAAGGTCTAAAACGAAAAATCTGAGTGAAAACTTGATCTTGGAGGTATTCTTATTTAAATCCTTGAATGGATTATAAGTACGGAGGCTCGGACCTTTCCCAGTCTGACTCACCAGACTACCAAAGATTTTGGAACAGGTCTATGTTAGGAGGTATACCCTGCGGGAAATCGGCCGGCCGCTTTCTTTCAATCGTAGCACTGTAGGTACTGTGCAAGTTGAATCTACGCGCAAAAACAGAGGCGGGGAGCTCCCTCTTTTCTGACCAATCAGCGGCAGTTCGCGCAAATCGAGTTTTATGCGCCGTTCTTGACTAGGGTCACGTGTTTAGATGGAGGTGTGCTCGTGAGATTGACCAACCAGAGAGCACGAAATGTGACCTTGAGGAGCAGCACGGAGGATGTGCACTTGAGGTGTGTGAGTGAGTGAATTTCCAATTTTACTATTTTGTCTTCCTGGCTCGCTGGTTTCCTTATCGTAAACAAACAGAAATGATAAGGGCATTTCCCGTTTTTCGTTTTCGGTACACCGTTAAAGTTCAAAGTATTGTGATTATTTAGGAGTGTTGTAGGTACTATGAATAATTCGGTGCATTACATTAACGTAAACTATTCGTGTTTTTCGGTCGTGGAAAAGTGCAACATTCCAGAAACTTGCCATCTACCTGGACTCCAGCAGAAGTTAAAATTTAAAAATCGTGAGATTCGTACCGTAAGTTTAATTTCAAATAATATTCGACGTCTTATAATATTATTATAGGAATGTAGATTGGCTTTGCAGGTGTGAAGTGATTAACAAATTATTTTGCTTCGCTTGCCTACTTTGTTCTACCAACTGAAATGAGGCTTGGGTTAAAGACGGCATAAGTGATCTCCCATTTAGCCAAAAAAAAAAAAAAAAAAAAAAAAAAAAAAAACGCATTGGCTGTGTCCCATGAAAACGCTCTGGTAGATTTGCGTATATTGGGTCGTCAAAATATAATGCAACAACTCGACAGTACATATCGTCTTAGTCAATGCAAAAAAACCAAAACGGTTAACAAAAATAGGTACATTCTCTCTCGAATCATCGTTAATTTTTCTTCCGACTTGGACGATGTTTTGAATCGTCACGGACAAATACACATTTCAGCTTTGCAATAAGATGGATGCATTTCTTGGGTTTAGACCTTTGGTGATTAAGTATTTCAGAATTTCTGTTAACCACTAGAGAACATGTTTCGTGTCTATTGCACCTACGTATTTAGTACCGTTTGCAATTTTAAGATGGAAAAGTTACCATGATTTATCCCATTGGCATATCGTTGAAATTTCTATTTGGCAGAGAACAGCACCTATTCTGTCCCTTCTCCACAGCTTCTCCTGATCTCCGTGCACCCCCTAAGTTTCGGGGCAGGAGCCGCCTCTGGTGCCGTCCCTACTCAAGACTTTGCTTGGTTACGCTCTCATACTGCTTTCGTTTCGCTTTTACATTTGCATCATAATTCGAGTCATTCAATGTGCATCGAATAAACTAGTTATCAATCATAAAGTCGCTGTTCGGTCTGTAAGCCTTTGGGCGAGAGTACCAGTCGATCGGGAGGGGGAAATACTAAAATGTTCCTATTGAAATTGGGGGTGTAACGGGTCGCTAGAAAGGTAAATGAGCAACACACTTAGGCTAAGAATTGAGATATACTTAACTTTGGTGGGTCGTTGGTAGCTCAGTTCGAGGCGGCTTGGGAGATGAGGCTCTGCGACACACCTTGACGATACTGTTTGTTACTGTTATATTACCTTTGTTTTACCTGTAATTGTCTACTATTTAAGGTGTATCGGTTTGTTGAATAAAGAATGATTTTACTGAAGTTACTGTGTTCCTTTTCTGAATGAATTTAGCTAGGTACCTAACTCCGATACCCGTTACAAGTCAGAACCAGAACCAGGGTAAGTTTGAAAGAAAAGATTATGTAAGAAAACGTGGTTTTAATAAGATTGACTCGAAGAAATACAGGGCCGACGACCCGATACTGCCTGATGGGCTTGACTAGTAAGAACAAGATTGTGGTATGACACTATATTGAAATTCTGATACGTTACTCTTTACAAAAATATGACTTAGGCTTGCTATTACAGTTACTCTTATTGTTCCAGTTCGAGATCCTCTTATGAGATAAATGTTACTGACTATACTGAGTTTCACTTGTTCCACCTTCTACCTAATTGGCCAATATAGATAGATTTACACAGTTACACTCACGTGAAGGGTTACCTTAGCGAGTCCTTGGCACGATGAGAGGCGAGAGAGAGTTCAGAGGGGGTAGCCGGGACAGGACTGGAGATACGGCGCGCGCGATACACCTTGACGCGACATGGTTCCAGGGGAAGCAGGACTGACAATCACAGTACGGATGGCACCACTCACTGGTTACAACCTATCTCAAATACTTGACTGGAGGAGGCAGGAGGAGATACGGTACGGCACGATGAGGCGTTACGGTACGGGGGAGAGAGCTTCAAAGACTGAGGGGGTTCACTTCAGGACTTGCTGGCTAGGCTGCGCATCAGGGACTAGTCTTTCCAAGTTAAAACAATGGTATTTCATTATCCTCCCTCCCAGTCCGGCCAACTGATTAAGATTGGAAAAAGGGTGGTAATACTGCTCGGCTGGGAGGGGGAGATCTTCTCCTGGTGATTAATGAGGCCTTTGATTGAAGTGCCCAGGTGGTGGGAGGGCACATTGGCTTGGCCACGACCACTATAGTGGCTGTAGGGCTTTTCTGCTGCTGCTTTCACTCTTCAGGGCTTACTGGCCTCTTCGGCCTGGTACTGCTACTCCATCCTCCAGGACTTACTGGCCTCTATGGCCTGATAGGGGAAACAGTGAGCTGCTGAGTGGCAGCTCACACGTCTAAATAATTTTCGAATCCCCGAATCCAGGCCTTCGTACAACGGTGAGTTAGTTTGCACTCAAGTTATTTGGTGATCTCAAATATTTAGACTCGCTCGGTGAAGCTTTCAGCCGATATTAATAAATTATAATAATTAATAACAGTGGAACCCTCCCCTCCCCAGTTTGATTAGAAACCGCAGTAAGAAATACTTACAACTACCCCAACTAACCCGTACCTGAACCACCTAATACCAATAAGTATTATCTTATATTCTAATCCTGCACTCGTTGTTCAACCGTGTCCTGACGATGCCATTGGCGAAAGCAAGCTCGACATAGTATATTAACTGATAACTGAGGTTCAGCCACTTATTTCCTCCCCTCATCTACGCTGGAATACAGAGGGAAGAGCTGGTGGTTGTGGTGACAGATAGTCGAAGTGTTCTTGCCAAGATAGCAAATTTCAAGATGAGCGCAAATGTAAACCACATTCTTATGGAAATACTGGCAACAGTATACCAAATGAACACTCAGGGACAGGAAGTACAGTTTGTATGGACGAGGGCTCACGTTGGAGTGAAGGGAAACGAGGTTGCTGACTCATTGTATAACTCGGCTCGGCAGAACGGCGTTCCCTTACACATTTGTTTGCCATACACCGACCATTATGTTGTCGCATATAGAAAGTTGAAGCGCCAATGGCAAATGATGTGCAACTGTGCAAGCGTTGGAGTTCAATACCGAATAATGAACCCTCGAGTGTCTGTGAGGCCTTGGTTCTCACAGTTCGAACTGAGTAGACCGGAGATTCGGCTGATCGGCAGAATACGATCAAATCATGGGCTATGTGGTGCGTCTCCCTGCATCGCATTGGCTTGCGTGATTCACCGAGTTGTGAGGATTGTGGCTTGGAGGAGACGCTGAAACACGTCATCATCGAGTGTCCAAGAAACAGGCGGGTGAGACAGGCTATGCTGGGTTCAGTGGTCCAGTATCTGGATAATCCAGTCCATTATGATCAGATTGTTCATTCGAGGTCACAACGAGTCTACAAAGCATTATGTATTTTCATTAAAAAAATTGATGTAAAATTTTGATTTCCTCTAAAAATGTAAAATTTTTAACGTATTTATATTTATTCATTTTTTTAAAAAAGATTGGAGCAGATGGTTTAATTTTTTATTTTTTAAATAAACGCTTCATGGCTATGGCCCTGGGCTAATGCCAAATGGAGCCACTGACCCAGAGTGCGGATACTGTGGGATAGAGGAGGATGATGTCTGCCACACCTTCTTCACATGTCCTCAATGGGAGGGTATGAGGGGGTGTGCTGAGGAGGTCATCGGAACATTGCGTCCATAGACAATCATACATGAGATGATTAAGAACAAGTCGAGCTGGGACGCAATGGCAGTATTTGTCACATCAGTCCTCAAAGCAAAAAAGCTGGATGGAAGATGGGAGGAAGAAGATGAGGAATAGAATTGAAGGAGAGACCAGAAGTAGGAGCAGCCATTTGGCACAAAGAAAGGGCTCACCCTGAAGTAATACTGTACAAGTGGTTCCGGGGTGAGTCCTAAGCAGAGAGAGTGGGGTTTTAGTAGGTAGGCCCAAGCATGGGGAGTCCAACACTGTTGGGGTGAACTTCCCCTTCGCTCTTTAAGAGTTTCCCCACTTCCGCAAAAAAAAAAAAGCCAAATGGAGGAAAAAACAATTTCTCCCCTCATCCTACACCTAAAAAAATTGTCATAGTTAAAAAATATCAGAAAATTGATTAAATCTTTTTTTTTTAAATTCGATCATTCGCTCATACTGCACAAATGGGACATATAAAATATCTAACGAGTTTTTTTGAAAGTGTTTGCTAATAAAAATTTTATTAAAGAATCCACTGTAGATGCAGGCCAGACCTGCCTCCTAATTAATCGAATAAATATTTTCATTTTAAAATCACCATAAATTCTTTAGTGGGTTTCAATGTCTTCGCTAATGTGACTGGCTAATTCATTCAACCCCGCTCGAGGGATTCATACGAGAGTTGAATCCTCACATTATTCATTGACGGAAATTCTTCCTCTTCCTCTTTCAATTTAGTTTAAATGTAGGTTATAAAATATTCTCTCTGAGGTGTATCCATTGAATAAATCAATTCAAATGGAACCTGTTCGTTTCAAAACCTACACGCCAATTCGCCTAATGACTTTTGCTGATTCAGTCTGGTAAATAAAAGTGAGACCGTGGAATTGGTTTTTACATAGAAAGTATAACAAACATGAACTCTTATAAGTTTACTGTTTTTAACTGTAGCGATTCTCGTTTGGTGCAGTGTAGATCCGACGAGAAACTTTTTAATTGAACATTAGGTATTCAAAACATTGTTGAGTGAGAGTATCCTACTAGAGTAATAATTCAAATCAACGGATAAAACTACAAGCTGAGCAGAAAAAACGGCTTAAAACTGAAAGATGGATGCATAACGTTACCCCTAACAATTGAACAACTTTCTGAGCCCGTATTTAACTCTCGCTCAGGCAGCTGCAATTCTTGTTTCATTTTTCTTTTTCTTTACTAAGAACCTTTGGTTTGGAGCTACAAGAAAAAAAAGACAAACAGAAAACACCATCTCGGCGAACAAGCCCTTTCTTCGAGGGAAAGTACCTAATGAAGAGGAAGTATTGAGGCAATGAATCTCAAAAGAGTCTGTAGAGACAATGGTCTCCTTCAAATCCTGACAAATGCCTCTTGCTCGTTGTATATCTTCTTTAATAGCCGTTCCGGGGTTTAACAAGGAGATAGGGGTCATTCGATCCGCAGGGCGACAAATCAGAGCGCAGCTACATCTCATTCGATAGAGACGGCTACCGCAATTCTCAAGGATGTACTTTTTTGTGGAAAAGCTGGAAAAATTAGCGTCTGGAGCCAGATTGATTACGCTTCACAACCAAAAGAGTATTAAAAGCCAAGATGGGAGGATAACATAAATTCTCCACAAATCTAATACTATGGACTTGTAGAATGAGAGAGAAAAAAAAATTTATTGAACATTGTAGAAGGAATGAAGGTGGACAAGGACTCCAGTAGTTGTCTAAACGTAGTGGATTTGCCAAAAGTTCAACTTTCGATGGACTTGTAGAATTAGCAGTACCGCTGCATTGAAAAATTCTCTTTGAAAGGAATTTGATGTTTACGATCATATTCCTCGTATTCTCTGTCAACCAACAGTAACACCATTGCAAAGTCGTACGCGTTCGTGTTGATGTACGATCGTTTGAGAGACCGGGTTCGATTCCAGGCCGTGACGTCAAAATTTTTTTCACATGTCTACGATTTGTTTTTGCATGCCTTTAGCAGGCTTTTGAGCTAGATTCCAATAATGAACAGGAATAGGAATGAATAGGAATCGAACAAGAGAAACTTTTTAAACCAAAATAGGCACGTAGAATCCTAAAATCGAATAATAATAAAAAAAACTCCGCATGCGGGAAGAGTAGGAGAGAAGTCGGCTTGATTGCTCACACAGCTGATCAGACGTTATGGAGACCGCTGGTACTACTTCCAGTAGTCTTTATGAGGCTGAGTACTAAATTTGAGTACTCCAGGACGAACAGGGGAGAAGTCAGCTCGATTACTCACACAGCTGATCAGACATTATGGAGTTTGTTGCTACCACTTTCAGTAGTCTTTATGAGGCTGAGTACAAAATTTGAGTACTCCAGGATGAACAGGGGAGAAGTCTGCTCGATTACTCACACAGCTGATCAGACATTATGGAGTTTGTTGCTACCACTTTCAGTAGTCTTTATGAGGCTGAGTACTAAATTTGAGTACTCCAGGATGAACAGGGGAGAAGTCAGCTCGATTACTCACACAGCTGATCAGACATTATGGAGTTTGTTGCTACCACTTTCAGTAGTCTTTATGAGGCTGAGTACTAAATTTGAGTACTCCAGGACGAACAGGGGAGAAGTCTGCTCGATTACTCACACAGCTGATCAGACATTATGGAGTTTGTTGCTACCACTTTCAGTAGTCTTTATGAGGCTGAGTACTAAATTTGAGTACTCCAGGACGAACCGGGGAGAAGTCAGCTCGATTGCTTACACAGCTGATCAGACATTATGGAGTCCGCTGCTACCACTTTCAGTAGTCTTTATGAGGCTGAGTACTAAATTTGAGTACTCCAGGATGAACAGGGGAGAAGTCAGCTCGATTGCTCACACAGCTGATCCGTTAGAAAGGAGATTGTTGCTACCACTTCCAGTAGTCGATGCTGAGTACTAAATGTGAGTTCTCCAAGATGGATACGAGAGAAGTCGGCTTGATTGCTCACACAGCTGATCAGACATTATGGAGTCAGCTGCTAACACTTCCAGCAGTATTTATGAGGCTGAGTTTATGAGAATTTGAGAACTCCAGGACGAACAGGGGAGAAGTCAGCTCGATTGCTCACACAGCAGATCTGACTTTCTCCACGTCTCCTCTGAGTTGCCCTCATGGAACCCTCCAGCCCTCGCACAGCTCACTGAATGTGGCAGATAACTTGTTCCAAATATCGTCCGTCCGGAAGTTTTTCTGACCACCATATTGAAGGTTATAAAAATGTCGTTCCTTCCCGTTCAATAGAATTTCCAAGATTCGGTATTGCCTATATAAGAGACGAGAATTTTCCATTTTTTCGGTACTTAGTGAGATAGTTAGTACTTAGCTAAGTAGTTAGTAAGCTAAGAGGACGTAGCTTAGTAGCTACTTAGCTAGAGGTATCTAACTAGCTCGGTGAGTGCTGGAATAAAGATGATTTTTATTTGTTGTTTGTTTTATTTTATTTATAATTGAGGAGTCGATCTCCGCCGCTCCCCAGGTGTAAAGTAGAGCCTCGCTCCTCCCTGGGGTCCACAATGGAGCGCATCCCCTGGTGGCGGTCCTCCGCCTTAGGGTTTGATCACTCTGGTCCGCGAGGACTGGTATG